>JABWTJ010000385.1:811424-1481556 GCA_016801875.1 Solanum sitiens | reverse complement strand
ATTTATCTTTGCTGTTAAAATAAAGTTAAATTTACCCCTCCCTTTATTAATTTCACAAAATTTACCCCTCATTAGGCGGATTGACCGAAGTTGACCCAATTTTTTTTTAAAAAAATATATTCCTTATTTTAACCCAATAATCCGACCCCATTTAAAATAACCCGACTCAATAAAGCCCTTGCATTTCCATATTGCCTGCAAGCAGTAGTAAACTTCACCATTTTTGCCTTCCTTCGATCCCAAGCTTACAGAAGAAATCTGGACGGGATATTTGCGATTGTTTAGTGTAATCAGAATGACAACCGTAAAAGCAGTGATGAGAATGCAGAACGACAACTACTCACGGCAGTGAACAACTGATTAAAATAAGGAACACTGCAATTTTTAGACAAGAAAACAACTAACAAAGCAAGAGATGCAAATAAGAAATACCAAAATCTGATTTGACTAAAGACGTGGCGCTTGAAGAGATTGACAAGCTACAGAGAGATATACTGTCTTTGCAAATTGTGAAAGAGTTTGTGAAAAACTCTTACCAAAGTGGAATTGCTAAGATGATAGAAATCGAGCACAGATTGTTGAGAAGCATCAAAAGATTTGCAGTTTGGAGGATGAATTTGGTGAGGCTCGGGTTATTGAGGATGATGAGGCTAGGACCTTTATGGCGGAAGCAGCATTAAAATCGTGTCGAGAAACGTTGGCTCAGCTACAGGAGAAACAAGAACAGTCCACCAACGAAGCAAAAGAGGAGTTTAAGAGGAAATTTGATGGGTGGGTTATTTTACCTAAGGTCGGGTTATTGATTAAAATAAGGAATAAAGTTTTTCTTTAAAAAATTTGATCAATTTGGATTAATCCATTTAATGAGGTATAAATTTAATGAAATTAATAACGAAAGGATAAAATTAACTTTATATAACAACGAAAATAAATTTAAAAAATAAATCATAGTTGAAGATATTTTTGACCCTTATCCCTTAATTAATTAAAGGCACGCATGAATATGAAATTAAAAAAACTTAGAGTGTGACTTCTTATTTTCCAGATCTACCCTATAAACTCTCCATAAATGTAAAATGGACCACATTTCATCTTCCATTAAAATTTGTAACAGAAAGATCTTCGCCAACCCCTAAATCCTATCATTCAGGTTATTGCCCGAGCTTATTCGAAAACAAATTTGTGCATTTAGGTTGAAAGATGTGGAGTTCAATCGAGAATTTAAAGGAGAATCTCAATAGGATCGCTCTTGAAATTCACGATGAGGACGACGAAGATGAAGAAGAGCTTTCGATTTATAATTCAGATGATCGTTCCGATACTAATTCAGCATCTAATCGGAGAATTTCTAGGAATTTCAGTCGTTCAAAGACACCGACATATCATTCACCAATTGCCAATGGTTTCGATTCTGCTAATAATCCGGAGGTATTTTTGAGAATCTATAATAACTTAGTATTGGAATGACACTGACCTAATTAGAAAGAAATTGATAAAAAAAACTGTAGTCATATAGCCGATCCACTAATTAGGGATTAAGGTGTAGTTGATTGAGTGTCCGGTCGATGCTTATTGTTATGCTGTCTTTGCTATATAATGTAAAATGCTTCACTTTAGTTAGATAAAGGGGAAAAGGGATCCACTTTCTTGTTGGTGTTTGTCTGATAACCCAGTTATTTGTTGTTTCCAACTTGTAAATTTGGTGGATAATGGCACGGCCCTCTACCCTTCTCCACTGGAATACTAGACTTGGTTAATGTAGGTTCGAACTTGTGGCGAGTGTCTACCACACTTTTCACTCCGTAATCCGTATTATCTGGAAAATGTTTAGTTATTTACATTTCATTTGCATGGTTGTTATATATTATTCATAATGTATTCTATCGTATTGTGTTATATGTGTCGTACTGTATTGTTTTAATGAACACAATGTTTGGATAGATTGTATCGCTATCTGTTATTACATAATCTTCACTCATCAATAATTTGTAGAATAAACCTACAACAAAAGTTGAGTACAAGGTAGAACTACTATTTAAGGTAGGGTGAATGATAAAATGAGGGAAAAGGTAAAGACGTGATCACACCAAATCAGTCACTAAAAATGGACTTTTCGTCCTTACCTAATGATGCATTTAACGTTGCGAGTCAATAAAATTTAAGTAACAATCAAAACAAACATTGTATTTGAACTAAACATTATAGATTTTTTTTGATAACCACGGTGTCCGCCTGTCCGGCCAGCTTGAGCGCACCTCCGTTTCGTTTGGATTTGAACTCGTGGCCTCACAGTTCTCTAACCACTTCATTGATCACTAGGCTACATCTTTGTGACTTATTTACAGATTGTGTAATGTTGATAATTTTGAGTTTGATCATATTGGCTGAGACCGTCCATGTGAGCTTCACAAACATAGCTAGTGCGCGCGTTAGGATGGAGGTTGAGAGCTGTAGTAGGTTGACAACCTAATGTAAATATAGTCCAACTGTAATTTAATAAGGATGTCTCTACCTAGGCACGTGCTACCTGAATAATGCGAAATGGCCATAGAAAATTCATACAACTATTTTTTTTTATAAAAAAAAGTAGTTTAAAAAAGAATTCATACAGTTAAGCGCATAACTAATTTGGGATTGAGGTGTAGTTGATTGGTCAATATTTGTGTTCTTGAAAGAGCATTGGGAGTTCCATAGATGAATGTATTGTGCTGAAGTTATGCTCTCAATACACTTCTATGTTATGTTGATGATTTTCATGTTAGTTAATATGAAAGAAGAGATATATAATATGTTGGTTGGAATGGATTCATTGGCAACAGTAATGTCTTGGAGGTTGAAAAAGGCTCCACATGTCAAGATTTTCTTATTATGTAATTGTAAGGCCTGTTTTGTTTATGTTATTTGGTTGTAATTATTGGATAACTAAAAATAAAGTATTGATTAAAAACAATCAATTTCATTAGAGTTTATATTAGCTTTAAAGCTGGATTGCTTTGTCACTTCAGCGATTCTAAGATTGATAAGTTGGCATGAAGCAATGCATACAAAATGTTACAATGATTAAAAATAATCAATTTCATCGGTATAGTAGTCTTATATTAGCTCTAAAGCTGGATTGTTATATGTCATTTCTAAAACTGGTTTAGTATAAACAATTGATGAGCTAGATGAGATAATCAGAGAACTGATTGTGCTATCTTAAGTTGCAATTTAGCTTATATGTCCTAGCTGTTCTTTAAATGCTATTTCATCGGAGTTCTTCTTAGTTTTTGATAACCTTTTCTTTCAACATCGTTATTAGTTAGTGCAATTGATTGACAAGACACTCTAGTTGAGAAGGGACAGGGCTGAAACAAGTACAATTGTATTAAAGAAAGATCACTTTGTTTGGAATCTAATTTTGTTGTGGCAGATTACCTATGGTGTTTAAAATTCTTTTTTCCTATTTTTTAAGGTGGGACATAATTAATTTGGGATGTTTTATTTGTTTTTGTTGCAGATAGAGAAATACAAAACTGAAATTAAGAGACTTAAAGAATCTGAGGCTGAAATCAAAGCATTATCAGTAAATTATGCTGCTTTATTGAAGGAAAAAGAGGTAAACAAGTTTTTATTTCCTTTATTCAGCTTAACATGATATCTTATATAGTAGAAAAAACAAAAGCACTTAATGGCCTAATGTCTTCAGACCTCCATTAATTGCAAACAAATGAGGCCTAACTATCTCTCACATTGCCATTTCTTGGATTTCCTATTCCTCACACTGAGGAAGACCTTGGGTAGGCTATTTCTGGTGTTTCATTTGAAGAAAGAATGAAGAGCTTGTCTGGAAAAGAGAAAGCAGCAGGAAGTTACGTGACTAACAATAGGCTCTATTTGAAGTGGATAAAAAATATAAGGATGTTTTCTAATAAATGATAATACTACAATGATGTAGTTAAAGTTGGGGTGGTGAACCAATAGGGATGATCTTGTTTAAAAACACTTGGATGTTCCATTAACATGTGGTTAAAACTTTGTAACTGTGCTACTTTCTCCAAAAACAAGTAGAAAAAGAAGAAGTGTCTACGCGACGTGTGTAAAAACATGATTTTCATTTGTCTAGCGACACTTGCCCCATGACTTTTGCTGCACAATTGTCATTATACTTTTTCAACTTGAAAAGTCACTTCTACAGGATCAAGTTTCAAGGTTAAATGAAGAAAATAGTTCATTGAAGCAAAGCCTACAATCAAGTTCCTCTCCAAGTTCATCTAGAAACACACATAAGGTAGCTTCCTTTAATGAAGCTTTTTCTTTTATTAGTATTTCGTAAATAAAGTTTTTTTTAATGATTATTTCTGCTGCTTAGTGTTTAAATTTTTCAGGATACCCATACATATGATGGATTTTAAGTGATTGTTTATTTATAGTAGTTGCTGAAAACATTCTTTATGTTACCGTTTACTCTGAAGACAACAATATTGAATGGCATGAGATAATTGTCTTCTCTATATCCTTAGCGTTCTTATCTCTCCTACCCTTGACCAAAAATATCCTCTTTATTAAAAAAGCTCACCTGATGTTACGTAAGGTTTCTCTGTAAGTAAAATGCACCATTTTTAGAATGGTGCTTAGTGCCAATTATGAGGTGTAACGATCTATTAGATTTTTATGACACATGTAGTCTGCACCAGTATGTTCAGATGGTGTTAGTTGACCTAAAGAAAAGCCTATGACAGAGCAAAAGATTATCTGGTGGATATCAGAGAAAAAAGCAGTCCATGTTAAAAATATAACTGGCATAAGTGATCCTTATTAAAAAAAAGGCATAAAGGATATTAATGAAGTAGCAATAACTAGTCTGAGAACAATAGTAGGAAATATAAAGGAGTTCCCACAACTGTGAGTTTACATCAGCGATCAATGAACCCTTACTTGTTCACCCTAGTTATGAATGAAGGGGTGACTTGTTTCACCCTATCTTACCAAAATTATAGTTGCTTGAGAAAAAAAATAATTTAAGGGCTAGACAATAGTTACAAAATATTAAAAGGAATTTCAAATCTTTTGCCCTAATCCATGAGCTATTTAGATTCTCTTTTCCACCTCTTCTCCTTTAAGGTCTTACTGTTGTGTGACAGAATTATTCTGCTTTCAGTTACTGTTCAATTTCACATATATATGCTTCAACTCACTGTATTAGGTAGTTACTGATGTTATCTGTTTTTTAGGGGAGCAGTGATCAATCTCCAAACCGTCAAAGCAAAGCTTTAGCTAATCGTTCCTTTGGAAGCCGAACAAACAATGGGTTTTCCCCGAAACAGGATGGGCTAAGCAATGGAACCACTTTTGGCCATGAAAAGGTAAATGGGCTGCATTAGTCTCTTCCCCCTTATAATGAGCTACTGTTTGGGTCGCCCTTCCATGTGGATGTTTAGAATAATGTCCATCGTCACCCCAGGGCTTTGATCTATGGTAAGAGTGCAACATGTGACGTGTTGGTTAGGGGCATGTCATGGGTTCAAACCCTACCTCAAACAAAAAAGCTTGTTAAGTGGAGAAGGCTAGAGGGTTGGGTCCAGTATCCACCGAGGTTTTGAACTTTGGGACACTAGTGGTCACTGATGTCTTAGTTGAAAAAAGTGTCCACTGTAAACAATTATAAAGAATAACATTTACTGTTATAATAGGAAGAACTCATTGCTCTGCACAACAGCGTAATTGTGCAATTGTATTGGGACAAAACGTCCCTCGTACTGTAGATATTTTCTAAAAGAGATATTTACATACTTTTTGTTTGTTGGCTATTAGTAGCCAAAATTTATGATCTGTTTTTACACTAACATTCATCCAATGAGGGTTAAATATGCATCCTATTTGTTCCACTTAACATCAAGTAGTGAATATTGCTAATTCATAACGTATAAGCTTAGCAAATTACACTAATTTATTTGATTGGGGATAGAGAGAGCAATTTACAAGATTCAATATCCTTTTCTTCTCCCTACATTATGCACTAGTGCTATATAAAAGAGGTTTTGGAAATATAATGAGTAATGACACTTGACCTCTTTTTTTTTTCCTAGTTATTTTTTGTCCCTCATTACCAGATTCTATCTTCGATTAACAAGCTTCACAGAAATTTGTTACTGCTTCTAGGAGCTTGCAGACTTAATGGAAGAGAAAAATAAATCTCTGTCAGCCATGCAGGCATCTCATGAGCTGCAAATAAAACAATTAGAAATGAAGCTTGATAAAGAACACGCAGAGCTGGCAAATATGCAAATTAGGTTACAAGGTATTTAACTTCTTGTGAGTATCACTGTTATAATTTTCTAGCAGTTCAATTGATTATGCAGTCTGAAACCACTTCCATTCTTAGAGGAGCAGAATTTGAGCTCGACATTCCAACACGAGCTGAACTCTTTAAAAGCAGACAAGGATAAAGTGAGTGCCACCTTTTGCTTTTTATGTATTGATGCATATGTGTCCTTACATCGTATGGTCATAATTGGATAGAATGTTATATTCCAGTCTTCAACTTGTGAAGTTTCCCTCTTTCATTAAGTTCTATATTTTACTGTTTCTTTCGCCTATAACTGAATACCTTTGTTTGTTGATAGTGCATCATTGATTCCATTTATAAATTGATCTTTTTGGAAAACTATTTATTTTGGTGTGTGATCATAGGCTTTTCATTTTTGTTTCCATTTGATCCGATCTTGTTGGAGCATATAAGGTCTCTTCACTAGTATCTTGGTTTGCTTGGCCTTTTGAGTTATTTATCAGCAGTCACTGTACTTGGTAATACAGCCTACCATTTGAGATGATCCTACATCTCCATCTTATAATCAGTCTATCAAAGACAATTAGAATTAGTCACCTTGACAATATACTTTGTTTAAGTTATGTAACTGGAGGCTATTCTCGATAGAAACTTATGTTTGTAGGCTGACTATGTACTCCGGCAGATATTACCAATATCTTTTGTCATCTTTGTATCTTCACTCGTTGCGTGAGAAAAGTTTTGGTAGTTCACACTATATCTTCATGCATGACGGCATGGCCAAGCACATGTGTATCCCATTTTCTTGCTTTGCTTAACATTATTGCACTCTTTGCTAAGTTGTGCTGCTTTTGACTTGTCCTTTCTACACGCCTTACCGAATCCAGCTTCTGTTGTCATATTGATATAATTTCCTTTTCTCTCTCTGTACATTGCATCTCAGATGACTGCGGAGATGGCAAAAATTCGTACTGAGCTGTCTCATAAAGTATCTGAATTAAAGCAGTTGCAAATGGAGCTTCATGAAAGAGATAACAAAGAATCAAATGAAGCAAGAGACGGTCTGAGAAGAGTGATAGGAACACTGCAAAAAGAAAACAGTAATCTTAAGGTTAGTATTGTGGAATTTGCATATTTTGTCTTCCATCTATCAGCCTCTTTTCTTTGCGCACTGGGAAATCTTAAGTGATCTTTTAGTTCCTTCATTATCAATATATAACTGGCAAATCTTGATTTTAGACATGCCTTGACATTCTCTCTTGCAGAACGAGAAAGATAAGTTAGAAGCTTCATTGAAAGCAAATGGTGTTTCTTCAGCCGATAGAAGTAACATCAATAGTATAAATGAGGTGGGTTTGATTTGGTAACCTTTCGGACTCACTTTCAGTTTTTTGTGTTAACTGTCTTCAATACTTCACTGTCTAAATTATTTTTTGTATTGTTTCTTATCTACTATTTTGTTTTAGAAGGTGCGTCCTATGGAGGTATTTCCTGAGAAGGAAGAAATGAAGAGGTCTTTGCAAAATTTGGAGAATGAATTGAAGGAAACACGCCGGGGAAGGGATAAAGCACAGCAAGAATTGAAACGTCTTAAGCAGCATTTACTTGAGAAGGTTAACAGTGCATGATGAGTATACATTTTTTTGAGCTTCAGAGGGGGATCTGGGAGGGTTTTATTGGTTGACATCATCTCTATACAGTATGTTAATAATAGTAGTTGCAGGAGTGTCTTTGCAGAGTTGGCATTTCTTGTTGAACTCTAGATGTATTGTCGATATCAGATCATTTTTTTATTCTTATCCTATTTTGCATTTATTATTTCGTGCTGTTATAAGATATTAATGTGGATGGAGTATGTCCTTTCATCCGTATACTGTTTGACTCTTCTGCCCTCAATGAACTTTTTTTTTTTCCTGATAAGTTTTGCCCTCATCTGGTCTAGTGACCTCCATGTTAGGTTTCATCATAGTGTATATGTTTCTTGGTTTTCTTCTCCTTGTTAATATATCTCATGTTATAATCAATTTAACTTTGTACCGATTATCTGCATTTGTGGATGATGATTTAGTCTCTCATTCTATATTCACTTTAGAGAATATACGTGGGTGACATTGGAATAAGCTTTCTGTTGCTAAAGTACAAGATAGTTTTTAATGCTGCTGTTCTTGCAGGAAATGGAAGAATCAGAAAAGATGGATGAGGACAGCAAGATTATTGAAGAACTACGTCAAAATAACGAATATCAACGAGCTCAAATATTACAGTTGGAGAAAGCTCTCAAGCATGCAATTGCAGGTCAAGAAGATGTCAAAACCCTTAATTATAATGAATTAAGGAAGTCAAAGGAAACGATCGATGAGCTAAATAAAAGATTAGCCAACTGTTTGAACACAATGGAAGCCCAAAACATTGAAGTCCTTAACCTACAAACTGCTCTTGGCCAATACTACGCTGAGATTGAAGCCAAGGTGAACTCTAATTTACACCAATTCTCTGGGGCTTTGGTATAGTAGTAGTATCTTTCTATTCTGCTGCAAAACAAATAGAAAATTCTCAAACCAATTCTCTTTCTAATTTATGCTTTATTTTTGTATCTACAATTTGATATGTCCAGGAACGGCTTGGAGAAGAATTGGTGATGGCAAAGGAGGAATTACATAAAATGTCAGGGCTTCTGAAGGTATTATCCATTGTCAATGTGTTCCTAGACGAGAGTAAATTATTATGTCTGAATACGTTCATTATGCTTTCATAACTTCCTATAATGTGACAGCCCTCATGACAGCATTTGAACTGAAGATGTGCTTTATCAAACATCTGATAGATATGAATTTAAACTTAAAATGATGTCTTTTAGCCTATATATTTCATTACTTCCTATAGTTTATAGAAATACCAAGTCCAGCAGAAAATGCATAGAAGCTTTTGTAATTTGTGCATAACTAGAGCTAATTTAAGAGCATATGTTCATTTTCATGACTTCATCCAACCTTCTGGCTCATAGTTTCTATTTCTCTCTTTCTAAACGTGATTTATGCTTCCATCAGGATGCTTACAATGAGTCAGAAACATTAAAGAGAGAGAAGGAAGAGGTGTTAGTGAAACTTTCGGACATGGAAAGAAGACTTTCTGAAGGGAAGGCCCGTGTAAGTAAGCTTGAACAAGACAACGAAAAGCTACGGCGAGCTGTTGAACAGAGCATGACCAGGCTGAATAGGATGTCACTGGATTCTGATAATTATGTCGACAGGTGAGACTTTGTCAAACCATGGAAGGTTGGATATTTTTATCTCTTTTAACATTTGTCTCATGATTCTTACATCAAAATCTATCAGCTACGAAAGCTGATACACGTGTGAGATCTTTCTCAACAATTTCTTTTTTCCTGTTCTAATTTTTGCTGCAGCAGTAAAGATGGAGATGAAATAAAATAATACTCTTACTGGTGTGTTGCAGGTTTGATAACCATGTATACACCTGTTTAATAATCATCTTACCTATGAAGCTCATGCCTCTGGTTTGAGAATATTATAATAAAAGATTTGCCACTTCTATATAGTTTGTATGCGGCAACCTATAGTCATTAAACCTTTATTTTTGCTGCAAAACTTAAATTAGCTTAGTCATACAGAAATAAGATCAACAAGGCAGTAGATGGATGAAGTGCTGTCATATGCATCTATAATATGATACACTCACTTGTTTAGTAATTTATGAAATTGCTGCTGCAATCTTATGAAGTCACATTGATTTGTCATGTGTTGGCTGATGCAACAATATTTAGATTCTAGGTTCCTCGTTACTTTTTTGGCATTCTTCCCATGAGTATTGTGGTTGAACCTAAGATGCTACATCAGACTGTTCCTTTCCACAGTCAAAGAAACAAGCTCTCTCAGTCCACTTTTTGGTCCTTTTCCTACGTCATCATCTCTCTGCTACTCGGCCAGTAGTGAATTACAGTTGTTGTAACATTGTTTAGTAGTTACCTTACAGTGGTTTGAAATATTTTAAAACACAATTCTGTGATGTGCAGGCGGATTGTGATCAAGTTACTGGTGACCTACTTCCAAAGGAATCACAGCAAAGAGGTATGAATAATCTCTTAACTAGTACGAGGCAGGGGGAGGGCTTAGATGAATACTTAACCCATTGGTAGTTATTTGTGCGTTGAGAAGGTCTGACCTGGTCGCAAAAGGAACGAGTGAAGAAGACAAATCAATGGGAAAACTCATTTTCATCCTAAAGATTCCATCTATCCAGGCATATATTCACAAGGAAAAAAATAAAAATAAGCTATCACTAAGTTGGCGCTAGTACATTAATATCGTCAGAACCCTCCTATACATAAAAGCAAAAGGAAAGGGTTCTTCTTTACATTTATCCGTATAATGATTCGATGAAATTTACCGAGCTATTTCATCTTTGACTTCTTGAAGATCAACCAAAAAGCCAAAAGTCTTACCATCTAACCTTAATCTTCTGTACAAAATCTGCTTTTCTTTCAAAACATCTTGCATTTCTTTCCTTCCATAATATCCAACAAATAGAAGCTGGTGTGGTTTTCCAAATCCTTCTCATAGGTTTCTATGAGAAAGATTAATGACCAGATAAGACTTGCCAAGGACAGTGAAGGAATAAACGGCTGGATTTTTCTTCACTACTGTTACACATAAAGCACCTGTTGCATGATGAAAACCCTCTCCTCTGTAGTTCGTTCTGAGTCGGGCACGCCTCTTGCGCAACCAACCACATAAAACAACAAACTTTTAGGAGGGCCTTGGAGTTCCACACTTGTTTCCATGGCTAGCTAGTAGGATTGTTCCCCTCACTGCCAATTGTTTTTTGGGCAAATGACATAAATAACATACTTTTAGGGCTAAATGACCATTTGTCCCTTATAAGTTTTTAATGACCAAAATCCCTCAAAAATATACAAAAGCACGAATACATAATAGGGCTGATACAATAAAAAGGTGGCGGATACATTATATATTTTTTGTCACATTTTTGTATCCGCCTCATTTTTTGTCACATTTTTGTATCCGCCTCATTTTTACATTTTTGTATCCGCCTCATTTTTTATCACATTTTTGTATCCGCCTCATTTTTACATTTTCGTATCCGTCTCATTTTTTATCACATTTTTGTATCGGACTCATTTTTGTCACATTTTTGTATCCGCCTCATTTGACTTAAAAATGAGGGATTTTAGGTATTTTTAAAACTAATAGGGGATAAGGTAATAAGTGAACTTAAGGGAGGGATTTTCATCATTTTTCCTTGTTTTATAGCACGAATTACCATAAAAGTTCCATTCTTTTGCCTAGTCCAGAGGTACTATTAGAAACCTCAACATGTAGTGCCACTTTGTTCAAATCCTCCAAAAAGAGAGCCATTCTTAGTACCTTCCAATCGAAACAGTTCCTTCTGAAACTAATAGACCAGCTACTACCATTCCAGGTGTTTGAGAAGTAGTTCTGGGTTACTGGTGAAGTTATATAGGTCCTGATATTATAACTGTAGGAGTGAGTGACCTTCCCAAGACATGCCAAAATCTTGTATTTCTACCATTCCCCACCTTTATCTTTATGTTGGTTTCTGAAGACTGCCACAAACTGCAAATAGTTTCCAGAGGCCTAATCCATGGGAAGAATTAACTGGAACTGTGTTAAAGATCCCATCTAGCCTTGGTAACACTATTTTACAGTTTACTGACCCCAAAATCATTTGAAGTTTTTAATTTAGGTTGGTATAAATGAAGAAGATATGCAACATTTATGTATATAATGGAGGACCTTGAGAGACCTAATTATGAGGAAACACATTATTGGCCCTAGTGGGAGAATTGTTGGATAATAGGAGGATAAGGGTTTCTGTTTGATGCATGTATTTATATCTCAATCTTTTTTAGGTTTTGGATCTTATGGTTCGTATGCTAGGATTCTCTGATGAAGACAAGCAGAGGATAGGCATGGCTCAGCAAGGATCTGGTAAAGGTGTCGTCCGGGGTGTCTTTGGTCTCCCTGGCCGACTAGTTGATGGCATCATGGGTGGAAGTTCAGTACCTTCTACTACGGCATCAGATCAGGTAAATTTCATGTAAATTCCTGTTCCACTGATCCATAGTGCTCTCTTTTACTTCATGACTCTGTCCTGTCAAGTGGAGATAGTAACCTAGAAAAGTAACTAACAGAAATGACATTGGCCTATTAGTTTTCTTTACTTTGGCTCTAAATTACTCATTCTTCCAATTTATCAACTTCCAGAAAATGGTGTATCTTCCATTTGTTCTATTTCTCTATTTTGAATTAGTTGGCAGAAGTTAATTGGACCCACATATATGTTTACATATCCTGTCAGTGGAACTGTAAAATGATCATGTCTTGCCACTTGCTGTGGTATAAGGCTGTAAGTCAACTTTTGATGTACTACTATTAGAATGCAAAATTTGTTTTCCCCTGTAGTCCAGCTTAAGTAGATTGATGCATCTTGTAAAGTTTCGTATCATCTCCATGCTACTTCACTTTTTTTATTTTTTATTTATTTTTCATTGAGTTCTCTGTTTCTGTGCATGTGTTCTGAATATTTAGTTTGCTGGAGAAATAAGGAGGGGGTGTAAATATTGGTTTAGTGAAATATATAGATTTCAAATATATCATCAAATGAGCGTTTAGTTTCTTTGGACTTGTTCTTGTTTACTATAAATAGGTCCAAAATTTGACTTTTGTTGCTTTGCTTCTGGACTGTCAATGCAGTCCTTTGCAGATCTCTGGGTTGATTTTCTTCTTAAGGAGAACGAAAGAGAGAAAAGTGAGGCTGTCGAAGCTGGCAATGGAAATACCGGAGATCAAATCAAGGGTGCAGATGCAACCCCAGCAGAACATAGGTCAAATAATGCTGGTGGTTCGTTTGTTTCCCCGAGACCACAATATTCTCCTAAGCACAACCTGCCTCCTTTGGCACCAAATTCACGGCAAGTTATCCTGCCACCTGAGCAATCCGATACCGAATTCTCAACAGTACCTCTTACCCCATTGGAAACCAATTATGATATCTCAAGACTACCTAGATACTGATAGCATTACTGTAACTAATAGGAGGTATATATATTTTGCTTGTGTTGGTTGTATTGCAATTCTTTTGTTCAATCAATTCTTTCCGAAAATGAATACTTTACTCTATGCATTTGTTTGATGTAATCTTTATCCTATGGCCGAAGCTGCCTACACATAAAAGAAACAAAAAGAAAAAGATCAATGGAGCACTTGATATTTTCATGAACAAAATATATCCTGCTTGGGTGTCTTTATCACATATTGATTTCTTACTCATCTCGACCAGCACAATGACAATAAATGAAGAGCTCAAGATTTTACAGCTTGCACCAACTATTTGATAAGCCTTATATATTTCTTCCTGTACACATACCAGCCCAAATCCAGTAATGAAACCACAAACTGGAATCTACCAACTGAACAATAAACAGATCAAATTTGATTCAGGAGGCTATGGATCAACAGGTTGGACTATCCCAACGTTGATGCAACTGAAAGCAATACAAACAAGTACAGAAGAACACAATGTAAATTTAGTTGAACTTATACAATGACATCTTGTGAACCGACAGTCAAATACACACACACACCTAACAGACTAATCCTCCCAACTGTTTCTAGATTTATCCCCAGTTAATAAAACCCCAAATATAAGTAAGATAACACTCAGCCTCATGTAAATACAAGAGAAGTACTATTACATTCTGAAATATCTCTAGCAGGAACGAAGCACCACCACATCTAATCTTTCTTCTTATCTTTCAGTGGTCCTCTTGGAATTTTACTCAAAACCTTTTCATCAAACACGGCATATTGCTTCTTGATCTCGTGCATTGCTTTCTCAGCTAATGGATCCACTTTATCTTCATATTTCTCATAAAGAACAGGAATGGTGTGGAGGAGCACAAATGCTGCCACATTGGAAGGAGGATCAACAAAATGAGAACCAGTGACAAAAAGGAAAAAATAAAAGATACATCTATGGAACCTCTGAACTTACATATATAGAACAGTGTCAAAAAGTTGCACCAGCTACCAACAATTGAGAGGATCCACAAACCAGCAATGACCTAGTGGGCAAGTTTTGGAAAGTAAACAAAGGTGAATTAACGCCAAAGAAAATTCACATATTTACTCTTTTGTGCCATCATACAAGATAAAAAAAAAACTTATGCTAAAAGAAAATCAGAAACAAGCACCTTTGGTAACTTAATTCACAACAGATAGATATCATGAACCTTTGGGGTGCTGAATTTGGGAAAACCACAAACATGGTAAAGAACAATTTAGCCTTCTTATCTGGCATGAATGGAATAGGCTAAAAATCTCGACATTAGACAGACTCTAAAACTACATGTCCTGCTATGTTATCTAACGTCTCTAGAAACTACAACAGAACCTAAATACTGTCACCAAGTCAGGATCAATAATAGGAGGGGGAAGTTAGCATGCAGGCCTGCTAGATGGGGGAAAGCAGACATATATAAGATGAAACCCAAAGGGAGATGAACACCAATCAATCTCCATTGGTGGATGAAGGAAGGCTTAGTGTCACACTAACGGACATCACCATTACAGCAAACATTCCAATAAACTACACTCAGGAAAGAGCAGTGGGAATGGGCATACTTACAGCAAGAAACTTCTTCAGTTCTCTCCCTGACGCAATTTCTCTCAGTAGATCAAGAGCGCGATTAATTTCAATCCTCAGGGCAGAAGCCACCTGAAGGATGGGGCCCTCTGGAAGGTGGACTTCTGGGATATGAGGAGGTTTTCTGTCAAAATGATAGAAACACATCCTCAGAAGAGTGTTAATATAAATTGAAGAAGAAGTTAAACTAAGAACTGGATCAACTTACTTGTTAATAAAGGTGCTTGCATTTGACCACAAGAACAAGACTGCAAGAGTGATGATCAAAATGTGGCAGATTAAAGTGAGCAGGTGGTACTCGAGCAATTCGAAAAGAACCCACATAGCAGTTGCTCCACCAAGTACAGTAGCAGATATCTTTTTGTTCCTCCACAAGAATACATCAGCAGCTGCAACAATGAGATGCATATTCAATCAATCACTCAACTAACAATCACAATTTAATTGGCATCACCAATCAGATACTTATCCAAACAATACTAATATACATGAAAAGCATCCATCTGCTCAACTTAGATCAGACAAAGAACTCATGGTCCCTCATTTGATCTAAACAAATCCAGATGTAAGAGCAAAAACCTTTTTTTTTTTGGGTAACCCATTTTCAAATGACTTTTTTTTTTTGGTATCTGAATTCTGAAGATACTCCTTAAACTCTAAGCCGTAATTAACTCCTTCACCACCAATCACTTAAAACCAAATATTTCAATCCTTCAATAAATAAATAATCAAACCAAGGATATTAGGTAGCTCTTGCTCTAAACAAAAACGTATACAAGCATTATAATAAGTTTAGCAGATCTAAATATTCTTTAAGATACCTCAAGAAGCCTAAACTGTAGTAGAGAGATTCAAGACCTCAACCACCAATCATTTTCATTTCAAAAAGTTCTATATTTAACCTAAAATACGTAAATTTTGAACTCTTGTTTGCTCAATTGACTTAAAAAAGCATCTGGATGAGCATGATAATTCATTGGATCTGAAGATTCATTAAACCCTAAACCTTCATCAATACCTCAACAACCAGTCACTTCAACTCCAATAGTTTAACACAACTATATGGACTTAGATATTCTTCAAGGTCCCCCGAAAAAAAAAACATATCCTTTAAGATCCGCAAAACGCCCAGAACCCGATCAAATTCAGCAACCACCAATCACACTTGGATCAGAAAAAAAAAATCAAGCTTCACAATAGAAAAAAGCACATAAGTGTAAAATATTTGAACTCTTGATCGCTCAGTTGCTGTTAAGAAACACGTTTCTGAACCTGAATATTCTTTACCAGCCTCACAAAACCCTGAAAACCCTCTCAACCGCCAAATCCAGAATTTTCAGTCTATAAACAAATAAACATGGAAAAGCTCAAGTAAGTAGAGAAATAGATAACAGAACCATACGTTTGCCTCCACCGAAAACCTTGTGAACCGGTTTTTCTCTTCCGAATAGCCTCCAAACTTTGTTCTTCAACGTCTCCGTCTCCGGCTCCGACTCAACTTCCGATTTCACTGCCGGCTTCTTCGTCTCAGTATCCGACTCCGACGACGACGAGGAATCGTCACCGTGAAACTTGTCGGCGATCTTCTCCATCAACGACTCCCCTTTAGGATCCGAATTCTCAACGTGCTCGGCCATTTTCTGATTCAGAGCTCCGATTCAATCAACCCAAGACTGAGAGTGTGAAAAAGAAACGACTGTATTGCCGAGAAAATTGTGAGAAGATTGATATTTATGTTATTGAAAACGGTGAAGTGAACGAGGAATGTCCGAGCCTGAGGTTCGGCTTTTCCGAACCTAAATTTAGTTAATTTTGAAATACCCCCTCCCTTTTTTTTCGTCCAAATATAGAAAAGAGATTATATAGAAATTTGTACTTCAATGATGCATCGTAATAAATTATTAGACCTAAACTTCAATCACAGATTTTAAGATTAAGATTGTTCATAATCTACACTATTTTAATATGTCAAGAATTAAAAAACAATTAGTAATAATTTTCTCTCATATAAGTAAACCTTTTTCAGTATTATTTTAATATATGTTGAGAATAAGAAAACAATTAATTGTCTTCACCCAAATCTTTTGCATGTAATATGCTTGTTTTATATTAATAATAAAAAAAAGTATTTTGATGGTGACTTTGCGTGATGTTTAGTGTGAGTCATAAGTTTATTTATTGAAAATAATTCCTTATTCTATAAAATTTATATCTTATTCTATAAAACTGAAAAATAAAATTTATATATATCTCATTTATGAGAGGGGGTGGCCGACTAGTGATGAATGGGGGACACGTGCCGGAGAAAAGTAGGACTTTTGATGATTTGGCGGTGGAGATTGGACTTTAGTAAAGCATTGTGGGCTCCACGTTACCTGGAGATCAGATTGAGAAAGTAACACCAACACTGTTTTTCTCTCATTTATTATTGTAAAATAATTTCCCTTTTACAGCATGTTGCATGACCATATTGCATCTACAAACTTAAACTATATAAGAGATGAAAATTGAAAAGGTTAAGTAAAAGAGAGAGAAGAAAAGCAAATAAAACTATACAAAGAGAGAAAAACAGCACAAAAGGGCTAAAATGGTCCCTAAAAGTAGAATGGTAACAATTTTATAACAAAGCGAAAATAACTATATATTAGGCGTAAATTTATAAAGTAAAATCTCGATAAGATAAGAATAGACATATATTTCTCCTATCTTAAATGTAGATAGATTGTCTTTGATAGATTTTTGAATAAATTAAACATAAATAAAAGCATTTTAAAAAAGAAATAATATAAATAAAAAAGTCGTGAAAAAATAGTAAAAAAATAAATACATAATCAAAGTACAAATAACATTCATCAAGATATCATTTTAAAAAACAAATCTCCTCGTTAATGCATTCATCACCTAAATAAAAAAAAATTAAGACTAAGAGTCGATCTCTGATGCAATCACATCACATAGGAAACATGGTAGGGAATTACAAGTGAAGAATTAAGTTTTCACCAATACGTGAAAGTTTAGGTAAACAACCAACTTGATTTTAGCGTTCATGAATTAAAAAGTTAAAGAATTCAATTCTAGTAGTACTATCTTCGGAATTTGGTCCATCTTTCTTTGCCCATTTGTTGTAGCACTTCTCAATTCTCACTTTCTTTCAGTCAGGTCACATTTACAAATTAGGCCCATCCAAAATGTGCCTAATTGACGTTAGGCTACACCTTTGGGCCTTTCAAACTTAAAATGGAATTACACAAGATATTTCATAGTAATTTGTAAATCAAATACATCAAGTATCATCAATGTTGATTGCAGTAAACTATAAAAATCATCACATTGACGAAAAGACATCTTGGTTTTATATTAGTACAACAATTATTGGTAACATTGTAATGTACTCACATTGTATCCTATCTATTTGTTGGATCAAAATGTATATAATCGACGAACAAAATCAGTACCAACATTATTGTATGAAATAAATATAATTCATCTGAAAGGTCTTGGTGGTTTTTCTAGCACTGCAGAGAAAAACACTTCACTATCATCTTTATCTATCTTAGGAACAACAAGCCACTTATGTTGTTTATACCTGAGAATCTTGAATGCCTCTAAATAGTCATTCAACTCTTCCTTCAAACAGAAAAAACTATCAATCCATATAAGTCCACCAGGCCTCAAAACTCTATCGAAGTCATACAACACAAAATCCAGGAGCACAAAATCAATCCATCCATCAAGAAACCTTGTTGTGTGAATCAAATCTAGAGTGTTATCGAAGAAAGGTAATCTCTGATTTATCGTCATGTACAGAGGAATCAGCCCTCGAAGAGCAATCATCTCGTTGAATGGTGCACCGAGATTTATTGTTGCAGAGACTATAGTCACATTATGTTCTCTCATTCTTGCAGCAAATGTGCCCGTGCCAACGCTGAAATCCAGTCCAATTCTGATCTCTCCAGGCTTCAAATTAAGCACTTCTGTTATCAATATATCAGCTGTCAATTTTGAATTTGTGTCTTGATATGAATGAACAATCCATCTTGGAGATTCATGATGTGTAAGATTGAAACAATCTGTGCATTTGAAAAAACCTTTCACACTTGAGTTTCTAGCTAAACAAGTGAAATTTTTGCATCTGTATTGACTCCATCTAACATTTTTGTCATCAGGTAACTTCCAAATTGATTCATTTATAGGATATGGTTTATTATACAATTGAGGAGCTCTAGCAAAACATCTTCTTCTAGGTAATGGATCACATCCATGAACCATAAGTTTCTGTGCTAATCTCCAATCATCATTACACATTTCGCCAACGTCATAATCCATGTACTCTTCGAGCTCCGATTTCATTGAGAAACAAGCATGACCTATGCTAGTAAATGTACCATTAGCTCCCATAAAGTTCTGTTTTTTCAACCTGTTTGGTTTAATCCTCACGTATTTTCGAATTTCTTCAGTTAAGAAATATTCAGCAGGTTCATTTACCTGTTCTGTTTGTCTTGACAAGGAATGTAACACTGCTCCAGGTTCACTGTTTTGTAGTAGTGAATTCTGTACTGATTCAACTAGATTTAAAATATCTGCTAGAAAAATAGCCTGTTTTCCGAAAACTTTTTCATTTGGCAGCTGTCGCAAAATATCAATCTCATGTTGGATTTTCTGGATTACAGTATTCAGTGTTAAATCGACTTGGTGATTGATAGTATGACAGTTGATTGAAGTGTTACAGTTGCAGAAGGAATTCGAAGCTAGAAAAGATCGAAAAGAATAAATTTTGGAGAAAGTAGCCATACATATAAGAAGAGCAAGTATACAGAGTATGAAGATTAACCTGTGTATCCCTCTCCATGCTCCCAATTTCTTTATGAGATTTGATTTACGCATCTAGTCTTAGTACTATTGAGATAGAACGATAAATTCGTCTGCAAAACTTGAACAAATTATAAATGTGGCAGCTAATCAAGAGAGAAATGATTGAAGCAATTTCAACAACACTTTCTTGAGTAATCATATGGATTATAATGAAGATTAATTAATTATAGTATGAAGTTCTTGAGATTAGAGTCCACATGTTGCATTAACTTAAGATGTACTCTTCAGGTTCTTGGGAGAAGTAATTTTACCTTATCAGTCCGCATTCTCAGCAAATATATTTAAAACTTAACTAACTCTGAAGTCACATTATAAAAATGTTTAATGTCATAATCAGAGACGGATTGAGGATGTTAAGTCTATAGATGAATAGAATTATCGCGGCTTGAGAAAAGTTCCAAAGTAGATACCGATTAATCAAAGGCCCAATAGCCATCTGCTGCCAAAAGGCTGCATTTTTCTACGACTAGTGGTAGCTTGTTTGTTGGTGAAAGTGCATTTCTCACAAAGAAAGTCAGTACTAACAAAGTAGAAATGAAGTTTGTAACAAATAAAAAGCTGAGAATGCCATGTTAGATTTCTTAAACTAGCATGATTAAAAGTAAGACAAGTGAATATTGAAAAGTAAAGGAAGCTGCATTTTCAATGTGATGGAGTGTACTGCAATATACGACAAAATAACATATCCTGTATAATCTCATAACTGAAAGTGGAAAGGATAGAATGTACACAGATTTTACTTTTACCTTTGCGAGTTAGAAAAGTTGTTTCAATAGACCCTCAACTTAAAATAGCAAGAAAGTAGGAGAGAAAAAGACACAACAAAGTAACAATGCCTAATACAAATATTGGTAATACACATTGGATAAAAATAATACCGATATCTAAATTACTAAAATTCGATAACACTTTACTATCTTTTTTCTTAATTCTCGACCTCCATGATTGAACTATACAATATATAAATAAAAATAAGTAGACAAGATGAAGTATGAAAGTCAACAGTGCAATATATTTATATTGGAAAATAGAAGAGGGAGATGGCATAAAAGAAATACTAGACAAAAGTGACACCAATCCCAAAAGTAAATCTTGAAAGTCTTTAAAGAAATGAGAGGAGAAGAAGAAGGAGGTTTTTGTTTGTTTATTTATTTTAGTAGCTCTAGAGGTGTTATTGGAAAAATAAAAGGCAGAGCGCATCTTCATATCGTTCAATGTGCATGGAAAAAATGCATTCACAAAGACCAACCAAAACTAAAAAATATTAAAGCAGCCATCAAAAGTTCAATTGAAAGCCCATTTTAAGTCCCACCTCCTATTCTCTTTATGACTGGAAATTGGAACACCTTTGATCTCCTTTTTTTAAAAAGAAAAATAATACTATTTTTATTACTAATAATTTTGCTGAGCAAGTATTTGATTCCATTTTTTTTAATTAATTTTTATTACTAATATTTTTTTGCTGTGACACAGAAGGGAATTTGATTCCCCCACTAATCATCACATATATTAGTATTGTTCTTTCAATTTTATTCTTCTTTAAATAGAGAAAGTTTTACCTAATCAAATAACTATTAAAGAAATACCTCTTTTTACGAGATATTTTTATTAAAAATAAATTAATTTTGTGTCGAAACTAAAACCATCATTTGTTTAGAAAAGATGGAGTAAGGGTTCTTTCCTAGCCTAATTATACAGAACATCATTTGACTTCAAATTACCTAGTGCAAATTATCTTTTCTGATTTACAAGCTATTGTATAAAAATGAAGATTTTATTCTGTGCGCACTCAAAGAATAGCCGCTGCAGAAAATTTGGGTAGCCGCTGCAGATTTTTCTAGTCATAGAAAACTATACACAAACATGAAGAAATGAAGGAATAATGTAAACTCATGTGAAGTTAAGATTAACAAAATTATTCTTGAATTAGATTGAAATGAAAATTTGACCAAAGGAGTTAAATTATATAGAGCTTAATTTCACCTTTTTTCTAACATAAACAAACTTAAATCATGGCACTGGATATTCCCAAATTGTTATGCTTGATATTCTCAATCATCCATTCTGTGTAATCAAGACAAAATAATCACAACACCAAAGCAAATTCCACCTCTAAGAAATGATTTAACCCTAATAGTAAAAAGGGCAAAAATGAAAAATTTAAGTTCCAAAAGATGACTAATTTGACCCTAATAACTAAAACTTTTTACACTTCCAAATTGCCGAAAAAATCAATCAACATTCCAATTATCATACTCTTCGCCGGCCATCGGAGTACTGAGAAAGAGGGACGACCTCCGACAACGGCGTAGATAACGGCGTCGGCAACGGCGAATTCCGGCAAACTGGGCATGAAGCATTCAATTTCAACCAGGCATCTAGACACATAACATGAAAATAATGCTTACAGTCCGGCATCATCCTCAGCATCTCCCCATCCTTATACTCACACAAGCATATAGGGCAAACGACATCGTTTCCATTTCCACTCCCGCCGTTCCTTTTGGAGTAAATCAACTTCGGGTACGAATTAATAACAACTTGATCAAGCCCCAACGTTGCGTTTTGTGATAATCCGTCGTCGTTTTCTTCATCATCTTCCGCTACGAAAATGATACGGGGTAGGTAAATTCCATTCTCGATGTTGTTATTGGGGTTTCGGGTATTAGCTCGAGCCTGGCGGCGGCGGCGTCGAGCAGCAGCGGAACGGCAGCAGATGTAAGAAGCAAGGAGTACTGTAGATAGAAGAACAAGGAAACCGAGAGCTATGGCAATTGCGTAGCCGAGGCCGATGGTGCTGAGGTTTTGAGAAAGGGTGTAGGTAGAATCGGGTGGGGCGATGGTCACAGGAGGTGGTGGTGGTGGGCGGCGGAGGTCGGAGGTGGACATTGAGAAGGGAGAGAAGAAGGGTTGAGAAGGTCCATGAGAAGAAAAGGAGGGTTTAGGGGTAGTGAGAGGGTGGGTGGGTAGATTAAGTGCAGTTGCAGCTACGGCATTTAATGGTGTAGTTTGGAAAACAGAGGAGGTCATTTAATGGACAACATGGGGGGCTGATGACTGATGATAACAATTGCCCTCTACTTTCTCTTTTTAGTTTTGGTTCGACCATGGATCTTTTGCACCTCTAATTTCTGCTTCACCAAATTTTGTTTCAATTCCTATCCTTGTTTATAGACAAGTATTCGAAACACTCTTAAAATTTGATAAAAAATTATTAAATTATCAATCGCTTAAAAAATAATTTTATATTTGATAGACTAAAGTTAAATGTATCCTTTATCAATATATTTTTAAATTCTCGTTAAATTTAGGGGGGTTTTAACATTTCTCTTATCTTTTTACTGAAAGTTGCATGTTCCTATAAGAGTTTGAGACCATTTACTTTATCATGTGGAAGATCGAGGATGATTTAAATTAAATTAGTTAAGTAGAGAAATATTTTTAGGGCTATCAATAGTTCACGACGAAATTAACAATTTACACCAAATTTAATGTGTTTTCAACACTTTTCCCCATGATATATATGTTAGGGTGGCTAAAAGTCTCATATTGGTTGAAGAATAGACTGGTGGTCTCCTTATATAGACTTGGACAATCCCCTAATGAGCTAACTCTTAAGGTTGAGTTAGATCTTAATATGGTATCACAGTCCGGTTCATTTTGATTTGGACTTCCGATCTATGCTTCAATTGGGTTTAGACGTGAAGATTAACTTTTGAAATTGAGTTAGGTCCAAACTGTCATATATTATTGTCAAAAATTGAATTATGTAGGATTGGAATTTATTACAGCAGATCATATTTTGGAAGTTCGATATGTAGTATTTATTTTTTATTAACGATTATTGAATTGTCAAAAAAAGAACTTTGAAAATAGCAATCTAATACCTGAAGTTCACCGCAAATGATATTGTTTATGGCTTTTTGTTTATGATAACAATTGTCCTTGAGGTGTTTACTTTTGTGCGTGTGAATAATTTTTTTATTATTATAAAATAAGTAGTGGTATTATGTTAAGCCTATGTATTCTCCAAATATGTCATAGTTAATTAATTTATATCAAATTCACCAAGAAACAAAGTTTGAGAACTCTGACTATTTATTTACATTTGAATTTTGAATCGTGTAGGGAACGATTGTTTGTTTATTATATATTGGAGTAAAATTAATGAGTGATTTGGATATATTGATTGATATTTGTTGTTAAATTCATAAGGTTAGGACTTTGATACTAGAAATCTAATTTTTATATGTGACTTCTGTTAGCTAACATGGTAAACGTTGAATAAATTTATAAATATATATTTCTTTGAATGTACGGTAATGTCGAATTCTCCTATTGTATCATAGTATAACTTATATATAAATATCAAAATATCCACTATTAATTAAAATTACGATATTATCAAAATTAAACTTTCAAATTGAATATTGGGCAAATCAAGTAGGACAACTTTCACATATAGCAAACATAAAATTCATATTTGTATGCTATAGCAAAGTTTGCATAATTGCATTTAGGACGTGCACTATCTGGATTAAATCGAAAAACCAAATCAAATCAAACCGAATTCTAATTTGGATTGATTTCTTGGATTCTTGGTTTGATTTGGATTTATAATTTACTTTGTTTGGTTTTTTGGTTTGGTTTCGAATTTAGAAAAATGAAAATCGAAAAATAAAAAAAAACGAATTATATATATATAGTTGGAGTTAACCACTTTTGTCCCTTTTTAGTTATTTTCATTATGATTAGTTTATTTTCTTATGTTTGAACATCTATAATTGATATACTTTAAAGTATTGTGTTTTACGTTTTACTTGTGATTTATATTTAAAAGTATATTTAAGAAATTATATATATATATATATATATATATATACATATATATATATATATATATATATATATTAAATTGCAAATAATTTTGTTATGTTTCCAATTATTGACAAAATCGATTAATCAAACCGAAAAATCCAAACCAAAAAGAGAAACCAAACCAAATCAAATTTAGTTTGGTTTGGATTGGGTTACACTTCTTCAAAAATAAAAACCGAAAAACCAAACCGAATAGTATAAAACCTAATGCACACCCCTAAATTTGCACTCCATAACAAACATATAAATGTATAATCCGCTATACATATACAATTGAAACGAATTGTATAAGACGAAGTGTATAAAACGAGAAAGAGAAAGAGACTTGGGCAGAGAATTGTATAAAACGAAGTGTATGAAATGAATTGTATAATAATAGTGTATAGAACGATTATATAAAATTTGAATTTGTATAAAATGAGAAAGAGAGAAAGGAAAAAGAGATTTGGGCAGGAAATATACAATTGAATCGAATTGTATAAAACGAGAAAGAGAGAAATTATATACAATTTGAATTTGTATAAAACGAGAAAGAGAGAAAGACAAAATAAGCTGGGCATGAGAGCATTTTATTGTATAATTATAAGTGTATAGGACGAAAATATATGTATATACAATTTTATCTCGCTTTTTACAAACAGAAACGCAATTTATACATTTCGTTTCTGTTTGTATAAGCGAGAGCGGCGAGGGTGGCGAGCGAGATCTGGAAGAGGGGAGAGAGGGAAAAAAAATATATATATATTTATACAATTTTCTCTCGCTTTATACAAATAGAAACAGATTTTATACACTTGTGTTTGTTAAAAGTGAGAGGAAGCGAGCGAGAGATGGAGCGAAAGAGGAGAGTGGCGAGCGAGAGTTTGAGGGAGAGAGGTGACTGAAAAACAGACGGGACACAATTAAATCAAGAATAGTTATAACAATTAATTTGATTATTAGTTTACCATTATATATAATTTTCCCAATCAAGTATGATAGGCCCTTCAAGAGGTAAAGTAAAGGGTGTTGCTATTGTTATCTAAATAGAGTCAATTTGACACACATCTACTCAATATTTATCATGTAAATAAATTAAGATTATATATATGCTCTAAATTTCGTTTGTGGGAATTTTAATTTTACTACAAGATTAAAATGTTTTTCAATATTAAAAATAAATATTCAAAAGTCAAATATAAAATACTATTGAAAAAAAAATCCCACCTTTCCACTATACTCTTAAAGGTATATCAACATGAGACATCAACAACATATTCATGTATGTCCCAAAATAAAGATTCGGAAAAGGGCCTAAAATATCCTTGAACTATTAAAATTGGTACAAAATTACCCTTCATCCACCTATTAGTCCTAAAATACCCTTGCTGTCTACCTTTTGGTCCTATATTGCCCTTTATTTTTAAAGGTCCCAATTTAAATCCAATTAATAAATTCATTAATTACGTGACGATTTTCTATTGGCCAGATTTTAATAACCTTAAGTTAATTTAAAAACCCACCCATTCCCAAATTAGACCCAAATAAAATCTACCCGACCCAAGCTCATTTAACCCATCTTCCTCACAGACTTTGAATCAAGAAACTTATCAACAGTAGAAACTTCTCCCGAATCGCATGTAGTACATCAGCAGCAGAAATGAAGGCACGGTAGTTTCCAACAGCAATTCCTTGCATCTGCCTCCAAATTCTCTCCGCATCCACTCTCAGAAGCCCCAGTTCCTGCGCAAATAGAATTCATTTTAAAAAATCCACCCAAATTAAATCATTGGTTGATCATAAAGATGTGCATAACTTGATCATTTTGTAAAGGTTACCATTATTAGACATGGTGATGATACAAACATTGGTTGATCATAGTTATTTACCTCTAACTATTTAATTAAGCACATTGCGCAGATCTTAGTTACTTGTTTTGGAAGTCTAGGAAAATGGTTCGTATTCTGTATTTTCGGGCAACGATTGCATAAATAAACAGAGAATCAAATTCAGTCAATGACACGAAATTCTCATCACCATTGCCACTTATATTTGATGAGAATGAAGCTAAATCTTTTGGATTACTTTATTTTGGATTCATTAGATGGATTCTACTAAAAAATTTGCTCAAGAAATATCATAATCTCCTTTATGTAAATTATCTAGGTTTTATATCTTTTTCAAAGAATGTAGGTGGAATGAAAATAAGAAAATGAAAAGGTTGTAGCTTTTGTGCTCTATCATTTGCCATTTTGCTGTGAGAAAGATGATGATAAAAGATGAGTTAAATGAATTTGGGGCGGGTCTAATTTGGGAATGGGTGGGTTTCTAAATTAATTTAGGTTATTTAAAATCTGGCCAATAGAAAACTGTCACGTCATTAATGAATTTATTAATTGAATTTAAATTGTGACCGTTAAAAATAAAGGGCAATATAGGACCTATAGGTAGACAGCAAGGGTATTTTAGGACTAATAGGTGGATGGAGGGTAATTTTGTACTATTTCTAATAGTTCAAGGGTATTTTAGGCCCTTTTCCGATAAAGATTTAATCCAAAATTTGAGAAAGCAACTAGAAGGAAAGTTATTAGACACACGATATATCTTCCGGAGTAACCTAACTCTAGGAAAGAGACAATAATTAATGTTGAGAACAAATCTATTACGTTAAATCACAAATTCTTTTTGAGAAGCTAAACATAACATTAAAAGAAATTGAGTAAAATTACTCTTCTAAAGAGTGAGGCTAATCCATAACATCGATCATAGATAGTAGAAAAATAGATTTGAAATGATGAATATGTGGAAGGGTCTTCGCACTAATTCAATGGTCAAAGTGTGAAACAAAATTTATTAATGTATTATAATTTATAGTCTTGGTTCTATGTGTTCAATGCAATTTGATTGGATCCCAACATATATATACGGATCTAATAAATTATCTACCTTACTTTCAAACTTGATTAAATAACTACCTACCATTTTTCTATTTTCTCAATCCACATTTATTTCATAGTTATTTGAGACACAGAAGAAGTAATTTGTCATTTAGGTTTACACAATTTGATTTACTTTTAAAAATCATAATAAATAATTTAAAACGAAAGATGTAATTTGTTATTAAATTTTAATGTCATTGAAATTGATTATCATACAGAAAGTGTGATATTAAAGTGAATGCGCTTTATGAAAAAGTTAGTTTAAGTCCGGTTCCTTAGACGAATCATCATGTCGTATATGAGAGTCTGTTTTGAACTCTTTAAATACAATCTTTTCCTCTCTGTCTTTTTTCATGAAAAAGAAAACTTAAAAATATAATAATTATTGAATCGGATCTATTCGTAAGATGTTCTCATATTAACCTATTATCTCACTAGCTTGTCTTCCTCTTAAATTTAACTTATATATCATTATGTGTGTTAAAAAATAGACAAATTTTCAATCCTATGATGACAACTAGAAGTTTGCACAGAAGAATACACTAAGCGCCTTCTAAAGAATATATAAGACTTCAAGTTATAAATAGAAATGAATCATTTATTTCGTCAGAATTTCTTACTATTGATACAACTCAAAATTACAATTACTATTAGATCCAGTTTCATAAGAAAAAATCCGTAAATCTCCTAACTAGTATTTTTATTACTAGTAACTATCAAGAAACAATTTAAATAAATTAATTTAATTTTTATAATAAGATAAACAATAGATACAACCACATTGCTTAGCTGTGCGCTCCGGTAGGACCTAATCTAAGTTCAAACAATTATGAATTTGCCTTATTATAATTAGTATAGCATTGAGATCCACATGTTGGGAATAAAAAATAGCTTCCTATAGTTTTTTTCCTTCGGCTTTGACCTTCAATATTGTAAACAGAATCTGGTCAAACTAAGTAAAATTTTCAACAAAATCAAGTACTATCGTCCAACTAACCCCACCTTATTACAATCGGCCAGAATCAAATTCATAATTTAAACTTAATAACTTTTAAATTATAAAAGAACAATCTCAAGTACTATTAAACAAGGTGAAAATATAATTTTTTCTTAAAATAGTGTAAAAAGAAGTGCTTCGAATCATTGCTATTTGATTCGGATTTGTTCTAAAAAAGTCAAGATATTTCAAATTATTTGTTGACACGAACATAGTCAGAAAAAACCTATAAAATTATTTCAATTCACGTATATATAATTTAAGTAAACTCGTATATTGAAATCTACCTCGATTCCTACATATATTGCATAATAGAAGGAAGTGGAAGGTTCGAATGGGAACGCTAAAAAGTCTCAACTTGTCTTATACTGAAAGGACAGCTTCATATAAAAGACAAACATGATCACAAATCTCAAATCTCATTTTGTTTGTATCTTATTTTTGTCAAACACAAAGCTCTATAAAATATAGTTTGTCTATGACAATTTATAGCTAAAATATCTAATTATTTGATTATTTTATCAAATAAGTTAGAAACAAAGGATACCTCTACACTATAACCCCACATGGAAAGGGGAAAAAAAAATATTTCCAAATATTTAAACAGACAAACTTATATTCTAATAAACCATTCTCGTTTGTTTGAGGATGAATAAATGGATTAGACACAATCAACATGATGTACATAATAGAATAAATTTTTGTTGACTTTTTTTTACTGGATATTTAAATTTAAATTTACGTTGGAAAATTTTCATATTACAGGTAAAACGTTGCCTAATAAATGTGATTTTGTATCTAGAGAGACTCAAATTCGAGACACTATTTAAGTATGAAAGAGTACTTATATATCACTCCACCACAATCCTTGTTGGTAAACTTTGTTGACTCTAGGTTAACTACTAAAGTAGTAATATATATAACTCCAATAGTTTCAATTTTTAAGGCATATTTTGATTTTAGATGAAGTTTAAAAAGTAAGAAAATTTTGAAATTTTGTGATTTTGAATTAAAAATATGTCAAATGATGTATTAAATCATTTTTAATATTATGGTCTTAAATATAATACCTGGAAATTAAAATAAACAAAAAAATTGTCAAAAACATAAAGAGATTTTTCTAAAGACAAATTGAAAAATTTATATTGAAAATAAATTGAAACTGATGAAATAATCTTATTAAGTAAATGCAAATGATAATGAATACTGGTACTTAAGTGTAAATTAGATATATAGCATTATTTATAATAATATTCTCAAGTTATAGCATTAGAGTTTGACTTTCAATATATAACATTTAATATATCAAGTTATAACATATTATTATAAAATAAAGATTGATTTTAAATAATTAAAAGCATTTGTTTTTGTTTTTAAAAAGAATAAAAGAAAAAATCGTTTCTGTTTTTTAATTGGATAGTAGCAAGATTCTTGTGATTTAAAATAAAATCAATTAATAATAGATAAATCACAAGAATCTTGCTACTTTCCAATTAAAAAACAGAAACGATTTTTTCTTTTATTCTTTTTAAAAAAAAAAACAAATGCTTTTAAATTATTTAAAATCAACCTTTATTTTATAATAATATGTTATAACTTGATATATTAAATGTTATATATTGAAAGTCAAACTCTAATGCTATAACTTGAGAATATTACTATAAAAAATGCTATATATCTAATTTACACCATATTAAGGAATTCAAAAAAAAAATCAGATTATTTAGTTTCCTTAAAATGCTCAAATAAGTTAAAATCGAATTAAAATATAATTTTATTCCTTAAAACGCTCAAATAAATTAAAATCTGATATTTTTTATATCGTGTTTCTCTCTCTTGTTTACAGATTGCAATTTTTTTTTGAGTGATTGAAGTTATTTTTCTGTGAAAAATATCGTGATTTGTTGTGAAGGACAACAATATATCCATATTAATTAAACATGGTGGAAGATGGGATCCGTCAGGTTAGTATTTATTATAGTTTACTGATTTTTTTTTGGTAATATTGTTCGTATTACATTTTCTGTTATTTTTTTGTCACACTTTCAACAAATATGGTGCATTATAGAAGTTTCAGTTTTACAACGTGTTAAATAACGTGCACGAAAATATTAATACATATTTTATGAAATTCGGTAAACTTGATGATTGTTGCAGTAAATTTTATTAATAGGGTATGAAATATGAAGTGTTATTTGGTATGATAAAATCGAATGAAGGTGGTAATCTTAATCATTGTTGTATTAATCGTGTATAAATAAGGTATGAAATATGAAATGTTTTTGTTGTGGTGTTAATTGCAATTTGAAAAACACTATTTGTAATGTATGTGAAATTTGTTGTATAAAATATATATTAATTGGGTATGAAATGTGTAATAAATAGGTATGAACTTTGTATTAATTGGATTTGAAAAGCACTGTTTGTAATGTATTTGAAGTTTTGTTTGTATGAATTCTTAATTGTTTGTGTTAAATTTATTGTATGAAATTTGTATTAATTGAGTATGAAATGTGTATAAATGGGTATGAACTGTGTAATAATTGGGTATGAAATGTGTTATAAAAGGTATGAACTGTGTATTAATTGGTTTGAAAAGCATTATTTGTAATGTATTTGAAATTTTGTATGAATTCTGAATTGTTTGTATTAATTGTTTGTATTAATTTATATGATGAAAATTTAATATTATTTAAGTTATAAGATGTTATACTATTGTTATTTTATTCTAATTAAACAAGTAAAGATGCATATTGTTGAACCTATACAGTGCGAGAGTACATGGGATATACCAAGTTATATTTCAAAGCCTAAATTGATGACACCCGATTCAAAGAGATCAGTTGGAAGATCGTAACTTGAACGCTGGAAGGGTTTTACTCATGTGAATTTCAAAAGGTCAAAGATTACTTGTATTAGATATTGTCAGGTTGAACACAACAGGAAGACATGTTCAAATTATCCTGTGCAAAAAAAAAAAATGATTTCTTAGTTATTTACTTTGTGTCAAACAATTTTTATGTTGTTTTGTCTGTTAGACACATATTTTATTTTATGGAGTTCATTTGGTATCAGTAAATCTTTAACTAATTGTGATTTCTGAATATTGTCCACCTATACAAAATAACATTGAAACACACTTTATGCCAATTTTCAAGTTTTATTCCTAAACTAATATATAGTTATACAAGAATCATACATAGTTCATACGGAGTTCATACAAAAATCATATATATGGAATAGCTTTTTAAACATATAATGGTACAATGAATCTCTTGTTAAAATAGTTCAACATATCATACGTAGTTCGTACGAAGTTCATACATATGGATGAAAAAATGTATGATATTTGTCATATTAAAATGATAATAAATCAAAAATCAGATGATGACTCCTCACCCAATCTTCTACTTTTACGGGGTGTTCCACTAATTTTCTTCGACATTGTATACGAACTTAACAAAAAATACTTTATGAAGGTTCTAAAAACTTACAATATTGATGAATCGTTTTGTGGAATAGAAATTGTGGGTCTTTGAGTTGTGGGTTTGAGGAAGAAATTAATTTGTGATGCTTGATGGGGATGGTGATGAATCAGGCGTGATGGGAAAGATGATGAGTGAGGCGTGTTGGGAAAGGAGAATGTTGTTCGTGTATAGGGTGTAATGGGGGTGGGTAATTATTGAGCAACGGTAAAGTAGGAAGTTAATTAAAATCAAGTCTCTTCCCTTTAGTTTTTGCTTTCAAAAAGGTAATTGTACTATTATTATAAATTTATTATTTAATTTAAAATAGGTAAAAGGTAACTGTACTATGTGATTAACATTAATTTATTACTTCCTTCGTTTAATAAAGAATGACCCTATTTTCTTTTTAGTCTGTTTAGAAAAGAATGACCCCTTTCCTTTTTTGGCAACACTTTAACTTTAACTTTTCACGTGTCATGTTTAAGACCACAAGATTAAAGGGTATTTTGGTACATTTGACATAACTTTAATTTAGAACCACAAGATTAAAAAGTTTTCTTTCTTTTCTTAAACTCCGTTCCAAGTCAAACTAGGTCATTCTTTTTGAAACGGAGGGAGTATTTATTTTTAAAAAGGTAAATATAAACTATTAAGAGTTTGTTTTAAAAAAGGTAACTGTAAAAATAAAAATAAATATTTAAACATATTAATTAGTATTTTAATAATTATTTATAATTTATTTTTAATTAAATATATTTTCAATTGATATGCTATAACTCGATAATAATCTGCTATAAGTGATTTATTTTTAAAAAGTATGTTTATAACTTTATATATAGTCTTAAATGTGTATGGGGTGTTATTTTTATTTTAAAAACACTATTTTCCACTTAAAATTGGCTATTTTCGTAGAAATTTTAATTGAAGCAATAAGAAAAAAGAAAAAAGAAAAAAATAGTAATGTTTTCATAAATAAGAAGCTCTCATTATTTCAATGAGAATTTTTTTTTCACCATCTATTTTTCTAATAAGTTGATTAGTGAGAAATGAATATGTAAATTATATTTTATATTACAAATTTCTCACTAATTGATGTTAGGAAAAATATTTGTTTATGGTAAATGTCTTTCTTCATATTATTCATTAGAGTAAAAGCAAATATTGAAAAAAATGAAATTAAACATATTTGAGCCGTTAGTTTTAATAACCATAAAAAGTAAAATGGATGGAACCACGTAATATTGAATTATTGGTGCGACATAAATATCATAGCCTATAAATGAAATATTATTTATATTGATAACGCAATACTTTTAAACCATGAGTATTTGGAAATGCTAAATTCATGAAGCAATCACTACCCAAGTTGCTATGATAGTGGTTAATTGTCTTTCTCAACATTATTATTATTATTTCTGTTTACGTGTTCGTTTTCATTAATGATGGTCCAAATATGACATACAAAGTCATTTTGAATGTTATTTCCAGATGTATTATAATTTAATTGAACAATTTTTATATATATAGCAAATATAAAATTTATATTTGTACGCTATAACTATATTTTACATAATTGTGCTTCATAGGAAACATGCTATGACTATTTTGCTATACATATATACAAAAGAAGCAATTGCATAATTCGCTTGCTCCTCATCACATTGGTATAATTTCGCTGGCAAGCCATTTGTATAAATTGTTGGCTACCTCTCATTTCTATATCTCAATTCAATTTTATGTGTTTGCATATCTGTATAAAATTTGAATTTGTATATAATTGAATCAAAATAAAACGTTTGTATATCAAATATCGCTCTCTCTCTCTCTTTATACAAACATAAATTATATATTGTATTTTGTATAATCTGTGTTAGTATAAAGCGAGAAAGACAAAAGAGAACTGGACAGGGGAATATTTATATTATATAATTATAATGTATAGAACGAAGATATATGTATTTGTATGTGCATATATATATAATTTTCTTTCGCTTTATACAAACAGAAACACAATTTATATATTTATACATGTCTGATTGTATAAAGCAAGAGAGGGAATGTGGCGAGCAAGAGTTTGAGGGGGAGAGACAACTGTCAAATAGTTTGCTACAGGGCATAATCAAATCAAAGTGTGATTGTAACATTTAATTTGAATTAATAATTTATCATTATATACCATTTTCCCATTTTTAATTAAGAAACCTCTTTTGCTGCTAAAACACACACAAAAATCAAATTACATAATTCAATATTTTTGGGCTTCTTTACGTCGAATTGATACTTGAGATTAGTGGACTCTAACTAATGAGCTAAAATTGCGTCTCATTTTGGACGTTTTATCTGAAGTGGTCATGTGAAGGCGATGCTATGATTTGTCAACGCCAACTTCACATATTTTTATTAAAATTGTGAAATTTTACAAGGCAAAATTTAGATATATTCGACTCAATTCTAACTTTGAAAGAACTTCAAACATATGATGACTGACCAAGCTAACTTCAAACAATTTTTTATTAAAATTGCAGCCTTAATAATGCCTGACTTTAAACATTTCTTACTAAAGTTATGACCTTGAAAAGGCCAAATTTTAGATATTTAGACATGAGATCAGGACATATATTTGCCTTATTTCAAACATATATACCAAAGTTGGGCAAATATATGTTTGAAGTTGTTCATACCATTTGCAAGAAAATGTGTGATGCAATAACTAAAAAGATTTGAGCAACAGCTAATCCATTGACTATAGTCCATCCCAGCAGAATCCAAATAGACGTTCAGATTTGAAAAAAGAATTTAAAAAAATGAAAATTTCAAAAAGATTATAAAAGAAAAAAACTTAAACATTCAATGTATTACTATTTCCTCTGTCAGGATTTATATGACTTACTTTCCTTTTTAGTTAGTCTTAAAAAAATAACACATTTTTATATTAAGTAATAGTTTAATATCAAAATATCTATTTTACCCTTAATGAAATGATTTATAGACAGAAATTTTTATCATTCACTTTAGATCACAAGTTTTAAAATATTTCATTTCTTTCTTAAATTTTATGTCGAGTAAAATCATCTCAAATAAAATGAAACGGAGGAAGTATATATATATATGAAAAAAAAGTTGACCAGTGTATAATGTATTTTTTTTAAAAAAAAGAACGATGGCATTTAATTTGGATGGTGTTGGCGGCGGTGAGCCGGTGACGGTGTCTCCAAAATTTCTCCGAAGCTTATTAAAAGTGGATATAAATTAAATAATTTTAAGCAAATAAATACAATTTAAATGGTTGCGTCTAAATAGGATACCTGGTGAATATTATTTAGTAATTAATGGTAGGTCATAACTCATAATAACAAAGAAGAAAAATATTTAAATAAAAAGTTAGCTTTTTTATCAAATGATTTTTTCCATTGCCTACCGTAACGTTCATTCCAAATTGCTGTATTTGTTTATTATGTCTAAATGTTAGTCTTTATATTTATATCTTATATAAGTATTAAATATTTATTAACATCTATTTTTATAATTATGATTAAGACCTGGCTTTAATTCATTCAATCCAAATTAATCATTGATTTTAATATAAAATGAAATATTTGCCCATGTTGAGTGTTTTAAATTATGATGGCAATTACTTGTTATATCAGGTTTAGTAAAATGATGAAAAGTCAATCTTTCACATTATTTTTGTATTTAATATGCTTTTAATTTACTACCTAATAACAAGTTTTCCATTATTAAGTATTTTCGCATTATTGAGAACGATCCGATGTGATATATAGTTGGTCGAAACTTATTGTCTTCCTTTAATTAAATGTAGTTTGAAATTTGAAAGGTTGGGGGGCTTAAATAATACAATGAAAAATATGGATTCATTTGATATCAACTTCCTAATTAATTAGGATAGTTTTTTCTTGCCCCCTTCTAACAAAATTGACTCTAATAATCTTCTTTTGCCACTTATATGATCATAAGGAAAAAGAAAAGTATTTGTGATCATACTCATATTTTATAAATCTAGGAAGAGGGATAAGAGCACACAAATTAGGTTTCCTTAGTCACACAATGTCATCTCTAGTGTATCAAAATATGTACATTCTCTGTTTATCTGGATATTGTTCGTTGATAATTATAAAGAACATATAATACGAACACATGAAAAATCAGCTTGATTGTTATAATAATATACGGAAAAGGGCCTAAAATACCCTCAAAGTATTGGAAATGGTATAAAATTACCCTCCATCCACCAATTGGCTCCAAAATACCCTTCCCACCCACCTATTGGGTCCAAAATACCCTTGTCATCCATCTTTTGGTTCAAAATTGACCACTTATTTAACGGTTTTATATTTAAACTATTTAAATATTTTTTTAAATACGTGGCACGCAACTATATGTTATAATTTAACTTATTAGTATAATTTATAAATCAATCCACTACCCACCCATTACTAATTAAACCCCTCCAAATTAATACACCCGTCACATTATTAATGAAACAACAAAAAAGCTACTGCCAATTGAGTGTTTTTAAAAATTTGAGGCGAAAATATCTATAGAAGTAAATTATCATACGTTAAGTGTCTAAATAAAAATTACCGATAAACTTAAAAGTCTGACTATGTTCATCTTAATTATTCTTACGTCTCAATTATGTGATGTTACTTCATAGTTAACTTTTTTTCAAAATAATATATTAAAGGTTTTAAAACAAATCATAAATATTTATAAAATTATATTTTAAAAAAGTGCATGAATTAATTCGGGATGTATTACTTCTTTACCTTTAATCATAAATTCTTAATTCAATCTTGAAAGAGAATCCTATTGAAAGTGTCCTCCTAAATAAGCGGCTCAACCTATATTTAATTGGGGCTTCGATTCAGACTCAAATAATTTTGAGTGTCATTTTCAGGAATCTATAATTTCATTGTGTTTTAGCAGTGTTTATGACAATTTTGATATTATAATTGGATTTTTAATTGGGTGGGGTTTAGTTAATAATGAGTGGGTCGTGGGTTGATTTATAAATTATATTAATAAATTAAATTATAACCAATAGTTGAACGCCAAGTATTTTAAAAAATATTTAAAGAGTTTAATTTTAAAACAATTAAAGAAGTGGTCAAGTTTGAACCCAAAGGTGGATGACAAGGGTATTTTGGAGCCAATAGGTGGATGAAAAGGGCATTTTGGAGCCAATAGGTGGATGGAGGGTAATTTTGTACCATTTTCAATACTTCAAGGGTATTTTAGGCCCTTTTCCGAATAATATATTATTATCGAGAATAATATACTAACATCTAAACCATCACAAAAATAAAAAACTTATCTTGTAATGAACAACAAGGAGTATAAAAACTCAAAATTAAAGATATGTAATACCAAAAATTAAATATTATGACAAAAACATAACTAACATCTATCTATCTAAAGCTTAACCTTTTCGGTGCACTTCTGATCTTGAATTGACTGGCTAGTAATATTCACAGTAATACTACAATTCATCTTCACAACCACATATTTCTTGATCATATTCAACAATTTAACTCTCCCACCAACACTTGTGTAGCTATTCATAGTAAGCAAACCACTACTAATATCATTTTGTAAGCCAGGGTGTGATACAATCTTATCCGTCATAATATCAATAGTTACGTTCATCCTCATAGTCTTCCGTGCCTTCGATTTCCCTGGTGGGCCCCGCGCCTCCCCGACGACCGTATCGCGATAGGAAATAGTGGTTGTCGTGTTACTATACTTAAATGATGAATAGTTAGGATTTTTCACTGAGACATCAGCTTTTATGGTCATGTTGGAACCTGGTTTAGGTATAGGTAAAAGGGTGCCACTAGTGTTAACGAGGTCTAGTTTTTCAACTGTGACACCGTTCATTGTAATAATAGGGTCTTTTATTTTGAATATTGTGAAGATCAAAATAATGATTATTATGGCTACAAGAAAAACAAAGGTTGATACACAAGCACAATATTTGAAACAACTTATTTGATGAAACCTTTTTTTGATGCTTAACGTTGTATCGTCGTCGTCGCTGCTATGTGGCCGGTCGGATGCTGGTGCTAGTGGTCTAACTTGATCTCTCTCCACCATTTTTATTGAGTCTTCAAACTAAGAGGAGAAATGGTTGTATTTTTTGTGATGTAAAATTTTTGGGACTTTGGTGTTTGAGTTTGTGTTAAACTCCCTTAAATAAATAAATAATAAATAAAATGTCTTGTGAGTGGAGAAGGTATATGGTAGGTTTATTCCACTGTCAATGTTGACTCTTAAAGTATTTCATCATTTTGAGTAAACTTTCTATAATACAAACAAACACTTATTTTATAAATTCAAAATTTAAATTTTATGAATTTAAATAATGCTAACTATCCAGAAAATTTAATTAGAATTTGGTCAAAAGTTTAAAAAGTCTAATAATATCTTTTTTATTTTATAATAAACTAATCTTTTTTTTCTCCATATTTTTAATTAAAAGGTATTAAAGTTAAAGAGATACAAATATTTAAAAAAGTAAAATATCATTCTGACCGAATTTTCAGGCGAAAAGGATTTTTATCGGTCGAATCCAGCATTCGAGTTGTGATGTCAAAGAAGAAAGTTGAAGTGGAATTTTACTGAGAATTATGTTGTGAGTAATTAAACGGAATGAGAGTGTTGTTAGTTGGTTGTTGAAGGAAATGCTCGCCTTAGTAATAATGCTATGTCCAAATAGTCAATATACTCAATTCCCTCACAGGACAGGTGTTCAAATTCACCAACTAACACTATAATTTATGGGAAATTACCAACATATTTTAAAGACATTTGAAAGTTTTCATATCTTTTTAGTTATGGTAAATATGGCTTTTAGCATAGCTTTTGTGCTGATGATTTATAATATTGTTACCTTTTTAAAAAAGAAAAAAATTGTTCCAAAACCATAGTAGTTCGTTATCAAGACATGATAATTTTGTTTTCTGTAGTTTTTGTTATTCCTGCAATCAAAGTATAAACAGAAACAAAAATAACAACAGACGAATAAAGTTCCAAGCGTACATAAAACTGTGTTCCCTAGAAGAATTTAGCAATCGAAATTGCAGAACTTCAGTAAATTTAACAAACGGAGTAAATCACATGGCACTTGTGTTGGAAAAATCCGCGAATTTAATTCATTAAATTAAATAATTTTATCAATCAATCAACATCATTTTCCGAAGCCAACGGCGTGAAGGGAGACTCTCTTCTCGATTCTTTTAAAAGCCAGAAGAAGCGCTTGTATATATATAAGCACAAAATTCTTCTCTTCACTACCAATGATGGAGAAATGAACTTTCTTTAAATTTCATTTTTCCTCCATTTCCCAGATTCACAGTCTTTTAAGGCTTAGAGCTGGTTTGGATTGACTTATTTTTAGTGCTTTTAAGCACTTGGTTTTAAGCCAAAAACCATAAGTTAATTAGGATTTCTAACTTATGGATCAATCCAATCAGGCTCTAACCTTTAAACAAACCTAACCGTTTCTTTCCATAAACAGACGGGAAACTCACCAATAGTCCTTGCATGAACAACTCCCACCCTCAAAACAGTGAAACCGACTGGAATCGCGCACAATAATTCTTCTTTCTTCTATTTTAGAGATATATTTAATCGCAGTGTGACAATCAACACATGTCCTTAGATTCTTAAAAACCTTTATCTGTGTTCCAGGTGGAGTTGCTATGATTCCAAAGGCAACAGCGAGCTTTTCACTGTGATAGGAAAGATTTTGCTCCTTCTGTTCCTCTTCCACATCATGTAGCACATTGTCTATATCAGGGACATATCCCTCTGCTTTCATTCTCCTCCAAAGCTCCCCTAAAAACTCATATATTTCCTTTGATCTAGGATGTGATTTATCACCGACCAAGAAAACGTAGTCTTTTCTCTGCAAATTGATCCAACTTATACCAGGCTTCTTCACCACACCTTTCTCTTCCATGACTTGTCTGATTTTTGCCACTTCAGTCCATTTACCAGCAGTGGCATATACGTTTGCAATGGTGACATAAGTAGCTGCATTCTCGGGCTCAATTTCAAATAGTGCTTCAGCTGCTCTCTTTGCGAGTTCAACATTTCCATGGACTCTGCATCCTCCAAGCAAGGAAGCCCACAAAAACTTATCAGGTTTCATTGGCATCTGACTAATAATCTCTTCAGCCTCCTTAAATCTGCCAAATCGGCTCAGGAGATCAATCACACAAGCATAGTGGTCAGCAGTATGGGTTAGATAATGCTTGTCTTTTATCGAGTAGAAATATTCAAGCCCTTTATCAACTAAACCTGCATGAGTGCAAGCAGAAAGAACCCCGACAAATGTAATATGATCAGGCTGAGTTCCAGATTTAAGCAACAAGTCGAATAACTGAAGAGCTTCACTAGGTTGGCCGTTTTGAGCATAACCGTTAATCAATGAGGTCCAAGAAACTACATCGGGCCTTGGGAGCTGCTTAAATACCTTATATGCACTATCCACGCTTCCACATTTGGCGTACATATGAACTAAGGTACTTGCTGCAAAGGAACAAGGATCAAAGCCAATACGCATCATGTACCCATGTACTTGTTTTCCAAAATGCTCTTTTGTTTGGTGTGCACATGCATTTAAAACTCCAGCAAAGGTAAAATCGTTAGGCCTAATTCCCGAATTCATCAAACATGAAAACAACAAATAACCTTCCTCCCACCTCCCATCTCCAAAGTATCTATCAATCATAGCCGTCCACGAAACAACATCCTTATCTTTAGTCCTATCAAAAATATGCCTTGCTTCGTCCACACTCCCACATTTTCCATACATATCACTCAAAGCACTCCAAACAACCGCATCAGAATCCAACCCAGTTCTCACAATATGACCATGAATCTCCTTTCCCAAGCGTAAAGACTGAATGGAAGCAGAAGCAGCAAGAGCACTTGAAATAGTGAACTTATTACACTTAAGTTTCTCATCCCTTTGCATCACTCTATACAATTCTAATGCACGTTCAGGCTTATTCTGCCTCACATAACCCGAGATTATGGCAGTCCAAGAAAAGTTATCTTTCTCAGGCATTTCATCGAACAATTTCCTAGCTTCATCAATCAAACCCAATTTAGAAAACCCAGAAACCATAATATTCCATGAACACAAATCCCTCTCAGGCATTTCAACAAACAGGTTGTGTGCATCAAAGGGTTTATCACATTTACAGTAAAAATCAAGAATACGATTAGAAATGACAACCCCAGGTCTAGAACCTGAACATTTCATAATTTTATGAACTCTCTTTCCTTCTTCAAGAGCCCGGTTGTCTATACATATCCGCAAAAGGGTTGAAAAAACTGTAGCTGAAGGACGGGTTTCGGGACGTTCTAGCAATTGAATGGCTTCTTTCAATCGCCTTTGCTCGCAAAGAATTTGAAGGGCTTCGTTGAATTTGTTTTCATTACATAACCGTGTAATCATTTGGTCTTTGTTTGCGGGTTGAAAGAAAGTCTTCTCTTTGTGTACTGTAGAAAAAGAAGATGAAGATCGTACGGTACATGCTGAATGAATATGGGGTGAAAAAGAATGTGAAGTTAGCTTCACTGATGCTCTAAGATTTGCTCTCATGGTGATTGTTTCAAAGGATATAGTTTTAGAATTCTCTTTTGGCGCTACGCTTCAAACTGCAACCGTGTAAGGGCTTACAAGATGTCTGATCAATGCAACCTGGAACATATCTTCTCTAACACTGGTATTGCTATTAGCAGCTGGACAGGGCCGGCTGAACCAAAACGCCAGTCAATGACTTCGGCCCACGTTCTTTAGGAAACACTATTTTTTAAGAATATAATGGAATATAGTTATATGTAGCGGCGGAGTTAGAAATTTGATCAGAGTTTAAAATCTGGAGAAGTGGACATATGAAAGGAAATTCACATCTATTATACATGATTATTTTAATCATATATAAATATATAATTTTTTGTCGAAGGGTAAAAGATCATCCCTTCATAACAAGGTGGTCCGCACCTAGTTATGTATATAATTAAAAAATGAAAATTGGTGTCCTATTCAAAATTTATTTGATAAATAACCATATATTAAAAAAGCAAACACAATATTAATTTATTATATCAAATGATTAAATTTTATTATTATTATTATTTTATGTCAATTTATGTAACACAATTGAAATTCTGAGACTAACATTTAAATTTCACCATATAAATCCAATCGCATAAACCTAATATCATCAAATCTTCGTATCATTAAATCAGGTGAGATAAGAGTAATGTGAGTTTCATAAAGTTGTGTATTTTGTATCCTTGAAATGATACTTATAGGGTAAACAAACTTTATGTTATTAAAACAACATAAGAGAAACTAGGCACATAAAAGCCACATTATTAGATAGCTATAACTCTTCATATCTCAATAACCTTTGATGGATCTTCTTTCTCCTCCTCTTCTTCTTTTTTCTCTTCTTCTTTCCCACCCTTCCATAAATCTGACAATGTAGGAAGCTTATACTCGCCGCTATAAGAGAGGGGAATGGTAATGTTGCCAATGACCGGAATATCAATGATAAGACCCAATTCCAGGGTATAATCCACGTCCCAATCTCCACCAATGTCCCTAACCAAACTCACTAGCACACTGTGAGGAACCTTCACTGGCACATCTAACATGGTTGAATCATTTGCCTTTATGCTCCCTGGGTCTGGAATTTTTCCTGATGCGATTACCCTGTTGTTCATCATCAATTCCCATTAATACGAGTTTTCTATTCATGTTCCATCTCACTCAAAAAAAATCAATCCAAAGATAATGGAAAAAAAAGACCGATCTAGCTAGTATTAGTTGATCACCTTATTAAAAATGTATATCCTAAATTATTAGTTCATTTACTAAAAAATTTCCATTTTTCCCCAAAAGATCATTGATTAATTTGTATTTATTGGATTGAATACAAATTAATTAAAAAATTAAAAATCTGAATAAAAATTAATTATTTTTTTTTTCGTTATTTAAAAAATTGATGACGTGACCAAATTATAATTGATCACATATTAAAAAATTATCCTTAAAAAATAATGGCATTAATGACCCTTTTCTTTAAGACATAAATAAATTAAACTTTTAACTGATGACATAAATAAGTCTTTTCTGAAAGTTTTCTCTAAACAATTGAGATTCATAGTAGGATCCTCCACAGTCTAACTCTGCAAGAGCATATATAACTATGTAGAAATTATGTATGCTCTGCTCTGGCTTTGTCTCCTCTCCAGCCAACTATTTTAGAACAGAGCGGATCTAACTATAGATTGGCAATCCGTTCTCCGGTGTGTAGAGTAATCAGATAAGTATAAAATAATGTTAAATCTGTATAGAGTAACATTTTAAAATTTGGAACACAAAATTGTGATTGGCAAGTGAAAAGTTCATGTAGAAGAGTAAAAAGTGGAACCTGGTGGCGCTTTTGAGGACGTAATCGATCTCCATGATTGGAATAGGAACAGAGTAAGGGTTCTTAACGGAGACTTTAGCGTGAAAAGCAACGCCGTCGAAGCCGATCCCCTTAAGATCGACGTCGGTGATGGTTGCTTCCGGTTTCTCCATGTTGGCTATCTTGTCGGACACAAAATTCTTCGCCTTGTCAATCAGATCCATGCTTCTTCTTCGACAACGATGGGAGGAAAATGAATTGAATAGTAGGCCGAATATCTCTGCTCTTGTTATGGGATATACAAATATAGAAAAAGAGTCTACTATTTATCAGATATACTTCCGCGTAAAGGGTCATAATTGACGCGCTATTCTCTCCTCGTGTCATAATTGTGCTTCTCATTTAGGTTCTCTAACTTTATTAATATTAATAAAGTAATATAAAAAGTAAAATTATATTATGGCAAAGTAATTTTTCTACTTTTTCATTAATTTCTCGTTTTTTATACATGATATTATAAACATAAAAAATAAAATTGATATTATTTCTATTTGTAAATAATAGGAGTACCATTACTTTCAAAGCATATGTACAAAAAGAGAAAAAAAGGGGTGCAACCTAAAGGAACAGAGAGAAGTTGACATGTCTAGTATAATTACTTTTATAAAATGAACATCAACATTTAAAAGTACTTTAATTTTCAGAATTTGGTATTTATCAACTAGCACAAATAAACTCTAAATAACTTTTTTAGTCACAAATCAAAATATACTAGTATTATAACAAGAGATCTTAAAAGTGGACGAAAATTGGACCTTAATTTGTGTCATTATGACTATTGCAACAAGATTTAATTACATAGCTCGTTAAAATACATCAATACTTTAAATAATTTTACTCTACTTGTCATGTGTATTTTATATTTATATCAAATAAAAAATACTTCATTGTCTCTATTTACTTGTTCATATTTTCTTTTATATTTATCCTTATTTACTATGCCCTTATTTAATTTTAGAAAATTTCTAGTACTACTAAGTTGTAATGTATGTTTTTTAGAATCAAAAAATATATTTATTATAGAAATTGTACTATAGGAATAAAATTATAACTAACCTATGATAATCATTAGTGTCTTAATATGTGTGTCACTTATAAAGTGAACAACTAAATAAGGACAGGAATTTATATACGCATACGGTATATATAGTAAATAAAGAATTTAGAGGTTGTCAGATAGTCGGTAGTAGGAGCGTAATAGGACAGGTTACACATACATGACTGTCAGTATCTCCGGCGCGCGTAGCGCCCGCGTTCTTTGATTCTTTATTCGTGTAGATCTAAAACATCAATTTCCAGCATATCCGTTGGTGCGTGGAAGGGCAGAAAAGTTCCATATGGACAGAGTAGAGCTTAAATAACTTTACAATTTGTCAAACGTGGGGATTGTGATGTTTCATAGTGCTCAATTTTTCTATTGCCAAGTGTTTTATTTAATTTAGGGCCTTTCCATTTCACTTGGGATTCCACCAGGTATTTCACAATAATTTATAGATACTTTGTAGTACCATGATATGAAAACTTGATTTGTGGATCTCGAGATGGTTAAATTATTTTCTTTTATAATAGTTTTGGATATCAAAATGATCAAAGATAGGTCTACATATGTCCTCAGAAAGATTTAGAATTTCTTCGTAATAGTCCCCTTACCTTAATTGCCTCATTTTTGAGACAATCTCGGAGTGACACCTCAACTTTTGTGATGATACAATTTTTTGTTTATCCTAATATGAGTATCATAGTTCTATACATCGCATTTTTATCATTTATAATCACTTAAGATTTATATACTTAAATTTTATATGAGCGGCAAAATCACATTACACATAATATTCCGTCAAACAATACCAATATATATATTAATTAAAAATTAAAATAAAGAGTAGTGATATTTTTTAGGGGGAGTTAAATGCAGATAAAGTGATACGTTCCAATATGGTATACAATTATTTCGTTTGGAGTTATATAGTTTTCGATAAATAGTGGTAGATAGACATCTTATGGGATTAAGTAAACAATATAAGGTTCCCTACCAATTAAGATGGTAGGCGAGAGATGCGCTTACACATAATATACTTCAAACCTAATTATACCATGTGGTTCTACTAAAAAAATAAGTATAAGGCACAGCACAAAATAAGAAAAACGCACTTTAATTCTTAATTGAACCCCAAAACTGGGTTTAGGCTTTTAGAAAATCAAACAAAAATCCAATGGATTTTAAAACAAAATACATAAAGACATCCATAATGAAACTACAGTATTTCTCTAGTTAGTAGTAGTAATTATTATTATTAGCACGCTATTATGCTACTTTCAAATCTCTTTTTCAGTGTCTTCTTGTTTGTCACCCTTCCATAAGTCTGACAGTGTTGGAAGCTTTATCTCGCCGCTATGAGAGATTGGAATTGTGAAATTTCCAATGACTGGAAGATCAATAGCGAGACCTAATTCCAGTTTATAGTCAATGTCCCAATCTTTACCAATATCCTTACCCAAACTCACTAGCATACTGTGAGGAACCTTCACTGGCACATCTAAAATGGTTGTGTCATTTGCCTTTATATTCCCTGGATCTGGAATTGTTCCTGATACTATTACCCTGTATTCATTATTTCACACACACAAAAAAACTCATGAGTATATACAAATATCTACCCGAATCTAGAATACATAAAAAAAAAATAAAAAATACCTGCCGGAGCATTTGAGAGTGTAAGTGATCTGCATGATGGGTACAGGAACAGAGTAAGGGTTTTTCACGGCAACTTTAGCATGATATGAAATGCTGTCCATGCTAACTTTTTTCAGATCAAAGTCTGTGACGTCAGCCTCCGGTTTCTCCATGTTCCCCACCTTCTCCGACACGAAATTCATCGCTTTCTCCATGAAATCTGCCATTGTATAGCTTTAATTGCTTTTATTTAAAAGTTTAAATTGAAAATGTATTTTGTGTTTGATCAGTAAAAGATATATATTAAGCTCTCGAGTGTTGTGTATTTATAGGATGTGGTTGCGTGATTAATAAGTGTTGACACGTAAAAAAGTTATGATATGGATAACTAGATATTTTTTCTGAAGAAAAAATTGTAATGCCGACACGAGTAGTACACGTGATGGTCGGTATATCTTGAGGCCGTGTCCAAGGTCACTTTTCAACACATCAATACACAGACCTATCTCTTCAACATTAATTACGCTCTAGTCTTTAGTTGGTTGGAAGGCGGAAATTAAAGTACCCTCTTACTTAGTACGTCGCTATTTGGTTGTACATTCTAAAAATGACATACTTTTTTTTTCTCTATTTATTTGTTTATATTTTCTCTTTTAATTATTCCTATTTAATTATTATTTTAACAAATTAAAAAAGAATAAATACATTTTTTCTATTATACCCTCATTTAAATTTTTTGAAAATTTTCAAGTTTTAATTCATCATTTTTGAAACATTTATTAATAAGGGTAAAATTATAACTTCACTATGCTAATTATTGCTATATTAATATGTGTGTCATTTCTAAAGTAGACAACTAAATAGGGACAGAGGAAGTATATATTAAGAAAATAATTAATAATATAATGACTTTGTCATCTTTATTCCTATTAATTATAAAGTGAATAAAATTTATTTTTTTAAAGCAATTAATTAATTAATTGAGAATATAATAGGTAAAAATATTATTTTTCTTGATTTGTTAAAATAAATAAATAATTAAGTGGGGAAAGGAGTATTTAACTTGAAAGTCGTTGTAAATATGGTTCTTGGCAAGCACTGGGAATTGATTTCGTAACAGTGGTACTCTGCTCTAGTAGTTACGATTTATACCAAAGTTAGTTTAACTTAACATGATTTTTTTGAAAAGAAAATAGTGATCTAATATAAATCATAAATATTTATAAGAATAAAATGTATTTTAAAGTTAAATTGTTATTAAATATAAAAATTATATTTTATAAAATAAATATAATTTTCTGAAATTAACTAGTATTGCATTGGATGGATTCATGGAATTTGGACACTAACGCTATCTCACTTGAGATTTCACCAAGTATTGCTCAACATCTGTCGACTACTTTTAATAGGCTTAAGATCCGACTTCTTCGTTAATCTCAAAAAGATCGTCTCATTATGCTTTCATTTATTTATATTAATTAATACTAATTTTCCAAATTGTCGGTTCCCTACTTTTATCTATACTATTATATTTCATACGTCTCAGTTACGATTTCTTTTTCTTTAATCCCCACCATCGAACTTCATATTCTGCATAAAACATTTTAGTTACGTTTTATTATTTAGTCAATATATCTGAAAAATCATAATAGACAAGCATCATATGATAAATTTACGATTGCATAGTAAGCGAAGATCGAAGGTCGAACTCGATCTCAGATCTCCCAACTAAGATACCCACCACTCCACCATGTCCTTGCGGTCTAACTTAAAATAAACTTACACAGTTTATTTTTTTAATCACTTTTAGATACTTAACTTATCTGTTTTACTATTTTTAGCCGGTCGAAAATAGTTTACTATGCATATTTATTTGGAAAAATTAGCAATTTAGTCATAATACATAATATATTTAGTCAAAATAACAATATTTTGAAATATTTATTTAAAATGTCAGAATGACAATATTTTAACAAATAAAGTGTATTCTTATATAATTCATTTACCTTCCTTTTATTTTCAAATTAGGTTTGACTTAAATAATAGATCCCATTATTCACTTTTTACTCTCTAAATATTATTACCCAAATTCTATCATTTCTCTTTTTTTCTCTAAAGATTTCTTTCATTATTCCATATACTCAAGTAATTTTAAATCTTATAATTTTTCTTAAATCAAAATCCTTCATTTTTCTAAGAAATCTTAGAAATCATTTAAAAGATTTTCAATATTTGTTGAAGTATGAGATACAAAAGTATTTTATATGTTTTGTATGTTGGATCTGGAAAAAGTATCAGACGAAGAAATGTCATTTTTGAAGTGTTAATATTTAAAAAATTGATAAAATTGTTAAAGATCAGAGTGATGAAAAACAACTTTATGACATGTTGCGTTTTGTATTTAAATTATCAAATTATTTTCTTTACTGTTTTTATTGTTTGTTGCATTTTGCATTCATTACAAAATTCATGTGTATCTTGATAAAATTTGAGTTTTTAGGTGTAACTTGTATTTATTTTGTAGGTGGGATTCATTTCAAATTATGTATATGTTTAATTTTATATTAGATAAATAGTTTTACAATTTTTGTATGCTATTCTAAATTAGGCTTCATACATATTTTTTGTATATATTCTATCTATATGCCACCAAGTTTCTTATTTTCTTTGCTCATTTTGTATGCCAACAAGTGTTGTATTTCTTTTTTATTTTGTATTAATTCTAAGTGTATGCCAACAAGTATAAAAAAAATTGTGTTCACTATGTATTTCAATCTCACTTTGTATGCCAACAAGTATTGTATTTCTTTTTTATTTTGTATTAATTCTAAATGTATGCTAACAAGTTTTTAATTTCTTATGATCATTTTGTATTTTAATCTCACTTTGTATGCCAACAAATTTTGTAATTTTTTCTGTATTTATTCTGAAATCTTTTTCACTGCCAGCAAAAACCTTAAATCAATAGATTTTAATTCGACATAGATTGAATATTTTCAATGCAGAGTTAAAAATTAATATTGAAAATTTGAGGTCTAAGGGAGAGAGAAGTAATATCAATTGTGGAACCAAACACAGTACAATAGGATTTGATTTTGTTAAGTTTGATTATTCTGGATCAATGTAGGATCCATGGATGAGAGCAACATTGAGAGGAATGAAAAGAATTCTGTATGTTGATTATTCACAAAAATACAATACATGGATATATATATATACAATTCTATTGAGTTAATAACTTTGATGGTCACTTAACTATCAATTGTTTTCACAGAAAGTCACTCAACTTTCATTTTCAACTCAAAAGTCACTTAATTATTATTTCTTTGCACATAAAGTCACTCAACTTTCATTTTCAACTCAAAAGTCACTCAACTATGACTTCTTTGCACAGAAAGTCACTCAACCTATTTAATTGTTTTTTTATTTAAATTTAGTGACATATAATTTTAATTATTAACCAAAATGATTCATTCAGACCTCTTCAGACCCATTAAGAGATTTTTTTTAAAAATAAAACAAATGTACTTAATGGGCTGATTTAGACCTAAAAACCAAACGTACTTAATAGGCTGAATCTGAATGATTAAGATTCAGACCTCCATTAAGTGCAAACAAATGAGGCCTTAACAACATTCAAACTCATTTAATAAGTTATCAAATAATAAATCATCGCTTTTCTGCTTTAAGCGTGCCTTTTTATCTCATAACTAAAACCTTTTTTTTTCTCTTTACTCAATCAAAGATCATTTTTTCCCTCTTAAACTGGTAAGTTTTCATAAATCCTTTCAAGTTTTTTTTTATATTAATAATTTTCTTGTGTTGACGGTATCAAGGACACTGTTGGTGTATTGACGTACTCATTCAAGATATTATGTAAATTAATATATTACTGAATCTAATGAGTTAAACTTAAATTAAAGTCAAAAGAAAAAGTTTTGTTTATCAAGGTTTTTGAATGAAAAAATTGTACTTCCAAATTATGATTATTAAAACTATTAAAACTTTTTTTTTAGCCAAAAGTGATACTATATTTTGTTGAAATAAAATTTTTATGATATTTTATAAATTTGATATTAATTTCACATGCACATTCATATATTAAAAATAAATAACATTAATTATTTAGTGTTTAGATTTAGAGACCACATCTTAATATTCAGATGTGTATTCAGATCAAAATACTTAAATCTTAATATTCAAGCATAGGTTGAGGGATACATGCATTTTCCCTATTTTAAAAAAATATTTAAATAAATATGCATTACTTCACAATGTATGGAGTACTAATCCTAATAAATTTGAATATTCCATTTTCCGCCCTGCCCCCACACACACCAAAAAGCGGTCCTAACAAATCAGTGGCTTATTGAATTAGTATTATAAATTAAAACCATTATTATTTCTAAATAAAAAGGACACACAGTTACACATGCTTTTGGCTTGGAGAAGAAGACATCCCAAGTTTGGAATTCATGACTTGTTGTACAACGGTTTTTAACTTATTGCTACACGTAACAGAATGCAAAACGATAACGAACCAAATCCAAAAATGGAGCGCCAACAACGTGAACCAAAGCACCATAAATCTGTTGATTTGCTACTGCTGTTGAGCAAATTCGGGAACGAGAAGAAGCAGATTGCACCTTCTCTGAAATGGAGAAACCAACGACCAGCTCCGTGAATGTGCCCACCGCCGGCACGGCGTCCATGCTCGTGGAGACGGTGGCTGATTTGATGTCTATGTATATGCAGACTGGTCACCTAAATAATCTCTCAGTTTTCAGCGACCTCTGCCTCTCTCTGGCCAAGTCCGTGTTCTTCTCTGTCTCTGCTTTACTAACTCATTTCGTAAATCTAGAATTCAAACACAGAATGTGTACCTCTAAGCTCACACATACATAATTTTTTGAACTATGTATGAGTTGCTGTCAAACTTTGGATTGTTTTACTAACACTAATTAGGTATTTCGTATTGGAAGTTGATAAATTCGTTCTGCAGATCAGGTTTCAAGCAATTTATGCCATTGAAGCTAATATGTTTGTGGATTGACCTAAATGAATAAGCTGAAAACTCAGTACTGCTTGTGCGACATTCTTTGTTATTGAATTTTCGAGGTTAAATTGGATTTGTCTATGTGAATGCATCCAAATGAAAAGCACAAGTAAATTATTTAGGTGCAAAACAGTGTAACAAAAGGGACTAATTTGAGGTAAGTTTAGTTTAATCAATATCCTCCAACAGCTTAGCATTGTGTAAAGATGTGACTGAAATTTATTGTTTAAACAGTATCAAATTTCTTGCGGAATGGAGTTTATGTCCATTCATAAACCTCTTTACAGACAAACATATACATTATATTGTGGACTTGCAATCAATTACTCGTTACAGAACATGCAAAGATCTATTCTAGTCCACTATATTAGTTGCTTTTACAAATCGAATTAAACTCAATTTCCAAATAACTTATGATGTTCATTTTTAGTCCTAATTTTCTTACTTGAGGTAAACTTCTCTTTTGAAATTCAAAAGCAGAGGCATTGATCATGCAGTTGCTAACAACGAGGTCCCCTTAAGATCACATGAGCTACCGTCACTGTTGAAACAGGTAAGATAGACCGAGATGCAAAAAATTTAGTTTCTTAAATTTATAATGCACATTGAAACAACATATCATTTTTGCATTTTCAGGATGCTTCCTCTCAAAGCTGCATTTGTGTCATTAACTCTAGTTTGGTTAATGTTTGTAACTTATCATTCATAGTCTAACTTAAGTTGATAAAAGCTGAAAATAAATTTACGCTGTGACCGGTTCACAGTGTAAGTCTTGGTACATCTGCTCTGGAATATGTTTGACAGATTTGTTTTGAATCTAATGGGGAGCATGTTCTAGAAATTTATGATCTGTTTTCATGTGCTCCAAGGTGTACAAGTATAGGAGTGACTTTTCAATTCAAGAGGCTTCTATGGTGCTACTGATGTACGTGAAGGTATACAGAATCTTTCATGTTTCCTTATTAATTTTGTTGTATAGTGTCCAATATATATGGAAACCTCAACTCCTAGCAACTAAGTTTTTCATTGCAGCTTGTATACCAAAATTCTACTGGCACATCCCATAATTTGTATGTAGTTTATACTTTTGACCATTTATTCTCTTTTAGTGCAGAACTTTACTGTATTACTTCTTGAATAGTATAGGCTCACTTTCCGTTTTATAATTATGTGGTCATTCATCTACGAGTGTTGTATGTGCAAGTTCTGTGCTTTTTCTACACCTTCAAGATGAGTTGCTCTTCCACAGCAATGCTGCCTAACTTTTTCTTCTGCTGGATCCTCCATATATTTCACTATCATACTCACATCTTCACGACCTTTTCTGCCCCGAAAGATCCCTATTTCTCACCAATAAATAATCAAGCTAAGTAGCAAATAGTGTTGGTAAAACTATTAAGAATCCTCTTTCCTAATACTGCAGTTTTGAGAGGATAGAGTTTTTCTAGTTCTATATACTAGGACAAAGGCACATTGCTTAGTCAGAGGTTAGAGATAGCATTGTTCCTGACTTCTAAAAGCCTACAGATCCCCTTTACAACATTCCTCGCTCATGATAAATCAGATAAAACTGCAAATATGCTTCTCTCCAAATACTAAGTTCTTTTGTAAACCGAAGGAACAGAATACGGTTATTTAAATTGTTTCCAATATATTCCTAAGAAACCTCTTATTAGAGTGCGTGCAAGGTTGGATGGTTTCGGAATGAAGATGCTTGTGATATGCTTAAGCTTATCCAGGAGGTAAGTGATATCCTTCTGTCGGTCCTGCTGATTCTTTTGGTTTGCAATGACTGTGTCTTGTGACTTTTGGCCTTACTTTTGCATCCTGCTTAGGTTAGCAGATACTTCTCTAGTGCTGAAGATGTTGATGTTGACCCCAGCTACGTCCACCCTTATGTTTCAAGAGTATTACCAAGGTCCGTACTAATGTGTAAACTATGACATTACTTAAGACTAACTGCACCTTTATTACCAACAGTTTCCTTAATACACCACACGATTTATATAAGATGTTGTTCTTTATACATTAGCCAATCATCTACTCTAGCAGGCTTTGCATTTCCTGAGCAATATTAGATAAGTTAAAACTCATGTATGTGCAGTAGCTCTGTCTTGTGTGAATTTTTAGTCAAAACTTCAGAAGGTTGCATGTTTCGACAGCCATTGATTATCCATAACTTAATTGGATACTGTCACAAAATAGTCTTTGTGCCTTTATTGTTGGAAACCTGACATATATTTTACAAAGTGCTGGAGTAATCCTCCAGGAGTGTAGTGAACCTCTTTATAATTTCTGCAGTGTTCTTCATGATCATATGGTCATATTCTTTCTGCCTTTTTGTCAATACATGGAGCTCACACTTCTATTTTACTCACTAATCACCATCATCATCCCATCTCCACAATCACTTTTCACGTTAGAATAATGTCAAAGCTTTCAAATGCAGATTCTGTCCGAAACTGAGGATGGACAGGATAATAGCCGCTTTTCAAATCAAGGCAGGTTACTTTATCTACTGCAATTGCTGCAAGCTGAAAATATAGTGGTCTTATCGGTTATTTGTGTGTAGCCTGGATTTGGAGCCTTTCATGCTGGTTTTCATATTATAAGGGGAATGATCTCTCCAGGGAAGGAAGATATAGTAAGTACCTTCTTTATATTCCTTCGAGGTGTAAAAGCGAGATGGATTATTAAAAGCACAACATGTTTATTTCACATATGTTGCATGTTGCTTATACTCTAGTTGAAGAAGAATTTAGTGTTCTATTATTAATATCTTTTCTTTTCTGAAACCGTTGTGGTTCTCTCGTATAAATGTTTGCAGTCTACATGATTTCAGTAGGGACCTGGTTCCTGTGTCCAATTGAACCTTTGCATTGTTTCACACTTTTTGGCTTTCACTATTGGGGAATTTCAGATAATTTATATCTAGAGAAGTGTTGTCAATTCTTTTGCACTGTTCTAATTGAATAATGCAAGTCATCCAGTAGCAACTACGAGTACTCGGGAGAAAGAAGTTGGGTCTTTATTTTTGTACTTTCACTGCTTTAAATATACTTACATCATAGGTTCGAACTATTACAGAATGCTACTATTTTCTCCATGTTCCAATCTCATCGTCTAAAATTTTCATGCAGTTGTTACTTGTAACAAATGTTGATAACATGGAGACCTCTTCCTGCATGATTGCTCCACCAGAGACAAGGTATAACCTACTTTACTACTTTTCAGGTTAAACTCATCCTGGATTCTTACTTTGACACCAGGGCCTAATCCTCAGCTCTTCTTGGCTGCAGTTTTCTTTTAAATGGAAACAGACTCGAGGGGACGACTAAGGTGTCCATACTCCGTTTCTACCAACAACTAATTTCTCTCTATAATACGACTTTGTTATCAATTTTGGTTGTTGATCAATTGGTATAGCCACACAATTCATTAAATCTCCATCGCCCTGAAATTTACATGACTGTATGCTGCAGTTTCCCACCATCATCACTAAAATGCTCAAATATGGTGTCAATCTTCTACAAGTCATAGGACAATTTGATGGTATGCCACAATTTATTGGAAAAATGATGTCATTTTCATGAAATATCTGCTTATCTATGTGCTGTATTTTGGAGAAAAACTTTTACAGGAAATTATATTGCTGTAATCGGCACAATGAGCTCACTACCATCTCTAGCGTCAAAAGATTGTAGTAGAGCTCCTTTAGCTCATTCAGGTAAACTAAAGTAAAATAAAATAAAAATAGATGGCATGTACTTTTATTTTAGTAGCATGCAATATGCATATTTGTTTCAAGTCCATTTATGTGAGAACTATATCTGAATAGACACTTTGTATAACTGGAATTGTTAAAAGAAGTGAAGATTAGTTAGTTAATGGCAGCAACTAACTATTCAAAAGTTAGTTAGAAGTTGAAGTTAGTTAGTAGTTAGTTAGGCCTATTATTGTAATTTCAAGTTAGTAGGTTGTTACATCGATTAATGTGTAGAATTAGTTAGTTAGTTTGTATTTTGTTTTGCATCATCTGATTGCTATATAAGCAATACAGATCACGTGTAGAGTATGAAATTTAATACAACAATTTTACTTTTCATTCTTCTTCTTCTTCTTCTTCTTCTTTGGTAAAAGCTTCAAGCCTCATCCATGGAGTAAAGGCTTGGAAGCTTACTGTTTTTGTTCATGGTATCAGAGCAGTGTAATCTGCATCATTAGTGGAGTATAAATCTCTGTCAATTGGTGATAATCTGTAGCTTAAGATCTACAGATATGGTAGGAGTGAAGATCGATCAGAATGATCCATTGTTCATTGGAAATTCTGATAGTTCTAGTGCTGTGTTAGTTCCAATCAAACTGGTTGGATCTGAAAATTATGGAATCTGGAGTAGAGCAATGAGAATTGCATTATTAGGGAAGAGGAAGTATGGTTTTGTAACTGATGCTTGCACAAAAGCCCTGTACAAAGATGAATTGCATGAGCAATGGGAGACTTGCAATGCTATTGTGCTATCTTGGCTGATGAACACAGTCAGTGAAGAGCTACTGAGTGGCATTGTGTATGCCACAAATTCTTTCGCAGTATGGAATGATCTAAAGGAAAGATTCGACAAGGTGAATAGAGTAAGGATCTATCAACTACATAGAGATATCACCACTCTCTCACAAGGTACAGATTCTGTATCTCATTACTTCTCAAAGTTGAAAACACTATGGAATGAGTATGATGCTATAGTTCCAAATCCATGTAGTTCTTGTTCTCAGTCGAAGGAGTATAATAATCATTTGGAACAGATGAGATTGATTCAATTCTTAAGTGGCCTAAATGAATCATATGATCAGGCTAGGAGACAAATACTACTCAAAGGAACTACACCATCTATGAATCAAGCTTATGCTATGATTATAGAAGATGAGATTCAGCACTCAAGTTATATGGATAATGTAGTTGAGAAACCAAGTTCTATGGTGATGAGTGTTAACAGGAATCAAGGAGCTGGAAAGGAACATTACAAGGGAAAGAAATGTGATTACTGCCATTTCTCAGGTCACACAAAGGATAATTGCTACAAGTTGATTGGTTATCCAAGTGACTGGAAACAAAGGAAGAAACCAGGTTTTGGAAATGGGAATGGAAACATGAGAAATGGTACAGGCACAAGTCAATTTAATGGATATGGAGGACAAAGTTCAGGAAATAATGGTGGATATGGAAGAGGATATCAAGCTGCAAACAGCATCTCTAATGATCACTGTGATCATCCTAATGCTGTATCAAATAATCAGGTGGAAAACAATAACATGCAGAAGGTGCCAAAGGGACAAACATTTACTGAGAAGGAGTATAACCAAATAATGGAAATGCTGAACAAAGATGTACAAGAAACAAAACAAGTTAATATGGCAGGTATTACAACTTGTTTAATAACAAATCCTGCTATTCAGGATTGGATTGTTGATTCAGGTGCAACTCATCATATCATTGCAAATAAGCAGCTACTAACTAGGAAACATGAATTAACAAAGTCACAAATGAATCAAGTTCATCTTCCAACAGGTGACAAGGTTACAGTCAGTCATATTGGTGAAACACCTATATTTGATAATGAAGTGGCCAGAAGTGTCTTACATGTGCCAGATTTCAAGTTCAGTCTATTGTCAGTGTCAAAGATTACAAGAGAACTAAATTGTTTTGTATCTTTTTACCCTAACTTTTGTGTGTTTCAGGACCTATGCAATGGCAGGGTGAAGGGGATTGGTAGAGAAGAAGGAGGATTATACAGTTTTAAGGCTACTTTTTCATCTAAACAAAAGGAAGAAATAAAGTGTGCTCAAGAAATAGTAGCTGCAGGAGCTGTAATACAAGACACAAAAATATGGCACAGAAGGTTAGGACATCCATCTCAACAGATATTAAGTCTTCTCAAGATAGATACAAGCAGTAAAGGTGATGGAATAACAGCTCATTGTCCTATTTGTCCTTTAGCTAAACAAACTAGACTTGCTTTTCCTATTAGTACTACTAGAGCATCCATGATGTTTGATGTTGTTCATATGGATCTATGGGGACCTTATAAGACTCCTACTCTAGATAGAAAGCATTACTTCTTGACTATAGTAGATGACTATAGTAGATTTGTATGGGTTCATTTGTTGCAGTTGAAATCAGAAACCATTGTAGCTATCAAAAATTTTCTTTCAATGATCAAAACTCAGTTCAATTCTCATGTCAAAGTTATGAGATCAGATAATGGCACAGAGTTCCTTAATTCACAGTGTAGAGATTTATTCAATCATCTTGGAATATTACATCAGAGTAGTTGTCCTCACACACCACAACAAAATGGTGTGGTTGAAAGGAAGCACAGACACATCCTTAATATTGCAAGAGCAATCAGATTTCAAGCTCATCTACCTATCAGATTTTGGGGTTATTGCATTAAGGCTGCAGTTTATTTGATGAATAGGTTGCCATCATCAGTTAATTCCAACAAAAGTGCCTATGAGTTACTTTATTGTAAACAACCTAATCTATCTCATCTAAAGGTTATAGGTTGTCTTTGTTATGCTACAAAAGTGCCTAAAGGAGATAAATTTTCAGCCAGAGCTAGTGCAGCTATTCTATTGGGGTACTCAGAATTACAGAAAGGATATGTGTTGTTGGATATTCACTCTACTAAAGTGCATGTGAATAGAGATGTGGTATTTCATGAAGAAACATTTCCTTTTGCTGAAGTGAGGCCTCAGCTTGATCCATTGGTTGATGTACATGGTTCACCCTTAGAGAAAGCAGAAAATCAAACTATTGAAGCTGAGATTGATAATAGTGAACCTGCAGACACTGGTATAGTTCATGAAGACAGTCAGAGTAATGAGGCTGAGAATTCTTCAGAAGATCAAATGTTTAGACCAAGTACAACAGAGGAAGTTGCTGAAAATACTCATGTTGTGCCATTACATGTTGACTCTTATATTCGAAGATCTTCAAGAAGCATCAAGGAGCCAATGTGGATGAAAGATTATGCTATTACTAAAGGCCATAGTAGCACTAAACATCCTATGGCTAGTTATCTGAATTATGAGAAGTTAAAACCTGAGTGTAGAAGTTTTCTGAGTAAACTTTCAGAGTATACAGAACCTAAGAATTTCAAACAAGCTTCACAAGATGAAAGGTGGATACATGCTATGAAGCAGGAAATCAAAGCTCTTGAAGATAATAATACATGGCAAGTAGTTGAACTACCAGAAGGTATGCATGCTGTTGGTTCCAAGTGGATATATAAAGTTAAGTATAAGGCAAATGGTGAGATAGAAAGGTTTAAAGCAAGACTTGTGGCAAAGGGATACAGTCAACAAGAAGGATTGGATTATCATGACACTTTTTCTCCAGTAGCCAAGATGGTAACAGTTAGATGTGTCATTGCATTGGCAGTATCAAAGGGCTGGACATTGTACCAGATGGATGTCTATAATGCTTTCTTACAGGGTGATTTAGATGAAGAAGTCTATATGAAAATGCCTGAAGGTTTTGCAAAGCCAGGTGTAAACAAAGTCTGCAAGTTGTTAAAGTCTTTATATGGACTTAAACAAGCCTCAAGACAGTGGAACCTGAAGCTTACAAAGGTGTTACAAGCCACAGGTTTTAGTCAGAGTGCTCATGACTACTCACTGTTCACACTAAAGAAGGAGGAAGATATTGTCATTGTCCTAGTTTATGTAGATGATCTATTGATCACAGGAAGTAACACACAACTGATTGCTGAGGTTAAGGCATGTCTACACAAACAGTTCAAGCTGAAGGATCTAGGTGAACTTAAATTTTTCCTAGGCATTGAAGTGTTAAGATCCTCTGGAGGAATTATTTTGAATCAAAGGAAGTATATATTGGAGCTTATTGCTGAAGCTGGATTAACAGGAGCTAAACCTGCAGCTACACCAATGGAGTCCAATTTGAGATTAACTTCTGTAGAACATGATCAAGCAAATGGCTATGTTAATGATGATGTGCTGCATGACATTACTTCATATCAAAGGTTGGTTGGTAAATTGCTATATGCTACTATCACCAGGCCAGACATAAGTTATGCAGTGCAAACCTTAAGCCAGTTCATGCAATCTCCCAAGAAATCACATATGGAAGCAGCTACTAGAGTGATCAGATATTTGAAAGGTTCAGTTGGTCAAGGTGTGTGGTTACACTCTGAACCTACCAACATAATTACTTGCTGGTGTGATTCTGATTGGGCAGCCTGTCCTAACACAAGAAGATCCATCACAGGATATGTCATTAAGTTTGGAGAGTCCTTAGTTTCTTGGAAATCAAAGAAACAACAAACTGTTTCAAGAAGCTCAGCTGAAGCTGAGTACAGAAGTATGGCATCAGCAGTCTCAGAAATTACTTGGCTTCTAGGATTGTTCAAGGAATTAGGAGTGAATGTTCAACTGCCTATTACAATCTTCAGTGACAGCAAATCAGCTATACAACTAGCAGCTAATCCAGTGTTACACGAAAGGACAAAACACATTGAGATAGATTGCCATTTTATCCGAGATAAGATCAAATCAGGAGAAGTTGATACTGCCTATGTTCATACACATCAACAACTCGCAGACATATTGACAAAAGGGCTGAGCCAAGTTCAACATGTGCATCTTCTAGGCAAGCTTGGAGTGATCAATATTATGCACTCATCAGCTTGAGGGGGGGTGTTAAAAGAAGTGAAGATTAGTTAGTTAATGGCAGCAACTAACTATTCAAAAGTTAGTTAGAAGTTGAAGTTAGTTAGTAGTTAGTTAGGCCTATTATTGTAATTTCAAGTTAGTAGGTTGTTACATCGATTAATGTGTAGAATTAGTTAGTTAGTTTGTATTTTGTTTTGCATCATCTGATTGCTATATAAGCAATACAGATCACGTGTAGAGTATGAAATTCAATACAACAATTTTACTTTTCATTCTTCTTCTTCTTCTTCTTCTTCTTTGGTAAAAGCTTCAAGCCTCATCCATGGAGTAAAGGCTTGGAAGCTTACTGTTTTTGTTCAGGAATAATTATTGCTTCTACCTAATCGCAGATCTGGAAATTGTTGACACCTCATCAAGAGTCTCGCTTAATTGGCCCATCAGGTAAATTATCTTTTTGATCTATTATGGTACACTTATTTTTTTATGCAGTGTCCCGCTGCATAAAATCAGGATGGTAAAAACTTACTTCCACGGTTGTTTACTCCTAACTAATCATGAACGACATGTGATTCAACATACAGTTATCACTTAATCATAATTAATTAAGATATATTTTCACTTCATTAAATCAGTTAAGTTAACCATGGTAAGTTGAATTAGTTAGGTTAAATGCCAGTGCAGTTAAGTATTTACCAACCAGCATGGATGATCTAAATGTTGATATGTTTTATACTTCTCGCAGCAATTCTTGCCAAGTCTCGAATCAGGCAGGTGACAAGTTAGTTGATATAATCACAGCAGCAAATGGATCCCGGAAACTAACATTACGGGACGATGGTAACCCAAGTCAAATATATAGCAAGAGCCAATCCATTAAGCAGCTAACACATGAAAATAAATACAGCGTAGACCCTCCAACTCTGGATAAATTTCAAATTCAAAAGAAACCTAGAATCGTTGTGCATGCTTCTATTCAAGTTACACCAGTGAAAACAAATGCCCCGGCAAGCTATAGTCAACAACCTCAAAGAGCCTTCCTGGTGCCATCTCATCTAGCAACATGTGGAGAAAGGTCAAAAAATGTGCTCAGCCATGGTTAACCAGATTGAGCAAAAAGATAGATCAGAAACAAAGAGCCTTAGTGGCACCAAGAACTAATAACTGGATTCCCTCTGGTAAAATGAGAGGGGGACAGCCCAAGTAGCAAAGTCTATTTGGCTCCATCTTAGCAATTTAATGTTTTGTGATCAATAGTATCCTTTCAATTTTGCACCGTAAAATCTCCTCCGGTTGTTCTAATATGAAGTTATTCACTTCCAATAAAACATACCATAAATATTGTCTTTGGGCACAATCTTTTTAAACGTTTGTTATTACTTCAACATTTTGTAAAATATATACTATTGCATAATGATTTTGAGTCTCTAGTTCAACACATAAAATAACTTTTAGTTATGAGCTGGTTAACTTGACTAAAAGTGACTCCACTTTAACAGGTTTAGTGGTTATATATGTTGCCTAAATAATTAATCAATTGAATTATTCCTTCGCCAAATGGGTTGTATGGTGGGGCAGAGATAAAGAACAAATAAGGCTGAGGAAAAGAGGGGTATGGTTGGCAAGGAGATCATGAGATGTTTGAGAGCATTCAAGCTGACAATATTAAAAATGATTAAAGAAGGTTCAATAATTGACAATCTGATCCATGACACTACCTTCTCTGTAGTCACAGACGACAATAATAAGGTGCATAGGAACCCTTCTGATATATTAGAAGTGAAGTGACTTCTTGTCCTTCCCTAAGAGGACTCCACTTCTTAAAACATGTAGATAAACATATACTTGTCTTTTTCCATATGCTGTGTATATCCAGATTGGGAGATCGGGAGGTGAAGGGACGGATAAGAACAAAGAAGGCTGAACTACTTTCTTACATAATGCATAGATATATAGAGAAGGACGAGTATTAGAATGGGGTACTCCTTGAGTAAGAGACATTTCAGACAAGCCTCTCGTGAACTTCTAAAAGCTATAAACTTCTAAAAAGACATTCAGCAAGGATGTGTCATTGTAACTACTTACTTTCGAATATTTTCTGAGCAGGTGGGTGTGAGGGATTGAGGCTTGAACTTGAAGATATCTAAGACAAAGTACCCATGCACAGAATAAAATATTTATTGAAAGGTCAGAAAGAAATAAAAAAGAGAATTTACCAATAAATTCACGAGCATTATCTAAGCCTTTGACGTTCAAGAGAAAGTGTGGATGGTGGTGGAAAATAGAGTTAAAACAAGGGCTTCTTTCCATTTAACATAGCAAGCAAATGATCCAAAACTCGACTTCCGGCATCTCTCAAACCAGAGTGCATGTACTCATTGGTAATCCAAGTCCTGATTCCTGCTATCTGAGAAGCAGTCTCCATAGATAGCTTTAAGTTAACATACATGTCTTCATAGTAAACAGCAGCTGCAACTGGTACCTATCAACACAAAAAGAACCCAGGTGGCTACATAAAGTCTAAATCATTTGATCAGGTTATTGTGTAACTCCACTACTTCACTTTTGCTTAAATTTGAGGAAATTTATGTATTATAAAAAGTAGCCAGACATCAAGGTAAATTAAAATCCTTATCATATTGATTGACACGAGTATGGCGAATAACATTAATCTAAGGTATCTAAGCTTGTCAACTTTACAGAAATACGACATACTTTATTATCCTTTAATGCAGCAATGTCATATAATGATGGCCAATCCTTCTTCTCTGCTAATAGCTGGGCAGCATCTTTGAACGGCCTCAACGCATGGATTTCATCAAATATCCATGGGAATATCATCTGCATGATAAATTAACAAGTGATCAACACTTGCTCGGAATACAAGACAAGTCCAAATTTTATGTTTTTCACCCAAAAAAATAACAAAGGGGTCGTCTTAATTCCAGCTAAAAGAAATAAATGCATTCTGCAAAGTTTAACTTCAGATAGATGTCTGTTCAGGATAAATGTAAAACAAATCCATTTATTTTCGTTGATTGGCATCAAGAAGATACAGTTGTTACAAAAATAGATATGCTAGCTCCTATACAAGATGCTATGATCGGGAGCTAGCCAAACAGCAAAAAGAGAAGTGAATGAGTGATTTATCAAAATGTCCATAATAATACAGTGTAGGTTATATAAAATTTCGTATAACAAAAACAAATGTAACAACTCTGATCAATAAGCACCTTACGTATGAGAGAGAAGCTCCTCAAACCCACTACATTATGCATGTATTCCCTGATAATTGATTGTTCATATGTCGTTCCAAATCAATCATATTGTCTAATTGTTCCTTTCCTCCAATCACCAACCAAATATCCACATGATTTCAGGATGGGTGCTTTATCAGCCAACCATTTTGAATTCTAACCATATGTTCCTTTGCATTTCTTTGAAGATGAAGAAATTGTACTATCAAAAGAATCAATTTGCAGTGGAAGCAAAATCAAGAACAGGGTAACAGAAGCTACATACATTTGAAGGAACTGACAAAATTATGTCGGAACTTAAACTAAGGGAAATAGGTAGGATGTGTAAGTATGAGCATATACATGATTGTTGCTCATAAATGAACGGGCATTAATATGATTTCAGATTCTCTATGGTCTACGTTACGCCTCCGCTCAACTATATGAAGTGTGGCTGACATTGTAAAAGAACAAAGCAGTCACACTTTTCTGGACCCCTTTTTATACAAGCTGGAATTCAACTCCCAGCAGGACACAATACACTTAAATGTAATAAAGATTTTTATAGAAGAACAAAATGAAGCTAATTTACAGCTCGTCATATATCTATAATAACTTCCAATAATTATGAATATATAGTGATTTTTTTTGCACAAGACATACATGTACGTTAACAATAATGAGGAGAGGTGGGTCTGGTTAGTTAAATATAAGCTGTAGTTTGGGCCCTCTCAAGGACAAAACCCTTTAATGTGGAAGACGTATCAGAGAAATTTAGGTGGAAGTAAAAAAATTTCTGTTTGACGCTTGCTTCATATTGTGGCAGTTCTCAACCAAAAACGACCACATTGTATCTCACCTCTCCAGTAAAAAGTACAGGGCGGCCAACTTTTGCTGCCTCAATTGCGTCAAATTTGTTGTCATTTAGAGCCCTAATTCTCTGAGCAGACCACAGGGATGAGGCACCCTTCATATCAGAAAAAAGCAAATGAATTAGACAGTTCATGCATGCCTACAGAATTGAGATATCCAAAACTATAAAAGTAGACGCAGAAATTCCTATCAGCCAAGTACCCCCACTGTTGTAGCAATATTCCTATTGAAAAGTTTACCTGGCAATATATGCTTTCATGCAAAAGAGCATATAAAGGGTTTGCATCAAATCCGATCCATCTCTCATACTGCAATGCCACATAGAACTCAATTTAGCAGATATCCATCATCCAGCTACTGTACTTCTAAATGCATCTAGAATCACCAAGAAAATGCTAGCACATAAGCACAAAATGGGCCAAAGTTTCAGATCCTTAGCATCTCCTAAAAGGAAAAGAATCTCAATCTATAGTAACAAATATGAAACCTTTGTTTACTTGTTTTAACTCGAAGACACAGCACTTCTATAGTGCATCAGCCTTGTGAAAACTGTAATAAAGATAATCCAAGTGCGCTACGGACCTCTTAAGTCATCATGAGCGCTAAAGGCTTAAATAAGTCAGTATCCAAGATTAATATCTGATAGAACTTTATTTTTGTCCAGCATCTTAAATTAAACTTTTTGCCATGCAACAGAATTTCAAGTTTTCTAGAGAAATAAATCTAGTAATAGCTTAACATGCCATTTAGGTTACAGTTCATCGTAGATCACAACACATGAAAGATTTAGGCATTCTTCCTCATCAGGATGTTCACTCATGTCTTCTTTTCTTTTCCTGCCACAATTTTTTATTTCTTCATTTGAAACATTGATATCAAAGCTGGTTTAATTAGTCATGAATAATCGTATTCAAGAATTAACATAAAGATAGTCATTAGAGGAACCATGTACACAAATAAAGAAAGTAGGCCACCAAAAAATATTATTCTGATGGAAATGAACACAAAGCATTTGAATGCAATGGTACAAAACATTTGGATGATATCTATGCCAATGTATTTAGTTCATGAACCATATGTACTAATTGCTCAACAAGATCTCTAGTTTTTACAATATTAATCAAAATAAAGTCACTGTGTTTTTTGTAATATGCATGTGTATTTCTTACAGCATTCAAGAAGTAGTCGCTGATTCTCCTTTTTGCTCCTTCAACTAATAAAGGATCCCATACTCTCTCAAACCTACGAGCATTGCATGGAAAGGTAAAAGTTCACTAATATTTTTTTTTTGTTTTGGGGGGGGGGGGGGGGGGGGGGGGAGCAGATGGAGAAATGATAGCTTACAGGTAATGCAATCGTTCGAAACCAGTACTTGATCCTAGACCTGAGAGACCAAGAAGTTGTAGTCCTCGAGGTGTTAAGATGCCACCAGATGGAAGAGGCACCTATGTCAAACATGGAGAAAAGGAGGGAGATAGGACAGGGTGCAGAGAGAGAGAGAGACATTAAGAAAACATGGAAAAGTATGCATCAGATGGATTCATATGAGGATACCAGCATAGCTCCCTTACCCCGCCTCCCGAGTCTGCCAAATAATTTACAACATCACGAACAATTTCAATATCCTGTGGAAACCTCTTGTAATATTTTTCGTTCTGACAAACAAGCTGCTCAAAGCCTGCCTTATAAACAGAATCAGCTGTGCATCCTTCACCAATTGGAGGGAGCCCGCCAGTTATAAGAGCTTGTTTGAGTCCTTTAGGAGCAAAACTCAAGTAGGTAACTGCACAAAATCCTCCGAAGCTCTGCATGATAATCGATCCGATATTCCAATCACACCACCGACAATAAGCATAACTAATCACTATTAAGACTTCCACACATTATATGAGATTACAATTTTCCTCAAAAGAGATTTTAAAATAATTTTCTCGAAAATATATAATCAAGACCATTGAAAAATTTGTTCCTGCAGTAAGTCTTCTCAACTACTTGTTGAAAGAATAGCACGAAAGGGTTTAGGTAGTAAAACCAAATACAGGAAAGAGCAAAAACTATGTGACCTGTCCAAGTACTGTCCAAGGTCCAGCATCAGGGACAAGGCGTTTTCGGATGAACTCAGCATCATGTACTATATTATCAGCTCGGAAATGTCTCAAGTAGTTAGCCAAATCCTCAGCAGACTTCACTTGTGACATAGATGATGGTGTTAATGGTGTTGATAGACCTGTTCCTCTCTGCAAGTAAGGCATCAGCAGAATGAAACAGAACTGCTTATTTCATTATGGTTGTGGGAGAGAGAGAGTACCTGATCCATTAAAACAACACGGTACTCCTCGCATGCTCTGCTTATCCATCCTCCAGCTTCAGTTGGTCTTGGGCATTCAAAGCCTGGTCCACCTTGCAAATATAGTAGATATGGCAGAGATTGTTCTTCCTTACCAACTGCAGTTTACTTGATAATCAGTAGAGAAAATATATTAACCAATAACTGGTCCTAACAGAAAATAGCAGTTAGTTAATCACCGACTAGAAGTCAATTACTCCCCCCATTCTAGCATACATGACATGTCCACAGTATGAGGGTCAAACTGTCTAATTTTCAGTGTGAATTCGTACATAGAATCTTCAAGTTTTTTTGAAATTAAATTTAAATTTTAGGAAACTACATAAAGTACTATAAGTCGCAATAGTTAACGATTCAAAATATTTTTTTTAAAGTATTTTAAAATTTTGTGGTAGATGAAAAACTTCTATGAATCACCAAATAGTAACTGTGCCACACAAAGTGAAACAATGGGAGCAGTACATACTAAGATATCTGTGTGGCCAGAGCTTCACTTACTTTTTCCCTCAACCATGTATCTAACTTAAGCAAGATGGACATGTAAGCTTGTTAAATAGGAGTAGTAGTTAGATCTAGCTTCATGAAAAAGTCAATGAATTCAGAGCTCTTCATTTGTCATTTCCATCACAGTAAGTTGTACAAACTAGCTAGTCCAATGATACTACCAAAGTGAATCAAATCTTTTGCCTTTAAACTATAACTATAATCCCAATTATATGTCGAGCCATCCTAAGATACGGCCTATTTCCTCAGAAAAAAAAATTCTACCCTTCCGCACAAACTAAATCAACACCAAACACTGCCTAAAACAGAAATCACACAGATCAATACATAAGCGTGCTAAAGAGCAAAAGTTAACGGAACATATGTTGAACAAGTGTTTAGTTTTGAATCAACAAGCTTAAACTTATCTGGAAAACTTCTCCTACTTCTTTATATATCAGTTAAGCTGAAATTTAGAGGTATTTTATAACACTGCCTAATATACGAATCAAATAGAATGAACACATAACCACGATAATGTGCATAAGTAAACGAACAAATGTGAATCCATCAATCAAACAACTACAACCAGATAATCAGTATCTATTCAGAATTAGAATATATTTACAAACAATCCTTATACTTCATCCCGAGTATACATGGCGAAGTCCACTTAGATAAGTTAGATAGAGTTAACAAATGCAAAATCCACAATGATGAACAACGGGGACGAAATTAGAGTAATACCAGCAACTACTTCACGAGCGAAGACGGTGATTTTAGTAGAGGAACAGCGATCGAGAGAGTAATCGAGAGGAACGGTGAATCGGTGATCGCGTAATCGGAGGTCGGGAACGGAGTACCAAGCGTCGGAGACGTGGTCAGAGGTAGAGTTGCCATCGACGGCTGCCGTCTTGTTGTCGGCCATGGCGGTTAGTTTTTGGAGTGAAGTAGTAGCGGAGGAGTGCAAATAGGGAAATTGTTTTCGAAGTGGAGATAGTGAAATAATGGGAGTCGAAAATGGGCTATGGAGACGAATGAGGGGTTTTATCAATGACGAGTGAAGTGCCCGCATTTTGACTTCCCTATAGTTTACTCGGTTCGTCAAGGTATATCCACATTACTCTCGCAGCTTGTGAAAAAATATTTATGTTAGGCATAATACATATATTAGATCCTAAACTTGACTTTAAATTTTAACTTTGACCTCAAACTTTCATAATGCACAAATAGGCACTTTAACTATCCTATCTTTCAATAAATAAACACGCGAATATTTCAATCAAAATCGTGTTACACACATGCTCTGACGTGGAAAAGTAAACCACTCAGTGGCTGCCAACTAATTAAAAAATTTACACGTATTTTTTTAAGCATAATACATAAATTGGACCCTTAACTTGGCTTCAAATTATAACTTTGACCTTTAACTTTGATAGTGCACAAAGAGACACTTTAACTATCCGAAATTTAAACAAAAAAACACGCGAATATTTCAATCAAAACGCGTGTTACACATATGCTCTGACGTGGAAAAGTAAACCACTCAGTTGCTGCCAACTAACTAAAATAAATACACCTAGATTTTAAAAATTATAAAAATAAATTATAATATAGAATAAGGTGGAAGTGAAAACAAATTCATTTTTTAGGTAAAAAAAAATTAGTACCTCTTTTCTTCTCTCTCTTAAAAATTCCTAATCTGAAATTCATGTTCCTTATATTCAAATCAAAGAAAAATTGTTCAAGATATTTGCTGTAATTTAATTTTTGAGTTATCTATTTTTCTTCCTCAATTTAGTCAAGGTAACAAGATTCAACATTTTACAAACAAGAATTTGCATATTGTTGGTCAAATGTTCAAACTAATATGAGAATCTCTAGAAGAAACTAATGTTTTTATTGCAAAATTATTTCAGAGCAACCCATAAATATGGAAAGACATGAGATTCAATGAACTTCTCCTTCTTTTCTTTAGTTTGAAGTATATTTGTGCTTTATGTTGTCAAATATTTGACTGAAAAAACAGGATGCTTTGTGTATTGTGATTGTCATAGTGAAGAGAATTGCAATTATGAATTTTGGAGGCCAACAAATGAACTACAGTACTAAAACTTATTAAGTGAAATGGTGCACTTAAAGTATTTGATAAATTGTCTGATAGAACTTTTCACATATTTTTGTCAAATTTGAGTAGCAGTCTGATATCTAATCAAAATGCCTTCAAAAATTGCATTCAATTTGTATAATTGTATACTCACCCCATCTTGTCAAAAAAGACTTCATTATAATTTTTTTCATAATAACAAAAAAGTAATTAAATGTCACTTGCATTTTGCAATGAACAACAAATAATGCAAAAAAGAGGGGAAAATTGTTGAAAAATTAGAAAGAGAGTTTAATTGTCATTTCAGTGTTTTTTTTACTGTTGGGCACTCGATTTTTACATCTGACGCGCCTAATTTGAGTGAATTTTACGTATTTTGCCATGTAGGATCCGAGTATTTTTTTGTTTAAGTTTTGGATAGTTAAAGTGCCTATTTGTGCACAAACAAAGTTAAAGGTCAAAGTTATAATATGAAGCCAAGTTAAGGGTCCAATTTATGTACTAATTAAGGGTAGAATTGTCATTTTAGCAATTTTTTATCGTTTTGGGCCTCAAAAATTACCTCTCACTCGCGCAGAATGCGTGTATTTCACGCATTTTGCCAGGTAGGAATCGCGTGTTTATTTGTTGAAAGATAGTATAGTTAAAGTGCCTATTTGTGCACTATGAAAGTTTGAGGTCAAAGTTAAAATTTGAAGCCAAGTTTAGGGTCTAATATATGTATTATGCCTTTATGTTATGAACCATAACTTTCCTTGATAGTATATGTTTTTTTTTCTACGCTATTTCATTATAATTGATTAAAAAAAATTACTCTGTTTATTTTTATTGGTTCATTATATTAAAAATAGTTATTCAACAAAATTTATTTAATTTGAAAAAATCAAAAGATAATTTACTCTCATTTATCTGTTTTATTCTTTATATTAATTATTATTCAATATTTAATACATTATTTAAAGGCCAAATACAAAAATAAATCCTTAAACTTGTTGGTTTTTGCCACTCGTGTACTTCAACTATGCTATTTTCCTATTGAATCATTGAATCACCCATAATTTATTTCTTTTAAACACCTTTGGCTGATGTGGACTAGATTTTGTGAGGGGTATTGATAGATGATACATACGTTATTCCAGAAGTCATTAGTTCAATTGATAGTGAAAATGTTCGAGAATGATTGTGTTTTACTTCAAGTCATTTGAACACATTAGAAAACAAATGAGACTAACACACATTTTGTCTTCATTCCTTCAATCAAAATCATTACAATACGAACACAATTGAAAGCATTTACAATAGAAAAACCGATCAACATCAGCCAACAGTATTTAAAAGGAACAAATTATGGAAGGTTCAATGATTTAATAAGAAAATGACGTAGTTGAGGTATCTGAGGGGGGGAAAGCCAACAAGTTTAGGGATTTGTTTATGAGTTTGGCCTTATTTAAAATACTAAGGAATAGTTTGATTGGAAACAAGTTATCTCAGCGTAAGTTATCCTATAGTTAGCTATCCTGGGATAACTTATCCCACCATGTATATGGGATAACTTATATCATCACTATGATATAAATGGTGGGATAAGTTATCCTAAACATGGCAATCAAACAACATAATTTTTTTTTTATCTCATCACTATTATTTTTAATCCCTCACACCCAAAGAAGCCCCAAAATTAATATATTTAAAGATAATGTAGTAGCATTACCCTATTACTTATTTTTTCTTAAAGTATGTCAAGTCAATGGTTATCAATTATTATTAACGAAAAGAGTATATGAAAAGTGAGCTTATAGGTAAAAGAAATGAATTTTGGGATCTTGACCTAACTCAAACTTAAGTTCAGGCAAAGAGATTAAGGATCCGTTTGACCATGCGATATGGTATCATGATATGGAATCATGATAGGGTATCATGATATGGAATCACGAGATGAAATTGAAGTTTTGTTTGGACGTGCGATATGGATTTTTGGTGTTGTATATTTTCACATAAACATAAAAATCTCATAAGTTCTAAAACTATTAAAATAGCCCCAATTGTTTATTCAATATTATCAAATAAACAAAAAATCATAAAATCGTATGATAAATTATTACAAAGTTATTTGTTTTCCACTTAAGTAATTATTTCATCAATATATTTGAGTAAAAATAAAACACCTTTCACGGGCTCTTCAAGATTTATTACTCAACAAGCGTGAAGTGTGAGTTAAAGTGACTACATATTAGTGAGAATAATAAATTTTATGTCGGTGATAATAATAAATTTTAAAAAGTAATGATGTGATTATAAATTTTATTTACATGTGAAATATATGGTTAGTAGAAATAAATGTGGGTTTGTTTTAACAAAATATAAACTCGTGGGTTTTTGGAGAATATGGTATCACATTTTATGATATGGAATCATCGTAAAATCACATGTCCAAACGCGGATTCCATCTCACGATTTGGACATGCGATTTCACGCTAATTTCATCTCATGATTCCATATCATGAGATGTGGTACCATATTCTCCAAAAACCATGATATGGAATTACATGGTGATTCCATATCATGATTTGAGATATTTTAATACAATATTGATCCACGAGTTTATATTTTGTTAAAACAACCCCACATTTATATCTACTAACCATTTATTTCATATGTAAATAAAATTATAATCACGTCATTACTTTTAAAAATTTATTATTCTCACCGACATAAAATTTATTATTCTCACCAACATATAGTCACTTTAACTCACACCAATCGATTTTTAAAGTGATTAAATAATTGTGGTTTATAAACATGATAGTATAGTTGCGGATGATATTGACCAACAATGAATCAAAGTAACAATGCTGATTCGTCTTCTTAGTCACATAATCGAGAAATGCAAGTTCAACTTGAGGAACTTGTTCGTACTATGTGGGAGGATTATATTAAAAACTAGTACACTACAATTTATGTTCAATTTTTTTATTAAATTAGTGTTAGATGAAACAATTACTTAAATGTAGAACAAATACCTTTGTAATAATTTATTATGCGATTTTGTTATTTTTTATTTGATAAGATTGAATAAACAATTGGTGTTATTTTAATAATTTTACAACTTATGGAATTTTTATGTTTATGATAAAATATATAACACAAAAATTTCATATCGTATATCCAAACAAAATTTTAGTTTCATCTTATAATACCATATCATAATACTATATCGTGATATCATATCGCATTGCCAAGCGGACCCGCAAGTGTTCATCCTTTTTTGATGTGTTAGTTTGATTGTTAATATGCATGAACAAAGAAAAACTAGCTCATGAGCTGAATCTCAGATTTTTTTAGCAAGATTTTTAAAAAATGTGATCCCTCTCTTTTAATATGTATATTTTTTTTAAAATAGACAAAAGAATAACGGTAAGATAAACAAATTTCAATACCAAGTTCAATCTAGTTGATTCTTATATTTGGTTCGATTTTTTCTTTAACTCAACAAAATAAAGTATAAAATCCTGATAAAAATTCGTCCATTGTCATTAAAATAAAATTTCATTTGGTAGAGAATACACCCGCGCAAAATTTTATGACCTAAAACTGTCCATCCGTACCGCTTCTTCTGAAAATCCGATAACTATGAAACTCGCAGCTGCAAGAAAATCCCTCCTCCATCTCCCCGTACTGCCGAAAACCGGCAGTATTTCCGGCTTGAGACACTTCTCCGGCGAAATCGACGATACACAGAAACCTCTTCCACCGCCGCCAACCTCCTTTGCCGTTCCCGAAATAGTCTCCCTTCTCAAAACTACAGATCACAATGACTGGATTTCCAACTCGCAGCTGGTTGAATTTCTTCATACTCCTCCTTCCCCAACTTCCCTTCTCAAAATCACCCGCCAATTGGGGTCCACTGAAAAAGCTTTACAATTTTTTGAATTCTTCAAGACTCATAGTTCGAGTTCATCATCAAACCCCTCTTCTCTTTCCTTCACATTTCAAGCTATTCTCGAACAAGCAATGCGTGAAGAAAAATCTGATGTACCCCGTAAGCTTTTTCAACTGTTTTCCTTTGCTAAAGACCGAAAAATCCCTTTATCGATCAATGCTGTGACTCTCCTTATGCGATGCTTTGGGCGAGCCAAAATGCTCGAGGAATCGATATCTGTATACCATGAGCTAGACTCGGATTCAAGAAATACAAATGTGGTTAATTTGTTGTTGGATTGTTTGTTTCGTGGAAGGAATGTTGATGATGGGTTCAAGGTGCTCGACGAAATGCTCAAAAGGGATAGTGATTTTCCTCCGAACAATAGTACGGTGGATATTGTTCTGAGTGCTATGTGGAAGAAAAATTGGGTGGGGAGAATGATGAGTGTGGAGGAAATTTGTGGACTTCTTGTGAGATTCTTCGAGCATGGTGTGTTCTTGGATGATGTGTGGTTTACTAAATTGATTACCAAGTTTTGTCGAAGTGGGAAGTGTGATAAGGCCTGGGACCTTTTGCATGATATGATGAAGTTGGGCGGTCAGGTGAAAGCTTCTTCATTCAATGCCCTTTTGAGCGGGTTAGGCCGGGAGCATGATTTTCAAAAGATGAATTTGCTTATGAATGAGATGAAGGAAAAGGAAGTTAACCCGGATGTTGTGACATTTGGGATTTTCATCAATCATTTATGCAAATGTTACAGGGTCGATGAGGCACTTCAGGTGTTTGAGAAGATGGGAGGGAGTGAAACTGATGGGGTTCTGGTTAAGCCAGACCTTGTTCTCTACAATACATTGATTGATGGACTTTGCAAGGTAGGGAAACAAGAAGAAGGGTTAAAGTTGATGGAGAAGATGAGATTGGAGAATGTATATGTACCTAATACTATTACCTACAATTGCTTGATAGATGGTTACTGCAAAGCAGGTGAGATTGAGAGGTCATTGGAGCTTTTTGACCAGATGAAAAAGGACAGGGTTGTGCCAAATGTCATAACTATGAATACTTTGCTCCATGGAATGTGTAAGTTCGGGAGAGTTAGCAGTGCTATGAGATTTTTTGCTGAGATGCAAGAGAAGGGTTTAAAGGGGAATGCGATCACCTACACCATCCTCATTACCACTTTTTGCAGTGTCAACAATATTGACAGAGCAATGAGTTTGTTCAATGAAATGTCAGAAAATAGGTGTCTCCCTGATGCCAAAGTATACTACAGTTTGATCATGGGCCTTTGCCAGGCTCGAAGAACAGATGACGCCTCCTGTATTGCTTCAAAGGCGAAAGAAGCTGGGGTTGGCTTGGATATTATCTGCTACAATACTCTGATTGGTGCACTTTGTAGGAAAAAAAAGATTGATGAAGCTCATAAGATGCTTAAAGATATGGAAGAGGCAGGTATCAAACCTGACTGTTACACCTACAACACTTTAATATCATATTTCAGCGAGAAGGGGCAATTTACAGCTGCCAGTAGAATTATGAAGAGGATGATTGATGATGGTTATTTGCCTAATGTTGTTACATATGGAGCATTAATTCATGCATATTGCTTAGCTGGAAATCTTGATGAAGCTATGATAATATTCCAGAATATGAGTTCGGCTATTAATGTGCCACCAAACACAGTCATATACAATATTTTGATTGACACTCTCTGCAAGAGTGACAAAGTAGAAGCTGCTATTTCTTTGTTGGGTGAAATGAAGGACAAAGGGGTAAGACCAAATACCAAAACATACAATGCCCTCTTTAAAGGTCTTCAGGAGAGGAATTGGGTTGAAAAGGCATTTGAAATAATGGACCAAATGACTGAAAATGCATGTAATCCTGACTACATTACCATGGAAGTCCTCACTCCATGGCTTTCTGACATTGGTGAAACAGAAAAGTTGCGGAGTTTTGTGGAAGGATACGAGGTTTCTACTTCCACTGCCTAATACTAACTGGAACTGAAGATACTTTCCTAATTCTACTATGATGTTCACTGGGCATGTCGAGATTCTTTTGCAGTCAGTTGAGGTCCCATTTGGATAGTTTCTCGACCTTTTGGCTAAGATCAAATGGAATGTGAGAGGTCACATTTGGTCTTCAAGCTCCGTGCTATCATTTGACATACCTGCATTGATGCATAAGTTGTTGTGTAGGTACACAAATCACGTTCTATGAAGACATCTCCATTCATTGCCCTTTTAATGAACTGATTATCACTTGGGCACAACAAAATGATGTCACAAATTTGGTGGTCGTGCTGATTTGAATTTTCAAATTTCATCCAAGTTGTAGCTGGTGTAATTGCTTATGTGTTCTTGGATAATGATTTTATTGATATCAAAATCAAGATAAAGTTGAAATAAAAGTTATGCTTATATTGTGCCAACTCTGTACTAAGCTTAATATTTTGGCTTTGAACGTATCTTAATGCTGTTCGTCTTTCATATTTGGTTATCTTGGTTTTCCTTTCGACGTGGAGTGAAAATGTGTTCGTCTTTTGATCTCCATGTATACACAGTTCTGAAATCCAGATATCTGATGGTCTTCTGCTATCAATACATTAGTGTTTGTTAGGAAGACTCATACATTAGTGTTCGTGATTTGTATGAATTATGTCCATCTGTTGCTGCAGTTAGCTGTGTTTCTACGGAGTCCAAATTTGGGTTTGATGAAGTTGTGTATTTGACAAGTGAAAGGTATAACGATCAATGAAGTGGGATGAAAAAAAATGAAGATCAGATTTGAAATTTCAATAGAATCAAAAAAAGAAAAGCCAAGTGATTCGTTTCCATCTAAGTTTTAGCTGCCAAGAGTTACTCGAATATGTGCTGGTGATAAGTAACATATACTTGATGGAATAGTTGAGGCGTGCACAAACTGAGTAGCATAGTTCAAGTGAAATTTTGCCTCTTCTTAACATGTTCCTTCTCTCTTTTTGTCCTTTTTTGGGGGTTATTGTTGAGGTACTGCTCCAACATGTTGTTTATACTATTCCCCATATGCTAGAATGTATCTACTAGATTCCAATGTTCTTTTGGTGGGTGCTTCCCTTTTGAAAAGATATGTTTCGTCCTTTCATCCTCTTGTCCACTATGTTCTAGTTGTTGAGAGACTATAGATGCCAATTACCCAAAGTTATAACCTAAAGTTTTATGTCAAGTGAGATAAATGTTATGTTATGTTTTTAACTTTTGAATCTTTTTCATAACGATATGTTTTATTTATAGCCATAGAAGTCCCATAGTAGTACAAAATTTTAAAGATCTTTCGTTTTTGTCCAATAAATGTGGCAACGTTAGTTGATATCAAATAAGTGCTTATTTTCAATTGACTCGACTTTCTTACAAGTAAATCAAAGTTAAACGGATCAAGTCAATTATTTCAACTTTAAGAAGAAAAAAAAGTCAAAAAGATGAATATTGATCCGATAAATTACCTAACTTTTGCACATTAACAAGTTGTAAACTCAGTTGAAAGCATTGAATAAATATTGAAAAAATAAACTTCAACCCTTGAATTTTCACTTTGAATAGATAGAAGTTCCATTAAAACACATCACATTCACTTTGTACAGTACCTAACAGGATATGAGTCTACAACACCCGCATTTAGAGATATCTAGGAGCTCTAGACAAAGATTTATTTTTTTTCTTTTTCCGGAGTAAAAATTAAATTATTACTCCCTCGGTTGACCACGAAGTTAAAAAATATTATGATACATTTTGCATATCTTTTATGATTATGATCAAAAGTCTTTTTTTACTTTTTGAACGTGGCATCAAATCAAAACAGTATCAAATCTATGTTCAAACACACCTACCTAATTCAATCGATCAGCAAAATTGGTGGTTGTTTGAGGTAAATTTGCCAGCAAATTTCCCAAGATTCCATTTGGTAGGACTCAAAAATCACCAAACATAATTAGTAGCACAAACACTCAAAAACACTAACATGAAACAAGCACCACAAAAGGTATAAAAAAGGTTACACTTGAAAAAACTTAAATCATTGATAATGATTACTAAGTACTACTAATTAAAATTACAACATTTATCAACTAATGGAATTTTTTTACCTCTAATCTCTATATGTACCTTATATAATCCAATATAATTAACCAACTAAACAAAGAACATTGGAATCTAACTCTTACTTTTTCCTTTTTCCTTTTTCCTCTACTATGATTATGGAGAATAGAATTATACCTTACACGTACAAAAAGAGAACAAAAAATTAAAATTTATAAAATTAAAAACATTGAGATTTCAAGATTCTCTCTTGCTTTCTATTTTCCTATATCTCTAACGGACAAAAAAAGATACTCCTAACAAGTGAAAAAGAAAAGTGAATAAGAAGAAAAGCATCAATATCTTCAACTTTTTTTTCCGGCAAGTCAAACGCCGCCTGCGGCGGTGGTTGTGGCATTATTTGACATCCAGGAAAGCTGCATAGACCCCGGAAAATTATCGGAAAAGCAATCTCCGGTGGTCTGAGCGGCGAGTTCATCTAACCCCTCAAAAAAATCATCATCTGCAGGTTCCATGTTATCTAATCCCATATTTGAACTACCAAATTCGTCATCGTCGTCTTCAAAAATGTCTTCTCTTTCATCCCTGCTGCTTTCTTGCTTCTCCGTCGCCGGAGAATGACACGCCGGCGAAGATACCGGCGATGAGCTAGTGGGTTTGTTAGAGTCACTTACAGTACCAGCTTCGGAATTCGCCGGCTTCTGACGGGTACTTCCGGCGAGGGAATTCCGGTGAGTTGGCATAGGGTGATTGTGCTCTGCTGTGTAAGTTACAATGAACATATTCGGGTCGGATCTATTTCGCTCCACTTGTTTTCGGGCCAAACAACCCTTTGAGGTACTACACCTGTAATATCCCCTGTTTTAGAAAGAAAACAGAGTATATCAGAAATACTTTAATTACTGGGAATAAAAAAGAAATTAAGTTTGTTTAAGTTGTTTTAAACCAACTTTAAAATGTAATTAAAAGAGAGATTAAGGAATTTACCTTGGATATGGAGATCCTTTGATGGGTTTTTGTCCATATTTTCTCCAAGACCACATGTCAGAAGATAAACCTTCAGCAGGTACTTGACATACCTTCTTCAATTGATTTTTTCTGAGAAAAAAAATCATAAAATGTGTGAATATAAAAATTTATGATATGGGTAATATGTATTAACTAACAAAGGTCTAATCTTTCCAAAAAAAAAAAAAAGTTAAAGTTACCTTCTTTTAGGTCTTGGGCTTTGAACATGTGAAGCACTAGTAGTTGTGGAACCATATACAGAGAGAGGAGATTGTTTGGGTTGTGTTAATCTTGTACTGTTTAGCTGATGAATATGTTGTTGTTGTTGCTTTACTGTTTGTTGGGGTGATAGATCTTGTAGTCCTCCAAGAACAGAGAGAGGTGAAATGGGTATATTATTTTGAGGAGAAAGAGGTATTTGTTGTGATTTAGGGAAGAAAGGTTTGTAAAGATTATGCAACTCTTCAAAATCACTTATGGGGTTATCAAATCTTGGGACAAATGGATCTTGAAAACTAAAAAAGTTGCCATCTTGTCTTGGTTGGAAGCTGCTGCTGCAACAAGATTTAGTGGTAGCTGTAGTGGTGGCAGCAGCGGCGGTGGAACTAGCGGCGCAGCCTCTAACCACCGCATGTAGATCCCAATCCTCTTCCATTTTGTTAATTTCTTGGCTATGGCCTTGACTTTTTGGTTAGAGAGAGAGGAAATGCAGAGAGACAAAAGAAGGCGCTGACTTTTGGCTTAAGAGAGAGAGAGAGAGAGATGGAAAAGGGATCTGAGGAGAGGCATAAATGAGTGGAATACATTTATTATTTATAGAAAGAGATTGTGTGTGATTTGGCTGGTTTTCACTAATAATATGTTTAGAGAGAGAAGGTGGGGGACAACAAATAATTTTCATTTTTTGATTTCTATTTGAAAACATTAGACCTTTTCTTTTAATGAGTTAATGAGTTTTACTTTTACCCATATTTAGTCCTCATATGTTCCAAGATTTTAGTTCTCAAAAGGTGAATTTTATGTACTAACAATAATTTCAAAATAAGGGTGGTATTACTACAAATTAAATAATGTATATTGTGAAAGGTGTTTTTGTAAAAAAAAGAAATATTTTAATATAATATATGTTATTTTTAATACATCAAATTGAACGATATATAAGAAATAATACATATAATTAGATAATACAAATATTACTAATATAATTTATTCAATATTATTCTTATACATTCTACTAAAAAACCCGTTAATAGAATTAATTGTACTAACCGAAGTATTCTTGTAAATTACATCAATTAATTACTCCATCGACCACCTTTACTTGTTTATGCATTGACATGAAGGTTTATTTTACTTTGTTCAGTTTGAAAAATTGAAAGAATTGAGTTAAATTCTTTTTTGATAATGGGAGATAATATCTCGTTGTAATAAAGTTTTTATTTTATTTATTATTTATTAATATGTAAGAGGCATGTTAAGTCAATACAAAATAAATAAAAGTGAATGAAAGAAAGTATTCTATTTAAAACTATGATAGGGGGAAAAAATGAATTGATCTAAAATATTTAATAAAAATATCCGGGATCATAGAAAAATAAAAAATTTGGAAAGTACATACATAACTTGAAGGAGTATAACTTATGCAACATACCACAAATTATAATTTTAATCATAAAAGTTTATTAAGTTGAACCCTTTTTACTTTTTACTTTTTACATTACTATGCAACAAAAAAAGAAAAGTGGAGTAGAATTTTTCCAAGAAGATGACAACAATTGTGTTTGCTTTTATCTATTTCTCTTCTTTCACTTTTTCATAGTCAAGCCATAAAAATTGTATCCAATCTTTCACATAGGATAAGCAAAGCATTTGCTAGCTAACATGTCAACAACTTAACAATTGTTTAATAAAAGTGCTTAGACTTGGTTTGAGTAAGATTCTAAAAAGGAAAAAAGATAAGGATTTTGTGGTTTGTTGGTTAGCACAAACATATATAAATTTAAATTAATTTACTGTAGTGTGTTAAATTATTCAAAAGGACTTATCTTTTGTCCTCATCTTAATTAAATAAAAAAATAAAAAATATTATTATTTTGTTGGTGGTTTTGGAGGGGGTTGACTTTTAATAATGTCAAAGGGGCTATGGTGGTTTAGCAGATTGGAAAAGGTCCACGCGGTATGTGTTTACACTCTCTCACATCGAGTCTCGTGAGTGCGTGCACTTACCGACAAAAACAAGAGAGAGGAGAGAGAAACGGGGTGCTTCTTCATGTGGAGTGTCTTTAAATTTTTAAAAAAGTATTTTGATTATTTTTTTATTTTGTTTTTTTTGTGTCCCTATTCGAAGTTGGAAACTTGGAATATGTAGCAGAATTTAAGTTTTATATAAATATAAAATTTAATACATAACTAACCACTTAACTTTTGTTATAATATACAATTTAGATATTTGAATTACCTCTAATTTTAACTGAATATCTTAATTCTTAATAAATTATTTCAATTAGACTTATTATATAATTTTTAAAAAGTAATTATGTATTTATTTGTCTATTAGTTAGTTAAGTTACTCATAAAATATATTGAATTGCTTGGTTACGTGGATCAACACCAAGTAGAAAATACTTGGAGTTTTTAAGGTTTATTAAGACGAATATGTATAATTTAAATAAAGAAATATTTCACATAGTTAACTTCACTTTCTATAATACAAGATGAGAACACGCCTAAGCAAATTAAACAAAAGTGTCTAGTTATCACTTTATTGGGAGTGGGTCATTCTATTGTCTAAATCTATTTGTACCATTCGTTTTAATTTGTTTGTTTTATTTTATTTTTTAGTGTGTAAAATAATGTTGTTATTTTTTTTACAACTCTTTAATTTCATTTTTCAAATGACATATTTAAAACGACATGACGAAAAGATATTTTAATATATTTCAAATGTTTAGTTTAATAAGTTTTATTTTTAAAATAACAACTACTTGCTGATCAACGCCATAAATTGAAACGCGGGAAGTAATTAATGATTTGATTTGTCATTACATGGGACTTAACTCTAAGTAGAGAATATTTATAAACTTTGGACTGATAAAGATTTACTTTTCTTTATTCCAATATTTGCATGTTGAATATTCTCCCATTTTATGAAATTGTGATTTGTTAATCCATTATCAACTTGTGTTAATTTCCACAACGTCTAGAAAGTAAAACATCATATATAATTTTATTGACATGTATCCCTTTTACTTTTAGATTTTAACTGCTACTTCACTCGATCTCAGTATATATGATAGTAGTATTTCATAGGACAGAATTTAATAAATAAAAAGTTTTGAAATTTTAAATTTTAAATCAATCATATATATTAATAAATATTGAATGATCATAAATTATTTCATGTCAAATGAGACTTTTAAAATTAAATTACTTTTAAATATAAATTTATATTATCTGAAGATTGATATACTCTATTGGTTTATCTTACTTGTTTATGCTTAATTTTGCATACCCTTAAAAGGTAATATAAAAAAAAGTAATTTTATTATGTTACTCATAATTATTATTAGTACTTTAATTACTAGAAAATGAATTGTACTTAAAAATAAAGGATAAAAAACTTATAAAATAATAAATTATTTCTTAATACTGAAAATTGAAAGAAATAACGTTGGAAATGTATTCTTGTATATTGGACAACTAAAAGTGGACAAAGGAATCTTGAGGCAATACTCCATCCGGACAACTTTAATTATCGTCTATGTAAGAAATAGATAATTCAAAATAATTATCATTTTAAAAATCAAAATATAATTAAATTATTATTCTCATTTTCTTTCTGATAATAATTATTTTGAAAGTAATAAATTATTGTTTAGATGACATAGAAAGCACAAGTCAAATACAATTGTTTAAATTGATTTCCTCCTTTTTATCTTTTAAGGGTGATTAAAGAAGGAATTTTTTATTTAAAACAATTATCATTTTATATGACTGAAAATATTAAATAAAAATATAATAATTTATACATTTTTTTAAGAAACTCATAATAAATTTTGAGAAATAAAGTTATCTGTTTGAAGTATGAGATTGAGTTATTTTTAAAAAAAAAAAAACATGGAAGAAAGAGTAATAAATATGAAAAAATGTGGAAGGAAGAGGAACAAACTAGAAATTGGGAATTGACTTTTATAAAAGTGGAGAATCAATGTTACTCTGACCTTTCACCCTCTAGGGAATAAGGGTTCTTTATTCAACCAAAAAGAAAAAAAAAAGAAAAAAAAGTAAAAAGTAAGGTGATGTAGTAACTTATTATTTTATTTTTAATTTTAAGTCTCGAATATTTTAGGATAGAAAATCATCTAATATAGATATAAAATATCGAATTATAAATCAAAACAAAAATAAGATGGATATTTTATAATTAATATTTGATAAAATATATATTATATTTAATTGATGATATTATATTTTATTATGTTTAATTTGAAAATATTTTATCTTATTTTTTAGTTTTAAAATAAATTAATCTACTAATTATAATTTGAACGCTATAATATTACGGTAGCTTCGTCCAACAAACCAAATGACCCGTAGTGCTTTGACAATTTGAGACAAGATAGTATTCCCTCCGGTTAAAAAAATGATTTTTTGGTGTATAATATATTTATTTAGAAAGTTAATTAATAATTAAAAAGTAATTTATCAATATAATTCTTTTACTTTTTCCCAAACTCTTCTTTAAAATAGAGGTAGATGAAAATCCTAGTGAAGAGAATATAATTTTTCAAAAAATAATTAATATAGTTTTGGCTTGAAAAAATATTTTGGATCATAAAAAACATTAAAAAATTATTTATTTTGAACTGAAAAAAACATTAAAAAATTATTTATTTTGAACAGAAAATAGTACTCCACGAGATACTGCTAAAGTGACATGACAACGGTTCATATCGCTAAGTAAAAAATATGAGTTTCATATACTAAATATAAATAATAGTTTTACTTTATTTTTAAAAAATATACAGTGGTTAAATTTAGAACTAAGTTACTAATACATGACATCTCTACATATCTTATATAATTTAGAGAGTTTTTGGCCAAAAATATTCTTTAACTATAACCCAAACTTAAACTACATCCTTAATGTATCATTTTTAGCAGAAAACATCTTTTATCTATACCCCAAACTCAAACTACATCCTTAAAGTACCATTTTTAGCAGAAAACATCCTTTAAGTATTTGTAGATGAACAACTTTCATCCCTTTGTTAGATATTGTCAAAAAAATAAGGGATCTTACGAAAACATGAGCAATTAACGTGACTATTAAACAAAAGTTATTATGCATAATTTCATTACTTTCTACAAGAAGTTCTTGAAAAATATAAAAAATCTTAGACATTGTTGCTTATGGAAAATAAAAATGATTGGAAGGTGTGAGTTAATCTCCAACTTCTTTCCGTTACTAAAAAGGCAAATCATATACGCTCCCTTTCAGTCATTTTTTAGTTTCAATAAGCAACATTATCTAAGATTTTTTATATTTTTTCAAGAATTTCGTGTAGAAAGTAATGAAATTATGCATAATAACTTTTGTTGATAGTCACATTAATTGCTCATGTATTCTTAAGATCCCTTATTTTTTTGACAATATCTAACAAAGGGATGAAAGTTGTTAACCTACAAATACTTAAAGGATATTTTCTGCTAAAAATGGTACTTTAAGGATGTAGTTTGAGTTTGGGGTATAGATAAATGATGTTTTTTGCTAAAAGTGATACTTTAAAGATGTATTTTAAGTTTGGGTTATAGTTGAAGAATGTTTTTGACCAAAAACTCTAATTTAGAACAAGGGGCAAAATTGAAATAAAATATATATATTTGATCAAATTCAATGATTTTAATTTAAATTCTATATCTATAATATAAACAAAATAACTCATTGAAATTGCACAAAAATTAAATTGATTAAAATTCAGTTACTAATATTTAATATAACTGTCATAAAATATAGAATATATAAAGTCTAAATATTCACTCCAAGTCTCTAACTCTGTAAAATAGAACTTAAGGGGGTTGTTTGGTGTGAAGGATAAGAACAAATAGATAAATATTTAGTGACATTTAATTTAGTAAGTGTTGGTAAGTATTAAATTAGATCAAAAGAAAAGGATTGTTCAAGCCTTATAAAGAATTCGTTCATCCATCTCATTAATCATCGATGTGGAATTTTTTGATTTTAACAAAAAGTTTGGAATAACTTATACTAGATTAATAAATAGTATTAAAATAAGTTATCCCTCTAAAAAAATAATATAATAATCTTATAATAATTTGTCATGAAATAACTAAATGATAAAACAACCCTTCAAACCCTTTAATTATGAACTTCTGTCTGAAAGAGCACTATTCATTTTAATATTAGCAATATTATATGTTGCATTCGAAGCCAAATGACTGTTGTGTTGGAGAAAATTTGAGGTTGATCAATAGCTGTACTTTTTAGGCGTTTTGAGTAAATTTGTGGCTGCATTTTAAGTAAAAAATAATAATCATTTCCGCGATATTCGATTTCTATATTAGAATCTGATTAAATTTAAATTTGAACCAAAAATTTTTAATTAAAGTTAAAGCGCTCTATAATAAAGGTGGCTCTGAATTTACTGCAACATATGACTGCAACATATGAATGCAAACTGCTATACTGCTCGTCATTTTTCTAGGCCAAACTCTAACATTTATGATCATTTGCGACTACATTTTGCGCCATTAAAATGACAAGAAAAATGATTTAAATTGTGGAGTGTTTTAAAAAAAACAATTTTTTTTAGATAATGATATTTTAATCTTTAATTTCTAATTAATATTAATAGCTTATTATTTAATTTTGTTAAGGTAAATATTTTATTCATGTGAAATGTCATGTGTTAAGTGTTTTTTAAATAAAAGAGTATGTGCATTACACACATCACTGAGATATGTTTCTCAACTAATAAGTGATAGTTTAGGTGTGTTTTTGACATTTATCTCTACTCTATTCCGTCTATCGCTAAATAATTGTCATTTTTGTTAGTTAATTTGGTTGGCTTCCAATGCTAAATTAGATTGAGTCAATCCAATATATTAGAGTTTAGATATTTAAAAACTATACAAAAGATTTTATAAATTGTGATTTTTCTCATACTAATACGAAGAATATATCATAAAATCTTTTTCAACTCAAAAATACTATAACTCTTGAAAATTAAAACGTATAAATATTTTGGGGCGGAAAAATATAAGTTATATACACCCTATGCAATTGAATTTTTTTCCGACATCGCATTATCAAAAAGGTGTTACGAGTACCACCTTAAAAAGAGAATCAAGTCCTCGAAATCAATTTTTAATTTGCATTATGCTACGTGTGCTTACTTACGTTTACGAAGAGGAATATTTGCATGAAATAATTTATAAAAGTAGAAAATACTGGATTTTTATTAATTAGGGGAAAATAAAGAAAATTGTATAGACCAGGAATTGAATTATGAATTAAATAATTTCAAATATAACACACTATACAGAATATATAACCCAATATAAGAGAGAATGTATAAGTTCTCCCAAACAAGTACTTTATACGAAGAATAAAATCCAATATCTTAAAATTTGATACTTCCACTTTTTGCCACTTTACTCTAACAATTATATATTACTATATACTTGTCACGGGCTTAATATATATTATTCTTTTTATTTTAACTTGTTTATGTGATATACGTGGAATTTAAAGTTAATCAATTTCTTAACATGTTTTTATATATTAGAGTCAACAAATTTTATTTATTTTTATATGAAGAGATATTAAGTTATTAATTACTGTGATTTATAATTTTCTTTTACGTAATTTTCACATAATATATAATACTCCTTTTGTATTGATTTATGTGATACAAATGAAATTTCAAAAGTCAATCAGCTTTTTTATAAATTCTTTTTGATATTTAAGTTATTAATTATTGTAATTTACAATATATTTTATGTATTTATATAATATCTCTCTCTTTATCCCAATTTATGTTATATATAGCTGAAATTTTTATAGTTAACAAAATCTTTTGATATATTTTCAAATATTTTGAAGGTACAAATTAATGTGATTTATAATATTTTTTACATAATTTGTAAATATATATAAAGTAATAAAATACAAAAAAATTTAAATAGAAACTATTAAATTACCAAACTACCCCTGGCTACAAGCAGGCATGTCGACCAAAATAACTAATTATACGTACTGGGAAAAAATATTTGTTTTCCTAGTCTCTTTTTTAGCCCATTTAGAAAAAGACTCATTCTTCTCTTTATTAACCATTTTTAATTTTAAATTTTTTCACATGATATATTTAAGATCAAAGCATTAAAGTACATTTTTATATATTTACTTTAATTTAAAATTATAAGATTCAATTTTCAAAAAAATTTCTTAGATTTCATGTCAAGTTAAAATAAACCAAATAAATTAAAATGAAGAAAGTTTGACTCGTGAAAATTCAACAATTTTTTTTTTCAATTGTGGAAATTTAACTAAACGTGCTAAGAGTGCTAGTACAGTACTACACTTGATTTCTAGTAACCTGCATACGTTATGAAAAGGGGGGCTATTGCAAAATTAGTTTAGTATAGACTATAGGGAGGGGACAGACTATAATAATTGGGTGATTGACGTTTTAAAGGCTTACTTGAATCTCCTTCGATAATTTCTTTTTATTATTAAAATTACTTTTTATTTATATACTTGGTGAGAAATCAAAAAAAAGATATTGAATTATCTAACTTTTCCTTGTATTCGTTATTTTTTTTTTTCATATTTTGAATTTTTAAGTGAACATTTTCTTAGATTTCCTTCAAATTAACATTATGTAATAATGGCCTTCAATTTCCTTTTTTTAAAAATAATTATGCGAAAATCACGATAAACTAGTTAGTCGTCTCAGCAATAAACAAGAATTTATTTCTTTTAATTAGTTGTTTGAAATAATCTGTGATGAAAAATTTGGTAAACGATCTTAATTCTCTCATAATATAAATATTAATAAAAGGCCAACATGGCCTCCAAAAGTTTATTTTTAAGAAAAAACAAAAAAACTTAAAGAGTATGAGAAACTTACTAAAACCAATGCAGTTTACTGGTTATTTATCGAGCACATGCAACTATAGATTATTTAAATATATATTCGTTCACATGTAATGATTAAATTAGAATAGTGCTAAAGATCTTATACATTCAAATGAGGATACACCAAAATAAAGTATATTTCATAACTAAAAAATAATAATACATACATGTCACATGATACAACTAAGTCGAAATATAAAAATATAAAGAGTGTGTACAAACAACAAAAACTTAAGGGTGTATACATGGATATACATAACCACAAAAATATATTCAAGCAAGAATACGTTAATAAAAATACAATCAAATAAGGATATAAATTACAAAAACACATCTTATACATGAAAATAATACACCTTAAGAAAAGTGTGAATTATACGGAAATTTTCCTGGAGATTAATATGAAAATTCGCAGGAACTAATCTCCAGAAAAATCCTCATGTAATTCAAACTACTTTTACAGTGATAGTACACACATAATCAAGGCAAGATACAAAAATACAGAAAATGTATACATTGAAATAATAAACTCTTTGTGATATACCCAATTATTAATCTGAAATATGTATCTGAAAGGTGGATGAGATAATATCTGAACTACAAAAATACGATCGTTGATATATAAAATGATAGACAATGGTATTCACCCATGAGTTGATGAGTAATTTAATTCTCATGACTGTACATTGAAAACAAAAGAAATTAGTACAACTAAAATTTAACTAATACTCTTATATACAATCTTTAGTTGCATTTTCATGAGAAAATAAATGAAGCTTTTTCTATTTTCGTATAATTATTAAATATAAAATAAAAACTATATTCATTTATTTATATTCTTATTTTCCTTTAAATTTGTCAAATTGACTCCAATTTATAAAAATGTCAGAAAAAAAAATTGAAACGAATAAATGATAAACTATCTGAATACGCAAAAGACAAAGCTTGAATCATCTACACGAAATTATTAATTAAGTTAATATACACACTAATAATAAATTCTTAACAAAAATGTCAAAAGCCTAAAAATTTTAGACAGAGACATGTTGAACTTGACTTGTTCTAATAAATTGTTAACAAAATGGCCAAAACCTAGAAATTGTAGACACAGACAAGTTGAACTGGTCTTCAAGTCCCAACATGGTTTTGTTAACATAGGCATGGACCATATATGTCGGCCATGGCCCATGGTCACGCCTTCACATTTGAGTATTTGTAAAATATCATTTAGAAACGAGCAACAACTTCATGGGAGGTAGAAATGTTGTGTGAAGACGACATTTGAAAGCTTTCAAGCATGTTTGATCGTGTCGAATTTATATATATTTTTAGATATGTGTAAAATAGCTGATAGTTTAGCTAGATACTCTATCTCTTTGTTGAAGGACGGGAAAAGTTTTTTCCAATTTGAATCATTCAAGATGCAAAAGATATATTTAAACTATGTACTTCGTTGATGCAACAATGAAAGGGGTTATGTTTCGGAAATAAAGAAGAAGATAAGGATTGTTAAAAAATAATTAATTTTCGCGTACTGATATAGGACACACAATTCAATACTTCGAACGAACAAAATAATATAAAAGTTCAATATTGAATAAAATAAAGCCTGAATTTGCTTAATTTCGATATCCCGATAAGAAAATTGATTTTGAACCTATCTTAGAAGTGAAAGATTGGACAACCATATAAGGTGATAGCTCTGATCCCAGCCACCTACGTGGGACACAATTCATAACACTGACGTATGGCGAAAAAAACTATATTAAAAATGCTTAATATGATATAAACATGATTTAGTTGTTATTATAATTTAATCGAACATGAGGTGTAAAAAATAAAATTATACACGACAAGTGTACATAATTTAAACTCCTTAATTTTTCTTAATTTTGGACCAAACAAATTAAAAAATGACCTCAAATGGAGTTGCTAGCACGATCAAAAGCGCATATAGTATTAAGATATTATATAGTATATAGTACTATATATAATATATTATATATTTTTTTTACCCATTCATTTTTTTTTCTTTATCAATTAATGTGTTTTATTTTTCATCACGCGTTGTGATCAATAAACAAAAATGGGCAATTGATGGAGATGTATTTCTATTAGGAAAAACAATCACAGACAAAAGAAATATATTTCACATCGACATCGATATCGATATGTCACTTTATCCGATATATCGTAAATGTAATTTTTTAATTTTCTTTTAAAAGAAATATATTTGCTCTCTGTTGATGAGCTATAATTTGCTTGACTTGACAGAGGATGTCTTCTTTAGTCTTTGAGGCAATCCACTAATAATTATAGGGAAGGAGAGAATAAAAACAGATAAAGATTAAAGATATATGAAGCAAATTGACATTTGAGTTTGATTTCATTATATTATAACTTATGTTATTATGAAAGTACATTAAAATTAAACGCTTAAATTTTACATCCATGATGTGTATATTATGAATAAAGGAAGTGAAACAGAATAAGCATATTGTGGTTGGATAAACTACTAAAGATAAAATTCAGATATATATCACTTATTTGATACTCATGATAGGTTAAACTTAAGATTAGAGTAAAATGAAATGAGTTAATAATTAAGTGAATCATTAATATACCCAAAGGTAATTTTCGTTGAATAATTCGAGTTAAAAAAAGATTTAAAAATGAATCACAGTTTAAAGAATTTAATACCTTTTATTTTTATATAATTTATTTAGTTATATAATGTTTTTCTTTCTCTTTAATATGTGAATTTAAATAACATATCACGCAATAGAATTATTCGAACAATATTTTTGATAAGGTATGAGTTCATTTGATCGAGTTGTAAATCAACCAAACATTTATGAGCTAATGAATTAGTAAAAACAAAATTATAAGCGGATTACTAATCTGTTTAAATTTGAACAACTTGGAAGAAGTGTATTTTCCTATCTAAATTTTCACCCCGCATTATATAGTTCAAATTGCACGAATCTTCGTTAACATGATTTTTTTTAATTCTTTAAAACTTATACTTGATAAATCTTGGATTGTTTCAAATTGAAACGATATAAAGCATAATTTAAAAAATATTAAATATATACTTAATGTACTAATTTTATTTTATTTTTATTATGAAAAACATAATACAAATAAATTATGTGCGCATCAAGCCATCAATTGACTATCTCCGTCTCCCACTATGGATTTTGAACTATTTTCTTGTTTTAGTTTATTTAACTTATTTTAATTTGATATAGAATTTAATACAAAAAAGTTATAATTTCAATTTTAAATTAAAAATATGTTAAATATATTAAAATATTTTTTACTTTTGTCGTCATTTTTTAAAAACAAATAAAAAATAAAAGTAGGTCAAATAAATTAATACGAATTGAATAAATTTGTGATTGGATTCAAGAATTGGGAAAGTTACATGAGTTAGCAAACATTACTATGTTATTAGTTAAAGGGGTGGGCATAAACACCGGAAAATCGAAACATCGAACCGAATCGAATTTTTTTAGAATTTCGATTTTGGTATTTCGGTTTTCGATTCGGTATTCGATTTACTTTTTTGTATTTTTCGGTATTTCAATTTAATTTTCGATACGTATTATTTTGATTTTTGGTATTTCGGTTTAAATCGAAATATTATATTATTAATATTATATTTATATTATATTAATTAATAATTATTAATGTTAAATAATCTTTTAAAAAAAAAAAATCTGAAACCGTATGTAATGTACTTATTTCTAATTTAATTTTTAATATTCATCTTGCAGCCTTCCTCTTCCTCTTGCAGGCAGCAACTCTTCCTCTTCTTCCTCTTCCTCTTGCACCTCTTCCTCTTCCTTTCAGGCAGCAGCCGCCGCCAACAGCAGCCCAGCAGCAGCAGCCAGCAGCCACCGCCAGCAGCGACTTCAAGTCTTCAGCCGGCCAGCGACTTCAACCAGCGACCGGCGTCCGGCGGCCAGCCCACTAAGCAGGCCCATTAAAAAATTAAAATAAAAAACCGAACCGAATTAATAAAAATCAAACCGAAATAACAAAAATCGAACCGAACCAAAATATTTCAGTTCGGTATTCGGTACACATTTTACAAGAATCGAAAACCGAAAAACCCGGAAAAAAAAATTCGAAACCAAACCGAAATACCGAATGCCCACCCCTAATCTGTTTAATTTAATTAATATGAGCAGTTACAGTTTTTGCCATTAATTGTAATAACCACGTTTCATTGTATATCCAACTAAGAAAACATTTACTTGCCTTTGTATATGATTTATACAAATTTCATCTCTCCTATTCACATTTTCCTTTTTTCTCCTAAAATCACTATTACACTTCCATTATCATCTCCCTCGCAATCAATTTTTCAATTTTACTAGTAACCGACTAAATCTTTTCTCTATTTTTTTTATTTTTCGTTTTTTTGGTCTGTATACAATTTGGGCTTTCATCTTGACGAAGCGATTCTATTGCAACTGCTACTTGAACTTTTGTCATCGTTGTTTTTCTCTTGTCTTTGTTATTCTTGCTCTTCTCTATAAATTATTTCGAAAGAGAATTTCGTCGTTAGGGTTTATTATTCATGCATCGCCGGTGATGCACCTAATTGTTCTCTTATTTCAGATCGATTCTAGGGTTAAGGACCAATCGTGTTTGTATATTTAAAAAATAATTTTTTTTTATCGAAATTGACAATTTGCCTATTTTTTTAATTATTATTTGTACATGTACATAATTGTGACTGATTGTTGTATACACATAACTATGTTAAAGTGTACTTATATATTTGCATATGTAAATAACATATCCATTACACACGTGCACACGTACACACACATGTATAATTTATATTGAAGTGTTTTTATATATTTTTATATATAAATCATATGTTCATTATATGTATATAAATATTCGTATATACACACAGTTCATATTATATACAAATTCAACCATTTATATACGTATTCAAATAATATTATCCATACACATATATAATTTAATTTACATATGGTACATATACATTCTATGATATATTCATAGTATAAAATGTATAATTTTTTATACGTATACAAAATAACACGTATAACTTTTGTCCTTTCAAGGGAGCTTCTCTAATATGGTAAATCTAATCATTATTGTGTTAGTATTGTAGTAGAAAGTCATTTTAGGAAAAAAAAATATGTTTGCGTGAATAATGGGATTCATTATTATTTCTATTACTGGACTTAGCGCTGATATATTCATTAATTAAAAGTAAATGATTTGTATTATTTTTAACACATAAGTCAAAATATACAAACATAAATTTCATAACAAACTAAATTGTAATCATAAAATGTAATTAGTAAACAATAGTTAGAAAACATTATTTATTCAAATATGTTTGTCATAAATGAATTTTCCCCAAAAAACTATATCTTATCAAATTATAATAAGTGAAAAGGCTTGTTCCAATTTGACTAGATTTCAAACATGGGAAAATTAGCAAATTAGTCACAATTTCTAACTTAATTAGTAAAAACATCTACACTTTAAAATAATTATTCAAAATGTAAAAATGTCAATACTTTAAAAAGTAATTTGTATCCAAATTTATTTCTCAAAACAGTCCAACATTGAATCAAATTCTACATCTATTACCCATTTACACTTCTGTCTATGCTTTAATACCATTAAATTTATTTTTCATCTTTCACTTTTCAATTTTTTTTTCTCTTCCATTATTTTTTCAATTTTCACCATCTCCATTATTCACTTTTCTCTTCTTCTTTTTTCTTTCATCAAAATTTCACCATTATTCTTTCTCATTATTGAAGAAAAACTAATTATTCAAGTTCATAACAATTTGTTCAGATCTATCAATTAATCTAGAATTCTCTCAATTGATAAAGGTATTTTTGAAGTCATCATTTATTTTGCGAGATTTTGTTTTCAAAATCACACATTATGTTGAATTTTCGGATTGTATGTATTGAGGATTTTCCGTATTTTTTTTTAAATTTTTATGTGAATTTGTTAACATACTCATCAAATATTTATGTATTTCAGATTTTTAGTATTTTAAATAAATTTTTTTTTTTTTTTATGATTTGTTTTTATATTCCAAATTTAGTAAAATCTATATTAGCATTTAGGTATTGAGTTGTTTCGCAAAAGTATTTGAAAGTATTTTGAATGTTCTGTAGTTTGTAGTCAAATTTGTTTTTACAAAGTGATAATCCAAATAAAAATCTGTAGTTTGATTATTTAAAATTGTGAATGAATACGAAATCAAAGATAAACTAGTTGGTATAAACATATAATGAGCAAAATGAAATACAAAACTATTTGACTAATGCAATTAGGATTAATACACATATAATGAATACATAAATAAACTTTATTTTGGCTATTTATAGTTGAGAATGAATACAAAATCAAAATATAAATAAAAAACTTTTTGGTATACATTAGGACGAATACGAAATCAAATCTAAATACAAACTTTATGGTATACATTAGGATGAATACAAAATCAAATCTAAATACAAATTATTTGGTATACAAAGTGATATTGGAAATAAGCAAAATAAAATACATATGTAAGATGGATGAATACCTATAACATAAATATACATGAGTATTGTATTCTAAATACTGGAAAATTTCTTAAAGGAGATATATAAACTTCATAGCCTTAACATGATAGCCAAATAACTTCATAAAATTTAGATATTTTTAAAGATAAATATAATTTCATAACGTCAAAATGATGCCTTAGTAGAATAAAATGCTTCAAATATGATAATGTATGGTTAATAAACGTGTTTACAAACAAACAAAAAAATTAAAAATATTGAATATTGAATATTGATTTTTTAGAACAATAGTGATATGCGTGTTTTTTAGAACATGGTGAAAGAATAAGAAAGAGATGGAAGTTGGTGTATTTTGATAAATTGTCAATTAGTTCTTTGTTTTTGAATTTTTGTAAATGATAAGACTTTTAAGCAATTATATCTTTTTAATATTTTTCTCTTCCCTTAATTTCTCCTTTTTGTTTTTTACATTTGTTTCTTTTTTTGATATTTTTACTAAATATTAAAAGTATTGACAATGAATCCAATTAAATGTCAAAATATTGACATTTTAAAATTTTTGCCAATAAACATTAATGCTTAGCTATGGAATACTAGTAGTTAGGCCCATATATGGGACAACGACATGTGATGAGACCACTCAAACCCCAATGACCAGGCCCATCATTGTTCTTTCTTATTGCATGGCACGTCAAGCAAATTAACACTACTAATTGTATTCCCGATACGTTCATATCCTCTGTCGACAATATATTTTTTATTAAGTAATATATTATTTATAATATATTATAATCAAAAAATGTATTAAACATAATGAAAATATGAGAATTTTATAATTGAGAAAACTTCAGAAAAATGATACAATTAGCATCAAAATGTATGGAATTTCTCTACTTATTATTATTTTTTTTTAGGAAAAAAGTTTGAAATTTATCTGAACTTTAATCGAAATTACTGTAACAATATCGAACTTTGGAAAAAACCTTTTACCCCCTTCACTATTTAATAATGTATTTTAAAGGTATATATGTGTCCACGTGAATATCATAAATATTGCATCATTATAAATAATAATGTGTCCACGTAGGCACATATACACCTTTAAAATACACTATTAAATAGTGCAGGAGGTAAAAGGTTCTCCATAAAGTTTCATATCGTAACAACGATTCCGACCAAAGTTGGAGTACTTTTCTGACTCTTTACCCTTTTTTGTAACTAAGCAGATTGATACTCTAGAGTAGTATTTCATACGTCTTAATTTATGCGACATTATTTGATTATGCATAGAAATTTTAAAATAAATTAAGTTTTTAAAATTCATGATCTAAAATAAATCTTATATATTTGTGTGGTTATAAGTTATTTATTAGAAATAAAATAAAAATATTAACCGAGTTATTCTTATTATATTATACAAATATGACAGTTTTTAAAAAATAATCTTTCAAAAGCTCCGTATAACTTATTCGTGTATTAATTATGAATTTGTTTTGAAAGAAAACATGACCCAAAGTCCAAACCTAGAGTATTAACATTGCTAGAATGCTTTATGTTATGTGGTAGAAGAAAAAAGTAACCAAACATTATATAACCAAATAGTGTAACAATTTTTTTTATGTGGATATTATTTCTTCTTAATTTTCAAAAACCAAACTACACCTTATATGATCAAAATTATTAAGTTGCATAAATAGCCACTATAAGAGGTGTTGGTGCATATCTCAATCACTTCAAAGTGTTTTAAGAGTACTTGAATTAAAGAGGGATGTTTTGGGCCTTTGTTTGTGCTTCACTTCATCATTATCTCTGCACAGAGTGCTTTCCTTTCTGCTATTTTCTTTCTTTGTCAGATAGGATTGGTACACATGCACACATTCACGTAGACACTAATAAATCCATCATTATATTATAATAATTGACTCCAAGAATAAAGAAATTTTTTTTTGATGGTTGAATCGGTTGGTTGAAAATAATTTATTTTGAAATTAATTGTTATGAGATAAGTTATTCTAGTAGGGTGAGATCAACTATATATAACCATTCAACCTGTCCAGATTTTTTAGGGTTGGACTCAAGATTATTTGAATTTGGTTTAATCTCAACCTATTCAAGTCTTAATCCATTTTGTGAGAATTCTCAATTGAACCCAATTTGATCTCCGATTTCAATCCGTTTTAAGACTTGTTACTTGCATTTATGTTATGCTATGCAAGTAACTATATTGAAGATATGAATTACTATCTATTTTATATCTTTAGGATTTATCAATTCATGATTGGTAACTTTTTTTTTTAAAAAAAAATCTTGACTTGAAATTCAAATTGTGGTTATAAAAGTTAAACAACAATATGTTAATTAAATTATAGAATAATTACAGAAATCCCACCTTTTAGTTTATTTATTAACATTTTCCCATATAAGTTTTACAAATCTCCAAAATTCCTAATTTTCTCTTAAGTAAAAAATGTCATTAATGTATCCGACACTCTATTAAAGTATCCGACCCTCTTTTTAATGTTCAGCGCATATATCAGATCCTCTTTTTAATGTATCAACGCTTTAAAATTTTGGCCATTAATGTATCTGAGCCCTCCATTAGTGCATCCGACCCTCTTTTAATGTATCATCGCATGTATCTGACCCTCTTTTTAATGTATCATCGCTTTGATTTTTTGACCATTAATGTATCAATAACCTCCATTAATGTATCCGTTTGAGAGATTTCTGTAATTATGAACTTTTAAGGTATAAATTGTAATTTTACCTTAAAAGTATGTAATTTGTCCATAAATTATTGAGAATAAGTGGGTCAAATTGGACGAGTTATGACTCAACCCGTTTTTAGCCAATTTGAGCTCAAAGTAAACTTGAGCGAGTCAAGACCCAATCTAATTTCAATTTTGACCTATTCTAACGTCTCCAATTTCAACCCAACATACCTATTTGACACCTTATTCTAAGATAAGTTAACTCACCATATATTTGAGATAACTTATCTCTTCGTTATGATATAAATGATGAAATAAATAATTTTATGATTACCTATTTTATGTTTGGATGGAAATATTAGATTGAGAACGTGAAATAAACTATGATAACACTTATATTGAAATGGATGAAAAAGGAAATAAAATTATATGTATTTTTTAATTTAATTAAATCAATTGTGTTTTACAATTAAATGAGAAAATGACTCTAAACAAAAAAAATTATTGACATTTTAAAAAATAATATTAACTGGGGTAAGATATGGAGAAATAAAAAAGGCACATCAATTAAATTATCGAATACAGATAACTAACCAACTAAATTAATAAAAATTTCAAAAAAACTATGGACATAAATATACTGTTGGAATAAGAGGGAAAAATCAAAAGAAGAGGGAAAAATAGGGCTCGGGTAAGGAGTATAAACATTTCACCATTTGCCTGAATTCAATTTTCCCTCTTCTTCCCGCTCAGGCGCTCACCATTTCCCAATTTCCCTTTTCTGAAGATAGAGAAAATAGGTGCTGCTAGTAATGGTAGGAGGCAACACATTTGCCAAGACCATTTGTTCAATCTGCTATGAGGATCTCAAACCTGTAGTCGAAGACCTTCAATCCATTTCTCTTTGCGGCCATGTCTTTCACGAGCTCTGGTGAGTTATGTATTTGGTTACACTCCCGTTTCTTGAGATATTGATTTCTAATTTGTGGCTATTGATGTTGCATTAGTAAAATTATTTCAAGATTTGAGTTGGGTATTCTGGATTTTGATTTTAATTAGTTAAGAATTGAAAATAGTTGAAATCTTGTTTTGGGTACCTTTGATTTGGATTTTAATTTGTTTATATGTATATGACCTGTATTGCGCATTCTTGTTTGAGTTGCACTTTAGTTTAATTTGAAAATATTTCAAAGCTTGGATGAGTATCTTGGCTTAGGTTTTATTTGGTTAAAAACTGAAATGCTTTTTATCTGAGCTGAGTATCTATCCGAAACAAACTCCCTATATTCACACGGCATGTGTAATGTTGCGTACACGCCATACTTCCCCGACTCCACTTGTGGTATACCCTGGGAATGTTGCAAAACTTGAAATATATTATGACTTGTGTTGGGTACCCTGGTTAAAGATCATTTCTTTAACTAAATTCGTTCTTTTTGCACGTCTCTTGTATTGGGAAACTTTGGTTTTGATTTCATTTGGTAAAAAAATGAAAATACAGACTTGTACTGGGTATCATTGGGCTGGATTTTACTTGGTTAAGGATTGAAAAAATTAACAACTTGTATTAGTATTCTTGGTCTGGGTTTACTTGATTAAAAATTGGAAGTATGTGGAAAATGTATTAGATTTCCTTGGTTTGGATAGTACTGAGTTTAAAATTGAAAATACTGAGACTATATTTAGTTAAATGTGTTTTGGATTGCATTTGGTTAAAATTATTACCTAAAATTGTACTTCTACTTGTTATGAAATTTCTCCCATTTGTTCTTGGAGTTTTATTTGGAAGTGGCTATTGTTGGACCAGTTTATAGAAGTTGTTTATGCAAATTTTGAAGTCTGATACTATGTCCTTTACAAATGTTTCTTGTTTTTACGGATAAATCCATCTGTTCGGCTTCTATGACGTGAAAAGATGAATAGCATTAACGTTAATCTAGTCAAGTCTACTGTCCTATAAATGTGCCTCTTTATAGTGGTGGATGCAGAGCTTTGGCAGCTGGTGTGTGTGAGAGATTATGTGTTTATATACCTTTTACACCAATGGCATAAGGGGGAGTGGTGCAATGGTACTTTGCACCCATTAAATTATATTTTTTTTTCTCAGCTTGTCTATTTGGGTTCATTTTTTATTGTGTCTTTCCTTTGCTTCTGCCTCACATGTTATGGTTGTAAAATTCAGTCTGCAGCAATGGTTTGAGTATTGTACAAATGGAAAAAAGAAGAATTGTCCAGTTTGCAAACAGACTTGTTCAGAGAAAAACACACATAGGCTTTTTTTTCAATCAGTTGGTGATCCAAATGATCCTAGTCTTTCCCAACAACCACATGACGTTGAAGGGGGGCCTCCCTGTGAATTACAAAATGAGGTCAAAAGATTAGAGGGGAAAGTCTTAAAACTGGCTTCTACTCTGGAACAGCAACAAAAAGATATCAAAGAAGTTAATGCTGAGGTAAATGGTTCATCCTTTTCCTGTTTTGTTTGCCTTGAATTTGCAGTATACAGAGTTTAGAGTTGCGTACTGGTTATGGTATTCACTGTACTTTACTTCTATTCATGAAATGGGAATGTATTTAGATTGTTGTTAATCTGACTAAAAAAAGATTAGAATTGTAGTATTTCATTTGTAGAAAGAGGTGATTGTAGAAGTTTGCATATCTGTTGTCTAGTTGAGACATTTTTTTATTTTCGTTTTCATTACATGTTTGATAGTTTTTGATTCCACAAAAATACAAGTACATTCCCAGATATTTTACTCCACCAAGCTCAAAAATAAAAATTTGAGCTATTGAAGGGAATGATAGACTGTTTAGTCTCTAAATATAGTATGCATGTTCACAGCAAGAGAAAACAATTAGGCGCCCAAGGGTGTGACCTAGTGTTCAATGAAGTGGGTTGAGAACTAGGAATTTTGTGTTCAAATTGTTGTGGAACCCAAAACATTAGGATAATGATTTGAACAGTGATATTCTGCTCAAAACCACAAAAGTTTCGTAGCAAATAGACCAGTTCAGGTAATGTCCCGTGGTGATTGCTGATGCATATCTTGTACAGCCAAGTGTTCTGAGAGATATTTATATCAGAATATCTGCCTACACATTCATCGCTCCTAAGACTTCTCAAAACTTTCTTTCTCTCAACTAATCTTGTTAGTACTGGGAAATTTTCAGTTGTTCAGTTGCAAAGAGCAGTTGAAAGTAGAAGTGGCTCTAAAGAATGAAGCTAAAAAACAGAAGACAGCCAGTCAGCAATTACTTCATGTAAAATCTCAGGTACATGTTTTGACTCTTGATTTATTGCAAATAAATTTGTGCATTGCATGCTTGCACTGAATGCCTTCTAGTGGGAAAAAATGTACTCTTACAAGATCTATGTGCTGGGAGAATTCGTATTGCAGGAGCTAGATCAATCAACCTTGGAATGCAGACGACTGCAAGAAAGAAGTATGGCCCTAGCTAAGGAGCTTGCAGCACTCAAGCTGTAAGTGAATTATATTAAGGGAACAAGCATTTTTATCATATTTTTGTTGTATTAGAATTTGTTACGACTTCTCATATATGTTCTTGTCTTTAGAGTGTGTGATGTGAACTTGGGGGAAGAAGAAGTCCTGAAGCTTGCTTCATTGGGCAATGAGGCCAACAGTAAAGAGACAATTGACGTCTTGAAAAAGTCACTGGTCATCCGTAACAAGTAATATTTTATTTTTGGAGTTGCTTTTATTTATGAAACTGAACTACATGTTACACATCATATTTGTTTTCTGCTTGAGCTCAGGCAAGTCATAGTTGACATGATACCAGAATATGCATGTTGAATATGAAGGTCTACATGTTAATAAATAAGCTTCAACCTAGAAACTCTATCAAAGCTCCTCTTCCCTTAGGACTCTTTACATCCAAAAGAGTGGTAAAGTCTGAAAGATAGTGGGACTAGAACTTCTAGTCTACAAAATTAGAGTTCTTGCGCATTATGTCATGCTTACATGGAAGTAGTGCTATTTCAGAAAAATTAGTGGTTTCTTTCTGCTCTATAGGTAATTATAGCTGTCATGTTTTTTTAGTAGAGATACTGACTAGTATTCTGAATTTTATTATTTTCTTCAACGACTATTAATAAGATAAATTTGGGCGGAGTAAGTTATATATTGTAAATTTGTCAGTGGACTTGTTAGGATATCCTTTAAAGTATTATGGCCGAGATTGATTTAACAGAGAAGTTTTGTGATTGAGATCTGAAAGTTTTCCCACCAGCTGATCCTTCCCCTAAAATGCTCATCTTTTTACATTGTTAAGTTATTTCCAGCGTTTTGAGATGTTCAGTTTGTGTGTTACTCTGGTCTGCTTCTATCTGCCACATCAGCATTCTTTATCTTCAAGCTGTAAGATTGATGCAAGACTACTACTGTGTGCTTCTGGCAGGAGTTACAAAGAATTGATGACCAAGTGCAACACCCTTGGGAGGGGGGAGGCTCGTTCTCTTAGTAAGCTTGAGAAGGCTATAGAGAAAATAGATAAGCTCAAGGTAAGTGCTTGATGTCCTGGTCAATCCAATTTTGTTAATTTCACTTTGAGCTTTGAAGATGCTTCAATGTGCTAATATTAATAGGCAAGGGTCCAAGAGCTTGAGATGGCTGTTGAAGCAAGAGACAATGAAAATTTGAGAACTTTGAGAGCTTCCAAGAACTTTGAAGTTGAATCTGGAAAAGATGTTAGTAAAGAACTGAAAGCTGTCAAATGCTCATACGAAAATCAGAAAAAGGAACTTGCCGATACAGTAGTGCATTTGCATCCGGTCACTGGCTATGGTCATGATTCTCGTCGAGGGGAAAAACGGAAGGTTATGTTTAGTGATGTGAGTGAAAAAGATACCACAGATTGTATCATAGCTAGTTGTCTTGACCAAGATAATCGGGAGAAAAACCCTTTCCAGGAAAATAAGGATGGTGGCATTTTGGAGACTTCCAGTTATATGCATCAAGTATCAAATCGAAAACTGAATCCACTAGTTGACCATAAGAAGGCAGTCCACGAGAATATTTTATCAAGATTGAAGGTAAATTCGGGGACTGCAGATGCAACTCAAGTAAAGGCATCAGATAACAAGGATGAACTCTCAGGCTTAAAGAATTGTGGCAAGAACAGTACAGTAAACATGTCACCTGTAACTATTCTTGATGACGATGATCTTCTCCCTCTAGATGACTTTACTCACCGTGAGCCCTCATTTCACATCAGAAAAGGAACTTCAGCTCCAACTTCACTTGCCGAAATAGGTTCTCTCTCTCCCTCTCTTGCTCTCACATCTTTGATGTGGGTGGGCTGGCAAATTCGTTAGTTGTTTAGACGGAGAGGATTTGCAATAATTATCTGTTTACAAATGATCGTAATTCACTTTACCCTTTGTTTGATTATATATATGAATTGGCCATTGCTTCTCTTTACCCTTTGCTTTGATTTTTCTTGAGGGAGGTCGTGAAATTCATTTCCTCCTTATGGAAAAGAAAATTACTAAATAAGAAGGCTCTCTTGACATTGTAAGTCTAAAATTTCAGGAGACCATTGCTTCTCCGGTGGATTATTAGGCCCTGATGGAACAAACAGGCACTTGGGAAAATGGTGTAAGAAGGTTCAGAACAAGGGATCTGCAGGGTTGCAAGGATCAGGTGCAAATTCAGGTGATTTGATTTCTGTGGGAGCTGATGGCAGAGGTGGTAGGATTAAAGTTCTCCGATCTATAAATCAGGCCTCTCTGGTGGGTATCTACTCATCTTTCGACTTACAAATGTCTATGTGCAGTTATTGTTGCTACTTTCCTGTCATATTCCAAATTAAGTAGCTTTACTCATTAAGGTCTCTACTGAATCCACTGTAGATCCTTCCCATATTTTACTGTGATCAGCAGTCTGCACTCTGAGATGCCTGGTTTCTTATCTTCTCATCATTCACTACTCCTCTAGGAGGATGTGAAATGATCTCTTTCTTACCTTGGAGTGATTTTTGAGAAAAACAAGGAAGCTTTGTTATTTATTGATTTCTTTCTCTTTTATTTCTTAATTTTTGAGATCCTAATTAGAGGCATTTATCAATTTTCCTTTTTTATGAAGTCTTGATCTATGTTGCTTTTTAATCTGTTTTATCAATGATAAGAAAATGAACCTTGGCCTAAGTTAACCACAAAACTAGTTCATGACTTGAAGATTGCCAAGATCATATAAAGAGACAACTACTCATTCTATCAACCATACTGGCAAGTGGCAACACCTCTCTTGCACAGTCAGGGATGGATATTTGGAGCGTTGGCAACATAATATACGGGCCTAACATTGTGTAAATCAAGAATATGGGCGAATCTAACTTATTGTGCCTATTACTGCCCCAAAACCTAGCTTATGAGATAAGGATTGCCCAAAATTATATAAGAAGACAACTCACTAAGAAAATGGATATTGACCCTAAGTCATAACTCAGCTTTTGCGCTAGCTTATGAGGTGATTAAGTCTCAAGACCTAGGAGACAATAACCTATTCACTCAACCAATGTTGGACATTTAACATTTACCATCCCAAAGACACAATCCTCTCTTATTGTTTCTTTCTTGAAGTAATGGTTAAATTTGGAGTAGTACAGTTTCAACTTCCTAGTCTTTTGGTTCAGTGAAGTGGGTTGAGAACTATGAGGTCTCATGTTCAAATCTCAGCAGAGTCAAAACACTAGGCAGACAATGTTAGTTGCTGGTGGGAGGTGGCAGGTATTGTATGGAATTAGTTGAGGTGTGCATTAGCTAGCCCGAACACCGGAGTTGTTAAAAAAAAGACTTCCTAATTTTTTGGTTTATCCAGATCTCATCTCTAAATTGGTTGATCTTACTTCTCCGAATCAGAGAAGAAAGTTAGACTTGTATTAGTAAATTCCTATTGATAGGCAGAACGTGTAGTAGAGTATTCTAATTAGTTTGGGATCAGTTATTAAATATTGACATAGTTTTTGATTAGTTATATTACTGATCTAAGAAGGTGGCGTGGCTATATAATGGAACCATCACCTCATGTAGAAGAGAAGCATAATTGTATTTTTACTCTCAATATTGGTTTATAAATCTTCTTCATGGTATCAGAGCTTTTGGTTCTAACCTAAGTTATTCCGTATCCTAAACCCTATTCCACGTTCTTTAAGCCAGTTGATGCAAACCCTGATGATTGGTGATATTGTTGTGAAGGAACTGCCATCTAAGGTTTCGGTAAACGAAGAGGATGATGAAGAAAACGTCAATACTAAGTTAATAGAATGGGAAGAAAAAGATGTTATGGTGAGAAGTTGGCTAACTGGGAATAGTCAATGTTACTTATTATTGGTTGCACTTCGACCAAACAGGTTTAGGGGAGTCTTGAGGATAATTACCTATACCAAAGATAAGGAATTTCAATTGAAGCAACAAATTCAGAGTATCAAAATAAGATTAAAATATGTAGATGAACACAAAAGAATTCAAAGTAATTTGTGATAGTCTCCCCGCTATAAACGTACTGTTAGACGAAGATAGCAAGGTTATAATTTTGATAAAGGTCTTGGAACAAATACAAAACCTTGAGGATGTTATGCTAAGCAAGGCCCATATCCAACCTTCACTCAGTTTGTTAATGCACTTAGAGGGTTCGATATGAGAGAAGGATGTTCCTGATCAAGCCATGACTTTTCAAATCTAGAAAACACAAGGTTTGTTTACATGTACTCTGGAACAAACATGGAGTTGTATTGTTGCCAACGTCCAACTTTGGGGGATGATAGACAGAACGTGTAGTAGAGCCTAATTAAATATTGACATAACTTAAAATTAGTAACATTACTAAGATAGAGATTGTAGAGAGAAGACATGACTATATAATGAAGCCATTGCCTCACGTACAGAGTAAGAAGAGAAACACAAAGAGTTGTACGTTTACGCTCAACATTATAATCTTCACTTATCTGTTAATAAGCTCATTTCTGGTAGAAACCTTCAAATTGTATAGGGCCTTTTGTGTTCCCCTTAGTATTCAAGGCGATGCTGTTCAACATCATTACCTCTTTGTTCATGAGCAAAACCTTTATTAGTAACCTTCATGTGGTAAAGCTTTATCTCCATCTCAGTGGAAGTGGTAAGAGTTCAGAATGTAAGAAGAGAATGAAAGACAATTTAGTTGTCATCTTGTCATTTATATGATTTGCTTAAACTATTTTGAGCTCAACTACAGAGGAATGACAATAAACGAGCTTAATTATCGTAGTATCTAAGATAGCATAAGTTCCCAACTTCTAACCAATTATCGTCTTTGCACTTTTATCGTAAAGTACTGTGTTTGCATTTAGAACGACATCATTTGCTTCTTGGTCATATGCATTGTTCCCTTCTGTTTATCCATGCTGTTTAGAGCATCTTAAACAACTAATATTATATATTTCATATTTTGACCCTGTTATAGGAAGAGGTTAATTATCTGAATGTTGAAGTTCATTTGTTGCTCTTTACTTCCTGATCAGGACAAGGAGAGTACATTATCAATAAAGAGATGCAAGTCCGGCACGAAAACAGGTAGTTCACAGTCTCAAGGATGCTTGCAAATAGAACATTTTTTCAGAAGGGCTGGTCAATAGCACTTGTAGAATTCTGCTCTGCATATTCATAGGATAAAAATGATTAGCAGTCATTCAGTTTTTAAATTTGTTGTGTTACTAGATATGTTTTTTACTATTTTCTACTGAAAGAAACAGAAACAAAGAGAACAAGGTGTTGAGCTAAATTAAGTACATATTCTGTAGTTTACATCAATATTCATTCAGGCATAATTCCATATCATAATCGATAATCCAAATCGAAAAGTGTTTTTGAATGATTGGATTAATGGTATAGAATTTTATAAAGAACAAGTTATCGATTTGAAAATGGATTCTCTAGTTGTTATACTTGATAACTCGTTAATTCCTATGAATTTACAATATTATTCTCATTTATTTGAAATAGAAAAAAACATTGAACATTATGATGGAGGGCATCCATTTAATTGTTTTGAATTAGTAATCTCAATATTTCATGTACTATTCTTTTTGCTTAAAAGAGTAAGAAAAGTTGATATCATCTTGCTACTCTATTGTTAGTTAATGGTATATTCACGTGTATTTTCGAATCGAATTAATATATATCTTATTGTTTCTGTAGCATTTAGCACAAATAAAAATTAATAATCAATAAGCTAAATCGACCACCAGAAAAATACCCAAAGACATATACCAAACTGGACCAGAAAGTTTTAGTTTTAACTTCCTTGTAATATATTCTTTCTCATCTTTGCTTTCTTTAATTTCTTCTTGTGATTGAGACAATTCGAGAGCACAATACAGTGCCCAACTGCCCACCTATTTTTTTTTTCACCCGATGTCCGATAACTATTACAGATTCGCTACGTTACTATGTAAGGCCCGATTTTCAAATGAGTAAGCACTTCCTAAATTTTTTCTTTTCATACCCAAGACTCGTAGTCGAACCTCTGTTTAAGGCGCCACATTCTTTAGTGATACCTATCCAAATTTCTTCATTCATTTGAGTGTCAAATTTCTCTTGGTCTAAACAAGATCTACAATTCAGTATTGTGGTTTGGAAGCAATTCTTTTCCTTTTTTATACATTCGACCGAATCCACGTTTTTTATTTCAAAAAAAAACTATACCTATGTATTATTAATACAATTCAAATATTTGCCAATTTGGCGATAAAAAACTAAATTATAGGAGTAAAAAATATTTGAAGGACCACATAAACTCTTAACTAAGAGAAAATTTTAAAATCATGTCACGTTATACTCCCTCCCTTCACTTTTACATGTAATTTAATTCTAAAATAGATTTTTTTTATTGTTTGTCACTTTTAACATATCAAAAAAAAATAATAATATTTTTTCATGTTTTACCCTCAGCATTAAATACTTATTTTTCAAATTATTTTTAAAGATATCATCTAATAGGGGATAGTTAAATAAAATCCCTATATAAATATACAATTATTTTCTTAATGGGTAAAAGTTAACTGAGGATAGTTACAGTAACGTGAGACACTTAAATGTTATGATCAGTCAATATCATGATTTACTTTAATGTTGTAAGGCTATTAATTCCGTGATTAATAAGTCCACATCGAGAACGAGAAGGATCTTGATTTTTTAAATATAATTAATTTTAATAAGGATAAATAATTGTTGATACATCGACTTTAATTTTAATAAAATCCAGTAAGAAGTTTCGAGGAAAACTCTATTGATTTTCACATGCATATAAAATGCATGCGTGTCTTATACTTTACAGCTCGTAAATATGGAAAAATACCAACAAACTTTCAAGCGTAGACAAAAAGAATATAAATTCGATTTTGGAAAAATTAATTAGTAATGACCAAAAAAAGAAGTAAATAAATAAATAAATTATACTTGATGAAGCAAATCTTACTCATCATTGGGGAAATTCATTTTGAAATTTGATCAAATTAAGCTTGAGAATATTGACGATTAAAAATTCATGGTTCAAACTTCAGACATATATAATTGAAGTGTGATCTCGGCGAGCCAAACTTCTTGCGCGATTATTGGAAGAAGTTAGAATTTGCTTTTATTAATTGCCAAACTTTAGTCGTATACTTGAAGTTGTTCCCAAAATGAGATTAAATCTACAAACTTTATCAACTTCGCCCCTATAAACCGGGACACTATGTTTTTGAAAAATATTAATAATTGTACATTAATTAATGGATTAATTATGGAAATCCATATTATCATTCCCTCTACGTTTTACAAATTTTCAAAATTCCTCATTTTCGCGCATCACATTAATGTATCTCGCATCAGATTAATGTATCATGTATAAAATGTACCTCTTGCATCAGATTAGTGTATCTCACGCATCAAATTAGTGTATCTCGCGCATCAAATTAATGTATTTCGCGCATCAGATTAGTGTAACATGTATAACATGTACCTTTCACATCAGATTAGTGTATCTCGCACATCAGATTAGTGTATCTCGCGCATCAAATTAATGTATCTCGCGCATTAGATAAGTGTATCAACGCTTATATTATTGTATCAGTTTTTAGGGATTTTTATAATTATAAACTATTAAGGGATAGATTGTAATTTTACCTTAAAAATATGTGATTTCTGTAATTTGCCCATTAACTAATTTGATAGGCGGAACTAGGGTTAGAAATTTGGGGGGTTCTAAATCAATTTTGTTGTGGGTTCACATGTTAATATACATATATTTATTTAATTTTGTAATAAAAATATAAAGTTTACAAAAAAGTTAGTGAATTCGTTCGAAGCGATGATCCCCCACCTAACTCCGTCTCCTAATTAATGCATTCGTAGACAGGTGGGAGCTCCGTGGAGGGCTAAAAAAAAAAAAAGCATTCGTGGCAAGAAAAGAATTTGATTTATTGGAAATCAACCTGATAGGTGGATTAGTCCAATTAAATTCTTGGTTGACTTGTAAATACGTGCATGAGTCAACAAGCCTAGCCAGCTTTGACTTCATTTACATTTATTTATTGCTAAAACTAAGACTTATGTTTGAACGATGATGGCCATGGGGGTAGAAGCTAACAACATGGATTTTGCTTTGAAACTAAGATAATTTCTACATTAAAAATATTTTACTTTTTGACTTTTGTTGTGTTTGGTATGATAGGATATTTTCTGTCAAGGTATTTTTTTACGGAGAACTCTAATAGTTCAATTAATTGACTATCTGAATTTTTACTTTATTGGTGAAGCATTGAATCCTCACCTTGCTATTCTTTTCCGTACACCGAGGTTGAAAAAAAGGTGAAATTTTGAACATATTTTCTAGTGTATAGTATGCAAACAAAACATATTATATCTGAAAAATATTTGTATATATATCATCTAAATAAATATTACGAAAAGTATGGATGAAATAGTGGAGCTATGGGAGTAAAAGTGAATATAAGGTGTGTTGAAAGGTGAGATTTGAGAGCACAAAAAATATTACTTGTGAAATTTATTTTTTAGTAATTATTTTTCTAATAAAAATATTATTTAAATTTATTTGACTAATCGAACATAAAAAAAAAAATTGCAAAACATTATTTCGGCGTAAGAAGCACACCCCTTTGTCCTTTCGATATTCTTTTTCTTAGATCCGATTGATACTACAAGGTAACTTTACTTGTTTGGGCCGTTCAATACGACACTAATTATTAATACTTTAATACGTATAGTATTTAAAAGTCAAAAAGTTTTTTCATTACAATCTTTTTATTGTTTGAGTTATTTATGTTGTGCTCTGTAATCATTTTGTTTAGTTTTTAAATCGATAAAGTTTATCAAAAAAGTAATTATTCATAATCACACTGATCTTTTTGATGAGTTGACTTTGCACACGTCAAGAAGGAGTTGTGTACTATACTTTTATGACTTCTATTCCCCGGGCAAAAAGAATACGTTACAATTAATGGCGAAGCCAGAATTTTTAATAAGAGGATTTAAAATTCGTAGAAATAAATATACAAAATAAACGAAGAGAGTTCAACATCTACTATATATACATAAAATATTATTTTAACCATATATAAATAATATAATTTTCCGTTGAAGGGGGTTCGGATGAAAACCTTGTACCATGGTAGCTCCGCCCCTGGTTACAATGGTAATGGCACTTACGTTTAGTGTGATAGAATATCGTGATGAAATCAGAAATTTCTTTGAAAAAGTCCAAAACATAATGTATACATGTGAAAAATAATTTTTGATGTAAATACTTTATACAATTTTTTGACAGAAAATGTCCAAACTAGCCACCTTGAGCTATATATAGCTATGCCTCTTAGTAAAGAGATTATAGTTCAAGATTCCAAATAATATTCATTGATTGTGTAAATAATTCTACATTTTCTATAGAAACAAATAATTCACCATTCATCAAGTATTATATACACTTTATTATTGTTGTTGTAATTTATTATTATATAGTCTAACAAAAAGATAAAGATGGAACTATAAGCACGTTATGTTGATGTTTCAGGTTGGGCAGCCAAATATATGCGGCACACGTTGACGTTTCTTAAGTTAAAAATTATACTAATTAATTAAATTTGGTAAACTTAAGCATTTTTTCAACTTTGGAGAAATATGTACTTTTAATTATATCACGTTCTTATCGTCTTTAACAAAAGAGAGTTATTATAATGACGTACCTAATTAATCTATGATCAATTAGGTTACAATAGACACATAACAAAGGTTTGATTTAGATGTGTGTGACTCTAGATATATATTTTCCATGATAGTAGGTTTACATATTAATTAAATTGATTTATAAGGTCATTACAAATTAAAACACTTCAATAAATGACCATATATACTTGAAATTCTATCTTATACACTTAGTTCATATTCATATATATAAAGTAAACGTGAAATATGTGTCAATATCTTAATTAAATCACAACCTCTCTTATGTGTGTAAGTGTGCCTCTTAATTAGATATTCTTCCTTCTGCCTCTTTAATTTAGTGTGTGAAGGGAGGAAAATAAGAGATTATTATTTTTCTCATGTTATCATCATTTATAAGTATAAAAATTAGTAATATATATTGTAGGAGTTATAATGTAGAGATTATCTTTTATCTGACTCCCTTTCTCAAGGTCAACTTAGAGACTACATAAATTTAGTTTGAATAATTTAATTTGATACATATAGAGGCAAAATTAGAATTAGTTCAATGTTTATCCTCAATTTTAGAACGAAGACTTCAGGTTATTAATTAGATTCTAAACATAATAGTTGTACATATTTACTGAAATTCTCAATTGTACATTATTATTTATTTAAGTAAAATTTATTGAGATCATCCGAATTTGTATTTATCGAAATTCTCAATTGTACATTATTATTTGCACTTGTTGCAATCGAAAAGAAGCTTTCTATCCCAGAAAGGTAGAAGTAAGATCTGTATACATTTTATATTGGACCATTCAAAATTCCAAGTCTTAAAACATGAAATAATATATTAAAAGATAAAAACTATGAAAAATATAAGAAATAATATTTAGAAATTATATCAAAGTAATATTTTTATGTATATACATTTATGTCGGGTTGTTTTAATCTCAGGTTAACTTTTGTTAGTTAAAATCAAAACAACCCAAGCATAATCGAATTTTATTTTCAATACGAGACCAAAAATTAAACTAAACCACAAGTCCATAGCTTTTTTCAATTTAACTCGATTTGTGGCTTGTTCACTCCAAACAGTGTGTATATTTATTGATACAACATAGTAGTTGATTAAATAACATTATAGGTATGTATATCAATTTAAAATTTTGAATCCACCTCTTTGTTCCAGTTAAAACTTGGACAAGGCCACCAACTACAATTAAAACAAACCTATAACATTGAATGAGTGTAAACACAACCAGGAAATATAGAAAAATAATGTTCAAAGTCCTCATATGAAAGACCTATTAAATTTCTCAAAGGTAGACTAATAGTATGAACATAGTTGGAATTTAATCAGAGCTAGGCTGGAATCACCAAGCCAAATAAGCCATGTTAGTCAAAAAGTATGCAATTAATATTATTTCTTAAGCTTCACGTAAGTAATTACTCGCATTGACTTTTGTTATATTCCAACAGAAATTAAAATCCTATCCATTAATTCTAATAATAGTACCAAAAAATTCTCAAACATTTGCAGAAAGTAAAGAAGAAGAATAATGAACACAATTTTTAAGATTTGTGGATAAGACATATCTTTGTTGAGCTAGTACTTGAGGTCTTCAAAGTCGTTTTATACCAACTACTTGACTATATTATTCTTAAATATTTGTTAGTTTGGACGCAATCTTAATTATACCTTGCGAGACAAATGTAGATTTCTTAGACTAAATAAGACGTATTTAATTTTAGATGAGATTTTACATGTATTTAATTTTAGTCAGAATTTTTGGAGGCTACTTCACATTAAACTAAGATTTAGGACAATATATTTTCTTGAAAAGGCATCTAAAAGGTTCCTAAATTAATGAAATATTCATAAAGACCAGATCAAGATGCGATTATCAAATTCTTCTTGACAATCAAATACTTCAAAAAAATCCACAAAATCTCGGGACATTAAATAAATCCCAAGGAGGTTAAAATCATCATATCTTTGAGAAATATGTTACTAATTGTACTCAAATTATAAAAAATTTTAAAGAAAAAATCAAGGGAATAAATAGATTTATACTAATATTTGTTTTACCAATAATATTATGTTTCGTCATTTCTTATTTGTGATTGCAATTTATACCCATATGAGTTGTGGTGCAGTGGTTAATTGCTTCTATCTTAACCAGAGGTTTTGTATTCGAGCACGGGATATGATAAAAATTTTATTCAAAGCACTATACTCAAAATGAACTCTAAAGTATGTGATCTAAATTTAATCGATACTTTAAGCACAACACCGGGTGGAAAATAATAATAATTGTACCTTGTGAGATCATTCCGATCGAATCTCAACTACCTTTTCCTTGATTAACATTAATTAATTAAATAAGCGAATTCCGGCTAGAGCTTAATTATCTTTTCAAAAGTATATGCTACAAAATGTTTTTTAAAATTTATAAATTGTTGCTTTAGCTGGAGTTTGATATCATGCATTATTTTAATCATTTTTGCTAATTTAATAGAAAAATGGTCAACTACAGAAAACATTACCTCAGTGTAGAAAAGAATTTTTCTGAGTTGAAGTTTCTTTAATGAGATTTTAATCCAAAGGAAATGCTTGATTAGCAATGTAATTTTATCTTCTTAATTTTTTATTTATTTATGTCAATGTAGCTAATTACTTCGTTTACACGGTTGCCCACTTAATCGTATTCTGGCTTCCAATTATTATAATATACAAACACATTTCACTTTGTTTCAATTTGTTTGTTTATATTTTTTAAAAATGTACTTTTAAAAAAAAATATTTTCCCTTTTTAACAACTTGTTAAAATTTGGTGTTACTTCTTTTTCTATTTGCTTTGTCTTGATTGTGTTGTGCATGTATTATTTGACTCGTGATAATAATTACTCAACAATTACACTAATAATTTAAATTCCATTACACCTTCAACATAGATAATTAACCAAAAATCTTTATATTTCCACTTAATATAAAGATTTTAGTTAGGAAATATAAATTATTGTTATTAGGTCAATAATTAATACCATGTTCGTGTTGCATGCATTACTCGTTCTTTTTTTTTTTAAATGAAAAATCAGTTATTTCATATACGGAAGAGAAACGACCGTGATCCAAAAATGATCTCTTTATGATCACTTACAATTTGAAATTTTCTAACTTTTTGTATGAACAAATTAAAATCTCTTATAAAAATTACATGAAATTATAAACAAGGTTTATAAAAGACTAGAAAATCAAATTTCCCCAAATTCTTGGATTCATGTTAGTGTAATGTATATAATACATAAACTTACTCTTTAATTTGGACTCAACTGACATCTATGTCTTCAACTATAGGTCTAGCACAAAAGACACGTAAACTCATATAAAGTTGACAAAAAGACGTGTGAATCATATATAAAAAATACATATAAAATATCATATAAGATGTTGCACATGTCTACTTGTATATATAAGTTTAAACGTTTATTTGTACATATTCAAATATAAAGAATATAGATATCAAATGTGACTACATTATACAACACATATATATGTGTTACTTGAGGGGTTGGGTGTGGGTGTGGGGGTGGAGGGTTCTACTTTTGGTCACCGTCCCATGCACATGAATCTTGAAGTCTATGATTAATCCTAAGGAATTGGAAGTCTACGTACACGTTATCCAAGACAAAAATACACAAACACACTAGTGATCGATCAGTCAAGTCCCAATTTCCAAACACGTTATTTGGTCACCTCCCAAAAAATAGGACTAAGCTAATAGCTATCCCCATATATATATCAAGTAATAATGATGTAATGAACAAACAACTCGTTTTTTGATTTTATAAGTTATGTCTTCAATTTGGATATCCCTTAATTCAATTATTTGGATTTATAGAATGTTTGACCAAATTTATAAGTTGTTTTAAGTGTTTTTATAATTTTTAAAATATGTTTATTTTCAAGATTTTATTGAGTTGTTTGACCAAGCTGTAGAAGAAGAAAAAAAAGGCATTTTTAAGTATTAGTTGATGTTGAAATTAAAGAAAATTCAAAAATATTTTCGATACCTTGATCAAACACAAATTAATACTTTAATAAAAATAAAAATGTATTTTATAATTTTGTCAAAAGGTCTTTTAGTCACGTTCTTGTAGGAAATTCCAATTTTTATTTCATATAAGGTATATTAGGATAGAATGTTAGTAGCGACAAAGTGTTATTTTCTTTTAGAAGGTTTTGGTTTGTTAGTACATATCGTAGTACTAGTCGTATATACCCTTAGTTTTTATCACATATTATTTATTATATTTCGTTTATTACACTATTTTGTTGTTGTTACTGTTTATTCTTGTAGACTTTGCACTTCTTTTTCTTATCAACTCTTATGCGTTCTTTCATTGTTTTTTCTTCGTCTTTTGTAAGGTTTGATGCACTTCATGAACTACACTCTATTCTTTCCAGACCCCATTTAATCAGATTTCACAAGACACGTTGTAACATAACAACTTTAGTTTATTCTTTACGTATGTAAAATGGGATAAATAAACCTAGGCTTTCCTATTGTACACTTTGGTACAATGCCATGCAATAAACGAGTATGTACTAGTGCATGAATCACTCTGTTCAGTATTACAAAACAAGAATATAATGAAGAAAAAGAACTATGTACCTTAGGCTATTAATGGTATATATATATATATTTAGACTTTCGATCCTCATTACTTGTCTATGGCTAAAGTGTTAAAGAATTATTCACAATATCTAACACATTTAATGACTATTCAATTAATAGTGACGTTCTTTTTAAAAAAAAATGAAAAACTTAAAATTTTGACTAACCTCCTAACGATATTAAGGGATACAGATTTGATTTAAGCCAAAAAAATGAAATGATATTACTCAATAATAAATTTTATTAGAGTATAGCTAGACTATGATTGTTTTGCATTATCTTTTCCCAATTTTTAATTCAAAAATTATGTTAATATCCATTAATTTACCTGATGGCATAAAAATTACAATAATTTCTACAGTGATGATGCACAAAACTTAAATTCATTATATATATATATATATATATACACACAAGGACCAGGACTTTATAGAATCGTTGACCGGAAATCATATGTCTATAGTTTAGCGGTAAAAATTAGTTATGGCTTCAAATTTGGCGATGAATTCCATGGATGTTTGAATTAGCTTAAAAGTTTGTCAAATATACGTTTAAGTTGGTTTTTTACTTCTGAAAGTGTTTGACAAATATAAAAATAACTTCAAATAAGTTAATAATTACTTAAAATAAGTTAGGAAATGTCCGGCAAGTTTAAAAATAACTTCAAAATAAATTTAAAATCCAAAGTAAGTTTTTTCTACTTTTTATTTTTTGACTTAAAAATCATTTAGATTCGATTTTTTATTTTTAACTTAAAAATTACTTTTTTTTAAAGTTAATTCAAACGGCTCTGTACAAAAAATTAACAAATAATTTGAAAATGTTTAGTTAAATTAAGAGATGTAGGATATGTACAAAACGTTAGTAAAGATTTTCAACAATATTAAGTTAACCAAAGTCAAAAAGTTAATATATTGAATTTAACTAGTCTTGTATAATCAATACAATTAGCTTCGAAAAGTCATTGATATATTTTCTATGTGCTGCTTGTTGGGAAACTTCCTGTAACACAAAGAATGAATGAATTCTCCCACATTTTTATTTTGTAGATTTAATTCCCTATTTGATACCAAAATATTCTGAAGAAGGAAGGAATACAAGCCTAACCAAGACTAGGCCAATTAAGCAGCCCATGATAAGCCTCCATTCAAATGAAAAATCAAAACCACTATATTATTATAAGATACTCGTGAATATATATTGTTCGATCAAATCGTTTATTAACATATATGTTATATTATAAGTATGTGAGATGATGAAGCTAGAGTTCGAACATATAATTTAGATTTTAAGTTGTATATTTTGCTCATAAATATAAAACTCTATAAGTTGTAAAATTATCAATATATACTTAATTCTTTTTGCAATCTTATCAAATATATAAAAGTTTATAACTACAAAAGTATAATTACACAATCACAAACGAGCTATTCTATAAAAAGTACCACATATTTAATATAATCCTCTCACGTAGTACAAACAATCTTCTCATGTTGATAATAATAAATAATGTTGGGGTTGGTTTTGAAGTAGTAATAAATTTGATTGGCGAGAGTAATGGTTATATATATACATGATATAAATGGTTTAAAAGTTGGTGTGAGTAATAATATAAACTAAAAAATTTATTTATATATAAAATAAATGGTTAAACATGTAAAATAAATGATTAAACATGTAAAATCGTATGATTGAAAATTGAAAATTTAAATCATGAGATGTAATTGATATGTAGACACCTACTTAAATATAAAATATAGACTATTAATGCATTATGCACTTTATAAAATATAGATTATTAGTGCATTATGCACTTTATCAAAATTAACCACGACTATCTCAATGCGCCACGTAAAATCCTCAAATCAAAATCAATTACGATTATCATCTGCGGTCCTGCCAGGAAAGTAATTATCCCTATTATATTATTTATATAAACTACTTGAAAAAGGTAAAAAGAATAAATAAATAAATTACCAGTAGTACCAATGTATTCTCAACTTTTTTCTTTCTCACGTGTAGCTTCTAGCTTGAACATGAAATTTCATTTAACTATTTAGACGCAAGCAATTACGACTAAGGGTGTGTTCGGTAAGAAAGGAAATTTTCTTATAAAATAAACGAATTTTTTATTTATTTTTCATATTTGATTGATAAGTAGAAAATATTTTTGAGAAAGTATCTTTTTTATTTTGAGAAAATACCTTTTATGAAAATAATTGTTGATGTGAAAATAAATCTCGACAACTATTGCAAGAAACAACCTTGACAACCGAATTAGGACAAGACCCCGATGACCGTTTCAAAAATTAACCCTGAAATTTGACCCAGAACTCGATCCAAACTTCCGATCCAGGACTTAACTCAAGAAAATATTTTAAAAAACAAATTCTTTTTGACGGGGGTGAGTGGCGTAAAAAATAATTTTATTTTAAAATATGAAATAGTTTTAAAATATATATATTTTTTGTTTGGGTGTTGGGGGTTGGTTCGGGGTAAAAATATTTAAAAAATAAGAAAATTTAAAAGTTTTAATTGTATTTTTTTAGTTGGGGAGGGGCGTATTTGAGGTAGGATAAGGAAAAATATAGAAGAATGAAATAGAGTTTTAGAAAATATTTTTTTTTACTTTTTGAAAGAAAGTCGTTTTTCTTAAATTTGAAAAAAATAAGTTATTTGAAAAAACATTTAAGCTCTCAAATATGATTAAATTAAAAACTATTTTCTTTCCTCCTAAATTAGTCAAACAGCCAGCATTTAAAAGAGCTAGGAAAAAAATAGTAAGTATCGTAGATCTTCTTTTAAAGCGTACTTTTATTTTTCACGATTTGAACATTAAAATAGACTTTTCTATTTTTATTTTGTGATATAATTCTTGTATACGTTAGTTGACATGTTCCCATTACATACTTCAGTCTTTCCCCCTATATAAATCCCTCACTCAATCCTTAATTCTCTTACCATAACACAACAACAACAAACACAATACTTTTAATACAATTAATTATTTATTAAAAGTATTTAAAGTAAAGCACTTGTGAGTTGTGTACATTTTATCAATTTTCATCTTCTTAATTCTCTTCAAATTTTAATATCTTCACTTCTAAACTCATTTAGAAAAAAATATGGGATTTGAGATTGCAAAGACCAACTCAATATTATCAAAACTGGCTACTAACGAAGAACATGGCGAAAACTCACCATATTTTGATGGGTGGAAAGCATACGATAGCGATCCTTTCCACCCTCTAAAGAACTCCAATGGAGTTATCCAAATGGGTCTCGCTGAAAATCAGGTACTTAATTATCCTTTATTTATATATTTCACAGTTTGGCCGAACAAACTATTAACTTTTTCTAAAAACTCAATCATGTTAAATTTCTTTTGTAGCTTTGTTTTGACTTGATAGAAGATTGGATTAAGAGAAACCCAAAAGGTTCAATTTGTTCAAATGAAGGAATTAAATCATTCAAGGCCATTGCCAACTTTCAAGATTATCATGGCTTGCCTGAATTTAGAAGAGTACGTATCGTACTATAGTCAGTTAAATTATACTGATAGTATAAAAATTCATTAGTATATATAACTAACGATTTTATTTTTTTCAGGCGATTGCGAAATTTATGGAGAAAACAAGAGGAGGAAGAGTTAGATTTGATCCAGAAAGAGTTGTTATGGCTGGTGGTGCCACTGGTGCTAATGAGACAATTATATTTTGTTTGGCTGATCCTGGCGATGCATTTTTAGTACCTTCACCATACTACCCAGCGTAAGTATTTTTAATTTTATATCAAAAAAAGTTAAAATCATTAAATCATATTTTATTTGTTTTACCAAATAAATTAACTAATTTTCAAGATTATAACACATATTCATCAAAGTACCTAATATTATAAACGATTCAGTATATTAACGATGTATATAACTTAATTTATTTGCTTCCTTTGGCAGATTTGTCTTTTTATGTTTTGGGCAATCAGAAGAACATTCTGGTGAATTAATTAATTATTATTATTAATAATAGATGTGTTGTCATTCTTTTTTAAGACAGTGAGAGTTTAATTACGGGATTATCACGCAAGCTCTTTCTTGAATTTTATTATTCTTATATTAAACATGATGCATAATATGTGGAATCCAGCTTGTTCGTGAAGCTTTGTATTCACATTTATAAAACAACAAAAAAATAAAATCTGGTGGTAATAGATTAAAGAGAGAAATATAAAATACTGATAAAAATAATAGTCAAATAGACGAATAAGGAAAAAATAAAAAATACACAAAATACTAAAAAACGAATTAAGGTATATTGGTCAATTATTGAGAACTTTTTAGAATAATTGAACCCCACTTTAATTTCTTGCTTGACCCGTGACCATTGCTTATCGAGGTAAAATGAAATTTCAAACATTGACAATGACTTGTTAGAGAGTAATTACCACAAGTCAAAGATTATTAGTTATCTCATTAGAACTGATAAATAATATCTGACATATATATTTTTTAGTATTTATTTTTAGTAAAAACACGTTATACATTCTGTCTAGTATTATACCGAATAAATTTGCTCGGAGAAAACAAATCCCACGTGGGATGCATTTTACAATAGTCAATTGTTGCATAAATTTGTATATATTGCTAAGACCTAACTAACAATATTTTTGGCAATTGACTAATGCAGATTTAACAGAGATTTAAGATGGAGAACTGGAGTACAACTTATTCCAATTCATTGTGAGAGCTCCAATAATTTCAAAATTACTTCAAAAGCAGTAAAAGAAGCATATGAAAATGCACAAAAATCAAACATCAAAGTAAGAGGTTTGATTTTGACCAATCCATCAAATCCATTAGGCACCACTTTGGACAAAGACACACTGAAAAGTCTCTTGAGTTTCACCAACCAACACAACATCCACCTTGTTTGTGATGAAATCTATGCAGCCACTGTCTTTGACACGCCTCAATTCGTCAGCATAGCTGAAATCCTCGACGAAAAAGAAATGACTTATTGCAACAAAGACTTAGTTCACATCGTCTATAGTCTTTCAAAAGACATGGGATTACCAGGATTTAGAGTCGGAATAGTATATTCTTTTAACGATGATGTCGTTAATTGTGCTAGGAAAATGTCGAGTTTCGGTTTAGTATCTACACAAACCCAATATTTTTTAGCCGCAATGTTATCGGACGAAAAATTCGTCGATAATTTTCTAACGGAAAGCGCAATGAGGTTAGCTAAAAGGCACAAACATTTTACTGGTGGACTTGAAGAAGTGGGAATTAAATGCTTGAAAAATAATGCGGGGCTTTTTTGTTGGATGGATTTGCGTCAGCTTTTAAGGGAATCGACTTTCGATAGTGAAATGTCGTTATGGAGAGTTATTATAAATGATGTAAAGCTCAATGTCTCGCCTGGATCTTCATTTGAATGTCAAGAGCCAGGGTGGTTCCGAGTTTGTTTTGCAAATATGGATGATGGAACGGTTGATATCGCGCTCGCGAGGATTCGGAGGTTCGTAGGTGTTGTGAAAAGTGGAGATAAATCGAGAGCGATGGAAAAGAAGCAACAATGGAAAAAGAATCATTTAAGACTTAGTTTTTCGAAAAGAATGTATGATGAAAGTGTTTTGTCACCACTTTCGTCACCTATTCCTCCCTCACCACTAGTTCGTTAAGACTTTAATTAAAAGGGAAGAATTTAATTTATGTTTTTTTAAAAATATATTTTGAAAAAATATTGTAATAATAAGATTATAATAGGAAAAGAAAATACGTATGTAGGAGGAGGTGTATTTTCAGAAATAGTTGTTAGCGTATGTATTGACAACTGATCTATCTACTTTGACATCATAATTTGTCTTAGCTAATTAATGAATGCAAAAGTGAAGTTATGTTATGACTCTTATTAGAATCTTTCGATTTATTGGATTTTCTCGATTTTATTATTATCATATTATTATTATTATTATTATTATTATTATTATTATTAAATTACATATATTTCATATGTTTAGAAAGTACATAAGTTTGAGATAATTGACAATTCAATATATATGAAAATTTTACGTAAATAATAAACTTGTTTGTATTTTAAAATTTGAAAAGTTTTACATAAATTGAGACGAAAGGAATATGATGCTTATGTATATTTTAATGGAAAAATACAGTGCGTGTATGTGGGGGATTGACTCCAACTGATAGAGTAGAAATGAATCTTAGTTTTTATTTATGTTTTACTTTATTGTAGGTCTATAAAAAATAATTTGTCTATCTTCAAAATATTGACAAGGTCTGAACATACCCTTTTTACTTGTATTTATATGTCATGGTTTTAATTAGGAGTTTTGCTTTCTCTACGTAATTTCTAGGTCAAATGCAAATTAAACTATAATGAGTTATTCCCTAGGTTTCTTTTTGGGGGGAAATTATCATTTGGAGATGAGTTCGCGATAATAATGTCATCTAATCAATTACAAAAACACATAAACATTAATTAGACTTATCAAAGTTTGTCGTTTAGGATTTCGAATAACTAGACATATGATTAGCTTAGTATGATACATTAATTTTTATGAAATTTGTTTTTCGGATTCTTTTTTTTTTTAGCTATGAAGCATGACTTGGACAAGAGATATACAAATATTATAAATTTATACATGCTACATTTTATTTTAATGTATATAGGAAAGAATGTCGTACATATTTATTTAAAAATTAGTGAAATATTTACTACTCGATGTTTATAACATAAATTTCGAATTTATTTTTTAACTATAGAATTTGATATCCAGTCAAACCGCCACATAAATTGAGCCAATATGTAAAACAGAAAATGTTGACAAAAGAAATGGATTTATTGGAAGACAACCTGACATAGGGTCCAACTGAAAAGAATTAAATTGTCGGACGACTTTTTAATATCTTAGTCAACCCCAACCAAAGCCTTTTGACTACAATAGAGTAATTATTGTAGGACACTTTTAATTGTTATTATCGTTTTGATTTCTTTAGAGTCAAATAATAATAATTTAATTAATATTTATGATAATATTTTTGTTATATTATTATGTATAAAAATTATAATTTATAATATTTTTTATATAATTTTTAAATATAAAAATTTTTTGTTTAAAATATCAAATAAATATATTTTAATTTTAAAAATTAGTAAAATTAACTTTAGAAAAATGTAAGAAATAGAAAAGAAAAAGTGGAGAGAGGAAGTATTGATTAATAATACTTTTAAGATGAAAATATTGTCTCATGTGAACGATGCTAACGATGTCTCCAACATGGATTTTGCTTCCTTGGCTTTATTTCATGATTTAATATTATTATTGAAATGATTAAGTCAAGTAAAAACGAAATCCATATAGAAGTTTTGTTTGATTTGAGTTCATGTTGTAATTATTATTCCAATAGAAATCGAATCTAGTTATTACAATTTCAACTTAACGACGAAAAGATCTTATTCATTGTAATATTATATTATTGTACGTAATATTGTTAACACTCAAAAAAGAGATCGATAAATATTTTTTTATTACTTTAAACCTCTAATAAGGAAATTAAATAATTACTGCATATAAAAGTTTTACCTAAATATTGTGAGAAAAAGTGAATGGGAGATAATTTTGATGATAATATTACCTTTTTGATGAAGCTTGAAATTACACACAACACACAAGATCAACTATAAGAAAATGTAAAATAACAACCAAAAAAAAAAAAAAAAGAAGCCGTTAGTGATGGGGAGAAGCATGTTTTTATTTCAGAAATTATGAAATAGTATCATTTTTTAATATATTTTTTTAACAATAAAATGCATGAATCACGAAACATATTAATTATATGATCAGACGAAAAGTGAAAGGAATAAATGTGTAGCTACATACAACATGAGTTTCATATCATTAATTGACATTTTTCCAAATTCATTTAATTTTCACGTACTACAAACTCTGATTTTGACTTAGGTTTATATACACGTGGAATGTGTTCCAATATATGCCAAATCATTGACTAAAAGTATATATATGGTATACGTATTGTTGAATAATTATGTATTTTATTATACTTAGTTTGCACTATAGGGTTGATGGCAAAATTAACCCATAAAATAATGAATTATATGAACCGCTATAATTTGAACAAATATATGATGAAATGTTATTGAAATATTTATTAAAAAAAAAATATGAATTTGATATATGATATAAAATCAGTCTAATCTATTTGCGGACTTCATGGCTAATAGTGCTTCTACAAGTTAAAATAACAACTTTTTTAATTCCTTTTAACAATTACCGAATTAGGTGAAAGGGTCATTGACAAGGATTGTGGTGGAATGATAAGTATTTCTTTATTCATAATTAAAAGGTCTTAAGTTTAATTTTCTTAATTAGATATGAAATTGCCTTTGTTAGGAAGTGTTTTATTCTCAGTGTGACAAGATATAACTTTCGAGTATTTTATTAGACAGATATGACAAGTCTAAATCTTTTTGTAAGCTGTAGGGGACTTTTGCTCAAGTGTGTATCCTCATAGTTGTAGTCGACTGTCCATTTTTAATTTTACTTTTTTGCAATTTTTTTGAAAATTAGGTCATTGCCCTGGGCTACTCAAAATCGAATCGAAACCAATAATATTGGCTTAGCATTTGTTATAATTAATTGATTTATTTTTGTTATCACGTTATTGGTTCTTAACGGTTTGAGTTTTTTTTTTTTTGTGTCATCTTGTTTCCAAGCGATTTTCAATGATTTCTTTTTTAGTCAAATCTTAACCGTTAAACCAATAACAATCAATAATTAATAATTTTATATTTTAATTATTTTAAATTAATTTAGCATATTTATAAATCGATAACTAATAAGTTAAATTAATAAACTTTAAAACCGAACCGATTAAACCAACTTGCCCATATCTTCTTCCCGTAATTTTCAATGACCATGAATGGGTAGTGACATTATGACAAAGTCTGAGAACCCCAAAATTAAGAAAAAGAAAGTTCAATCCATCCATTTAACATGGTTAATTTGAACTATATCACTACCACATAACAATATGGAGTGTATTGTTATCATCACTCATTATCTTTAGCCCTAAATCCTAAATGAAGCACAATTAATTAATTAATTAAAGACAAGTATGAATATAGTTCGATATATATCAAAGACTAAACTCACCAACCATATAGCTAGCAAGCAATATCGAAATGTTTTTGCTTAAGTTTCAAGTAAAAGATCTTACATATGCTGACTTTTTCTCATGAAATTAAAATAGTCATAAAATTCTATGTGAAAGAGTAAAAAAATCAATGATCGCATTATGTTTTCAAAGCTCCTTTGCTACCAACTATTTTCTCCATTCACTTTTATTTGATAAATAACATTTGACATAATTATTTTAACATACTATCCGATTTTTAAAATAATTAGAAAAATAACTAATTAATGCAAGTAAAATATAAGAAAAATTAAATAACAATTATATTTAATTAAAATGAAATAAAAATACGATTTATTTTTTATATAGTAAACAAGTTAAAATGAAAAGATGAGTAATCAACTATACTGAAATCGTTTTGTCGGTTTGAACGTAAACTTACATCTTGACATCCTTTTCAAATCTCAATTTTTTATCTCCTAAAATTGTTTACAGGTATAAAGAATGTTAGTTTTGTTTTTTATGTAAAAAGGTCACATTAGTTTTGATCCCATGCATAACTATTGTTTTAGATCTCGTTTGAATTGACTTAAAAAAATAGTTTTAAGATAAAAATAAAAAGTTAAATATAAATGTCTTTTAAGTCAAAAAAATAAAAAGTAGAAGAGATTTTTTGAACTATTTTAAGTCATTTTTTATCTTGTCAAACATTTGCTAACTTATTTTAAATTATTTTTTATATTTGTCAAACACTCTAAAAGTCAAAAACTAATTTTAAAATAAGTTTGACCAACTTTAAAGCAAATCAAAACACCACTCAAGTGTTTTGGAAGGATAAAATGAAAACATATAATATTTAACCATGATTAAGTGATAGATCTAAGGTAAGAAAGCCTATATTTTTCCTTAGTTATCTATTGATTTGATATAATCATCCAAATTATCTTAAACTTGTGCATATTGAAAGCTATGAAAAGATTCAAACAACCCGTTATGAACTTTGAAATTGTTGTCATGTTTATTAAATCACGAGATTACGAATAAATATTTATCAAAAACAATTATCTAATGTTAAATCCTAATAGGAATGACACAAAATATTTCACATTTTTCATTTGATCGTGTATGCAATTCGAATTCAAAATAGCATCGCATAATTCACTTCAATTCAAATCTTCATCATCAATAGAAATTGTTCTTAAGCGATAACTTGAAATATGTTAATCTGAACGAAAAAAACAAATATAATGCTTGCAAAAACAAAAGGAATTAAATGAGTATCAAGTTCAACTTATTTTCATTCTCACGCCTATCTTCTAGCTACTAAATTGAAGTATGATTTTCTTATAAGCAATTAGGATTGACTTGACTAAAATTAATCCACCTACCACACCAATTAAAAAAGAAGTAAAACTCATAGTTTCATTGATTTCTTCCTTTTTTTTTTCTTTTTCCCAAGCCTTGATTTTTCTCCGTAAGGAGCAAACTCTTTGAATATTTAATAATGATCTGGTATATATACCCTTCAATTTTGTCATTTATAATTAATATACTTTCTGTTATAAAAGTTGATCATATAAACATCTATTGTTACATAAACAACTTACATTTACCTTTTTTATTTTCTAAGAAGAAATAAAACTTAAAATTATTTACCTCTACCAATTTACAAAACTCGTCTATTGAAAAATTAAACTGCACAATTTTGTACACCATTGGAGTGTAGCTCACATAATTATATACCCTGATGATATATAACAGTCTGAATAGTCGAATCACATTGTTGTATATTATTAATGTATATAACATCAGAATTATACATTTGAATGGAATAGAATGTATTTACTTTTTGGGCCGGATAAACATCTATTGTTTCTGACATAAACAACACGAAATTTGGGGATTATTTACCCTTTTGACCCTATATTTTGCTGGTATTTAATTTATGTTTTTCATAAAAACTAATTTTTTCGTGGAGCATTAGTTCATATTTGTATTACAACATTATAATTTTTATAAGTTATTCTGGATCGACTCTCATATTTTCATGGCGAATCACTTGGGCCACAACCCAAAGTTGGTTTATTTGGGCTTAGCAGGTAACCTAATCTAATACATAAGAGAATACATCGAATTATTTCAAGGATAAATTAACAATTAAGTCATAATTACTAACATGATTAGTTAAAATAAAAATACTTTAAAATGGCAGAATGACAATATTTTTATAAAATAGTATGTATTCATATTTTAGTATATTTAGTATTTTAAATTAATTTTATTTATGAAAAGAGTCATTTATTGAACCAAAATACACACTGATAATCGTTTTAAACTAAAAAAATTAACTAATACAATTTACCCTTTTTCATTACCATTCACCTTTCTTCCCCACATTTCACGTTTCTTCACCATATGTCACCTTTCAAGTTTAGATTCCTTCAAGGTGCTAAATTGTTGCTCACCAAGAAATTCTTTATTGTTAAACTAAAATTATTTATTAATTCAAGCAGATTTCTCGATTGGCAAGGTAATTTTCTTCATCCGAAATTATTTTTTTGATTTGATGTTTAAAGCACCGATTATACTCATTACGAAATTCCAGTCGAATTTTCCAATTTTCATATGATTTTGTTTTATAATTTTCAAAATTTTTTCGTGATTCACTTTTAATTTTTCAGATTTTGTAGATTCTAGAAATTCATATAAATATTTATTTTGTTTGATGCTTAATACATTTTAATATTTGAATACATTTTTTTAATATGATGTTGAATGCATTTATATCATTATGCAAAATACAATATAAAAACTAGAATGAATACAAATACAAATAATATATCTATTAGAATGAATACGACTTAGGAAAGAAAACATAATTTTGAAGAGAAAAATAAAATACACAATAAAAGAATAAAATGAATACAAATATGTTTCTTAAATAACTATATATTCATTTGACTTACCTATTGGAATGAATACGAACTAATAAAGAAATACAAGTTTAATTATACAAAATACAACATGAAAACTAGAATGAACACAAACACAAATGACATACATATTGAAATGAATACGATTTAAGAAAGGATACAAAATTATGCTAAATAAAATAAATACATTGTGAGAAAAGTATGTCAAATAACATATAAAAATACAACATGAAAACTAGAATGAATATAAATAAAAATGACATACATATTGAAATGAATACGATTTAAGAAAGGATACACAATTACGATAAATAAATAAATCACTGTGAGAAAAGTATGCCAAATAACATATAAAACTGTAGGTGTTCAAATTTGTAAATTTTAAAAAATCAAAATTTTTAATAGATAAAACTCTAAGGTATTATCATAAAATTTCATAACAATAACTAGTTTTGAAAGAAAATGACAAATAATGGCTTTCAGGAAGAAGGAACACCTATTTTAGGTCTCAAAATCTTTTGTAAGAAAAGTAATAAAGATTTTCAACAACTTAATCTAATATGAAATATTCCCCCTTGATTTTCTCTAGTTTGTTATTTCTTAATTATATTATGCTAAATTAAATAAAGAAAAAAATACATAAATCAACCCATAACAAACTAAAATATTGTTATTTTTAATAAATATTGAAAATATTGTTAAGAAATCTTAGTAAATGTCAAAATTTTATTATTTTGAAAATTTTCCCTTATTTTAAAACAATCATTATTTTTTGACATGATAGTTATTAGATATAGCAATAACAAAAGAATTCTTTATAACTAGTAGAATATGTTTTAGTAGTATTTGTTTGATAATGAAAGAGTCAAGGGTCCAAACAACATTTAAATTATCTCTTCTGAACTATTGAGAAAATAAGTTTTCTACTTTAATATTACTGATGGTTAACGAAATACACTTAAATGGTGATTAGATTAAATTTTTGTCTAAAAATCTTTTTAAGCGTATTTGGTAATAAAATCTTCATCTGCATGACATATATAATAACCTTATTAGCTAATACATATAGGAGAAATTGATGTTTAAAATCAGCCAAAAAAAATATCGACGTCACGTTTGAGAAAAGAACACTGCTGAAAATGTGGAGAAGAAGTTCTGAAATGGAGAATTTAATTAATTTACATATTAATAAATCTTAACCTTTCTCTTTTAACTTTTAATTAAATAATAATTTATTTAGATTTTGTCATTAGGGAATTATTATTTCACGTGTCAAAATATTTAAACAAAAGAGAGAGTATAGTATACGTACACACCATTAAATATTAGTTTAGGTGTGTTTCGTTAATTATTGAGTAATAGTTCAAGTAGAAAACTCGCATAGTGCAGATATATATTTCAAAATTAGAGATAGTTTAAATGTGTTTTTGACTTTTCACTCATAATTAAATAAATTATAAAATTAAATAATGAAATTAAAATTTAGGCTGATTGTATTATGATCCACTGTTTAACTCTGGTTAGAATTGAACAAATTGGAATATGACTCACCATTTAACTCATCTTGTGAGATCCAAAAAATTTTGGTAGTGAATTTAAAAATTTTATTTTCACTTAAAACTATATGGAAATGTAATTAATAAAAAAAACACAAAATTTATATTTTAATAAATTATCTAATTTTTACTGAAAATAATTTAGAACTTTAAATTAAATAATTTAAATCTTTATATTTATAAATATGATATTTATAATAACATCCAAAATAATATTGCACATTAATAACTAACATCTTATTTATTTGAATTAATATTTTTATATTTACTTTAAATGACACGTCGTCTTTTTATTCAATAGGACTTGCCATACACTAAAATGTATGTATTGTGTTTCAAACCATATCCACAATCACATATGGTTTTACAAGTAAGTTGGTAAATTTCGCTCGAATATCAATTATATAAATTTTCTAGTAATAGGGCAAACAACCAAATAATCATCACAAAATATTACGATGGTAATATACTAATTACTTGATTCTAGAACTACTTTTTCAAATTGATTTTCTAAGGTATAGATTTATGAAATATAAAACATATTTTCTTTAATAATGTATGAGAATTTTTGGTTTAGTCTTAGCAAACATAATACCAAATAAGTATTAAAATTCTCATTTCATCTTAAGGATTTGTTCGGATCTGAATCTACTTTTAGTGTTATTAGTCTATTATTTACATATTCTAGAATAAAAAATAATCAACAAACTTTATTGAAATTGATCTTATTAAACTTTATTGAAATTATATTGATCGTATTAAAAGATTCGGTTACCCATCATGGGTAGTAAATCGTTGTGGTAGATATATAAAATTTTTATCATAAATATAAGAGATATCAATTGTATATATACATTCTATTGATGATTATGTCAATGAATTTTAGAGAGTTTATTTTGAAAAAGAAAGTTATATTTCTTAAATTTTCTCAAACCATCGTGATTGATATCCACACTGATCCTTCGATGGAGGAACCATTACTATAACTCACTAAACAATTTCAAGCTACGAAAACAGGTTTAAATAACTAAAAATTGAAGTTTCCATAAACTTCCAAACGATCTAACAATGAAACTAAACAATGCGGAAGAAATAACCTAGATATTGAAAGTCAATGTACCAAAACATCTAACAAGATCCATAAGTCTAACAGAAAGGGTCACAATCCCAAGCTAATGAACTAATAACTAATTAACTTGAAAAGTTTAAGTCCGAAATGTGGACATAGATGAAAGGAGAACTCATGGCAGTCCGGAAGAACTGGCTCACCCTTGAATTCGATTGGCGATCACTGATCTTCTAAACGAGGTATTCAATAGCCGCCTGAAGATATCATGTACTCAACAAAGAAAGAACAAGTGCAGTATCAGTGCACAATCATAGTTTACTGGTAGGACCACGCGACTATCCCACTAAGTGCAACATATATTAGTTATTACAACAATATAATCACATGCATACACCGAATATACACAATATCAATATTTACGAACAAGTTACAGGTTTCACATTTTTTCAAGATACACAATTATATCAAGTAGTTGATCCTCTCATGAATCTGAAATCCGAATAATTAGCATATTAAAATATACTACTCAATCCCATGTTTATATCGAAACGTGATAACCGATCCTATATTGTTGCCTTCCATAGTAGGAACTTTATAAGGCCCCATAATTTTATAATAAATTTTTGTGTGGGATGCCTTTTCAATTTGCAGAAATGACACTATAAACCATAGTTATTCTTTATTCGCATATAGAATACATGGCTATGTTATATCGTGTTGTACTAGTTGCTTGATTGGCCCATTCCAACCATGAAGAGGCACCCACTGCTTTCGACTCTCATCATTTACAAGTTATAACCATAGCATTATGTGGTCTTGCACCGTCAATTTGACGAGTTTGATTCAAAACGAACACTTTTTGAACATTACATATTAAAAGAAGCTTTCCCTAAAACACAAATTAAAACGTACATTTTGTCCACGAATGGGCGAACTATACTTAACAATGTTAAACTCTTCATTTGTTCCATCTCAAAATACAAACACAAATATTTTTTAGGTAGTTCCCCCATACAAGACAATTTTTTTTTTTTACTTTTTATCATCCAATTAATAGTGCACAAAGTTTTTCCCGTTGGAATGTTTGCATGGTGTTCCAATCTTTTGGTAATGTGCATGAATATAATATTCAATTTAACTTTTTTAAGCACATAATTAATGTTGAACTTTTGAAAAGCCAAGAGATTTAGTTGTTAAATCTTTGTTTGTTTTGAACCTATTATTACTTAATTAATAATACGATAAATTTTTAAATAATAGAAATAAGTCATGTAGCTAGCTAGCACTTGGTATGACATCAATATTATTTATATATTCATTAGATTAAGACACGAGGAATATTATTAGCTAATGAAGACGTTAACATTATAACTGTCTAGTTTTAGGTTTGCATATCCATCAAGTGACTCATTTTGCTATCATTCCATGTCATCAATAGCCTTTTTCTTGAGGGCCGATAAATTTGATAATTATGGAGCGTATACATACATTATTATACAAGTGCACTTTATTTTTTAGTCTGTTTCAAATAAAATGATTCATATCTACATAAATGGCCAAGGATTGATTTAGAGTTTAGACCACGAATTTAAAGAATTAATCTTTCTTTCTTTTTAAATTTTGAGTCAAATTAAACAATGTCACTTAAATTTGGATTTGGATGAGAAGAGTACTAGAAATTCCAATGAATATGTATAAATATTAAATTAAAAGTAATATATGTTCAAATTGTGAACTCAAAGTTTAAATTCTGAATTAATCTATGATTTTTTCTCACTTATTATGATGTTTTGATAGACATATTATATATTGCTAATTTCTTTCTGTAATCAATAATTATCCAAAAGCGAGTAGACTTTGAATTTAGAGAGTAGAAAGAGAGTGAGATCTCATAATGAAATGGTGTACATGTAATTGAACAAAAAGTTAATGAACCTATATATTGTTGAAGATTTTCAGAGCATTCACTATAATTATTAAGTTATAATATAGGTTCTCAAATGAAATTGATGATTAGATGTAAAATTAGTAATTCACTATATATATTATTTGATTCCTACTACTAATTAATCTATCAAGAATAATTTGATAAAAAGAAATTCTACTAACTAAAAAGTAAATATCTACAAGCTAAAAGCATCATTTTGCATGCAAAGGTGTATAATGGAGAGAGTTATTGAGTTCATGTGAACTCATGCTTCCCTTTTAAAATTATATATTGTAGTATTATATATTTTTTATTTTTTCGTAAAGATGTGTGAATCCACACACGAAATATCATATAATGTGAGATAATTGGGTGCACCTCTTAGTGAGGTTGGAAATTTGAATTTTATATCTATTTTATTTTATTTTTCTTTCTAAAATTGGGTAACACCTCTTTAAGTGGTGGTTATTGACAACACTTTTGATGTTTCAATTAATTAAGCATTTTAATTTTGAACATATAATTTTAGAATTTAATTTAATTATTTTTAACGATAGAAACTTAAATATCAAACTGACTACAAATTCATCATCCAAAAATCCTGGATATGCATACGCCTCTATCATGCATAGAGTATGATATTAACAAAACTTTCATAAAATAGTGGGAAACATGACTAGCTCAAGTAGATTGTCTTGATTACGTAAACACCAAAAATTTAAAAAAATTAACAAATAAGTGAAATAAAAAATCACTAACATGACTCATGCCCCTCAATGATGCAACAATTGTGCATTATGTGTAGCTGTTTTTTTGTTCTTTCATAAAATAAATTAAAGTATAAAAAAAAGTGTGGTGTTAGTTGAGTCCATTCCTAATACAATACATTGATATATGACTATATTATATAACATATTGTAGTACGTGATCTTTTGGAATACTACTTATTTCGTCATTTATTTTATCATATATATATAATTCTTATTAAATGTAATCGATAAATTGAGAATTCAAAATTTATACGCAACGTAAGAGAATGAATTCATCCTAAATTTGTTAATAATAATGAAAAACATTTTTTAATCAAAAAAAGAAGTATAACGTGCATGGTTACTTTGATTCAACTCAGCCTTATTATCTCTTTAAAGACTTTTTTGATCAATTGACTTAGTTGGGAATAACACGAAAAAACTGCTTACATGTGTTTGTTAATCAACTTATTATAGGAAAAGGAAATAACAAGGACAAGAGTTAGAAGTCTTGTATTCGAGTTCTCCTGAATTCAAAATACCTGAAATTTTTCAATGCAAATTTGAATCTAGTAGAAAAAATGACAAATGAAAAAAAGTTTGTCTGCAGATGGACCAAAACCAAGATAGGCAAGTGATGTTACTGCAAAAAACTTTATGTAAATTCTTTAAAATAAAACAAAATATTAGCTGCGTGTATTGGAAAGAAGTACTAGCCCATCGCTGTATATCAGATGATTTGGAATGGAATGTATCGTAGCATGTGACATATTTTATTTTTCCAAATCTTTTAAGATAAAAATTGAAATTGTTTATTTTCAAATCTTTCGATATGAAAATTAAGATCTTCTTTAAGAAAAAACATGTGTGTGCATGGGTTGATTTGGCATCAAAAGGGACAGGACGTAGTACTCCACTAGACAAGAATATATCACATATATGTGAAAAATTAGAAATTTCACAATCTTAACATACTCTTCAAAAGCAAAATCAAATAACTAAAAATAATATAAATTTAAAATTACATTTTATTTTTAATAAAATAATTTTTAATCACATAAATTTTTAAAACTATTTTAAATCATAAATTTTTAAAAAATATTAATCTTTTTTTTATAATGATATCACGTAAATTACAACGAGTACATGTGACCCCATTGCTTTTGTCCAGAAATGCCGTCCAGACATTCTGCTGACACATAAATGAATCATTCAGTCATCATACTTAACTCCACTTGGCTACACCATGAGTAGCAGTATTTTTGAGTTCTTAAATTTGAAGAAAATTATCTATATAATTATTATAATTAATTAGCTGTCTTTGAAAAATAAAAACACGTAATAAAATTAAATTGTCACTATTTGCTTTTGAATGTACACAAATGCACAAATAAAATACCTTTAATTTACAGAAAGATTATAATTAGTCCCACTCAATCCAATCTAGCAAGAAAGATTTTTCAGTAAACTTGACTGCATTAATTAAGAAAACTAATTTTTTGACAACGTGTGATACTAATTAGTGAAACGACAAATTCACTTATATATCATCTTTTTTTATCCTTTACCACTCAATTAATTCAAAGTCGTGTATGATAGATCCACTAAAAAGTAAAAAACTTTTTATGAAAGAATTTTATATAAGATTCATATTCAAAACTTCAAGATAAGAATAGATCACTTTTGTAATGACTCTTCATTTAATATTGTGATATTTAGTTAGATCTCAACTATCGATCTCATCATATTAATCTGTCTAAAAAGAATTAATATATAATTTGAATCCTCCAGTATTCTTATTCTCGATGTTGATCACATATATAGGTTTTGTTCTGACCTCAATTTACTACAAAGTGAAGCAATAATTAAATAAATGTATAAATAGCTATACAAGTAAAAGAATCAATTATTAAAAGCTTAAAAAGTGAAAAAGCCGACTTATATATCCATTTACGTGACAATTTCAAAAGATAAAGTGTAAAATCATATCCCCTTTTTTTTTAAAAAAAAAATTAATTTTTTTCAAAATGTAAAGAGAATTTTCAGTAACAATATTTAATTTAACGGTACATGGTACGACAAATAAACCGTACACCAAGTCACCAACCGATCATGTCTTTCCATTTATTTATTTATTTAAGGAAAAAAAAATTATGGTGAATAGTATATATGGGAGGCATAGACAACCAAAAGATTGTGTAAATTTCAAAAATATTCCTCCATCGACACTTATCTCGACATAATTTATGATATTATACATATATTTCCTATATTTCTCAATTTTTTTCAAACAAAAATTATGGGAAAATCCAACATATGTACTTACAAAAAAGGAAGATTTATAAAAAATAATGTTGCCACCAAGATTAGATTAAAACATGGAACACCAAAAGTGATATGTTACATCGCACAAACGATAGTGTAATTAATCTTTGTTTACTTTGTTCTCAATGGCTAACACTTTGTTTTCTAAAGTCATATATATCATAATGGTGGGGTACATTGCTTAAAGTAAAGATAAGAAAAAAGTGACATTTAGCACACTTTGAATCTGGACCTCTATTTTATATTTATAACATATGGTCCAAACTTTTAGATGGCTAATTTCACTTTCATAGAAGCCTGCGGTCAAAGATTTTTCTACACAATCTACAACATAATTAAATACACCAATCTTTGTATTGGAGTGTACAAACATCTTGGGTTCAAGTCGCTCTAAGTATAAAATCATTTTATTAAAAAGCGTTTTATTTTTACCTTATAAATTTTTTCAGTACGAATCGGAATTTGGGGAAACTCCTCGGGTTGGAAAAGAAACACACTACTATTTCCTCTTAAACAAAACAAAAATACGAGAATACTCATCATTGACTAATTGACAAGAATATGTCCTAAAGTTACAACATAGTGAGGTTTATTGATAATAACATTTTTAAAAAAAATCACATGTCTATAGAATAATTAGAATCGAATAAAACAACCCAGTGGCCTAAATTCATGTGAAATGAAGCATGAGTAGCACCAAAATTTGTTTTTCTGAAAAAGATAAAAGAATTACAAGAGTATGCACCTGTAAAATTTGTCTTACTATCTTGTACTTGTAACAAATAGTATTAAGTAGGAACATGGGGGAATTAGAGAGAGAGAAAAAACTAACATACATAAAGCAACTTGCCAGCAAATCATTCTTTGTACTAAATAATTAACAATGTATATTGTCCCTCCCTAATAAAATTAGGCTACTTTGGTTTAATTATCCAAAAATTAATCCTGAAATTCAAACTTTGACGTTGTTTTAAATTGGTGGAAACACTACAATTTCATAACTATAATCCCAGAATAACTTAGTCCACGAACTAAACGACGTAAAGAATTACCCGTAACTCCAAGAATAGAGTGAACACAATGAGCATTTCTCTGTAAGAATTTATAAGCAAAAAAGAAGGGAGCAAAACTCTTATTTAATTCTCTATACACAATTTCTTAATTCTGAAAAGACAAATATGATGGCATGATCATTGTGTATTCACAATGGATTTTCTCTGTTCTTGAATGCTAGTCTCGGTTCATGCTAATAGAATATAACCCTAGACCAACTCGAAACAAGAAGAACGGAGAGCTATGTATATATAATATATATGATTCCATTCGTTCTCCGAACCAATTTAACAGATAACACATGAATTAGGATTCTCTTCCATGCTGTGGTGAACCTGGTAGTATGTTTGCGCGGGAGGAGGATAATATGGACGATAGGGCATAGCTTGCATATGAGGAGGAGGAGGATAGTATGGCCGATAAGGCGGTACCATGCCAACCACAGATTGATTATAGCCTTGATGATGTGGGAATGGCATAGGCATCGGCATTGGTTGTGGCTGTGGTTCTGCCTTCTTCTCTCCGGCCTTTTTGGGCTCGTCTTTCTTATTTTCGTCCTTCTTACCTTCTTCTTCCTTCTTACCCTCCTCTTTCTTTCCTTCCTCCTTCGGAGCGTCTTCTTTCTTGCCCTCACCCTCCTTCTTAGCCTCCTCTTTCTTGGCCTCTTCTTTCTTTGGTTCCTCTTTCTTCTCTGGCTCTTTGGCCGGTCCTACTGAGATTATGTGCGCTGGCCAAAATTTCCGTAGTTTGCTCACCACACTCACTGGATCAACTGTTCCGATGATGGTTAACTTCTTACCTTTCATATCCATTGAGATTTCATCAATTCCTGCAACATCTCATCACAACATCCCCTGGTTAGTCTCATTTCAAAAATATTACATATCAAACTCAAGAAACCGTCACCAACTCTAGGAAAGAAAAAAAGATGAGGACTTTAGGGAGTTCAACTAACTGAATTTTCACTTATATTGGAAACAAAGTTATGGAACAACTTTCTCACCAGATTTTAACTGTTACTGCACAACCATCACGATTTGGTTATTTCTAAAGCAAATCATTTTTCTCCAAAGAGCATTAGGCCATTACAGCAGATTGAATTGACCACTACTGAAAATAATGCAGCAATTGAAGTTGATAGAACAACTACTCATTCAATAATTTCTTAGGAAAATATTATTATAGGTAGTGCTTTCGTAATCATCACCAAAAAAGGAAAAAAAAAACTTAAAAATGTAAAATATATCAAAATATATATATATACAACAACACACAGAGAGTAATCCCACAAGTACGGTCTGGGAAGAACCTGTTTCTGATACAATCTCGGCTCAACGAAAACCACTCATCCTCCCAAAGAAAGAATATTGGAGATTAAAATGGAGGACAGCTTACATCTAGTGGACCACACTTGACGTGGCGCCACATCACAATCGATGAAAAAATTGACTTCTTATTTTCATTTCAATTAGTTGAAAGTAGAATCCAATTTGGAGACTATTGGTAGTGAATGGCTTAGTACCTAATCCAAGTTGGAGAACTACCATCTTCAGTATTAGAACCTCCTAATCCTTTAACAATTGACTCACCACCAACTCAATTGATTACCCAAACTAAATTCTTTCCCTTTTTGCTAAAGATAAATATGTTCAAATCAACAGAATTACTTGTAGTCGTTAAACCGGTATGCCTATACTTAGTTCATTTAATTTTATTCAAATAAATATCGATTAAATTCTTCGACAAAGAGGTGTTAGATGACACTACTTGCTTAATATTAAGAGCCAGTCTGATCATGTGATATGAAATCATAATATGAAATTCCCACAGACTATGTTGCTCGAACTCTTTAAAATGTCCCCTGAGTACCCATTTGTACCAGAGAGACATGCCCACGGACTAGGTTGCTCCAACTCTTCCACATTCATGTCGGATTATCAAAAACTAGTGCATTTTCGAAGAATCTAACCTGCCAATGGCAACATTTTTAGAGTGTTCGAGCAACATAACCCGTAGGCAACCATTGATAATTCGAAATATTCAATCATTAGTTTTTTAACTTTTAAATTGCAAAAATAAATTAATTGGAAACACTCTCATAATCCCCACACACCATTTTAGCTTTGAAATTTTGATTAGATGAAAAAATGCACTAAAAATAACATTTTTTCAATACCTGGAAGAGCAGAGACCGTCTTCAAGGCCTTGCGCTTGTCTCTTACATCATGCACCTCCAAATTCAATATAAATTTCTGCAGAAAAAAAGTGAAAAAAATAAAATCATTTTCCTGCAAAATAAAAAATGAAAAACAGTACCAGCAAAACAGAGCAAACAAATCAAAATACAAAAGAATCAACCACCGACAAAATTTAGAAGAAAAAAAAACTCCAAAGAATCAATAAAACCCAAAAAAAAACCGACACCCAAAAGTAAATTCAAAGCAAAAGTTGTGCATCTTATGAAATATTCCGCAAGTGGAATAACAAAAAAGGCAAAAATCAGATAAGGGAATAAATAATTTATCAGAGATACCTTCATCTTGCAGTCAGAATCAAAACCCAGAAGAAGAAAAAAAAAGTTGTAGAGAGAGAAAGAGAAGAAGCTAGAAAATGGTGAAGAGGTATTGAATAGAAAGAGACATAAACCGAATATATGGTTTTCTAATTAGTTCAATTGAGTATTTGACGGTAGAAAAAGGAACCCAAATAGAGAAAAAATTTCCGAATCAGAACAAAAATGCAGAATAAGAGAGAGAAATTAGAAAAAGGGCTTATGGGCTATGGTGTTATTATATATTTGGAGCTACAGAGAAGAAAGGTGATAACAGTGAGGGCAACAGTGGCAATTTGTAGGGAAAAAAAAGGTGGGGGCTGGGGTAAGAGGGGGCTAAAAGTTAAATTAATTTAGAGAAGGGGTTACATGTTAAATTTATTCTTCATATTGCCACGTGCCAATTCTCGATTAATTTTGATTTGATATGAAATTTAAATTATTTAATTTTAATTAAAGATATTTTAAATATACAAATTGTTCTTCAATCATGCTATGTTAAATATATATGTATATGAAAAATTTAATTAAAAAATAATATTTTTTAAAAAACAAACTAATAAAAATAGATTAAATAAATTAAAAATAAAAAATAATCAATAGAATAATGGTTTGTTTAAATTTTTGTATATTAAAAGTTGATACATCCAATGTTAGTTGATGAACTGATACAACAATAATAACAACATATCAGTGACTCTTTCTTCAATAAATAAAAAATGTGTTTATGAAAGTATTTGAATAACCGTAAAAGTAAAGAATTGGAAAACTAAAAATTAACATATTTTATGCTAAGTTAGTCGATGTTTGTTTTAAGGACAATAATCACTCCTAAATATGAAATAGAAAGAATATAAGTAATTTATGTTTTAAAACAATAAATAATGCTGAAGTTTAAAATCTTATGTAATTTTATAACAACTTATGCTGAATTTTTTGTTTTTCTTTTGGGTTGTAAATCCCTAGAGTATCCGTTATGCATATTTTTCTAGGTATTAAAGTGTGTGAAAGTTAAAAATACCTTTGTTAAGTTATACTTCCTCCGTTACAATTTCTTTTTTTTTAATATTTGATCCTGAGTTTTAAAGAATAAAAAAGATTTTTAAATCTTATAATTAAAATAAATTAAAGATAAAGCAAATTTTCTATAAATTAATAAAGTATTATTATTCTATAGAGATAGTATTTAATTGATAGATTAATTTTTATTAATTTAAAGAATGATTGAGATTTAATTAAGATTAATTTTGATTATATTAAAATTGTCGTATCTTATTAATTTATATATCATATTTATTGATTTAACATAAAAAAATATTATACATAAAGTACAACGGGCATATCAAAATCATTGTATCTTACTAATTTTTGTATCATATTTATTGAATTGTCACTATCGTGCAAACGAAAGAGCATGGATGACAAGTGTGTGTTTTTATGAATATATTCGTTGATTTGACCACAAAATGCATGGTAGACGAGCTTTGCTTATGGTAGATAATTGTTCAGCCCATAATAGAAATATTGAAAGACTACAAAATGTTGAATTGTTTTTCTATGCCACCCAACATGACATTCAAAATTCAACCTTGTGATGTTGGAATAATAAGAGCTTTCAAGTTGTATTACCGTAACAGAATTAGAAGGTTATGAAGCGGGACAAACTGATCCAACAAAGATTAATGTTTTGGATGCTATCAATTTTGCAATCCCTACTTGGACAACAAATGTTCAGCAAGAGACAATAGCAAATAGTTTTCGATAGTGTAATATTCATTCGGGAGATGCAATTTTGAAGAAGTTTGAATGAACCTACTTATAAAAACGTTATTTATGAACTTGCAATCATGATAAATGATCTCGGTTATCCCAATAAAATGAATGTTAATAACATGTTGAATTATCCGCGTGAAAGTGATACATGTTCAGATGTCCAGAGCTTAGAAGAAATTATGGATATCGTCAGAAAAAACAATGTGATGATGAAGTTGCAGATGATATTTTACCTTTGGAAACAGTTTATGCGTAAGGAAACACTTATCACATCTAGAACTCTTAACAATTTTATGGTGCAATTCGAAAAGACAATACCCAAACTTTTGATGCAATAAAAAGTTAGAGATGAACTCCAACTAGATTTAAATTTTAAGAAAAACACACACAATAGAATCATATTTTATTAAATTGTCTTAGATATATTTGTATTTTTTAAAGAGTTATTCATTTAAGATATTAATGGGACCATTGGTAATTTTTCATCGGCTCAAGTTGGGACCGGAGAACAATATTACTTCAAAGAGATTATTAATTTATCGAATATTAATTTATACAGATTTTATTGTGTGTAATATGTATTACAATGACATTTGATCTTGTGAATTTAATGTCATATAAAAAGTTGAAATTAAAAAATAGTTAAAAATAAAAATAAATATTATTTTTTAAACGGACTAAAAAAAACAAGACAAAACAAATTGAAACATATGAACTACTTTGTTCAGTGTGGGATTGTTCAATAAGTCAACCGCAAAATTGATTTATTGATACTAGATTATCGAATTAACGGTTAAATTATTATAGTTAATGGTTTATCGATGCGGGGTTGGATTACTCAATTTCTTTGTTGGGTGGACCGCCGTTAAAACTTAGAGTAGTTACATTTTTACCATAAGCATATTTGTTAAGTAAATACTTAGGTGTACGTACCCACAAAATTTAGATTTTTATATATGTCACTATGACTCACAATTACTAAATTACCATCTTAAGTAGGGCTACAAAAAATATTTTGTTAGATAGTAGATTAATATATTGGTGAGTGAAAGTGAAAGAAGAAAGCATGAAATTATAGAGCCAATACACTAATTGATCCGATACCAAATCAATCGATAGCTTATTGATTGGCTAGCAAATTAATATAATTAAGATCTAATAAATTAAATCATTAAGGATAATTATTCATTCAATCCGTCCAATAGACAACCCTAATTTACTGAAGTTCAATTCATCACTTTGTAGTCACCCACTCGTTGTCCTTCTCAAAAAATAAAATAAAATATACAGATCATAATTTTGGAAATATCTTTTGAACAAATTGAAAATTTCATGAGAAAGATATTTGATAAAAATCCTGAAATTAACAAGAAATCTAACATCAGAATCAAAGTCTAATATTTTATGTGTAAAATTAAGAAAATATTAGATTCATGTCTAATTGTTTTTTGGAAGAGACATTTACAAGGATAATATTTATACAATTTTTAAAAAGAGATAAAATCTTATTTATCAATGACGTAAAAAGGGACATTTGAATAAATGAATTAGCTAGGTCGGATGTCATGCTCCAAACTAGTTCCATTTTCATCAAATTCAAAACAATTATTATTTCAATATTTTTAAAATTTGTAGTATGTTTCAAAGCCTGGACCACGAATATATTTAGACCAGACTTATATTTAAAGTGAAAAAAAAAAAGGCATTGGTTTTCTAAGTCAATATAATAATTCAATTTTTTAAAATTTCAACTTTTCTTGAACACTATAAAGTGCAACTAGATAAATATAATATTAAATAGACAAAAAGCCGTCATTTACCACCATTTGTTGTTGTTCAATGTTCACCCTCTTTGCACAACGAAAAATTGATATATTAACCCTTTAAAGTCAATGTTCAACCGAACAAATTTTCGGTGGGGGAGTACTAAGTATTTTTTATTTTTAAGAGATTTTAAATTTGAATTTTTTGGATATGAGATTATCTTTGTTAATGAGTGATTTACTTTCAGTGAAGAATTTTCAGTGCGAATTTAAATTTAATAAATTTTAATATAAATATCAGATATCAAATTAAACAAAAATACTGAATGAATATAAATCCTTCTGGTTAATATATATAGTTTTGTATCCATTAACTGAGTAATGGTGGATTTTGTAAATCAGTTGGTAGACAAAAAAAAGAAGAAGACAAAATCCAAAAAATTTCAACAATCGAGAATAATAGGTTAACTCCGTTATATATATACAATATCTATATTTTTGGTTATATATGTTTGATTTAATATATATTTTAAAGTAATAAATAAAAAATAATCTTTTTTGTTTATTTTTATTTATTTATTTTAAATTTTAAACGTTTTAAAAAAAATAATAATTGATAGACTATAATTGTATCCATATTAATTGATATTTAAGAAATACCTAATTAATGCTAAAAAAAAATGATTCTTTTATATGTTAAATGTGACAAATAAACGTGAAAAATCTAATTTTAAAATAGTGCATAAAAAAACATAAAACAAATGAATCATCTTTTATACCGGGACAAGACTCTTCTTTACCCATCGTTGGCTGCTAACTAAATTCGTAATATTATTTGTCATTTTGGTCATAAAAGACAAGCGCCTAACTAAAAAGACAAAATTCTCATATACTTAGTAAAACTTTTAAAAACATATCTAGCTAAATTTAAAAATAAACTATGTGTGAATACAAAATAAATATTCGATGAAACATGGGAAAAATGAGCCAATGAAGAGTGATAATATAAAGAGTCATATATTTTATGTACATAAGTATTTTTCATTATTATAGCATTGAATTTAAGGTTTTATTTTCTGCAGGTTAAGGACATGAGTGGCCCTATATATAAAATCTATAACCGGCCTATATTCATATAATATATGGGGCATGCACATAATAAATCAACTTGTTATTAGCTTTAAATTAAAGTTGAAAATTGCATGGTAGGAACTTCTTGTTGGCCCATGTCTCTTTAGTATCAGCAATCAACACCAATTGTTCACCAGGTAAATGTCGGAGTCAGAATTTTTTTTAATATCTTAATTTAGTATATAAAATATAAATATGTGAGAAGATTAAAAGAGATTTAATATATATATGTATAATAAGAACAATAATAATTTTAATTATACATAACAATTTAATATATATTAAAGAAGTTCGAATAAATCCTTTTTTTATCATGGTAGGATTCCTTACTTCGTTTCAGAATGAAAGGTGTGACCTAGTAGTTGTTGATCTGGGGCTGCCCCTATCTTAAATAGTATCATATCCTAATTAATAATGTACTTCCTTCGTTCTATTTTATTTGTTTCTTTTCAACTTGAGACTTCTCTTAAGAAAAAAAAACTCTAAAGACACATTTTACTAAACTATTCTTATTAATTACACTTTAAAAAATTAAGTTTGATTAGTAGAAATATATTATGTGTTACTTAACGATAAAAGTATATTGAAAACAAAATCTTTTTAATTCGTTTAAATAGACAAATAAAACAAAAGAAATCTATTTTTATTTTTTTAACGGAAAAGGGTCAAAAATACCCTTAGACTATCTGAAAGGTTCAAAAATACCCTTCATCCACCTATTGGGCCAAAAATACCCCTCAATCCACCTTTTTTATCTATTTCTACCCTTAAAACTAACAATCTTTTAAATATGTATATATTATTATTATCACTTAGTAGGTGTCATTTTCTTATTGGAAAAATCAGATTCCCACCTATTTAATGTTTTCCTACCCACTCATTTTAGTGTCCATGACCCAAACTCAATTAGAAGATTCATTAAATTTTTTTATAATCTTATTAAAAAAAAATTCAAGACTTTTTTCAGTCAAATGTTACAATTTTCAGTGCAATACAATTTCGTGTGTGCTGTTTTTGCGACTGAGGGGAAGAAAATCTTACTTGAAATTATATTTAGTTTGCAAAAAGTTTAAAAAAAAACAAAAAAACTCTTGATCTCTCTAAGTGCAATCAACTCAGAAGAACTCCAAACTTCAATTGTTCACCAAGTATTGATACTTCGCGGCTAGGTGGACGTAAATTCATAAGTTAATAGGAAATTTGGATAAGCTAATCTCTTAAATTAGGAGTTGATTTTCAATATAAACACTGCGAATTGTCCTTGGAGATATGCGAAATGTACTTGCATGAGTACGAAACAATGGTTGTACCTATTGAAAAGCTAAGAGATGTAGAAGTTTTGAATAAGGCATTTTTTCCGAAATTTCCATCATTTGCAATACAAATTTGATAAGCAATTTTGATAAAGGAACTTGTCGCAATTTTGATAAAGGAATTTGTCAGATTCATACGAAATAAGAAGTATAGTACTGAAAATTGCATCATTCGACTGAAAATTATTTTGAAATTTTGAATAAGAAAAGAGGAAAGAAGAAAGAGACTTAGAGTTATTAAAGGGAGAAAAAATTAATCAATCAATTTATTTTTTTAATGGGTCCTCTAAATGAGTTTGGGTCATGGACACTAAAATGGGTGGGTAAAAAAAATGAATTGAATTTCAGTTTATCCAATAAGAAATTGACATTTAATAAGTAATAATAATAGTATATTTTTTTTTAAAAGATTGTTAGTTTTAAAGGTAGAAATAGACCAAATAAGTGGATTGAGGGATATTTTTAACTTCAATAAGTAGATTAATTGATATTTTTAACCCAATAACTGAACGAGGGATATTTTTAAACTTTATCATATAGTCTAGGGATATTTCTAGCCCTTTTCCCCTTTTTTAATATAAAAGAGACATACAAATAAACTGAGGAACCATACTCCCATGTCACCAACTTATCTGACAATTCAAAATATTTTATTGCACTATTTTTCACACAATATTTCTCTCCTATTGAAATATTATAATATTAAATAATTTAACGAATTTTACAAATATCATACAAAAAGTTACTACTACTTATCGTTAATATAAATGAGTAATAAACCAAATTTAAGTTTTAAAATTTATATCCGGTCAAGAAGATGGAAATAATACATGCAAGGCCATATATAATTAGGAATTTAGTCTATTTCTGTTGAAAATGATAAAATGCAATTAATTCCAATCTTAATTAAACTTTTGTGATCTAATATGTCTTTTCCCTTCTGTTTTTGGAATTTTTCCCTTTTCATTTAAGTGCTTTTCTTCATTTATACACATATCTTTATTATCTCACTTTCTTACTTTAATAAAAGATGGAGATTAGAATTTTGTGGTTCCTATCAATGTACTACTACTAATGCACCAGTTGCAAGAAGCTCTGGTTGTATAATATATAAACATGTCATTTAATTTAAATTTTAGTTAATATTTATGTATGCACTTCAATTTTATGTATACGTAAATAGATACATAAATTTACATAAAATTAAAAATATAGACTCACTCGTCCTTTCTAGTTTCTACTGATTAAATATAACTGATTTTTTTGTGTTTTTCCCCCTCTAAAGTGGTACTACATACTTAATTAGAAAGGTAGAGAGAAGTCTTAGATCAAAAGGTAAAATAAGAGTTATCTTGTTCTACCAAAAATAAAGATTAACGGACCAAAAGACGGAAAATAGTATTTATGAGTCATTTTTCATACATTGGAATATTTATTGTCCTTTTCCGTTCAATATAAACAAAATTTATATTTTACCAAATGCAAGTATTATGTATCATAATATGTAACTTTAATGAAACATGAAATCAACTCGAGTTTTACAATAACCTGTTATTTATAATCTCTTTTAGTTGCAAGTCTAAATTTATCAACAAACAATAATATTCTTACTATAAACATTGTATACACCGACTTTTTAGGAGATTAATACTATTGTGTGTGTAATATATATGACAATACTTTGAATTGATATATTAATTGTACTGAAAATAAATGATATATTATTTATAGACATAATTATCAAAGTTTGCAGTGGGATTATTATTCATTTTAGTACACAGTTTTGTAATCTAAAACAACAGGCTATGAGTCAAATTTGGTATTGGACCGTTCTACTTTAACACAAACTGAGATATTTCGGCCCGTTTTGATTTCTCCTTTGAAAATTTTGTAGCATATGTAACAATAAATGTTTGCATTAAAAAAATAATAATCAACTTTTACCTATAATAAACATAAAAATCATATTTGTATTTTATAGTTATAGTTTGAATAATTGCACGTGATAGCAAATATTGTTATGCTATTTCTATACATATATACAAAAGATAGTGACTATTTCGCCATACATATATACAAAAAAAACAATTGTATAATTCGCTGATTCCTCTTCGAATTTATATAATTTCGCTTGCAAATTATTTGTATAAATTGATGTCAGACTCTCGTTTTGTATAAATTGTTGGCATCCTATTAATTCAATTTTATGTATTTGTATATCTGTATAAAATTTAAATTTGTATATAATTGAATCGAAATAAAACATTTCCTCTCGCTTTATACAAAATAAATTATACATTATATTTGTATAAAGCGGGAAGAGAGAAAGGTAAAAGAAAATTGGGTAGAAAAATATTTGTATTGTATAATTATAAGTTTATAGGATGAAGATATATGTATTTGCATGTGTATACAATTTTCTCTCGCTTTATACAAACAAAAACGTAATTTTTACGTTTTTGTTTGTACAAAGCGAGCGAGTCAAGGGGAGAGTGGCGAGCGAGAGAGGGAGAGTGGTAAGCGAGAATTTAAGGGAGAGAGGCGACTGACAACATATTTGCTATGAGACACAATTAAATCAAATTGTAGTTATAACATTTAATTTAAATTAATAGTTTCTCATTATATACAATTTTCTCAAAAAAGAACCCAAACTTCTCTTCTCTCCTTTTTTAAAATTATTGTTTGCAAAAGTAACAAAATACCAGAAAAACTTAATAGCTTAGTTGGTTGGTTAATTGAATTTTTATTTATTTGATAAAAAATTCATTTTTTATTCTTATAATCCTTTTCTCCGATCTCCAATTTAGAAAATGAAAATGGTTAAAAATGAAAATATTGATGCTTCTGACTCTCTAATAGTCCCTTCTCTAAAATGCTACATCCATTGTACGTGTTATATATATATATATATATATATATATATATATATATATAAAATTAGAAGTTTCATTTTTAGAATTGTATCTAGAAGTTTAAAAGGATGTTAAACGTTATAGCTACTGTTTTTAAAATTTGTGATTCACAGCCATAGGTTTCCTAAATTTTGGTATTTGTATAATTCGCTAAATTGTATAAATTGCCTAATTGTATAAAATAGAATTTTGTATAATTCGATTTCTGATTGTATAAAATTCAGAATTTATAAATGCTTAACCTAGCTATTTGTATATGATTTATGAAAAAATAAGGATAAATTACCTTTTTTTTATATATTGGCAAGCGAAATATGCAAATGGAGTTCGAAAAAATTTCTAAATGTATCTAATACAAAATTTATATACTTATCTTATTTGTATATCAAACGGACAAAAAAAATATACAAATTGCGCGAAATATGTAAATTGCAGTCTCCATAGGAAACATAACTGTAACTATAAGCTATGAAACTCAATTATTGAAACTATAGCTATAAAATTTTATTATGTCTATTAGATTTGCTATTTCTGAAATTTCTCTTACTCAAGTTATTATTCAAACTTTATCTTTTGATGTAAAAATACAATTTTGATAAGAGTATCTTAAATCTTAAAAATCATAATACGATAAATCTCAGCATAATATGCTCATTCATGGAACTTGAAACATTTTATCAATTTAAACTTCAAAAAGAGTTGATGAAATTTAAATTGTATTCTTCTTGAACTAAAGTCAGCATCATGGAATTTCACTTCCATAAATTTGTACTTTAAAATATGAGAAACTTACATAAATATATTGTCTTTAAGATTTTGCTTTTATAAATTTTCCTTTGAAAGAGAAAATCTCCATCTTTTAGGCCCAATTTGTTGGAAAAGACAAAAATATTTTAGGCCCAATTTGTTGGAAAGACAAAAATATTTTAGGCCCAACTATGCTGTGGCCCAATAATTTTTCTTGTTTGGTGTTTCTGGTCGGCTGTTATGAGTCATAAGTAAAGACCACGCGCAAGCAGACACAATGGCACAATAAGTGACGCGTGTGGTCACGCTCCACATGTCCCCTTGCTTCTTCTTCTCTTCCCTTTTCACCTTTTCAATTTTCTCTAATCAATAGCCTAAATTTTCCTCAATTCTCCGTCACATTCCCCTGCAAATTGAAGAAAAATTCAGGGTTTAATGGGTAATCAAGGCGAAGAATTACTGAAGGTAGCTTACAAAAGTTCAAACATCACAGGGGGTTGTTTGGAAATCCGTTTGTTCTACGTACGCATAGCGTCCTGCGCGGTTGACGTAGTTCCGGATCACCTTATACTCCGTCACCTGCGCCGTGAAATGGGTGTTTCGTTAGAGATTAATGGGTGTCGAATTCCAGCATCCGACACCGTTTCCATCACGCTACGCCGTGACAGGGTTGATAAGGGATCATCAGAGGTGACGTATGTTAGCACTGACAATGTTAGAGTTTCTGGGCCGGTGGAATTTGAGGTACATGAAGAGAAAGAGGAGATAAAGGAGTTGATACTTTGTGGGTCATTGGAAAGAGTGGAGGGTACTTGGGATAATGGTAATGGGACTGGATGGAGTATGGATTGTTACAATGCGGTGTCTTTTGGGAGTGGTGGATCAGTGTTTTTACAATCAAAGATTGGGGTTTCGTCGCCATGGATTGAGGTTTACGTAGCGGGTTGTTGTTCTGGTGTGCCTTTGATTCTGACCAAAACGATTCAGGTTAGCCCCAGGAGGAAGTTGTCTAGGCATAGTATGTTGGAATCAATTCCTGAGGACGAGGGGGTTGGGAAGGAGCACCAATATGTCAATGGATTCATTCCACAACAAAAACTGCCGGTAATGCTCATTTCTTGCTTTTCCACTGTTTGTGCCAAAATCTTGTACTGTGTCAAACCTCTGAGATGATAGCATACTACAGCCTTTAGTTGAATTTCAAGCATAATCATTGATCAACTGTATGCCCAAAGAATTGATCTTTAAGCAAATGAACAACATGTTTTTTCATTCTTAATTTTGAATATGGTTCAGTGATGAAATCGGAAGTTGGACCAAAGACTTGGGGGATCAGGGTTCTAATCATAGCATATGCATATAAGTATGGTGTCTAAGCCTTGCTATACAAAATTATACGTACCTGTATTGGTGGGAGGACACTAGTATCCGGCCGGTATCCAGTGGAATAGTTGAGGTGCGCACAAGTTGGTAAAACTCGACCTTTATCAAAATAAATTAGTGAAGAAATAAAAGATGAGGCTTCTTTAGAAAGTTATTTTCTTGGGGCCAGGTTCACATCCTTTAAGAAAGTCTAGAAGGTGAAGTACTGTATTGACTGACCTAGGCCCTGTCCAGTCCTTGATAAAAGTTACGGTGAAGTACTTTCTTCTGCATGAAGAAAGTAAGAAGAATAAGATTCCCGTCAGGAATGAAATCATAAACTTCATCTTCATGGAAATTATAATTTCATCCATTTAGCATAAGTTAGTTAGCCTTCTTTGAACAATCAGCTATTCGGAGTTGTCATCTATTCACATGCCTTTACACCAAAACTGATGCAAAAAGAGTTCAAGTACTTGAGTAAATAAGCTTTAATTAGTTGACACTGCGGAAAGATATGTAGGAAGTCCCGACTCTTGAGGGAATTAGCTTCACAGCAGAGGAGAAAACTGAATAAGTAGAAAAGATATGTAGGGAACTCCTGATTCTTGAATCTACTTCTGAACTCCAATCTCAAGAATTGAATGTTTTCTTTTCATATTCCCATTTTTGTATATTAGTCCATCTCCTTATCTTTATCTTTCGACCTTCAAGAGTCAGCCACCTCTTTTTTTTTATGAAGTAGGTCAGCCACCTCTTGAGATACTTGTGAACACCAACCTCTATGGAATGTTTCCCTTTAATTAACCGGCATTTATATTTCTTTTGCCCATCTCCATTCCTTCCAGCTTCATCAACAGGGTGGCACATTTTCCTTTGACATCATTAATAGTGAACATGCCTTTTCTCACCAGTAAAATCTTGCCAACTCAAATTATATCTACTGAAGTATTATGTAAAATATCCACTTTAAAAGATTTAATCTACTTATTTCAATTTAATTTATTGATAACCCTATGTCTTCAAGTTTCATGTTACAAAAAAAACTTTACCTTTTTGAGATGGTGAGGATTCATTTAGCTGCTTGACCTTATTAAAAGAAGGATTCATATAGCTGCTTGGATTGAGATGTTGACGTTGATGTGGTTATTGTTGTTCTCAATCATCCACCATATTGATGAAAGGTGGTCAAATGTGAACCTTCACTCAATGACTGATAATTGAGTTGACAATAAGTCATTGACTATGTTGCTTAATAGAAGGTAATGTTTCTTGATAACATTCAACATCGCCTATTGCCAAATTTCTCGCAATGGTTCAGTCAATAGAGCAACATAAAGTTTTCATATTGAGAAGCTTTCCTTTGTAGATGTGGATTTGCTCAACATACAAGGATACACTTTTTATTGAGAGATTAGTATAAGCATAAAATATATGGGTGGCATGTTGATGATCATACTTTTTCGAAATGTTAACTTTGAGAAGGTGATGTGTTATTCATTTTTATCTGAGAGGTAATACATAGGAAATACCTTTTTTTTGATAAGGAAGAAAGCAAGTTCTAAACTTGACTCGAATCCCCATCACCTTTCCTACTGAATCAAACAAGCCAATCAACCTAAGTGATTTCGAAGAAAATACTGGAAGTTGCATCTAAGAAGTATCAGTCTTTGTTAGGTATTAAAAAATTTCAGTAATGGTTAGAACATCAGGTTTTTAATTAATTTATTAGGACCATCTTCAGTGTGGAAGACTTTAAAGTTCTGCCATAGATCACATGACTATTTAGAGATGGACAACCCTTTATTTATTGGATATCTTAGAAGTGGTTGAAATTTGAAGAGATATTGTGAATAAAATAATCGATTACTATTTAAGTGTGGAAATTTTGATTTCATACCCAAAACTAGGATTGATGGGGGGAAGGGGTTTGCATGAAGATTCAAGATTTTGTTGTTGAGTAGAATGTTCGTCTTATCTCAGGTTTTGCTTGATTATCGCTCATGCGTTTGTGAAGCTCAACCTAGATCTGTAATAGAGGTAACAATTCACTTGCCCAGATTAAGTTTTAGAGTCTGACATATATGGTAGAGGAATGAAACCAACTTTGGTTTAGCATGTCACTAAAGAAAGACAGACTTGAGCACTTCAAAGAACTGATTAAAAGTACCGTTTGTTACTATGTTGTTAGTTGTTGATGTTGGCACCAGGTAAAAAGAAATGTAGTAGAGAATTTGAGTGAGTTGTGTCTCCTTAGTCCTTATCAAAAGAAAATCATATTCATCAGACGATTATTTTCTGCTTAATAATTTTCGGGCTTAGGAGCATATCCCCCAGTTTACTGATGATGCTTGGCCTGACATACTGGATACATCGAGACATTTTGGTGCTTTTTCAACTCATATCTCTGAGTCGTAAAAAAAGAACAAATGCGGGGAAGCTGATACTAGCAGCTTCTATTGGAATGCTCTGAAAATAGTTCAGGTAATTTATCATTGTACCATGATGCAAGTGATGTCATAAGTAATAATGTAATGTACCGTTAGTGGTTGAAATCTCTCCCTGGTTGCAGAGGGTTTACCAAAAGCTATAGAAACATAAGTTCTTTTATAGGAACTAAGAAGATAGTATGTTATGTAAGGAGAAGTTTCTGTTTGCTTCTTTTTCTCTCTAGTGGTGTCTTTATCTCTCCTAAATGTTGCTATGTACTCTCTAACTTAAGATGTACCTATGCAATTACTAGTTCTTTCTATTGTTTGAATTCCAAATACTACCCTAGTTATCCTCACCTCAAGCACAATAAGGACTCCCTGGAGTAATGCTTAGGTGGGCTTTGATTGTGGAGCAAGTTTACGTCTGGTTTGGTTTTGATATTTTAACCAGTTTTTGGGTTTGATTTTTTCATATAACTGTTTTGTATCTAAGATAACCTCAGCTGGGTAATTGACTGTTCTTTCTTCCACTTGGCATCTGTTGTAACTCTCTATGGAGTCCTCTCATATGTTGCCTTCTTGGCAAAACTTTTCCCATACAATTGAGTGGAGTGCTTGGGAACTACGTAGTGTAGTGACCAACTAGGAAAAGAGGTTGAGACTTGAGTCAACCATATTGGTTATATTCCTTATCCTTTATAGCCTAATACCACATTTTAGTTTCCTGTGGTTTTTATTTGCCTGCCAAGTTCTTCACAAAAACGTTAAGACTAAGATTTATACAACTCATTGGAGTATCTATACCATGCTATGACTGTTCTATATGTTCTTCACAGAAATGTTCAGACTTAAATATTCTTAATAATCAATTGGAGTCTCTGTTGCTATTCTGCATATGTTATCTTTCAAACATCGAAATGATCATGCTTGTTTTTATATTTATTTTATTATTTTGTCATCTTTAACCCATTGAGAATACTTAATCTATCCTACTTCTTGCTGTAGACATTTTGAAGTGTTACCGCAATGTCTTGTAAATTGTGGTGGTTAAACATATATCAATCTTTTATGTCTGTATATTTTGTCATCTCTAAATCAAACTCCTATATTTGACCTTGTGCAATACTAGACGAGAGTTGAAAAAGTTGTGGTTTACCCCAAGTTAGTGTTTGAAAAATGATCATACTTCCTCCTGCTGATATTATCGCAGCCTACAGACTTATCTAACCGCTAATCTCTACGAGTTCTTTCCCTTGTTACCAGCAAATGTGAAGTCTTCTCGTTTTGTTTCCTTTTAAAAAAAAAAAAAAAAAATTGTATGTGTTTTCAGTTCATCTGTTGTTTTCTCATCTTTTTTCTTCTTTCATGTGTGCATCGATTGTAGATCTTCCAATTGATAAGTTGTTGGAAACATAGTTGTTACATACTGATCAGTAATAGATAGTAATCGGAAGTTTGCTTTATGCACTGTTTGTTTCAGCAGATGACAGACTCAGAGTTGGATGATTATGAGTCAGAAGGAAAAGCTGGACATGGCTTTTTCTCAGAAGACATGTACTATGGTGAAGATGGTCAACTCTCCTGGTTCAATGCTGGAGTAAGGGTTGGAGTGGGGATAGGCCTAGGGATGTGTGTCGGTGTCGGAATTGGGGTGGGGCTACTTATGCGCTCTTATCAAGCAACCACTACAAACCTGCGGAGGAGGTTCTTTTAAGCATGAGAATTTTTGTGCGAGTAACTGTGGTCGTTATTGACTTTGATTTGAAGATGAAAATCAAGATCACTAATGGTTGTTGTGATGTTCAGCATCCAACAGTAAGTAGGCAATAGAGGATGACATAGTGGAGCCACTGAGGTGTGACATAATCTAAATATCTGGGAGTGAATATTAGTTCTTGATATACTGAAGCTGCAAAAGACCCTCCATCAAAGACTTTTACCGGAATGTTGACTGATACTAATATGGATATAGCTGTATTTGAAACCGTTGGGAACAATGTGTTTATAGGTATAGTAACGTGTTGTGTTGGAGAAGATGAGCTGCATTTAGATGTAAGTTTTTCATACATCATCTTTTCGAGTAAAGTTTTTCTGGGTAGCTAGCGCGGGGTGCTGCTAACATCTTTTTCTGTGTTACTTTTTTGTGAGTTTACATTGGTCGTTCAATTTTGGTCATGGCAACAAGCTGCCATTGTGTAATAATTGTCGTTTGTATAGTTCCTGTACAAATTACTAATACAAGGAATTGTTTCTTTTGTAAATTCTTGAATTTTTGGTTCAGATATTGATTGTTTCAAGCTTTGGATTCCTCTTACCATATTTGGTACAGTGCACTGATGGTGTACTAACATTGGGTGAAGTATTCTTTTCCTTCTCAGTATTTGGTGCCCCCTCTATTGGAGACAGACTAATTTGAATTCGTGTTGGGTAGGGGGCCATTAGGTGGTATTTGGTAGCGCTTCCTACAAAATTGAGATCTCTAATTAAGGGTGAAGTAACTCCATTCATTACACCGAGTCACGTGGTTGTACCATTGTTGTTGATAACATCAAAAGTATTCGTTTCTGTCTAACAAAAAACTATAATTACTAATTATATCAAGTATTCCATCTAACAAAAAACTATATGTATTAATTATATTACGTAAATGTGAAATTATAATAATGAAGTAATTTTTATTACAAAACAAATTAAATATTTTTAAAGATTATTACTATGAATTGAGTTAGCGTTTGAAAAATTAACTCAGCCAACATTGTACTATCTTTAAATTGAAACTTTATGAGAAAAGGCTCAAAATAGTCTCTCATCTTTGGGTTAAGGCTCAAAGTGATCTTTGAGTTTTCACATGAAGCACTAATAGTCCCTCATGTTTGCAATATTAGTGCACTTTTGGTCCTCTCCTAAAATTTTGCATTATTTTAAACGTTAATTTTGTCCAGAATTTTCCATAAGGAATGTCCAATCGTCTTTTTATATATTTAGTAAAAATAATAATTCTATCTGAGAGAAGGTGATAAGAAAAATACCTTATTCTGCTGACTAGAAATATTACTGCAGCTAAACTAAGAACATCTTAACATATGACTTTGTAGGAAAAAATTTTATTATTGCACGTGAAATTATCGCGATAAACCTCTCAACTTTACATGCAATACGATTTTTACAAAACAAAATAAAGTGTTTTTCTTCTCACATTCTTTCATATGGAGTTTTTATTTCTACTAAATATATAAAATGACGATTGCACATCCCGTACATAAGTTATGGATAAAATCAATGCTAAAAAATAGATAAAATTTTGGATGAGGACCAAAAGTGGACCAATATTGCAAACATGAGAGACTATTAGTGCTCCACGTGAAAACTCAAGGATCACTTTGAGCCTTAATCAAAAGAAGAGGAACTATTTTGATCCTTTACTCGAAACAAACTTTATCATACCTTAGTATTATCGAATAGTTGATCCACTTGCATATACAATAGTACAAATGACTTGTATTTATTGCTAATAATAATAATAACAAATGACTTCTATCTATTGCTAACTAATAATAATAACAATAATAATAATTCATTTGTTACAAATGAGGATTTCAGAAATTCTACTAACCCATATTATAATAGATAAGAGAAATTGTACCAATCATTTAAATCTGTGTACTGCTATCTTGAAAGAAAATAGCAGTGAAAAAGGATCTAATAATATTCTTTAACTTTTCATTATAAAATATCTAGATATATAAAATGAATAAAGGTAGTATTGCTCCGTTTCTTTTACTTCTTCAATTTTGATTTTTTACTTAAAAGTATTATTTTTGTGGAATAAAGCAAGTACTCTTTTATTTTTCTATTTTTTTTTTGATTGACTCTTTTTACTTTTCATTTTTGACAAATATAAGACTCGTTTTGTCCCTCTATATAACCACGCAAAATGTGAAAATGGGCACAAACAGGAAGTTACTGATGGAGTACGCGTAGCATGGACGTGCATACATTATTTAAAATAGAAAAAGAAAAAAAATAAGCAGGAATATTGTATTTTTCTTTCTTTTTTGGGGATTATTTGATCTATTAAGACTGACCCTTAAGCACGTGAATACGCTCTCTCTGTCTCTCTCATTCTCCCTCCATTGATTGCTAGCACGAAGGGCGGATCCATAATTTGATTGGGTAAGTTTCTGCTCTTTTCTCTTCATATCTCTTTTGTCAATGGATTCTCCAAATCTGTTTTTCGCACAGATCATACCTGTTGTTTTTCTATATTTTATGGATTTCACTTTCGGATCCTAATTCCGATTCAATTTCATCGCCGATTGAGAACCGCCGGCTAATCAATTAGGTTTCAATTACAAATCGTGTATAACCCGTTCCATTCGATTAGAGCCCCAAATCTAATGCCGATGCAGCTTTCTGTAAGATGATGTATTATACTGTAGTTTGAAAGAAATAATGAAGATGATTTCTCAGATTAAGATCAAGTATCTGACTGATTGATTATTATTATTCTTACCATCATTTGTGCTGGCTTAACTTGAATTTCTGTAAGAGGTTGTTTACAGTTAATTTATACATATACTGCCTAGATCTAAAGTAGTCTGTTCGAAGGGCTTTTTGCGTTAATGCTTGCTACTGTGTGTAGATAATTTGATCATTAATTTCTCTAGTAAGTCTTTGATTAGTTCATCTTAGACTATAATTGATTCTCTACTCGACAGTGAACTGGTAATAATCATAGAGAGAAACCGCTGGAATATATGTGGTAGTATGCGTTTATAAACATGGAATATTCTAGGCTAAATGCATGGTACTTTTCGATTGCTAGTTGTGGTTTACTGCTTCTTAGTGAGCTAGAGAACTGCTGAAGAGTGCTTATTATCGTTCTTGCATATAGTGATGCATGTTTGGCTGTTAGTTCAAGTGTATGTTCAAAGCTAATTCAACCAGTTGATTGACGCTCTTTTTCTTTTTTCATTTAGCTGTTTTAGGTGTGCTTTTTGATCTATACTATGACATTGCTCCTTTTGATAGATGAGGGAAGTGTGAAAAGCTATGGATGTCATGCAGGGATATGGGTTGACTACCATCTATCCAACTGGATGCATTTTCTGATTTCATATTTCCAGAAATATTTGGTTTTTGACCTGAAATACATGAATACTTTAGATTTCTCAAAGAAATAACTTTTCTACTCTAGGAGTTAGTCCAATTTTGACAAAGTTTATTAATAGTGGTATTACTTGTATAGGTTTGTATTTTACTGTTCTGGATAATATGGTGCAAAACACTATATTACATATTGTAGCCTGCCATTGCTTCATTAGCCAGGAAGAGTGAAACATGAAGTCTGAGCTACTGCATTTCTTGTGTTTCAGTGGTCTTGATTTGAGATCACAGTTTGCTTTGTGATGTTTGTAGTTCATTGAAAAAGGCCTTTTCTGTTTCCTTAACTTGGGAGAGTATGGGACGGAAAAGTTTTGTGGAAAAAGAAACACATAGGTCTTTCAGAGTATTTAATTCATAAATCAACTGAGTTCTTTTTGAAATGTGGTTTTTACATCCTAGAGATTACCACTTGTTTAATCCTTGTCGCAACCTCTACTAAAGGAATTGACATTTGTTTCTTATTTCATCACTTACATGCATCTTGACATTTGGTGCGTTTTCCTTTTTCTCTTGCCTATAGACTTTAAAAATAAGCTTCTCAAGGCCAAAAGATCCATAAATTTCTTTTTTGAAGAATTATCTATCTTGTTGCATACAAGTATAAGTGACACTTTTTTAACTGACGAGTGCAGTGGTTGACTCTGGGTGGTTGAAAGAATGTCAGGCATGGAGGATGGAGCTGAAAAGTCGAACCCATCCACCCAACAAGAAGTTGTGTTTGAACCAAGATTTTTTGTTTTCATCTTACATTTTAGTTATATTGATGATATATTGACATAACTTATCCTTCTTTTTGTTATAGGAGGAAGTTGTTAAAAAGAAATATGGAGGAATGATACCCAAGAAGCCACCTCTAATCTCAAAGGTAAGTCATAGTATTTGTCTGCTAGATTTTGTTACTGTGATTGGTGTCACACTAAATATCAACATTTTTTTGTGAGTATTGCCTCTATCTGTGTTATAAACCACCTCATTTGTCTTCAGGACCATGAGCGTGCTTATTTTGATTCTGCTGACTGGGCTCTTGGAAAGGTATTTTTGCTCTTTGTACTCTCTATGATTTCGCTATAGTTGAAGTTTATACAGACATTATATTGGTATGATGATCACCTAAACCTTTATGATGGTTAATAATCACAGCAAGGCGCAGATAAGAAGCCCAAAGGTCCACTGGAGGCACTTCGCCCAAAATTGCAGGTATTTTGTCGCTTATGAGTCCTCTGAATGGAACTAATCATTTGTCTAAGGCTCTCAATTTTTCTGATAGGTTAATGATTGATGAAACAGTTTATTTGACATAATTTATTCTTTGATTGACATTTAAATGTGATGTTAAAGAGACCCTATGGTCATTTGGGATCATTTGATGTTTCAGTATTAATATACCTTTTGATTTTATGGTTGCATAAGACTTTAGTTCAAGAAATTTTATTTTTGGTGCTACAAGAACAAGTATTGAGCATGGCCTTTCTGGATTCTTTGGTTCACTTCTAATGTCTAACGTCTCTTTTGAACTCTTAATTCTAGCCAACACAACAGCAAACGCGATACCGCAAGTCTCCTTGTGCTCCATCAGAAGGTGAAGGTATGCAAGATGATTGATTTTGTTTATATACCGACTTCTTGTTCATGTAAATTAAGTTTTTGCTTTTGGGGGAAGGACCTCAGAAAGCATTAAAGGATGGAGATAGTTACTAAGTTGGTTTGTTCACTGTTGAGTTATTGTTCCTTTGTCCTGATAATTCTGAAAAGTTTTATGACCTTGTCTCCTGTGTCTTCGCTAGATGGAATTGCTCCGTCGGAGGATCCAACTGCAAATGAATGAGAAGGAGATGTTGACTCTTTGTCGAAATGTCATAAGCTGTTTACATATCTGCTCTTAAGAATTTTAAAAAATAAAAATGATTCACGGGGTGTTTCAACTTTTACTTGAGGCTGGTATTGTGTTGCTGTAACATTGATGTAGGATATTTCTTATGCTGTCTAAATGAAACGAGTTTCCTGTTTGGGTCTATCCTTCCCATGGAATTTATTTTAGTACTAGATGCTAAAATGATTGTTACTATTATTATTATTGATTTACTTGTATTTGTTTTAGTATTACTTTTAGCATTAGTGTTGGTGAATCCATGGTTTCCAGTTATGGTAGAATGAAATCCAAAATAAAATTAGCTATGCTTAGTGGTAACATGGAATTCTGCTGTTTTCTTCCGGAAGATCCTTTTCAATGTTAATTCGTGGATTTTCTTTTATCCATGATCTCCTGCTTGCTTGTGTGCATTTTGATTAATTCCACAAGGTAATTGCTACCTTTCACTACTACAAATATCAGATAAATGTGATGTAATCATAGTTTTTAACCCCACATCATTGTCAATTAGGCACACACCATTGTGTACTTCAGAGAATTTTTTTGATTCGCATGCAAAATGAAACATCCATAAGAATTTAAGGATAACACAACAAAGCATTACTTTTGTATCATTGTAGTTGAACCAGTGGTGTTCAACCGGTGCATAATAATCACCTGAGAATGAATCATAAGTCTAGAAATGTCACCATGGGTTTGGATTTGAGATGTGATGAATGAAAACTCAACCTTTTGCTTCCATCACAAATGTTTCTTAAATAAAGCTATTTCTAAATCTGTTCAACGCCAATTACGGTAAACATTGGGTCTTTATGTCCATTTGTCTAGCAATAAAGATATATACAGCAATGCTACAAGTCTCTCTATGTATGTTCGCCGTTCTTTCCTTTTTTCAGCAGAAAATAAATGACAGCATAGACTTGACTTAGAACAAGTCAATAACAACTGCAAGTTTCACATACACCTAAATACACTCTTAATTCCTTGTTCCATTTGTTCTTGCAAATTCATTTTCTTCCAAATCTCGAATAACATTTCTCCATGGCTGCCAATCTCCAAAATTCTAATATAGAAATTTCCAATGTCATTTCAGAATCAAAGAGAATCGTCTCTTCCCAACAACGCCATTTCAGAGCTCTCTCTCTTCTCTTCTTGTTTCCTTTGTCTCTTTTCACATTCCTCTTTCTAAATTTCGAAAAAACAATAATCATTTCATTCATCTTCACCTTATTTGCCATAATATCCTCTTTTTGTGCTGTGGCTACTATAACATACGCTACTTTTCATGGATATAACGGTCAACCTATCGACTTTTCCTCGATTCTTCTCTCTATTTTCCCCTTGTTTCTTCCCTTTCTTTCTACTTTCACCCTTTTACTACTCATCTTGGCTTTAATTTCCATATGCCTTGGCCTTCTTTTCCTTTTGATCTCCAAAGGAATTCAACTCATGGGGTTTGACATGAATTTGAATTCATTTTACTTCAATTCCTATGTTTCAATAATGATTGTAGTTGGAATATATTTGGACATGAAGTGGATGTTAGCAAATGTGATTATTGTTGTAGAAGGTAAAAGATGCTATGAACCTTTGCGTAGAAGTGCTTATTTGATGAAAAAATTGAAATGGGGGGCAATTTTGTCATTTCAGTTTCTCTCCGTCGCTCCGGTAGGCTTGTTTTTGTGGAACTGCAACACTTTTTGGCTGCTACATACAGGTGGTTGGAGTAACTGGTTGAACATCGTTTCTTTTGCAATGAACTTGCTGATTTACTCAGCAGTTTTGACATTGTTCTTACCTTCTTGTTTGGTTCGAAATGTGATTTTGTATGTGCAGTGCAAGGCCCTATGTGGGGAATTTTTGGAAGACTTAATATAGCTTCAATTTTCTTGATTTTCGAAGTTTCATTGTCTTATTAATATAATGTTCAATTTTACTTGCATGTTCAGATATTAAAAATAAATAACATTAGTTATTCAGTATTTATTTTTAAAGACCACATCTTAATATTCAGATGTCTATTTAGATTAAAACACTCAAATCTTAATGCTAATCTTAATTTTCAGATATGTATTTAGATTCAAAACTCTTAATCTTAATAGAAACAAATGAGACTTAGTATATTACAAGCAGTTGGCGAGCTATATACAGCAAAAATTTATGTTCAAATTCTACTTTTGGTCATAGTTTTCCTCTTGTTTTGGAATCTTCAATTGTTGTAATATGGTAAAGATACTGTAAAAGTAATAAGTGTTATAAATCCATTGAATTGTCTGGATCGTCCTTTAGATATACTCAAGACTTAATTGTATTCATGTATACATGTTTTCAAGGTGATAAGAATCATTTGGACAACTATGTATCTATTGGGTATTTATCATGGTGGCCTTTGGGGTGATATCTCAACTCTATAAATAGAGATATCTTTCACCTTTTGTAGAACACACTTGAATAAGAAGAAAGTCTTCTCCTACATCTACTTCTCTTGCCTTCTTCTCTTTCTATTATATTATTACTTTTATAACACGTTATCAACACGAGACTTTATCCAATTGAGAGTGAGTTCTTGTTTTTCTTTAGCTCATATTTTGGTTGAGCTCGTTATGAAGATCAAAGTATTATATGCATAAAATCAGGTATGTATTTTATAAAATCTTTTTATGATTTAGAATACAATAATGTTCAGTCACTAACATTGACCAGGAACAAAAGACATATACTACTATTGATTGAATATGACATGCTATACAAAAAAAAAGAAAATCTTAAATGGAAGAAGGTATAAAGTTTTAATAGCATGAGTTTGAATATTATTTTGATTATTTTGAAAGACTCAAAGGGTGAGTCATGTTGTATTTCGGTCTATTATACCGTTGGTTAAGGGTAAGACGGTGGATTCAAGTCTCATCGCACCAAAAGGGTAAGACATCAGGTTAAAGTCCGGATGCACCATAATAAAAAAAATGTTTGAGGGTAAAACGATAGATTCATGTTCTATCGCACCAAAAGGGTAAGACATCAATTTGAGATTTGATGCACCGTGATTGGGTTCATCTCCCATAGAATTATGGCGTAACACGCCTTGTATGGGTAAGATATTGAGTTTTAGCCAATGCACCATATCGATGATAAAATGATGACTAAGAAAAATAATACATTTTTGATGAAAGCCTTGAAATTTGTCCCATTGATTTGCTTCATTCCTTGAAAAGAATGTGGTAGCAACATATGATAACTTTAAAATCTGATGTTGACTTGCTCCATTCTATCGTATGAATGTGGTAGCAGTAAATAATTAGTCTGAAAGATGACAAATGATTAACGATATGAAGAAGGGCATGAAGGAACGGAATTATAATAGTAATCATTGTAGTAATTATAAAAGGAAGAACACTATAGGTTCTCCAAATATTCCTTCAAAATGTGAAGGCAGTTTTCATTATCAAAATGATATGAAAGGTCATTGGACTTGTGAATGTTGTCGACCCAATTATTTGACAAGTTTATAAATCCTCTATCAAAAGACAAGAAGATAAAGTAATGGTACACTTGATCTTTCAAAATGATGTTGAGCAGTTGAGGTGGGTCATGTAAATATGATGAATTTTAAAGGCATGACAAAATGCTTATAATGCAAATTTATGAAACACATATAAATGATTAGTCCATTCCTTGAAGAGAATGTAACTTGTGATGAGTATCGTGAATGCTCCACCATTCTATAAGAGAATGGGTCAAAATGTGATAAAATCATTATGGATTGGATATATGCCACAACTCACCTCTATGGGAGGTTTGAGAAAAATGATATATGTCAAACTCACCTTTACGGGAGGTTTGAGAGGAAATAAAATTTATTTGACAGAAATGGTTAATGATATTGTGCGTTTATACGTCACTATGGTATGTTTATTGTGAAGTACCGAAAGGGCAAAAGAAAAAATAGTTCTTGCCTATAAGGGTTGTGGTCATTATTGTGTGGCAATACAAATTTGTCAGTTCTTGCCTATAAGGGTTGTGGTCATTATTGTGTGGCAATACAAATTTGTCATTGGTTGTGTACCTATGGTACAACAAAAGTAAAGCAAGAAACATGTCTTGCTCGTAATATTTTGACCATGACAATAATAATATAATTTCCTCCTTGAAGGAGATGTTCACCATAGGAATGGTGTCATGCAATATGTGATAGTACACAAAATTAATAGCAAGCTCTAACGAGTTGTGTCATTACCAGAGGAATAATATTGGGGTTCTAGTAAGTCTCAAAAGAAACTTTTTAAGTTTCAGATGAATTAAAAAAAAAATTTGAGACTGTAAATTACGAAAAGATTTAATATCTTTAAATTACTACAACCAAAGCGGGTTATAAATATTGATGTAAACGATTACCCATTTTTTTCTCTTATTTGTTGCATACAAACATGGACATGCTGATGAAATCTCATGTAAAAGTAAACTGTAAGTGTACTGAAATAAAGATCAGTTGGCATGACAGTTGGCCATTGCGATTAAATGTGATGCAAATATAATTGAGAATTCATGTGGCTTATATGATGAAGAAATAAAGATTCTTCAAGAATTCTCTTGTGTTGCTTGTTTTCATTGTACCAGCTAAGGTTGGGATTGTAATTCCCTAAAATTTTTGGAACATATAAAAAGGTGAATATGGGCCCATTCATCTGCCATGTGGATCATTTGCAACTATATGATAGACGTATCTATGCGATGATTACATGTGCTTTGTTGTCAACTTACAAATTGGTGTTTGTAAGGTTGTTTGCTCGAATTGTTAAATTTAGAGCATAGTTCCAAATTATGAAATTATATTGATAATGCTGGTTGATTTAGCAGAAATTGTATGCCTCCAATTATAGCTAAATCATGGTTATGAGAACAAAACTCTCAAATAAGATTTGATATGAGATAATTTTATTTAACATGTAGCAACACATGTATGCATCAAGCCAACAAGGTTTCCCCTTCATAATTGGTTCAGGGTCAGGAGCCAAATAATTTTCATCTAAAGTGTTGAATGTGCGGTTATGATTTTAATTGCTCCACCACGCACAAAGATGAATTCTCAAATAAGGTTGGAGTGAATGTTAGATTTTCTAACATTAGGGAGAGAGATGATTGACAGCTGAAAATTATGTGTGAGTTTAATTATGAATTATCTAGATTCTCGTTAAATAAATATGTGAACTTAAAGTTCAAGGGATAATGCATTTGCATAATGTTGCAAATTAATTGCCAGATAAATGTACTGACCCTATGAAATAATTCAGCTGCAAATGCTCCAATGTGAAGTCCTTGAAGGACAGAGTCTATGATACGCTGGAAGCGTAATAGACCAATCGATTCCAAATATAAAATTCCTTGAAGAAGGAGAGGAGCAAATGATCAATATGGTCATAATAATGAGGCAAGTGCAATAAGAGAGCACCACGACATAACAATTCATAAAACCTTGGAAAAGGTTAAGGTACCTGAAAATGATAAAAAATGAAGAGATCTCAATAAGTTATGTCATGTTGGAATCGATATCAAATAACCGTCGACGATATCTTTTATATGAGGTAGCGCTCAATGATATAAATTGTGGCGAGGATCTTGAATTCAAATCTGTCATAGAGTGAGACAGATAAATGATTGACCAAGTAAAATGCATAATTCAAGTATATTTTGTTTCACTTAGAAAAGTGACGTTTTGGACTGGTAGTCCATAAATCAAGGTATAATGTCAGTGGGGTACAAATAAATTATTATGCGATAGTATAACCGTAAGATATCAAATACGATTTGTGCCTTGGGGTATAAAGGTTTGTCGCAAAAATCCTGACATTATTGAAGATGTTTTCTCCTATGGTGGATGCAATGAGGTTTGTTTTGATCTGGCAACATATGAAAAACTTGAATGCATTTAATGAATAATTGTAATGTCTAGCTAGACAATGAAGATTATATGAAAATCCTTGAAGCAATCGAGGTGTCTGAAGCACATAAAAGTTTGAAGGAAACTTTTTCAATAAAGCTTCAAGAATCCTTATATGGATTGAAATAATCAAGGAAGCAAAAGGGTACAAAAAAAAAAGACCCTAATTGTCCTTGAATTTTTATGAAAAGGTCAGGATATGAATTTGTTATTATAGTTGTGTATGTTGATGACTTAAACGTCATTAGCACTCTTAAAGAGATTTTAAAAGTTGTTGAGTGTTTGAAATGGTGAAAAGGTCTTGGTAAGACAGAATGTTGTCTTGACCTACAGATTGATAATTTGACGAATGAAATATTTGTCCATCAATCAATATACACAGAAAAGTTTTGATGCAATTTTATATGGATAAATCACATTTATTGAGTACCCCAATGATTATGAGATCGCTTGAAATAATGATGATTCATTTGATCTCAAGAGAAGGATGAAGAGCTTCTTGGTGATGAAACTCCATATCTTAGTGCAATCGGGGTACTAATGCATCTTGCTAACAATACTCGACCAGATATCTGTTTTGCAGTAAATTTACATGCAAGATTCGGTTCCTCCCAAACAAAAGGATACTGAAATGGTGTTATGTATATACTTGAATACTTTGAAGGACCATAAACATGAGTTCATTCTATTCCGAAGAATTCAAGTCAGAGCTGATGATTATACAGATGTAGAATATTTATCTGATCCGCATAAAGCACGGTCTCAAAAATGCTATTTGTTTGCACGTGTAGGCGCAACAATATCCTGACGATCAATGAAACAAATGTGCTATGCAGAAATAAAAGCCCTCCATGAAGTAAGTCGAGAGTGCGTCTGGTTGAGATAAATGACACACCATATTCAGGAAATATGTGGTTTTTCTTTGAAAAAGAATATACCAACCACAATGTACGAAGATTAGAGACATCATCGTAAGAAATTAATTGATGTTTTAATCAGGGGAGTATAATACGCGTTGCATTCTTTTTTCCTTGATCAAGGTTTTATCCCACTGGATTTTCCTGGCAAGGTTTTTAATGAGGCAACAAATAATGCGTATCAAAAGATATGTGTACTCCTTTTCCTTCACTAGAATTTTTTTCCACAGGGTTTTTCCTAGTAAGGTTTTAACGAGGCACATTATCTATGGACATCTAAGGGGGAGTGTTATAAATCCATTGAATTGTGTGGATTGTCCTTTAGATATACTCAAGACTTAATTGTATGCATGTATACATATTTCCAAGGTGATAAGAATCATTTGGATAACTATGTATCTACTAATTGGGCATTTATCATGGTGGCCTTTGGGGTGATATCTCAACTCTATAAATAGATATATCTTTCACCTTTTGTAGAACACAGTTGAATAAGAAGAAAGTCTTCCCCTACATCTATTTCTCTTGCCTTCTTCTCTTTCTATTATATATTACTTTTATAACAATATGATTGTTTATTTTTGTTGTATTTCAACGTGGATAATTTGTATTTATTTTTCGATTACTTGATTAAGTTAATTAAATACATAATATATGTTTTTTTCTTAATTATACTCGCATTAACTTAAAGTAGAAAAATACTCGAATTTTACAATATATTAAAGCATATTAATATAATAAAAGAAAATGATATATTTCCGTTGGAACAAGACTAGTTCTTAATAATTTAATATGCTGAAACTAATATTTGAATATAATTTTATCAGTTATACACGAAACATATATTTTATTTTTCAGAAAAGTTTTCTCTCAAATAAGAGCGTGATATAGAAACTAGATGCTTAAATTTATATAAAATTGAACTAGTATATATCTTAGGTGTATTATACTGTATAAAACATATTTATATGTTTAGTTATATATTTATATACCATTGACATAATTATGAGCAAAGATCACATCAAAGAGAAAGTATATGAATATGCCTAAAAGAAACAGATTTTTAATCATAATTTTGTTTCTGAGGTAAAATTTAAATTTTTTCAACAACTATTTCCAAAATCAACTGAACCCCAAAAAGGTTAAAGAAATTAAAAGCATATTTTAAAATCGATATATTAAACGATTCCATCACGTTTTCCAAGGATATTCCCTTAGATTAGGGACTTGATTGAGAAATAAAGCAATTAATAGGGGTTGTTTTGGCAAAAAAGAGAAAGTCACAGGGCCAGTGTGACACAAAAAAAAAGTGACAGGGAAGACTAGGGTCTCTCACAACTCTTGAGGCAAAAAACCGGCACCTCATTGCTTTCTAAACTCGCCGGAGAAAAAGACGGAAATGCTCGCCGGTGTTCTCCGGCGTCCATAATCATTTCCGACAACAACGTCATCCAGATCTCCGGCAGCAATAATGGCGCACCACAACAAAACGACGTCGTTGATTACTCAACAAGTTCCTCTAGTCATAACACTCAATTGCATCGAAGACACTACGTTAGAACAAGAATGTCTCTCCGGCATCGCACTAATCGAACACGTCCCACTCAGCCGCTTAGCCGAAGCACGGATCGAGTCAGCTACAGCCGTACTTCTTCACTCACTTGCGTTCCTTCCACGCGCGGCACAACGCCGGCTCCGTTCATGGCAGCTTATTCTCTGTCTCGGCTCCTCCGACCGCGCTGTCGACTCAGCCCTCGCTTCTGACCTTGGACTTTCTCGGCTTGTTCATGTAGATGTTAACCGCGCTGAAGAGGTTGCGGATACTGTTATGGCTCTTATCCTTGGTTTGCTTCGCCGTACTCATCTTCTCTCTCGCCATACGTTATCGGCTTCCGGCTGGCTTGGCTCCGTTCAGCCCCTGTGCCGTGGAATGCGCCGCTGTCGCGGCCTTGTACTGGGAATTGTTGGTAGATCTGCGTCTGCAAGGTCTTTGGCTACCCGGAGTTTAGCATTCAACATGAGCGTGCTTTATTTTGATGTTGAGGTAGTTAAATTGATGAATTTCGGTTAAAAATGTCAACTTTTCTGAATAGATTTCACACTTATACTGAAATATATCAATCAATCAACATGATCCTGCTACATTATGATGTCGAGGCAGTGAAATTGATGTATTTCGGTTTAAAATGCTGACCTTATGACTAGAATTCACAGCTTAACTGAAATATATCATTCAATCAACATGATCCTGCTATATTTTGATGTTGAGGTAGGAAAGTTGATGTGTCCCGGTTGAAGATTTCAAGCTTTATGGGTAGATATTTCATTGATTAACTGAAATATATCATGTAAAACAACTAAAAGTTCACTTTGGGTGTCCCTGTATAAGAAGCACAGTGAAGGAAATATCAAAGCATAGTGAAGGATTGATGAGATAAGTATTAGTGTTTCATATCAATGCATGCTAACACAGTTTTTATTTCTTAAATGTTTACAGGGAAATGGAAACATGAGCAGACACTCTATTAGATTCCCACCTGCTGCCAGGAGAATGGATACCCTTAATGACTTACTCGCTGCAAGTGACCTGATATCATTACATTGTGCTCTAACAAATGAAACAGTTCAAATTATAAATGCAGATTGCTTGCAGCACGTAAAACCTGGTAATTTTTTTTCTCTGGATATGTATCTGTAGTATTTCCTGTTGCCTCAATCCCACATTTCCTCTCTCAAAGGGGTGACTTGTTGATCATTTCATGCAGGGGCGTTTCTTGTTAACACCGGTAGTTGCCAACTGTTAGATGATTGTGCTGTGAAACAACTTCTAATAGAGGGAAGCATTGCTGGCTGTGCTTTGGATGGTGCTGAAGGGCCACAATGGATGGAAGCATGGGTATGATGAATAGTCTTAGGGTATGATTGAATGTTAGGAATATATTTGGTTAAGTAGCTCTTTTGTTGAATTCCTGTCATTAATGTCATGATTGCTAGTAAATAATGGTGAGACTGAATTTTCCGTCTTTGAAATTTGAATTACGATGTTTCTTCAAAATATCTTTCTTTTGTGCAAGAGAGAGTGAGAGGCCAATTAATAGCTGAAGCTCTTATACAAATGGTTTGCCAGGTGAAATTCATAAACCTGTGAGGGATGGTGTACTCATTTAGGAAATTATTGAGAAAGTTGGTTATTGCCTTACTGTGAAAGCTTGCTTGTTTGATAGATATTGTCCTGCAGTTTTGAGATTGAAAATTGGGTTGCGCATATTGAACTGAATTAATTTGAAGCACTGAGAATGAACTCTATTCCAAGGTGCTATAGCTCTAAGTCCATGCATGCTAGTGATTCTTATCCTTAACTTTTAGACCGAACTCCACCTGGTGTATATATACACTTAGGAACCAAAACATGTATGGGTGTAGTCTAGCAGGCATCCTTAATCTCCTACCTCATCAAGGTGTATGCATTCTCAAACACTTGTTTTGGTGAGAGATTAATGGAGATAGAGAAGTGTTTCAGGATGCTGTTGAAATGCTCAGTTGTTCTGAACTTTTTGTTACTCCTTTCTCTTGTTATGCTCCATAAATAAAGTTGGGGAAGAGATCTGTCATTAAATCTTCACTTATGGATGATGCCAAGGTTATGACCCAAGTCCAACAACCTGAATGTTGTTGTTTTCAATTTTCTTTTCTTCTTTTGTTATTTCTTCTACTTCTGCAGTATTTTATATTGTTGCATTTGAAGGCCTTTAAAGTAATTCATTATAAAAAAAGACTTTAAAGTAATTAGGGTTGTGATTTGTACCTCATTGTGACATTCTTGCAATGCCTGCTCTACTTTCTAGAAATCTACCTGTCCAAGTTCCAACAACAACAACATATTACCCCGTGTAATCCCACAAGCGATCTACTTGCCCATGAGTAAAAAAACTAATCCTCCTATCTGAATCACCGATTCTGATAATTCACTTGACTTCTGTAAAAATCTGTTTTTTCCTATAACTATCTTATACTTGTCCTTTTACAAATTTAAGCTAGTAGAAAGAAAGGAGAGAAAAAACTATGGACAATTTATAATTGTATAGCTGTGTCATTACTATCAAATCTTTGCCCTAGTATCACTAACTAAAAGTAGTTTCTTCTCGATTTAGTATAGTCACATTGTACAAATACTAAGTGGTATTTAATTAAGTTGTTCTGTAAGAAATTGTGTTGACTATGAGACACTATGAACTGATATATTTCTGATATTTGAGTGACCCTGGTTAGACCTGTGTAGAGTTCTTATAAAGATCTACTTTTTTGAATTTTAAGTTTTGTATACCCTTGGACTTCGAGGGTTGTGAAATCCTTTTTCTTTATGCACCACTTTGTTTCCGATAGAGGCAGGATTGAGGATTATTAGGTGGAGATTGCCAATGTTTGTTGGTGGTATCTGTTTGCACATTTGGATTCATGGATTTATGTTAATTTGATTTCTGCAATATGCTATTTTGAATATAGTCCTTAATTGGAACTTACCTATTTCAAAAAAAAAGAAAAGAATATAGTCCTTAATTGGTTTCTTTTAATTGACGTAAATGAATGTATCTTTGTATTAGGTAAGGGAGATGCCCAATGTCCTGATACTGCCGCGCAGCGCAGATTATAGTGAAGAAGTGTGGATGGAAATAAGGGAGAAAGCTATTTCTATGCTGCAGTCATTCTTCTTGGATGGTGTTGCTCCAAAGGATTCAGTGTCCGATGAAGAAGAGGAAAGCGAGATAGGGTATGACAATGAAGTTCACCAAATACAAGATGTTGAAAGCACGCTGCAGGGTTCTCCTAGTCAGCAGGCCATTGAAGATGTTGCAGAGAGCTCTCAGAAAAGATTAGTGAGTGTCTCGAGGGAATCACCTAGTCAGCTTCAAGGCTCCATGGTATCTCAAAATAGTTCTGGTAGATCTGAAGTAAAGAGAAGTCGATCAGGTAAAAAGGCTAAAAAGCGGCATGGGCGCCAAAAATCACAACACAAAGTGGATGAACATTTGGCGTTTGAAAAGGAGAGTACGTCACACCATGAAGATGGGGCAACAATGAGCGGAACAGATCAAGGTGTGAGTTCCAGTTCACGTTTTGCTTCTCCAGAAGATTTAAGAGGTAGAAAGACATCAATTGAATCAATACAGGAATCATCAGTGGAGCAGCTATCAAAAAAAGGCATAAATCTCAGCAGAAAATCTTCAGAACTGCTGAAGGATGGTTATGTAATAGCTTTACATGCAAGACATCATCCCGCCTTGCACGTCTCCAGACAAAGAGTTAAAGGGGGTGGTTGGTTCCTCGACACAATGTCAGATGTTACAAAAAGAGACCCAGCGGCACAGTTCCTTGTGGTTTTTAGGAGCAAGGTATGCCTGACAAGAAATTTTCTTTTCCAGTTGTTGCATAGCTGCCCCTCTACCTTCAGTTTGTGTGTAACTATCAGCATAGTGCTTTGGGTTGTGTTGAGGGGGTGTGGGTGAGGAGAACTAGGAGCCATTGGGCAACTTCTGCAAAATGTTTCAGAAAAAAATGTGCAAAAAGAAAATATATGGATTATTTGTAGTTCTTTTTGTGTGCTGTTTTGAGAGTAGAAGAACTTGTTGCCAACTCCCTCAAGCCACGTATAAATATATAGTTTCTTCTAAAAACTATTCTCAGAAACTTCTAGAAAAAAATTAAAAAATACATTTTTTTCGGCAATAGTTTTTTCTAGATTTCAAAAACATTTCCTCAAACTAATGCTTTGTGAACACATATAATGACTCTGAGGTTCTTCTCTTTCAGGATACAATTGGGTTGAGATCATTTACTGCTGGAGGGAAGTTACTGCAGGTATGTTTTATCACTGTAATTCTTGTTATAAGACATCGTTGACCAAACCATTAGGAAACTGCAAAAGCTTTGAAGTTAAATTGTTGCTTCTACATGTTAGGAACTTTAAGTTTGAGATCACTTGCGTATTAATTAATCATAAACTCTGGATGAATAGTTCTTATATTTATTTCATCAGAATCATTCTTATTTTATATGTAGAAATTTTTTACCCCTTTCCGCAGAAGATGCTGTAGCTTTCCAAGTGCTCTTTGTTCTACATACTTAATTTTGGTAGTGTATAAAATACTTTCTCTATGTTGTAAGTTAGCATCAATAGCTGAGGTAGAAATTCATTTCCATATACCTAGTTGCTGTTAAGAAGTTATTCGCTCCAAAATTTGAGGGAATTTTGTGTTGGTGAAGTTCTAAATTTGTCGATATAAGACTTTAGGAATCAGAGATATTAGATTTGTTGCATCCGTTCTTTTGTGGATTTCCAGCTTGCTTGATTTTCTTGGTATTCATATAGAAGCGGTGATTTCACCCTGACCCCGATTTTGCAGATAAATAGGAGAATGGAATTTGTATTTGCAAGTCACAGTTTTGATGTTTGGGAGAGTTGGACATTTGAAGGCACAATGGAAGAATGTCGACTAGTTAACTGTAGGAATCCTCTGGTAAGTTCTTGTTCTGCTTCAGACATTCAGAACTCTAGCTCCCGTGCCCCATTCACATGATAGTTACTTACTGTTACTATTTTGGTAATATGTCCCCACTCCCCAGTACATCTCTTTTCCCTTTCTTTGAACTGTGGTTTTTAATCGAGTGTATTATACATCCATTGTGAGATCAGTTGTTTAAGAATGCTTATTCTCTATCATCCACTTTAGAAATAACCAATAATTTGATGTTGCCATCACTGCAACCTGCAGGCTGTTTTGGATGTACGCGTTGAAGTACTTGCAGCTGTTGGAGAAGATGGTATCACTCGATGGCTTGACTAAGCAGTTGCGCATGATTCTTTAACATATGCTGTGCTGATTCGTTTGGAATATTTACTTTACCACAAGTAGTTTTGTAAAGCATTGTCTCCCTCAAAGCAAGAGTTGTAAGTTTTTAAATGTAACTTTCATTATTGCCTCCTGTCAGGGTTCTTTCTTTCCGTGACAATGGCTTATTGTATTTTGAGGATTCAGAATAGGCTTGCCTTTTGTTTTGACTGTTGGTTTTTTAATGGACGTTTGCATGCTTTGCGAGTAAAGAGTAATGTAGTATATAATGATACTTTATAGCTTCTAACTTAAAACCTTCAATCCCTGTAGCACCAAACTTTTGTTCCAGCATAAGCAAATGACTATTATGAGGTAATTTCTTAATCCGCTTTTATCTAGTGTACCTCTACATGTATTATACTGGAAATTAGATATTGTACTTACCAATATTAGATAGTGAAATTTTAATTTTTTAATAAGATGTGGTCAATCAGTGATACGTTAGCTCTACCTTTATCTGTACCTAAGTTATACCCATTAGCTATGTGTGAACAAAGAAGAAGGAATCTGCCTTTAAAGCCAAATCACTAGTAAATAAATGATTTATCTTTTTTTTTAACGTCCAAGTGAAGTTTTTTGTTGCAGATGAGGCACAACGAATAATAATAATCGTATGTGTGTGAAGGACATCATATGTAACATGGACAACCCTAATCCAAATGAATTCCTTAATACTAACCTAAAGTTTTAAATTCAATCTTCTTATTTTTTTTAGATTACAAGAGGCCTGAGGGTAAGAACGAGACAAATCAATTAGTAGATTTATGATAACACACAAAACTACAAAAATAATTTTTTTTAAAAGAAACAGATAAGTAGCCATTTCATATTTTCTAGAATGAATAGAGGTAAGCTTACATTAATTTGCAATAGGTATCAATACTCGACTAGTGAATTATTGTAGCTTGCGCAGAATGTCCATATATACCAAGAATTTAGTCACTTAGAGAAAAAAAATCAAGTGGATAGGCGATTTCTTTGTGATGCGTGGCTATAATTTTTTTTGGTTTACCAACTCCCTATTAAAAAGATTTTTCAACCTCATTTGTTGCACTACATACTTTGATTAGTGACATGTGACTATATGTTTTAAAAGAAGAAGATCAAATAAAAATAAAAAGGCAAGGATAAGCGAAGGACTATTCTACCCTTAACAAAAAATTTCAAATTCTATTGGGAGTGCGTCATACTTTAATGGATCCTGCAACTCATTAAGTGTAATTTAAATTTAATCAGAGTTTAATATAGACTTCAAAGCACGAAAAAAAAAAGGTTGGGTGAATATAAAAATGTGTGGTTATTAAAGAGTAAGTATAGGTCCCCACTAATTAAAATACTAAAAATAGTGGCCTCACATGACTACTAGTCATACATGTATGATATAAACTTTCTAGAAACTGCCATTTGTTGAGAAATGCAAAACTCATTTCCACCTTCCAATTAGTTACACGTGGACGTCCATGATCACAATTTTCCCTCCATTTGCAATAATGTCGGTTAATCATCTCTCTCTCTATATACACACACATTTCTCTGTGTAACTTCAATAAATTTCCATTTCATAAACGAAACAGAGCAGAGAGCACACTCAAAAAGCTAAATTTTCTGTTGCTATATTGATACATAATAATATATGGTGTCTGTATATCCAACACCACCGGGTCAAGATTTTCACTACATGAGGGATCCGATGAAAACGGGTCTTATGGGTTTGCATCCTGTACAATCGGGTACTAGTATACAAGGGAATTTGAATTTGGATTCGAATACAGGTTTGGTGGTGTCTGATGATCATAGCAAGAAGACACGGAAGCCCTATACGATTACTAAGTCTAGGGAGAGTTGGACTGAGCAGGAGCATGACAAGTTTCTTGAAGCTCTTCAATTGTGAGTCTCTCTCTGTTTTTATTTTAGTTCACGGTGCTTGTTTGTGTTTTGCTGTTTTGTGTATGATGGATATCACTTGTTGAGGAAGTTGAATAGGACTAGATAAAAATCGAAGCTTTGCACTTTTTAGGTTATGTTATGAATTGGGAAATTGTTCAAACATTGTGTGATAGGTGAAGGGGAAATGGGGAGGGGACAAGGATGGGCGCAGGAGCTCGGAATTAGGGGGGACAAGGATCAACTTATAAGTTATAGTATATCTGCAAAGTTGCCATGAGGTGTAACAGGGTCAATGAGGATTCATATAGCCGACCCCAATTTGCTTGGGATTGAGGTATAGTAGTTGTTATATCTGGTGCAAAGTCGTCCTGGAGGCACTGGTTTTAACAAGGCTGGTTAGCAAAAATCTACCTAGCTATTGAAAAAATTAGCTAGTCTTAACCATACACGGCACATCTTTTGACCAGCTACAGGGGATTGCAAAGTAGTAACCAAGAAGCAAAACTCATTACCTCATTTTTTAAATAAATCTCACTCTCTTTAATTGTCATTGATGGTACGTACTTACTAAAATCAAAGCTACATATCTGAGGTAAGGAGAAACATTATAGGCCGCATCATAAATGCAAAGTCTAGTCCTGGTAGCGTTGACTTTGAGTAGGCTATCAAAGCTACTTACTAGAAAGAAGAAAACAAAAACAGTCTATATTGGAAGGTAACAATCTCTTGGGGCTTGGCCAAAGCTTCAATGGAGGGAAAAGTGGGAGCTGACTAGAAAAATTCCCCATCTGATGTTGTCATCATTGTTACGCACTTACTATAATTAAACCTTGATAAGTGTAAGGAGAAGTCTTTCAAGTGTTTATTTTGTCGTAGACTATATTCAACTTTGCCACTGTAGTAAGCTATGTGCCAACACTTGTGACCTCTAGCTGAACAAGCTAAAAAGAAATCGAGTCTGGGATAGTTTTCAAGGTTTAGCTTTAGGATAATGTATAGTATCTATTCTGGTATCTCAATTCAAGAGTCATGGAAAATGCATATCCTAAATTTTTGTGACTTGTTCTTTCAGGTTCGACCGTGATTGGAAAAAGATTGAAGCATTTGTTGGGTCGAAGACTGTTATCCAGGTAATTTGTTAGTCAGATGGTTTTTATTTGTTGACTTATTTGTTCTTTTTTTGCGGCCTGAAAGAATATCTGATTTCTGATGTGTTCTGTAGACAAAAGAAATAATGTTTATCTTAATTATCTAGCGAAAATTTGCCTTCAGATTGAGAGTGTATGTTTATCCTCAGCGAAGGTAGATTCTAGTTGTGCAACATTTGATTTTCTTGAATTGACCAACTGTGTTCTACTACCTTATGCAGTTGGTGATTTAGGGTGGTTTGTGCTTCTCCTGTTCTCCCTTTACCTTCACAATGTGTATGAACTGTAAGCACAAAGAAATGTGCGTGTAAGAAACAACAAAGACTGTAAAGAAAACTAAGGATGGGGGTGGGCTCTGGACTGGAAGGATGGCAAGAGTGACTGGTAGTCAAAGTGATATATAAACAAATGAAAGTAAAATCTAGGTATGAAAATGTTGTGTAGGCAGATACAAAATGTTGGCAGTACTTTCTCTTGGATACCGAGGGGAGCCACCTCTTATTTCTTGTTTAAAATTAGTCATGGTGTTCCAGAATGTGACTTAAGTATCTCTAACCTGGACGCAGATATTATATCGTATTTCCTCATCTCCTACCTCTCTGTTTAGCTACCAGGTATGCAGGATAGAAAGTTTTTTGTGAGAATGCCCAATGACTTTCTTATTTGTCAATGAAGACTTAAATTCACCCAGAATGTACGTATGTGTATGTCCATACATACATATAAGTAATTTTCTTGTAACTGTTCGACAAAACTATTCTCAATCATGTTATTTCTTCTTGCCCATCAGCATCTGACAAGATAACTTTTTAAAAACTAGAAAAAAGGGCTTATCTTTTGTTTATCTTATGCTGACCCAAGACAATTTGCTTAGAAGTGTGCTTGATTATGAAACATGCCATTTTCTATGACTTATCACGCATTTACAGGAGTCCTTAATGGTATTAAAACATGTAATTGATGAGGAGCAATACTTCACATAATTTTCTGTCAAACTATTTAAATGCTAAATGCGTTGTCTTTTAGCCCAGAGTATTCAAGAATTATTTTAGGAGAAACATCTATTGTATGTTGGTGACGAACTAATATCAGCTCAATGTCTAGGCCGTGTGCCAGTTGCCTGGCCACAGTTTCACTGTTATGTTTTTTATATTTTCATGTGTGTCAGTGTACTAAAGAGCAAGCTATGCAGATACGTAGCCATGCACAGAAATACTTTCTGAAGGTCCAGAAGAGTGGAACTAGTGAACATGTACCTCCCCCACGCCCAAAGAGAAAAGCTGCTCATCCTTATCCACAAAAAGCTCCTAAAAAGGGTAGGGACAATGTCAATCATCTGTTTGTGTGTTACAACATATTGGACTGAAACTAATTGTAGCTTGCATTGTTGCATCTGCCTTCGACAGTTATGTCCCAAGCCGGCAGCATCCAATTTCAACCTCCTGGTGCTCTGCCTGAACCAGGATTTGGTATCCGGCCCGATCCTTTATCAGTATCTGGAAATACAATTAATTTTTCTCCCTGGACTTACGACAATGTGCCTGCTATCAGCACGATACAGATGAAAAAAGGTATGTGTCTGTTGATATTAAGGAGATCCATATAAGTAATTTTTAGTGCCTTGCTCAAGAAGAACTACAAGTTGAATTTTGTTGTTCTCAGATGACGCACAATTATCCAGTGGAGGAGTCATGAAAAATTGCAGCAGCAGCAGTAATGAAAACAACCCTAGGATTAATAGCAATGACCAAAATGAGAGCCAGAAGCAAATGAAAGGTGAGTATTTTTGTTGCTCAGGATGTGCATGATGTGGTCCAGTGTATGCTGGTGAAATATTTGTGACACTTTCGCTGCCTGTGTAGGCCTCTAAGCTGACTTTCTCGTTTTATTGATGTACTTCTTTGGTCGGATCCTTTTGCGTCACCCTTTCGGTGCATAGAATAATTCGAACAAATTTCATTGATCAAAATATAAATATGTACGGAACATGTTATTAGCTTGTAAAGAAATTGTCAGTTTGTGCTAGCGCCCACTAACATGATGTAAAATGGTCAGTAGAACTGTATGTTATAGCAAAGCATTCTCTTCTGCCCCAGTTAGGTTTTGGTACTGATCTTTCCCTACTAACCTAAGTTGTGTGTGACAGTTAGGCCTAAACTGGGTGTTAGTCGATTGGTAGGTGCTTGGGATGGATTGTGGAACGCTTGTAGAAATGTCAAATTATTTGTTTTTGGAGTTTGATGTTGTTTCAGTTGATATTTAGAGCTATTTACTGGTGGAAAAAGATTATCTGACCAACTGAACCTTATATTGAAGGTTCCCCCGTTGTAGAAATAGAACAGATTTCTATGCTAAGCTGTTTATGTGAGCAGCTCCAACTTTTACTTTCCATCTCCAATACTTCTCTTCGAGGGTGGAAGAAACACTGGCTTTCCCCCTCGCGCTCTCAGTTGCGTATATGGATGGCTATTCCTAGATGTAACAAGAAATAGTGGCAACATTTCTTTTGCCTAATAGTCGAATTTAGGCAAAGGAATTTTTAATGGGTTAAAATCACGTACAAGAAGGAAACAAAGAAGAAAGTGGAAAGTACTAGGGAACCTAAGGGGAGCCAGGGAGATATTCCCGGAAGAGAAGGTTGTTAGGACGAGACTGATAAAATGTATTATCACATGATTGCACATGATAACTGTACGTTTTGCAGCTGTGTATATTTACAAATTCTGATAGTAGTTAGGTAGCATTAAGTCTGTTGGGGTAAAGGGAGCAAATTCATTTGTCGTATATTGCGTGTAAGCAGATGGAAAAAGGCTATAATTGGTTTCCCTGTGCTCTTTATTTTATCCTCATTTAGTTCCATCTGTTCATGTCACACTAAAAGGATGTGTTGCAGTACCAAGGCAGAGATCACTGTTACTTCTTTCTTTGCAGTTATTTTTGTCTGTACCAAACTTTATTAATTCAACATATTGATTTGTTTTCCTTTGCTTTGTAAATTGCAGTTATGCCAGACTTTGCTCAAGTTTACAGCTTCATTGGCAGTGTCTTTGATCCAAGTACGAGGGACCACTTACAGAGATTAAAAAAGATGGACCCCATTGATATCCAGACGGTATGTTGGAATTGATTTAGCAGACATACATATGTTGATGTTAGTTCCAGTTTGCATTTCACGTGATGTATAGTTGTGAACAAAGAAAGGTGCAGAGACACTTATGTTGCATGTTGTAACTCTGTACATGAGGCGTATATCCTAGCTTGGAATTGAGGCGTAGTTGTGTTCGTTGTACATGAGGCATATATCCTAGCTTGGAATTGAGGCGTAGTTGTGTTTGTTGGATATGAGGTGTAAATCTTGTACTCGTCTGATCCTAACTGAGATGACCTGACCTTCTTTGACTACCATGTTGATAGAGAACTTGAATGGTTAATTTTATAGGTTAACATTGAATTGACAGAAGGAATATCTTTCTCTCTCTCCCTCTGCAAATTGCAGTAAAGCCTTGGTTCCTGGAGTTTAGATTCTTCAGATTAAGGGGGGATGTTAACAGACCTCAGATATTCACTACTGCATGCTGCATGTTGACATGGAAGTCTATGAATTGCTTCATCTCAGTTGACTGAAAGATACTGTTTTGTTGGTTTGCAGGCACTGATGTTGATGAAGAATCTATCCTACAATTTATCGAGCCCTGAATTTGAGGATCATGTAAGTCACAATCTGTCAATTTCATCATATCTTAATCAGTAAAGGTTTATGTGATGTGATCTAGTTAGAAGTCTCAAGGTCTTAATAGAGCTGGAGAAATTACACTTGGTTCTTTTGGAGAAGGATTATGTTTCTGTTTTATTGTGGTTTCTGATATGTCAAGTCTTATTTTCTTAGAAGTATCTTCTTGTACCCGTGATGCAATAGTTTGTATTGTTAAGAAACCAAGTCGCAAAATTTCTTTCCTCTGGGGATCCTCATATGTTGAGTTGGACTTGAGCTCAGGTTGTCTTGGGCTTTGACCACGTATAGCTCGGGCTACAGTTTCTAAGCTTTCTGGGATCATGAGTCTAGATGTGAACAGGCGTTCTCAAATTATAGTTGGGAGCCATCTGCATTCTCAAATTACAGTTGGGAGTTACACTTGTGACTGATTTTGATTTACTATATATAGGCACTAAATACCTTTCCTAGATGCATCTCTTGTTTTCACTCTTCATTCACCTAGCCACATGCATCCCTTCGGCGGCCCCCTCTATAGTCACATCCAAGGATCCTTTTTTGCAGTAATTACCTTTGATTATCACAGTATCCTTGCAATCTTTATCCTTTTCTATATTTTACCATTGTTCTGTGTGGTCAACGGCGTCACACCACTAAGTTATCTCAACTTAGTTTTTGTTTAGTTTTTTGTTTTTGTTCTGAAAGTTTATGGGATACTTTGAAGCGAGTTTTGAGTTTTGAAAGGACTATTGAATAACTTTTGTTTTTATCTTTTTAATCTTTTTGTGAGAAGTTCCATTTCTGGATAGTTTTTTGGCTTGTTAAGCCTATCTTGGGTCAGATTCCAGAAATGTCTGTTTTTAAAATAAGCTGCTCGGAACAAACTCAAACCAGATTCTTTCTAAAGCCGAGTGTGCCTCAAGAAACCTCTCACGAATATGAGAAGCTTCACATAACAGAAAGAAAATAAATCATTTATAGATGCTAGCTGTTCCTGTTGGCTTAAGGACTTGCAAGTCTTTATGCTATTGAGATCTAATTTTCTTTTCTTCTTTGTTTTTGACGCGGAAAGTTTCTTCAATTCAAATTTCTGTACGTACATTAGGGTGTTATTTTTAATCAATTAAGGAAAATAATACATACCAAATTGACGAAGTCTTTGTACATGAGATGAATAGTACGCTTAGTGCTCCAGTGTGTGTTTTGAAATTGCTTTCAGAAGTTGTGATTAAATTATATTTGCTTAAGTTGTGTGAGGCAAGAACTTGTACTCAACATAAAGAGGCCAGCCATCACCAAGTGGAGAAGATGAGCCGTAGATGTGTTGTTTCTCAAGGTCAATGAATCAAAGTTAAAATTTGACCTGGCTGGGGCTCACCTTGGCTCAGTGTATATGCGTTCTTATTTTCTGTCTTCTTTCTGTGAAGAAAGTAGACAGTAACAAATGGATGTTGAGATAGATAAAAAAAAAATGAATTATGATCTGGAGTAACATCCCTGTGGATTTTTAAGCTCCTATATCCGTTGGGGTCTTCACTGTCACTAGGATAAATGTTGCTTAGTATGAAAGCTAAATGAATTGGTCAATAATCCATTGTTTATCACTCTGATCTTATTTATTGTTTGATCTTATTCGCTATCCCATGCTTGGTGCAGAGGAGGTTGCTTTCATCATACGGCTTGGGTGCTGGAAAAGATAAAATGGACCTTCCTATAAAAACTGATTTCAGAGGTAACGCAATCCGAGCTATCTAAGGAGGCTGGAGGAAGGTTCAGATGATTCGTGCTCATTGCATATGACTGGTGGAGACAATGGTACGAAGAGAACCGTGTAATGTAAAGATGTGCAACTTGTGCATCTAGTATGTTCATATGCTTCAAACAAGCAAGTTGCTCGTAGGTTGCCATTTCCATCCTGTATATATCTCGTTGGGGGAACAATGCGGGAGTAGTGTATGCTTTAAGAGGTTGTATGTACCTGTGGAGAGTAGATATGTAGGCTTGAGCTGTATTATAGATTATGTAGTGCTTGTGTTGTATGTTGTAGAGGGGGCACAGCCCCTCCTTGGTTTTGTCCTACAAACGCCAAATGAATCAGACACTTTGTAGCAGTGTGTTTGGCATACTAGTTTGACATGTGGAGAAGAAACGAAAATGACCTTTTGTGGTTTTGAGTAAAGGGATCAATGATATAATGCTTGTGAAAAAATAGTATTGGTGGAGAGGAAGCAAAAAGTCTAAAAAGTGTTACAATAAAGGGGTGTTAATATCTTCAATATCAACTCAATCCGTCCATTGAACTATCACGATTTTAATCCTATCATAATTGAGACGTACTTATTGAGTAGAAAGACAAACTCATTATCCTCCTAATAAGCCATTCAAAGCACAAATGACTCAGAAACTTAATCTTTCACTACTAAAAATATGAATCAATGGGGAACGAATCAAACAATAGAGGAAAAGAATATCAAAAAAACTACTGCACCTTTTCATGCAAGTCAATCATTGAAGTAGTATGAAAGTTAAAGAATTCACTAATGTACCTAAAATTCTTGATGAAGTAAAGTATATTCAGTTCAAGATTAAACCTGCCTAAAGTAGTCCAATCCAAGATCTCCTCAATTCTTTGAACTTGAAGCTATCACATCTATTCTGTCAACAACTTTCTTCTTCATCTCTTTCATTGTGCGATCCAACTCATCAAGTTCATCCATACCCATATCATCAAGTGGCACCTCCAGTCCCAACGTCTCATCATCTTCCTTTGTCCCAATCACTGCCTCTTCATCAACCGGAACAACTTCACCGAGCGCCGGAGCAGACGTGGCAGCAATGTAGCGATTCACCACGGTGTCAACAGAGGGATGACCGAACGCAAAGATATTTCCGGCCAAAGAAAACGTGATCACAGCCGCTTCAGCGTCGCATCTTTTGACCAACTCCTTGGTTTTCTTAAACAGACCTTGTCTACGTTTTGTGAAAGTGGTATGCCTTTTAGCCTTATCCTCAATTTTCTTGATTTCAACTTTTGTACGTACCATGGTTGGCAGAAATTAACCTGCAAGGGGTTTAAATCTAGGGTTTTAACTTCTTTACACGTAAAAAGAAGAAGAAAACCGTACTAGTAACTACAAAATTAAACCCTAGATCTTCTGAACCAATTCTGTACGCAATTTTGTAAAGTGAATAAGAATTCATACAGAGAAATCATAGACAGAAACTAAACTACTAGTTCAAATATTGATAGGAATGATAGTATAGAAACGTGATGATTCCATTGAAGTTGATAACAAGTTAGTACAATTCAATGGATACGAAAATTACTGATACGAAAGTAAAATCAACAAAAGCGAGCGAGCGAGAGAGAAAAAATCACCAATGGCCTTTTCTTTTGTAGATGGAAGAACTTCGCTTTGCCGCCAAGCAACTGAGAGTCGCCTTATTTTGTTAATGCGAGGGGACGAGGGTATTGTGAGACTCTATATATAGGGGCGGGAATTCATTTAGTGAATTTGAGGTTTTTTTTTTATGTATATATATTTTTATTTAAAGGTTTTAAATCATCACAATTAGGGGTGTTCTGGATCAAAAAATCAAACCAAATCGCTTTTATTTGGTTTAGTTTCAGATTTTTTAAAATTGATAGTATTTTGGTTGGTTAGGATTTTGAATCAAAGAAATAATTGAACAAAATTAACAAATTATATACATAATTTTTATCAGTGTACGTACATAATATATTGTATACAATTTTATAGTTGAAATATTTTTTAGACCCTTTAAGTTCATCATTTTTATGTATATGAATGTCTAAAGTTGAAGTTTTATTGATAGTGAATTAAGTGATCAAAACATTTGTAATGTAAATCATTTTAACTAATTTTCCTTCTAGGCAAAAACAGTGAAAAATGTCTCTTCTTTCTAAGCAAAAATAAATATTCTCTCCGTTTTAAAAAGAATGTCTCTATTTTGTTTTTAGATTATTTCAAAAAGAATGATCCATTTCCTTTTTTGGCAATAATTTAACTTTAACTTTTTCACTTTTTTACATTTTACATGAAATGTTTATTCTATTTTTGTGTATTATTAATAACTGAAGCAAACCAAATCGAAGCTGCTACCAACCAAATTGATAATATATATATATATATACACACACACTCATTTCACCTAATGTTGGGATATATATATACACACACTCATTTCACCTAATGTTGGGGCCAAAAAAATAAAAAATTCTCCAAAATTGCTCTCGCATAAGATGTTAAGCACTGAGCGTGACATAAGATGTTGAAGCAAAAAAGTCTCACATTGGTAGTTAAGGAGATGGTGGACTCCTTATAAAACTTGGACAATCCTCCTCCCTTTGAGTTAGCTTTTGGGGTGTAAGTTAGATCCAAGACCTAATTTCATATGGTATATATATATATATATATATATATATATATATATATATATAGTTTGATTTTGATAATATTAAAACCAATTAAGTTGGTATGATTATGATTTTGATCAATAATCGATCCAAATTAACCTGTGAACACCCTTTCTCGACTCCTTAAAACAATACTCCCTCCATCTCTTTTTAGTTGTCATAATTTTCTTCTTGAAAATCAAACGGTATGAATTTTGAATGACATTTTAAAATATATTTTTTATCTATATTGATACTAAAATTCTTGCAATTTATAGTAATTTCCTTGTAATTTTTGAATATCTAAAATTTTGTTTTAAATATCAAATTAATATTCTCTAGTTTAATTTTAAAAATTAGCTAAATTGACTCTAGTAAAAGCATAATATGACAACTAAAAAGGGATGTTTTCATTTGAAGTAATTGTAGTGTTATTTTACATTTGAAATGTGTGATATTGCAATTACCAACAACTATCTGCAACACCTTCATTAGGCTTGTTAATGAATTTGTTTAGAAATATCATCATGAATAGAATATATGAGTTTCATTTGAGTATTAAGGTCAAATAGGAAAAGTAGTTTGTCTTGAAGTTCATCCATTCCAGAAATACAATAAAACTTCTATAAATTAATATTCGATAAATTAATAATCTTTTTAAAATAATACTTTTTTCTTGTTCCGACTTGGGCAAATGGAAAGGATCATCAATTACAATTAGATAATAAGATAATATATTTTTAGAAAATCCTTATATAAATATATGTTCCATTAATATCATAAATTAATAATTCTTTAAAAGTACAAAAATATCTAAGAAAATTCAGTGAAATATGATTCTATTGTGTTCTGATTTTTCATAAAATTTAAATCTAGTTTAAGCTTATCTATAATTTTTCTTATTGCATCCAAGAGCATCGGTGTTGTCCTTTCAAACTGCATCATAAAATTGGAAAGAGTACAAGATGCGATAAGTGTTTTCTTATGTGTAACTGATTCCAAAGCCCAAAGGTATGTATCATCTCCCACTTCATCATCAACATTGTTTTTTCCGATGGTATTCACAATTTCTTCTAAACTCTTGACCTCTGAACATGTATCATTTTCACCCGGATAATCCAACGGGTTATTGACATCTATTTTATTGGGGTAACTGAAATCATTAATCATGACCTCAAGTTCATGAATAACGTTTTCATAAGTAGGTTCATTCAAATCCTCCGAGATTCCATATCCCCCGAACGAATTTTACAGTGTTGAAAATAATTTGCAATTGTCTCTTGCTGAACATTTGTTGTCCAAACAGAGATTGCAAAATTGATAGCACCCGAACCATTGATCTTTAATGAATCAGTTTGTCCCATTTCTGACCTTCTAATATCCTACGATAAAATTTGTTCGATAAAACATATTGAAAGTTCTTATTAACACAACATCACAAGGTTAAAATTAGTAAGATAAGATATAATGATTTTGATATATTCGTTGTACTTTATGTATAATATTTTTTATGTTAAAATTAATAAATATGATATATAAATTAGTAAGATAAAATGTTTTTGATATAATCAAAATTAACCTTCATCAAATCTCAAATCATCCTTTAAATTAATAAATATTAATTTATCAATTAAATAATATCTGTATAAAATAATAAAAATTTCATGATCCCGCTTATATATATATGTTATCTTTATCCTGCAATTCAAACGAGTTTGAAAATTGTAGGTCTAACTTAATTACTACAACTTATAAACAGCACTTCCTTTTTGCTTTCTATCATTGCATTTTCGTTGCAACAATAATCTACTAATACAAGGCACTAGAGTATTATATGCACAGAAAACCAGATAGCTTCTTTAGCACCATCCATGCCCATCGTTGCTACTCTTCCTCCATATTTAAAATAGGAATAGCCTGAATTGTGGTGCTATACAACACAGTTCCTTCTGGGGGAAAATAAAATAAAAGACATGTCCAAGAAAGGGGAAGGGGATAAGGATGCGAGCGGGTAACAATCAGATCAGGAACACAAGGAAGATCAACAAGAGCTGACGAGAATTTCCACAACCATGTTTGCACAATATAGTAAGAGATGTTGATACAGTGGCCCATTCCTGCCACTCCTCACTCATGTATGTAGAGATGACAGACAGTAACCCTAAACCCACCACCTAGTACGAAAAAGTAGAATCTAAGTATTATGTCATTTCTCCTGATATATTGCCCATAAGTCATGGTCTATATCAGTACCACATGAAGGACGTTAACCTTATCTATGTCGCATTCCCATGTCAAGCTCGTGACCATACATCTCCTGTCCCCGCCCAGCAGGAAAAGGGTGAATCTGCTTAGAAGCCCTATGCTCCATCTCGATAAGCCTTTGCAGGGCATCAGGATGATTGTTTCGGCTGTTGATGTCTGGCCCTGAGGAAGAAAAGAATATCATATAAACTCACACAGATGGTCAAACATCGATACTTCATCTTCAATCAGAAAAGTGGCAAAACTAAGAGTGCAAGACCTTTTTTTAACAATACATGATATGTGGACAATATTCTAACTTTGTTCTAGATTTTCAGGGTCCAATAGTATTCAGCAAAGCATATCTCGAGACATAGCATCCAGAAAATAAGTGCGCATGCGAAAACAATTTACTAGTTCAAGTCACAAAAGCCGACATGCTTCACAAACAGAGTAATCTGTAGCAAAAAAGAGCTGAATAATAACACAAGAATAGCTACTGGTTTTACTTGTAAACGGCTAGAATGGAACTGCAGAAAGGAACGGAAAAAAATGAGCAGCTTGATGAAAAAATCGACAAGAATGAACAGATACCTACTTCAAGTCATTAGACCTACAGGTTTTCAATGGGCAAGCTAAGGCTGATGTTGGCGAATACACAACTTGGTCATGTTAATCCTCAATTTTGACTAGATAAAAATTCAAAATCTAACAGGAAAGGAGGTCTTGGAAAGATGAATAAGTTCTCCGTAAATACAAGAGATAATTTAAACAATAAGGTGTATGGTGGCAGTAACCAATGGAGTAAAACTCCTAACAAATTGCAATTCAAGTATATTGTTGTTTCCATCAGTAAAGAATGCAAGTGAGGCGGTGCAGGCAGGAGATAGCAGGATTTAAATATACGCGACAGTAGAATTGAAAAATAAGCAGAAGGTGTTGCGAAGATTAAGAAACTCGTTGCTTTTATTCTAGCAAAAATCAAAAAAGAGAAACTTATTATTGAGGTGTAATCCAAAGAAGAACAAGACGCAGACAGGGAGCTGTAGAGACAGCACATCAAAGTTTTACCTGGAATTTGAATCCCGATCCCATTAACGTTGACTTGGTGAGGTTTAAAAGGGAACCCTTGCATCGGGTTAGCTTCATGCACAAAGCCAGCTGCCTGATTACTGGAATGTGAAGGAACTGGGGCACCACTTAGACGGTCATGTAGCAGATGACGGGGGTGAGGTCCAGACATTTGCATCTGCTGCAGCATAGGATGATGAGCAGGAATATCAAACCCTGTCACCCTAGCATTAGGGTGGTGAAAAGGAGATCTCATCATGTTTCCAGCAAATTGATGACCTGGAAAGGCATCGTGTCGAGTCATGCCCTCTGGACCAGACATAATCTGAGTGTTCAAATGAGCAGGACGAGAATCCAATGGATGAAGTAATGGTTTCCCTTGATTCATTTGCAAAGGATGAAACTGAGAAGATGATGGTTGACCATGGAGATGGTGAAACAGCATCTCAGACTCTATCTGTTCGTGAGAAGCCCGTGGAAAGGGCAGTCCTCCTGGACCCATCAAAGACATTTGATCACTGCCAACTGAATTAACAGTCATCAAATCACCTTTACCCATATTTCCTGCGGGCATAAACGTTGAGACCTGGGGTACCAAAGGATCGCCAACAGGTAGATGAAATCCACCAGCCCGATAATCACCATTTCTGGAGACCGCTTCAGTCTGGCGCCTTAAGGAATTGACTTCATACAAGGAATCATTGCAACCCAACCAGCTTTCTGCCTTATCCAGCTTTGTGTGATCTCTGCAACTTGAAGATAAGACAATATTCTCCTTAGTTGCTCTATCATCAATTATCAAAGAAGAAAGGGTATCATCAGAACCAGGCAAGGACGATTTTTGAGCTTCCAGAGAAACATTTTGTCCAGAACCAACTGAAATCCTCTGAACTGAAACTGGAGCTTGTGCAGATTGTAATTCGGTCATAAAAGCAGTTCCAAAAAGTGATTCAAGTGTGAGTGTATCCTTGTTATCTTCCTTCTTAGATCTGTCTTGCATGGTAATATCACCACGTGCCTCCAAGGATTCAATTCCAGCATTGGACTTCTCTGTCACATTTCCATGATCTGGCCTCTTCAGTAATAATGAAAGGAGGTGTTGAGATGCCTGGCTATCCACAATTACAGGTTCCTTAGGTTTTGTGTGAATAGTATTCCAGCCTTGTGGCTGCGAATTAGACTTCTTTTCGCTGAACTCGGACAACATTGTATGCTCAAGGTCTTCACAAGTAAGAACGGTGGGTGCTGCCTCCCTCTTACTGAGCTTATACACAGGCTCAGGCCCCCCAAGTGGCGAAGAAGGTAAATTGGAGACAAACTTACTTGTAGGATCAGGACTACGATAGGAGAATTCTGATGGGAATTGATCTGAAGGATTAGCCTCAAAAGGTTGTGTTCTGTTTTTATCGCCACCAACAATTAATGCAAGCAGATCACCAGGCCTGCTTGATGAAGGATCATCTTCCTTCTTCCTCTCTGCTATGACATAAGTGAGATAAGACAGTTTACATAAGATTTCAAGAGATTTTGATAGAAATCAGTAAGAAATGCAGGGGGGGAGAAATAGATATACCTTCTTCGAAAAACCAATGAGCAAATTTCGATGATTGAACAGCTTTGGAGTCTAATGTTTCACTTGGTTTACTACCTTCATTCTGAGCAACATGGTCGAACCAAAAAGTAACTAGTTAGCAGGGATGCCAGAAAGCAATATGAGAAGTTTTGACCACTAAATAAGTCCACATTGTTTGTTACTCCCTCTATCCAATTTAAATAGCAGACTTAATCCGTCCCCCCAAAAAATGTCACATTCCTATAATTAAAAAGAATTTACCTTAAAATTCCCCTTTTTAAAAAACTTTATTCCCCTTTTGCCCTTGATGAAATGAATTATAACCACATAAATGTGTACGGTTTGTTTTAGACCACAAATTTCAAAAGTTTTCCTTTCTTTCTTAAAATTTGTGTCCAGTCAAAAGGTGCCACATAAATTAGGATGGAGGGAGATATTATTGGACAGTAAAAGAGGAAAAGGAACACACAAGTTGATCCCCAGCATTTAGGCAGATGACAAAATAAAAAATAAAGAAAGCATCCTTCCTATTGATTTGTATATGTCCTGCACCAATCCTAGTCATAATAGGGTATCTTGTAAAATTATTTTTCTATGTTTAGGTTACTGTTGTAATCTTTGGTGTGGATGAAATGAACTGTTACCACACTCAGGATTCATGAAAACAATCTCAAGTCCAATGGTGATTAACTCATGGAACAATGTAGAAGATTATGATCATCCTAAATAGTAAATCCTTTCAATTTACTTATTTTAAAAAGCGTAAAGAAATTTGAGGTAAACTGCTAAAGGACAAGTATGTTGGGGCTTCATATGATCGCATTAGGAATAACAAATTGAGATTCAAATAGCGGAGGCTCACAAAGCGTACATACCATAACTGGAGCAACAGAGTCGGTGAGATTTGCAATGGCACTTCCAAAAATCTTATCCAGGATAGAACTTGAATTGTTGATATCGGACTCCTCGACATATTTGCCCCCTGAATTCTGGGCACTGAGTTCCAAAATCGAGGGCTTGTTCAAAGCTTCATGTTCCTCTAGACTTGAAGTCCGGAGTGAATGACCTCTCGTGCTATGTTTCCTATCGGAATCAACTGAACCCACTGACAAGTTCACAATTTGGTCATTCTTCTTCAAAACTGAAGCATGCAAACTACTGTGCTCAAGTTGATCACTCGAACTGATTTCTTGGGAGCTCTCTCTTTCTAAGCTCTGATGGATACCATTTCGGGCGTCGGCTTTGGCTTCCAATAAAATTTCTTCAGTTTCATGCTTCCCTATCTGTAGAAGTGATAAGACAAGCAGGCAATTAAAGAAAATAATGGTTCATGAAGACCTATTTATATCAGAAAAAAAAAAACGATCAAGGCCTATTGATGTCAATTGTAAATGTACCATGTGAACGGATACAAGTCAAATCCCATAAACATGGAATCAAGTAACATGCGCACAACCACATGGTTATTGCTCTCCATGTTTAGTATTTTTGGATTTTATGCAGTTTCTAAAGTTATAACATTGGACCAAGCGTAAATTACTGAGGTGGACTAATCAAGTAGGGAAATGTGGGTTAGCCAATATCACGGTTCTTGAATGGACTATCATAGAATCAATGAACTATTTTCACACAGAGATCTTGAAAGCTCTACATCTTTAAGTAGTATATCTTTGTGTAACAACACGAATGGGAACATCTCCACCACAAGAAGATAGAAAGGACATCCCCACCTCCACATACATGCTCCTCTTTTGCAAAACCAAGCTGTGTGAAAAAAAACTTGAGAATATGACATGGAAAAGAACCCTTCTTTTTTATAAGGTATAAGTTTCAATGTTTCATTAATAAAACACCAAGGTAAAAAAAAAAAAGTACGACAAACAAAAAGCCCCTGCAATAGATTATGGATAGAACCCTTCTTTCCTGATCCTTTGGCTCATTCACTCTTATTTCCGTTTCATTATGTTTTTTTTGGCAACACCCTCTAGTACAAACTAGTATACATAGATATTTCTTGTTTTTGCTCTTATAGTTAGTAGTAGTAATAGTTTGTACAAGATTCACAATCTTCAAGTTTGCAGCACACACATATTAATAGGATTTTTTATGTGAGATTACACACATTAATAAGATTTGTACTTCAACTCAATAAAGCATACTGTATTGATATACTTATCCTTAAAATTATCTATTGGAGAAATATTATACTCTCAAATCTTAATGACATGACTTGTTAGATTCACTTGATATAAAAATTCATTTCCTTAAGAGGAGTGAAATAAAAACATGTGCAAATATCACCATCACTTATTTAAAATAATAATTGTGCATCTAATAAACTCACTAACGTGTTAAACGCCTAATTAAATTTTTGCGTCTAATCTAATGCTCTAACATAAAATAGAACAAATAAAGTAAAATAGTGTAGGGTTTATGTTAGTACTTTATGTTGATCCTCATTATAGCAAACAGAATTGACCTCCAAAAAATATGTATAGAGATCTAAGAGAATTGACTATTAAAATGCCAAGTAATTTGAAAAAAATATATTTCGAGGACTGATTTGGAAATTACTAAAACCTTATGGTTGCATATGAATTAGTTTCATAATTATTTTCAAATAAAATTTCATCAACTTATCAAAATTGTAAAGTCCTAAATTTAGTAGTAATTTATTCTATAAATAAACTAATTTAATATTTTTATATATTAAATAAAAATGTAAAAGCCTTTGAAGAAAACTATATGTAAAAATAAGAGTGTGTGTGCGTCAAGTAATTTTCCACTAATTTCCTCTTTTTTATTTGTTTTCGAAAAACGATAGTTTGACTATTTGTCATATTAATGGTTTTAGTTTAAATTTTTTTTATGACAAGGGAAACCCGCAGTTGCTCCACAAGGTAAAACCCTGCTTCTATGCAATAGCTCGCACCACACATGAGAGGTAACACACACTGGGCAAGCCCGGTGCGACGAGCTCAACCCAGAAGGAAACCCCTTGCTTTCGTTGGCAGGGGTTTCAAACTTGAGATCTCCAACATGGAAATTCCAAGCCCAAATTACTAAGACACCCCGAAAGGTCATTTTTAATTTACAACACACAATTTTATTTTTTATAATACTAAGAAATTATGCCATATAATTCAAATAAGGGGAAAAAGGTATAATCTTAATTGATTTTAGAGTCCTAAATAATATGATTCCCTATGTACAGAAAAATTTTAAACTACAATAGCATACTTAGTGTAGTCCTACAAGTGAGGTTTGGCAGAGTAAGATGTACGGAGACCTTAAACCAAGCATTTGTGGGGCAAAGAAGTTGTTTCCGAAAGACTCACGGCTCGAAAGACAAAAAAAAGAAAGGGCAAGAAAAGAAAACAAATAAAGAGAAAAAGGAATTAGAAACATGCATGCAAGGAGAAAATAATACGATTTAATACGACAAGATAAGTTAAATCAAAGACTTGAAAAAAATTATGTTAAATCATTTTTATTTATATGATGAATATGGGAAAGAATTGAATTAGATTTTTTTTACAACCGTGGTGTCTGAATCAACCGTGCACATTGACTAATTCCACAACATACATGTCACCATAAACCAACAAAATATATCAGGTAACTCTGTTCTAGACTTGCCTCTGTCCGCCAAGGTTAGAACAAGGCTAGGTTGGATAAAAAGAAATCACCTAGTGTTTTTGTCAACCTCAGACCTCATGGTGCTTAACCTATGACATTGACCACTAAGTCACACGGCCACACCCTTGGGTGCAATTGAACTGGATTATTTATCTAACAATGAATTGAAAGGCTTAATTATTTTTTCTCAACATTAAACGAATCATTTACTTTTTGTTGATTCAAATGCTTAGCACTAGTTCATAAGGATATAATTTATTTTAGATGATTAAATTTTAATTGACTTTAAAACATCTTACAAAGTTCAAATAAGGAAGGATTTTTTTTGATAACCGAGAAATCTGTCTGTCTAAACTCGGCGGATAATGGACCCGCCCCTCTACCCTTCTCCACTTAAATACCGAGCTTCGCTTTGCATGGTGTAGGGATTGAACCTGCGACCTAAGCCACAAATCCTCCATCTTTGGCCACTCGAGCTAAGCCTTGGGGGAGGCAGGATTTTATTTAATAAAATGTAGTTGATTTCAAAATCCTAAATATTAAAAAAGTACGAAAAGTATTGTACATGGTTAATTATGTTTTTTTTTTAGAATTATACATGGTTAATTATAACATATTTCAAATATGAAAATGATGTATATCGGGCTAAATCTTAATTGATTTAAGATTCAGAATATTAGAACTTCCAATATAGTTCAAATAAGGAATATATTAAATAAGCAAATTTAATTGATTTCAAAATCCTAAATATGAAGAGAGAGAAAAATCTAAGTAATATTTTGTAACAACAAAACGCTCAATCTCCTTGACCTATCTAATAGGAATACCGAATCATGACGATGTTGGAAGACAATGGGCATCAACAATAAAAATATAAAAATATAGGCAATCGTATGGCCTTGTTGGACTAGAACTTCAAGACGAGGTAGAATTTTTGTTCTCATGGACAAAAGAAGTATTTGAAAAGTCCATGCAAATTCATTCTTGATTCTTCTATTATTATTGTCTAACCAAACAAAAATAAATTAGAAATAATTATATATAGACGGAAAACTAAACCTAAATTATTCTTTTCATCCCAATTTATGTGATGCAGTTTGATTAGGCACAAAGTTTAAGAAATATGAGAAGACTTTGCAACGTTCCAATATTACCCTTAAAATAACCGAAATTTATAAATAGAAGAGTACACCTTTGTGAACGTTTTACCAAATAAGTGGAACCCAACATGGGTAAAATGTTGATAGTATTATTTAATATATGTCAAAAAGAAAGAAAATGTGTCATTCTTTTGGGATCGACTAAAAAAGAAAGCGTGTATGTGGGACATAAGGAATATAAATAAATAACAAGGAAAATTTTTATTAAAGTAATACCGTAATTGATTTTAAATTCCTAATTATTATGAGTTCTTATTAATTCAAATAAATAATGATCACAATAGTCAAAATTTAGTTAATTTAAAAGTCCTAAACAATAAGAAAATAATTAAATGACAATTTACTCCAATGTGATATTTCAAAGGCTAAAAAGGAAAACAACATTTCGCTAAGGACTTTCGTGTTTTTATAATAATATAGATATGGATATAAATATAGATATAGATAGTATATGTGTGTTGTGTACATAGGAATGAGACTAACCTGCCCAACATTATAAAGGATTAGGCTGCTACACAGCATTGTATCACCTGGCTGCTGAAGAGTGAAGACAGCCCTAAATGTTAAAAATATCTTAACAGCCCTAAATGTTAGAATTATCTTGGATCCCTTTCCTAACCCCATCATTAAGAAGAGAGGGAGGAAAAGAACCCTAAAATCCAGGCAAATAAATGCACAATGCTGAGCGGATAACCAAGCCAAACAATACACAATGCAGAGTGGTTTACTCCATCTCTAATAATGATGCACCTGATTTGATGTTCATGTAATAAGATAAACTAAGAGATGTACAAGTACCTCTGTCAAACATGAATGGTTCAAAGTTGTTGAGCCAGAAGTCTTATCCGTAACAGTGGTTTTAAAGCCCGGGGGCACAAGCGGTCTAGATGGAAGATTCTGCAAAGAGGAAGATGATTTTCCAGAATCATTGTTTGCGATAGGCTGGCCGGCCATTATATCTACTTTAGTATTCTTGTCTAGAAGCCCCCGATCCTTCTTATCATCTTCCAGCAGTACCGAGATTTCTGAATCAAATTCAGCTGTGTGCTTCTCTACATTTGGTTTCTGCTTCTCTTGAAGAGCCTTCTGCTGTTCCTTTCTCATCAACTCAAAAGAAGCTGTAAGTAAGCCAATCAAAGTTCAATTGTCCACTAACTCATCAAAATTGCATGTTTTATATGTAAGAGCCATGCATGATATTACTGAAAGAGGAAATACCTCTTCTTTTCCTTTCCTCCTCCACTCTGTCCTCACTTGCACACTCAATTGAACCAAAGGTCTCATCATTGCATGCATCAGTGTTTCTACGAGAATGAGGTACTGCCTGAAGGTATTGCAAGAATAAAATTGAATAAGTTAAATTCCTTTCAAAGATCTTCACAGCAAAATCTGAAATAATGGGACAAGTCATGCAGCAGACCAAGCAAGTGGTCACTACGTGAGCAGCAATGATCAATTGAAATTCACCTTATAGGGGCGAGGAGGATGGTATGGCTCATTGCTCCTGTTAAGTTGATAATTATCACTTGCACGGACCTTAGTTGCAGTCCCCGATGCATACGCAGATGGCCTGGGAAATGAACCACTTCCAAGAAGCCCATCATGCTCAGTACTCTGCCAACTGCGCCGGCCTTGATTACCATAGCGTCTACCAGGATCTGTAGAAAATGTTTGCCAAATAGATCTTTCTTAAAGAAAACTTACCATTTAGTACACACATGCACGTGTGCATAAAATGAAAAATAGTGGAAGACGCATGGTAAGGTCAAATACCCTATAGTTCTTAAATGCAAGAGGAGCACTATTTCTGCAAACCAGTCATCTAATAGTGAGAATTGTAAGAAGTTGGAGCTAAATATTAACCTAAAAATACTTAAAAGGCTTTCTCAGAATTCAAGAGACTAATGACTTGACCACAACTATAACCTGCATCCCAATTCTTGTTATGGAGATGCATTGAATGCAAAGACGAGACCTTTAATAAGCATTCCTCAGACTACTATTTATAGAGATCACAGATGGAACGAATATAGTACTCGAAGAAGGAATAAGCATATGAAAGGCACTTATGCAGCAGCCACAAAAAAACAACCAACAAAAAAAGAAGAAAAAAGTTACCATAAAATGTGGTACTTGACGGGAGGAAATAACATTGATTTGACACAAATATAGCTATCTGAGTTAGATCAGAATGTCTTTGACACTTTTCACCCGACTATATTGGTTTTTGAACAATAAAAATAAAAAACAGTGTAATCCCACAAATGGGATCTAAGGAGGGTGGTCTGTACGAAGCCTTACCCCTACCCTTTGCTAAGTCTAACCAACAAAAAGAAAAAAGAAAAAAAAAAGTGGTTTTTGAAGAAAAGAAGAGAAAGTTGCAAAGTTGAGTGAGAATGATGTTTAGTTAGAAGGAGCACACCACTGCAGCATTACACAAGTCCCCACCCAGCAAAGGATAAATGAAGCACAAGAACAAAAAAAGACAGTACCTTCAGCAATGTGGATTAGCTGGCATATAATTGTACGGATGCCCCAAAACATTAGTAGTATAAAAACCCTACTGGAGGGAAATAGATGGTAAAAGAAGTCAAACTCCATGAGAAGTCAGTTTCTTTGGGAAGGAAATGCTGAAATGAAAACGTTCATCTGGTAAAGTGGCTGGAGGTTATAAAGGGTAAGCAAGGTGGAGGTTTGGGAGTAAAAGATTTGAAACTTCACAACAAGAGTTTGTTGTTCAAAATGGTTGTGAAGATACAATGTGAATGGAGAGAAATCCTGCAAGAAGCTTATTGACATTAGAGAAGGATTCTGGACACCCTGTAGTGTCTACGCCTACAAAAAGTGGAGTATGGGAGCAAATAGGTAGATTATGGTCAGAATTTCAGAAATACATCTCATTGGAAGTTGGTGATGGGAGAAGAATCAGATTTTTGACAAGATGTTTGGCTGGGAGAAGAAAAAGTGATGAACAATATCCTACATTGTATAGTTTAACCAGGAAAAAACAGTGTACAATTGCAGAATGCTAGACAGAGGAGGAATGAAGACTCACTTCAGGAGAAATTTTGATGATTGGGAAGATGATGAAATTGGTCAACTTCTAATTTTTTTGAACCTACGATCCTTGATGCTAGTAAATTTGATTCTCTCGGCAGTATATGCTTTTTCTGTGAAAATTCTCAGGAATCTGCATAGCATTTGTTTCTGCATTGAAGTCACGCAAAGCAGCTCTTCCTATACATGAGTGGTGTGCAATGGGTGATGCCAAAGAATGTGGAAGACCATTGGTTTACTGGCAGAATCAGAAAGTTAGGAAAATTCTAAGAGACACGGGAAGGCCATACCTCTTGGCATCTTTTGGACCATTTGGTTGGACGGGAATAAGAGATGTCTTTAGAATCAAAAGAATCACTTAGCATAGGAAGGCAAAGTCAATCAAAACATTTATTCTTTGTTAATATAACTCTCAAGTCTTAACACTGTCTCATTTATATTTCAAGTTTGCATACACCATTTTAATTGTTCATAATAGTCTGTAGATCTCAATCTTTATAAATAAATTTATTTCTCAAATAACAAATATAAAAAGATTGTCTTGATACATGTAGCATAATCCTCTTTCCATTCCTTCTAAAGCATATAGTATATATAAGTATAATCCTCATAGGCACGAAAGTTTCTCTGCACTGTACTACTTGTGTGGTTTAATGTGCTTGTTATAATGTTCAGGTCTCATCAGTACTCCTGAAGTACTGTTACCCTATGATAACTCATTCAACAGAGTTGCTCTGTATCAGTAAGCTTGGTAACGAGACATATGGGATGATGTTTTTGATGAAGTGATCCCTCTAGTTATTCAGACTCAAACCTCGTCCTGATTCACTATCTTCTAATGTAATCCCTGTACTACACAGATAATGGACATTCATGTCAGTAAGCATTTGACATTTGCTACTCCCTCCGTCCCAATTTATGTGATGTAATTTGACTTGGCACAGAGTTGAAGAAAGAAAGATAGACTTTTGAAACTTGTGGTCTAAAATAAGTCATAGATATTTTTGTGGCTATAAATCATTTCACTAAGGGTAATATGAGCATTTTAAAGTTGAATTGTTACTAAATATAGAAATGCGTCATTCTTTTGGGACTGACTAAAAAGGAAAGTGAGACATATAGATTGAGACAAGAGAGTATTTAGTAAGGAAATCCTCTAGGAAAACTTTAGACAGTTATATACCCCTTAACATTGCATATAATTCTTAGCCCAAGACATTTGTTGGGTATGAACATTAACCCAGTTATTCACATTATGGCATTTGTTGTTTCATTATTATTCAGGGACCACACCACTTACCTACATCAGCTTTACATTATGAGCTCATGAATAGTTAAAGGACGCATCAATAGAAGGCAAAAGTGTCGTGAATTGTTGGAGCATCCAGAGCAGCACCAACTCTACCTCAGATTTTTCAAATCAAAAGGCCAACCTTTGGTCATCTGCTTCCACCTCAACACAATTTTTGACCTTTTCCAGATGTTTGGCTCCAATTATCCAATGAGAATATCTTCCAACCATTCAACACCTATTCAATAGCCAAGGATGCTGAATATCTTAACATTGACTCCATTACATGTCCCTCACAACTCCAGGCTAATTGATTCCTCCATTCTATCTCTGTTGGTGCAGGTAACAGAAGCATATATGTTTTGTCAAATTTCAACTTTCCAAGAGCTTCTGGATACATCAAAGAAGAAGACAGACTAGTCTTCTGGAAGCATCAGTTCTTTCTCAGTTTGGTTTCTCCAATGTAATTGTATCTCCTGAGCTCATTAGATGTTACGATTAGGCACAACGTGTATTTGATCCCATAGCACAGACAACCTGATCCCAGGTTAGTGTACTATGATGGCCTAGGACCATGCAAAGGAGCAACCATTTTTTTTGTGAACAATCAAATTTACGTCAAACTAGACAGGGGATGCTGTGAATCTCTATCTTGTGGTCTCACGGCAGTAAACTGTACACCCATGGACCACAAATATGTATTCATAGTTGAAGCAATCAAGTTTAACATAGACAATAACTATATGTGAAAGAATATCAACTTTACCTGAATCTTTATCTGATTGTGAATCACTATCTCGATCACTACGCCCTGAGGAACGGCTGTCCCATCTTCCATAAATGCCTCTGGAACTGCCATCAGAATCCCCACGAGTAGGTGGAGACGAACTATAATCATTGCGTCTGAAACCTTGAGATGGCAAGCTTCCAGGTATTTTTTGGCGGTCTTGTATGCCACGTGAGGTGTCCTCGAGCTCACTGTTTAAATTTAAAATTCAAATTACTAATCCTTTCCATGATAACCAAAACAAAATTACCTAACAAAGAACTACCAACAAATTTTGGGAGAGTAACAACTAATTGCTCCAAAATTTCAAGCAAAGAACACTTTCTGCATACATTCTTACCTCAGGATCAACTGATCAAACCCAGTTGGTAGCTTCTGGCAAATCTCCAGTTGAATGAGTGACAAAAGAAACTCTCTTGTATATGATACTTTTGGATGCCTGAGTTATCACAAAGAGCACTCACATTAAAAAAGTTAACAAATAAACCCTGTTAGAAATTAAACAAGAAAGTTAATCATTACTTCCGAACTTCATCACCAATTTCAGAGATGTGATCGGTGGCGCTTCCATCTTCATTCTCCAAGCTCATTCTTGCGCACCAGCTAACCTCACCCACGACGAATAAGTAGCACCACTATCAAATAAATATGCTTCACCCACAAAAGCTTGATACAATAAATCAACAATAATAAAAAAGATTCAATTCATGTTCTACAAAATTCTCCCAAATCAACCTCAGGAAAAAAACGATCCAATAAGATTCCAACTATCCAAGTTCGCAATAAATCACCGAAATTTATATCATAATCAACCAACCCAAAATTCTAAACGTCAATCCAAGGTCAGCATCAACCTAAATTCCCGAAACTCCCATTCAAATGAAACCGGATATAAATTACACACAGCTACCGAACAGTAATTCCAGCTCCGATCCTGCACAACAAACAATCAAATCTTCAACCACAAAACCAGCTCATCTATTTCCAATTCGACTTCCACCTCCTGATAAAAAAACAATGCAAATCCTAATTTCGCGTACAACCTCTTCTTTTCATAACTTTATATAAACAAGTAATGCTCAATACGATTCACACAATTCTAGGGTTTCATTCGTAATCAGATGTTGAAATTGAAGTTTATTGAGAATCTAGGGTTGATAATTCTACCTGGATCAAATGAGGGGGTTTGGGGTTTCGATGATTGCAAATTCGAAGTTGTTCGATTGATGGCGATAGATACAGATTATCTATACATATCTGTATGTATTGGTTTATATATGTTATGTATGAATATAGTCGTAAAAATGGGAGAAGAGGAGGAGGAGAAGACGATGCTTGTGGGTTCTCTCTGTTTTATCAAGAAAAAGAACATAACTCAGGAGATGACGTTTGTAAAATATTTGGTTTTTTTAAAAAAAAAAAACTTTTACTACCTAAAAAGAACTTTTAGGTAAGTAATTAATTTGGAATATTATTTGTCAAAAAAAATTAGGAGTGTTACAAAATAATGAAAATTGGTACAATTAGTAGAAATAGCTTAGATATTTTTTTAAGAAAATGAGTGATTAATTGTTTATCGGTAATATTAATTTAGGAAAAACACTAATAAATGTGGATAATATTAAGTTTGTAGTCTTGGATATAAAAGGAAAAATATTTTTGGTGAGAATGAGAATTTTTTATATGTTGTTTACTTTTTAAATATATTTTGACCCTTTTAGCTTTAATATTTTTAATAAAAAATAGAAAAAAAATTAGTTTATTTAAAATAAAAAAATATTATAATTTTTAAATTTTCTAGCCATTTCTCAATATAAAATATATGTTATTAAATGTGTTCGGTTTTAATTTGTGTGGGAGCAATGTGTTAAATTGATTTGATATTGACAATATATTGACTTTAACTATTTAGTGGTGTAACTTATTATTATGATTTTTTTTCCTGAAATCGTAGAATTTAAAAATTGTGATAATATTATGTGGCAAATTTAAAAAGATAGATATATTTAGTTATTTAATAAGGAAAGACTAGAACAGAGAGATATTATTTCTAAATCTTTTTTCGAGTATGATGAATTTAAAGATTATTAGCTAAAAGACTAACTACTTGTTCCTCAATTAAAAATTGTCATGTGATTAGACTAACAAATTTACGCTATGATATTTGACTAAGGGAGAAGGGTCAAATATGCCCCTAAACTATTCGAAAAGGTCTACATATATTCTCCGTTTAAAGTTTGGTTCACTCATGCTCTCGCCGTCCAATTTTTGGTCCAAATATTTTATGAGCGTTAGTTGTCATGTTGGACATATCCAACTCATTTTTTATTTTTTTAAATGCCACGTGGAATTGTCATGTCATTTTGACCTTACCACCTGACATTTACATGAAAATGGAAAGATATTCAGAATCATAAACGCCTAATCCGACCCATAAATCAACTCCTTTTAAATACACTATCCGACTCATTTTTAACAATTTTTTAATTTTTATTTTTTCGGTAAATCCCAAAAATGAGTAATTGATTAATAAAAAATAGAAAAAATATGAAAAAAATATAAAATTAATTCCGAAAATTCACAATTAAACATAGTAACCTTAAATCTAACATTTTAATATTTTTTAAAATTTTTATTTTTTCGGTGAATCTCGAAAATGAATAATTGATTAATAAAAAATATGAAAAGTATGAAAAAAATATAATATTAACGCCAAAAGTTCACAAATAAATATAGTAATATTTCATTCCACAATTTATTTATTTTTACAAATCACGAAAATGAGTAATTTATTAATAAAAAAAGGAAAAATATGAAATCTTTTTTTATTAATAAATTACTCATTTTTGGGATTTTTCAAAAAAAAAATTAAAAATGTTGAAATTGTTGAATGAAATGTTACTATATTTATTTGTGAACTTTTGGCGTTACTATTATAATTTTTTCATACTTTTCATATTTTTTATTAATCAATTACTCATTTTTGAGATTTACCGAAAAAATAAATTTTTAAAAAATATTGAAATGTTAGATTTAAGGTTACTATATTTATTTGTGAATTTTTGGCGTTAATTTTATATTTTTTTTTCTATTTTTCCTATTTTTTATTAATCAATTACTCATTTTTGGGATTTACCGAAAAAATAAAAATTAAACAAAATTATTAAAAATGGGATGGATAGTGTATTTAAAAGGAGTTGATTTATGAGTCGGGTTAGGTGTTTATGAGTGTCCGAATATCTTTCCATTTCATATAAATGACATGTGATAAGGTCAAAATGACATGGCAATTCCATGTGGCATTTAAAGAAATGAAAAATGAGTTGGATATGTCTAACATGGCAACTAACGCCCATAATGGCATATTTGGACCAAAAGTTGAATGGTGAGAGCATGAGTGAACCAAACTTTAAACGGAGGGTATATATAGACCTTTTCAAATAGTTTAGGGGCATATTTGATCCTTTTTTCTTTGATTAAAGATTGTTAATTAAAAGACTACCTATTAGTCCCTCATTTGAAAATCATCATTTGACTAAACTAACAGTTCTGCAAGATGATGTTTTATTAAAAATTATTAACTAAAAGACTATTTACTTATTCTCAACTGAAAATCATCGTGGATTAAATCATCAACAATGCAAGAGATATTTTTTTTTGTTTACAAATGCAAAATTTATGAGAGGGTGAGTATTGGTTTGACATTTTAAGTAGTTTTGAAAAAACTGTTTTATGTCCATAGATTTTTGATTTATTATGTTGGGAAAATTATGATTTATGAAGCTATTGTCATTGGGAAGACTTCTGAATGTGCAATCAATAGTGGATGTAGGAAGTTATGTATGAAGATATTTAGACTCTTTTCAGCATGTGTTAACCATGATTGATGAAACAATTGTTATTAGGGAGACTTTTGAATGTGCTATCAACAATCAACCTAAGAAGGTATTTGGAATCTTTCAAGCCTGTTTGATCATGTCGAGTTTTTTTTAAAGTTGAATTTTATATGTTGCTATGGATATATTTGAATTATGTAGTTCCTCCGTGCAGTAATATAATGCGCATCAAGCGCTTTCTAACAAATGCAATTATGTACCTAGGAGGACTCGAACCCAAGGAGTCTAATTAATCTTTAGTTCTACTTTCACTCGATGACAACATTTATTAGTCCTTAATCTTTAGTTCTACTTTCACGTCATACATAATCTAATAATAGCTTCATTAAAAAATACTTATCAAATATTAATTTTGGAGAGTCAAATTATATAAACTTCTATTAATATTTTATATTTGGTGATAATTTTCTTTACTGGTTGTAATTTTTAAATAGCTAAGTTTTAATATTAAAATAACATAATCAAATTTAGCGTAAAAAATTACGTTAAATTAACTCTAAAAAAATAAAACGACAATTATTTTGAAAAAAAAGGAAATAAAAAATTAAAAGAGGAAATCGGATATAAAAATAATTTCATAGTCAAACTAACATCGAATTAGTTGTCACGTATAGTAATAATATTTTTCAATTGCTACATTCACATCTCTTTATAATAGCCTTATTTCTTCGTATCTTTTATAATAATTTTACTTCTTTTTTTTTTAACTCTACACTTTTTTTTCACTTTATATTATAGGTTTGGATTCGGATTAGACTAATTCGAATTCGCGCCAATTAAATCCTCTATTTTATTATTATTATTATAATTTATCAAAAATGACATTTCACCCCTTAAAAAGGTGCAATTGGTTTCACATAAACTTTGCTAAACAAACTAAAATTATTGTATTTAAAATAATTAAAACAATTTAATATACTTGTACAACAAAAACACTCACAATCAAAGCATCAAGTTAGAATTGTTTTTTGAATAATGTTTAATGAGTCCAAAAGAGATCCCATCAAACAACCTTTTTTCATCATTGAAACATTACTATTTTTCTTGTTAAATTGATCTTTTTTTTTGTTCCCAAAATGGAACAAAAACAAAACAAGATTTGCCAACAACAGTATTACTGTAGAACTAGCTAGAGTAATTAACTAAACCCCAATTTCAGTTTTTTCAACTCTCAAAACCTCCATTGATTACCTTCTAATCTATATCAAAATCTCCCTCACATAAAAAGGTGTGCCTTTTTTTTTTGTGTGTATATATAAATTTATTGCTTCAAGAATGATTATATATCAAGGTGTAGTAGTAGTTGCAATGGCCAGAAATCCTTCTTTAATCAGAGCACAATCGCCTATGTCATCAGATCTCACCTCATCCGACTGCAGCATACTCCGTGGCGGCGCTTCCTTTCGCCGCCGTGAACTCATATTCGTCGTTAATCCCAGAGGTTTTGTTTCTTTCCAAGATTTTAATTTTTTTCCCCTTCTCCGTTTAAATAGTTCACCAGTACAGGTTTTCAAGTTGAAATGTGTGCCTACCTACCCACACTATTTGCATTGAACCCCAAATCCTTTTCTTCATAAATGCGTCTTTTTTTAAAAAATAAATAAATTAATGGAATGAAATAAGATGAGGGTTCTTAAAATTGGGAAATCAAGGTGTCGATTGACATGTTTAATGAGGTTGAATTTGGAATTTAAGGCTTAGAGGTGCTGTTGATTGGTTTTTTCTTGGTTTTATTGGAGCAGGAGCTAATGGAACTACGGGTCAGCAATGGAAGAAGTTACTTCCTTACCTCAGGTCTCGCCTGGGTAATGACTGTAATGTAAGTTTCCCTAGCTTATGGTTTTCTTTGCTTATTTGTTGTTAAAGTTGCTAACTTTTGGTAGAATTTTTTAATGCTTATCTTATTGGTTTTATGGATGTCTTGCTTTTTCCTTATGAATTTCATTTTTTGTCCATTTGTTTTGGGCAGGTTTTTCTGAAGTTATAACTTTGTAATTTGTCACAAAGGAATAGTTTTTCTTTATTGTCTACCCCTTTTTGAAAGTGATGACGGAATTTCATTTTAAGACGCTGAGAGACGCCTTCCATTTAATAGACAATGTTCATATGAAGTCAACTTTAATATACAGTAGTGATCAATACTCACATACCAGGGTTATAAAACTTCTCATGAACTAGATTGTATGTGTTGAGTTAAATTTTGATTCCAGTACTTCTGGAAATTCATGATTTTGATCAATGTAAAGTTTTTACCAAACATCAAGGATATAAAACTGAATATAATGGTGGAAGAACATATTGGTAACATCTCATAATTTGCATGCACGAGAATCCAAAAGATCCTCAAATTCTCACGGTAGCGCCATCTATAGGTATCAGAATATTTGTGCCACGATATTCTGCAACATCTACCCTCTTATACTTTGGTGGAACGGAAATTTCCTTTTTGTGGTCCGGTAAGGATCAGAGTTTGCCCATACTCAGTCATAATAAATGTTGTTTGATATCTTTTTTTGACAAGTGTAGGTGCAGCTGAAGTTTTATTCCTGATAGTCTGTTGTAAGAGATATATTGGCCCTTAGCCTTCTCCATTATAGGGGACCATTTTTTCAACAAACCGGGTTTTTTGGAATGTGTGTAATTTTCTAGTCAAGTTTCATAAATAATGCTACCTATCTTTTCTCTTAAGTTTTTAAGATCAGAAAGTGAGCTAGAGGGTGCAACCTGTTGCCTTCCATCCTAAAATATATTATGGCACTATCCTTTTCGCTATGTCCCAAAATGGTGGCTCTTTTCAGTATCAGCATAAGACTGCTTGTTTTCCCAGTAATTAACAAAAACCCAAACATCTATCAGGCTTTACTTATTCTTCGATGCTAATGAAGTATGTAGGAGTATCATATAAGTTGATTTCTGTAAAAATTTCAACTTGGTAGGATAATATAGCCCTCTTACATGGAATATATCTACGTGCTATAACTTAAATGGGAAAAAATGTTTAATGCTCTTGTAGATATTACTGTTCTTTGTCAATCATTGTTTAGGTGAAAAAGTTCTCTCTATTTTGACCAGATATGCGAATCTTTAACTTCAGGTCCTTCTCATGCCATTGACATAACAAGAGAGGTAAACACCTAAACATCTCTGATTTAAGCTAGTATCAGGTGGAATGCAGAAACTTTTATATCAATTGTGCTGTCAGGCTATACGTGAAGGAGCTGATGCTGTAATAGCAGTCGGTGGTGATGGTACTCTTCATGAGGTTCATCCTATTTCTTTCCTGAATTCTAAAATCTCTTCTTTCTGTTTTCGAACTGCACAAGTACATGTATATAGCACAAAAAGGAAACAGAAAGGAGTTGGTGGGGGATTTCGTTTGGTGTATCAGTTAAATTTCTATATTTGTTTTTCCTTATTTGCCTCTGAGCCTCTCTAGGTCTTCAGTTTTCAGTTGTCTTTTGTACTAAGGTGCATCCGGCCTTAAGACACACAGCTAGATCCTGGCACTGACAAAACGAAAAAATTAATAACTCACTTTCCTTCTAGTAGCCCAGAACTGCTACCAAGTTAAAATATGCTAATATAACAAATAAAGAGCAAGTGAAATAGTGCTCATGTAAGTTTTTCTCTGTCTAATAGTAGACTCATCTACAATTGTGGCTGGCTGGTAGAATATCATCATTTTGGCGTAGTCACAAAATTTCCTTAGTACTTTTCCCTTTGAACTATACGGCTGTACCTAATGTTGGCTTTTCTTTTGCTGCTACTTCTATGGCAGCCTGCAGATTTTATAGCTCAAACAGAATTCGTATTTTCTTTTCTGTTGCCATTTGGCTATAACATCCATGCTTAATATTAAGTTTTGGCTCAATCGATTATAACTCATGGTTTTCAGGTTGTTAATGGCTTCTTCTGCGGTGGAAAACCTGTTTGTAATCATGATATAAACTCCAGTCATTCTACTGCTCTTGGTGTGAGTAATCATTGGCTGATTGACATTGTTTAATCAAATTGAGAACATTATTTTGAGATATTGTGAAGTTCATTTTGTGTGCTTATTGCATTACAAACTGCTTAGTTTCAATTACTCCGTGATGATACGTAAATGGTGGGTGTCTTTTCTTAACAGATAATCCCTTTAGGTACTGGATCTGACTTTGCCAGGACGCTTGGCTGGTAACTGCAACTTCTGCTGTTTTTGTAGCTTAATTTTTGTCATTCCTTGCATGGAGTATCAGTATTTATAGATGGTCTTTCTTTTCATCAGGAAAAATGATCCACATGAAGCCATAGAACGCATTGCTAAAGGTACTTGGCACAAGGACTCCATCTCTTGTTGGCAAAAAGTCTGATTCAAGCCTTTTAACCCAGAAGATAAATAAATAGCAGAGAAGGAGATATCCTATTCTATAATATCAGCTGCAGTATTTCTATCAGCCATCCTTCTCCTTCCTTTTGCTGAAGAAAGCCTGATTTAGGTGTTTTGTAGGGCTGAAATCCAAAATTGATGTTGGATGCATAGCTGGAGAAATTGGAGAGTCCCATTATTTCATCAATGTTGCTGATATTCATCTGTAAGGATAGTTTCTGGAAATTCCTAAGTTATGGTTATGTTTGACATTTGGTGATGAGAATCTGCTATCCATTCCCACTCCTCTATAATTGTTGACTAGTTGTTCCTGTTTTACTGCTTATTTCATTGCTCCTGAACTCCCATAAAATTGTGATTCTTGTTAAGGTGCAAGTGTAGTGTTAATTCTAGGAAGATTAGACAGGCTAGTCGTGTCCTTACATTCTCTAAAATCTGCTCTATTCTATTTCCCTTGTATTTACCCCTTCAAGGCATTGACTCTTTCACCAAATTAGGTATTGAATGAAAAGATTAGACAGGCTAATCGTGTCCTCTCCTTCTCCATCTACTCCATTCAGTTGCCTTGCATTTACCCCCTCAACACATTGAGTCTTCACCAGAATTCGGAATTGAATAAAAAAGGAGAACTGATTCTAGCGACTAGCATATATTCTAGCAAAGAAAGCTTTGTCGCCTTCATTCATTCTTAGTGAGTAGTCCTATTTTTGTTTGCCGATGCAGTTCTAGCTTCTGATCTGTAAATACATCTACTGACTGAACCTCGTAATTCACTTAATGTTTTGCAGAAGTGCAAAAGCAGGTTATTATGCATCAAGGTACAAGAAATTTGGGAACTTGTGTTATGTTATTGGTGCTTTGCAAGCTTTCTTTCGGCACCATAACCAAGATCTTAGGATCAAGGTCAGTTCGGTTTACCTACTGGGGTTGGGTATCTCTCAACTATTCTAAGGATAATGAGGGGGACGGTTCATTTTGCTCCGCATGGTCAACATGTGTTATAGTCAGTCTTTCTACTTTGCTCGTCTTTACTCATCAGTAGTAAAACATGATGATGATCTAGGTTGATGAGGGTGAGTGGGAATTATGTTCCCAAGTAACTGCTCTTTGCATTGGGAATGCAAAATATTTTGGTGGCGGAATGAAGATTACACCCAATGCTAACCCCTCAACCGGAGATTATGAGGTTTAATGATTTCTCTTTCCCTGTTCTTGGTCATTATTTTCAACATCAGTGTTATCCAAGAACTGCTTATATATGACTTACAATGGTTAATTACTTTATGTGCAGATGGTCATTCTGCAGGATTTTAAGTGGTATGATTTCGTTCTCAAACTACATAAGCTGTATAACGGGACACACTTATCAGTGAAAAATGTATCTTCAAGAAGGTATACCACCGCTGTTTCAGAAAGAAAAAATTATTTCTGATCTCTTCTTTAAATTCATATTGTGAACTCCAAGTTGCTTATTGTTGAAACTACTTTAGTGCAACTATGCATGTTGCATCTTGAAAAAGAAGTCAGTTTGGACGTAGTTATTCAGAAAGTAATGCCTTTAGGATCTTTGTTTTCTTGATAAAACCTCTATACTACAATATCCATAAGAACCTCAAAGATCCACTTTAGGGGGTCTGTTAGCTTAGTCTATTTTTATGAGATTCTTCAGCAGTTTTTGTTTGTCGTTGCAGGGCGCGCTCAATTGAAATTGAAGAGATTGGCAGCAGTGGCTCCATATTTGTTCAGTCTGATGGAGAATTCTTAGGATTCCTTCCTAGAAAGTTTTCTATACTACCTGGTGTTATAGAATTGCTTTGCTAATGTTAGTGTTTTTTTTTCTTTTTAGAAAATTAACTTGTTATAAAGGCATGATTTTGGAATTACTTTATTAGTTTATTTCTGGACTTAAATTTGGAGGCAAGGTAGTATATTTCATTTCTGCATTATAACAATTTTCTGGCAAAGTTTATTGTTGACCGTCCATATTTGTTACACGAATTTTCGTACTATTTTGTATAAAATTTAATTTTCAGTATATTTTGATTATTTCGCACTGTAAATTAAAAATGACAAATATTCCATCAATGGAAAAAGAATTCTCAAGTCCATTCATTTCTTGCCCTTCTTATAATTTTTCATTTTTTTGTGGTCAGTATTTATTATGAACATAGATATTTATTTTTATTTATAATAAAATACAAATACTTTCCATTTTCAACTTCTAATTAGCGACTAAAACTTAATCTTTGTTATGGCTACTTTTACTTCTTTTGCTTCCATCAAAATTCCCAATCTCCAGTCCGGCGACCGGCGTTCCATTTTCCGGCCAAATAGTAGTAAGAAAATACTCAAGTTGTCCCGATGCAAAGTTGAAAACTCAACAAGTAACTCATCAAACAATACTAGTACTAGTAGCCAAGATTCTGAGTCAGAAAATTTGCTGCTCAAAATGGCTTGGTATGGTTCTGAATTCCTCGGGATTGCTGCATCAATTTTCCGTTCTCCGACGGGTACCGAAGCTCCTTCAGAGGGGAATTTGGAACTTGCAACTGATGGTTCTGGACTTGTTGATCGTGCCCTTGTTGTTGATACCATTAAAGATGACTTCCAAAGATCCTACTTTGTTACAGGTATTTAAATAGTGTTATAGTTCGATTGAGCATGGAGTTTAAGAGTTAAATTCTAAATTGAGTGATTTTATTGATACAAAACAAAGTTCAACGATTTCGTTTCTCATAATTGGATTTTGTATGTTATTCTATCAGGAAATCTGACCCTTAATGCATATGAAGAGAAATGTGAATTTGCGGATCCAGCAGGTTCCTTCAAAGGGCTTAGTCGATTTAAAAGGAACTGTACTAATTTTGGTTACCTTGTTGAAACATCAAATATGAAACTCATGAAGTGGGAGGACTTTGAGGTTAGCTCACAATTCATTCGTCTCGTAGATTAGATGGATTTAGTGCAAAGTTGTGATGTTTACCAAGTGCGTGTATTTGTAAAATACAGGACAAGGCGATTGGTCATTGGCGTTTTAGTTGCATACTTTCATTTCCATGGAAGCCCATTCTTTCAGGTTCGTGAAGCCACTACTTCTATATCTACAGTCTACTGACTTTATTTCGACTCTTGTCATTGCCTTTAACTCTACATTTTACTTAATTGCAGCAACTGGTTATACCGAATACTATTTCAATGAGAAATCTGGAAAAGTATGTAGACATATAGAGCATTGGAATGTCCCAAAGATGGCTCTTCTAAAGCAAATAATAAGGCCTAGTAGGGGGAAAAAGGCCAGTGGATGAAGTAATAGCTAGCGCTAATGATCCCTGTGAACTATAACCCTCATATGGTATGGCTCAAAAACACGACATGAACAAGAATATAAACCGTTTAATGATACTGGATTTAAAGGGGAGGAAGATTTGTTATGTGAATGGTGTCGAAAAAGAATGAAGAATATGAAGAAAAGACACTAATGCATTAAGGTCATTACTCTTATTCAGAGTGCAGCAGAAGTGGAGATAAATAATCTTAGACTCTGCTTCGTGTGCTGGTAAGTATCTGAAACAAATATTAAGTGTGTTTATGTTGTTTAAGCCTGTTCAACTGATTCAAACACAAGATTACACTGGTTTCATGAGGTAAATAGAGAGAAGTAGACGCGTTGTTTCAAAACATAGTTTAGTGATGTTTAAGTTTATATGAAGTAAAATCTTGCTTTCTTTCCTGTATTTCACTCTTTCAATGTATATCAAGATTATAGCTCACTTGATGCATTGTAAGTTTTTTGTTGTACATGGCAATATGTGTAATCTGACCTCCTTTCCATATCAGACAAAAAACAAAGACTCAATGAGGGGTTGGGGTTGGGGGACTACAAATAATGACATGAATAGCACTAGTAAGAAAGTGAAAAAAGAAAAAAAAAACTCTTTATCTGTCGCTACTGTCAAAAGAGTTCACCATTTCTGCATTCACCTACATCTATTAAAAGAGTGTCATTCTTGTTTGTTGGCAAAACTCTGCAACAATTTCTTCTTGGAGACTGCTTGAAAACATCCACAAAAACACAAAATGTATCAGCACATATCATACTAACAAATAGTAACACTTTCAGATTCTCCAAAAATATTCGTCAGATTGCGACAACATTTTTGGAGAGTCCAACAACATAGATGAAAATAGTTATTCAACAAGAAGAAAGAAATTACCTTCTCCCATAAATTTGGATCAGGCTTCTTGTACAATTCCACGTGTCGTATCTTGGATGGATCAGCCATACGCCACTTGCATTGCCCTCCTGGTGCCCCATCATGCTCGTATACACTTGTCGTTGTGTGATTAGCCGACGCGTATGCATTAGACAACAAGTAGAAATAGGGTCTTTGACAACCTTTCCCATGATATGGTCTTGTGTTGAATGTGAGGGAATTCTCATCCTTAGTTTCATACCAATCATTGAAAGTTGCAATGGGCTTTTCTATTTCACGGGCCGGTAAAATGCCTCTATTTATCTGGACCAAATAGCCCCATGACACAGAAATGGTCCATTTTCTGGGCCTATCATAACATATGGACTGTTGCATAAGCCCAGCTGAGTCCAGTGTAATGGGCTTCTTGAGACGTTTCAAGGCTTCAACTCGGGTTACGGTAGGGAAAATGGGCTCAATTTTATCAAGATGATGAAGAGAAATCAATGGGGCAACTGGATGGGCTGAGAGGAGGCCCATTACATTACCATATAGATCAAACTGTTCCAATAAACACCGTTAAATCGTCAAATAAAAAGCTTAAATACATTATAAACAGTAAAGATCATATCGTTAGTAAATTTCATTTAGACGCTTGCTCAAACAATAGTCTGGACATAAATTGTAAATTTATTTAGTCTGTAAATTTAGTTACTTAATTATATCTCTAGTAATTGGTCAATTGATGCTAACCTTTTTGGTTTTATACTTTTCTTTTGACTAACATCTATTTGTTTTTTAACATCTACCTAAGTATTTTGGTTTATATAAGTAGGTCCTACATGACATAAAATACATTGATGGAAAAATGTTTAGTTGACCTACCATTTTTCCAAATAAAACATTTAATTGTATTGTGATTTATCAAAACTTAAGTACAATAATTTGTGATGTGAGTAGAGACATATCCTTCAAAAGTAGATAATTGTAGGTCACCCACCTAATTACTAGAAGTGGTTTAGTAATTGACGATTGGTTATCATAAAGGCTCACCCACCTAAATTGCTGGAATTTTTTTTTAGTTCTGAGTTTTCTTTTATCCTTTATCTAATTATTAATATCAAAATAATTAGAGGTAATTTCTATTAAAAGGATTCTATTAAAAGGATTAATTGATAACCTGATAGAATAATAATTCCAAATACAAGTGTAGGACTATTTTGTGTTTAGTTGGAAGTATTAGATAGTCGTAATTTTCCACTATTTATATCTTAATAATAAGATAAGTCAACACATATCCATAGTGAAATATCTTATCTCGAACAATATATCACTTTACTTAAATCCTTATATTTAATTGTTATTTTAGTAAATCAACATCTTGTCAATTTAATTAGAACCCTGTATTCTAGTAGTCGCTATGATTCTATTGACTAATTAGTTCAACAAAAGGTCATGATACTAGATTACCTAAGAAGTTTGACCACACATCAAATTAAAATCAACTACCATGCATAAAAAAATCTCGAAAAAGGTCTATAGAGAATATCGTGTATGTTAAAGAGATATGATTTTCAATGGACTTTAACGTGTTAGAAAAAACAGTTCTAAGTAGTTCGAAACAAACCTGATGAAATCCGACTTCTTTAGTAAGAGGAACTCCAAGTTCAGCCATACAAGCTTGCATTCTATCATCTGATCCATACAAATATGGATATCTTTGTATACATTTATCTTGCATTTTTTCAATTGCTTTTGCCAATGGATAACTTATAGCAAAACCTCCACCTCCATAAGCCATATTATAAGAAAACTCATGATTTTGCCAATGTGTCTCCGATATACTCCCGATATAATAATATTGCTTATGATCATATTTTCTCAATACCCTAACCAAATTTTCGGGCACGAAAAACGTATCGTCATCCCCCAACACATACCACCTCACGTTTACCGAATTTGCCCTTACTGTCTCTGACAAAACTCGAGATATACGAATCCCTGACCTATCTCCATTTTTATTCGTGTACTTGAATCGTGACGTGTCACTTGAAATCATGATTTTTGGAAGAGAAGAAGAAGAAGTAGTAACATTATCATAATTTCTAGTACTACTCATATTCTTATCTAACCATACAAATCCTCGCATTTTATTTGGATTCCACCATAGTTTTACGTACTCCTTTCGATAATTCCACGTGGCATTTGATGATCCAATGCCAAAAACAATATGGTGAAGCTGAGTTTCTGGGGGAATTATATTATGGTTTTTTTGGATTATATTTTCTTGGTTAAATCTCATAAAAGTATCTAAAGATCTTTGAGTAAACTTGAATGAAGGGTTAAAACAAATTAAGGAGTATAATAAAACATATAGAAGACCAAAGAAAAAGATGAAGATAGTCAAAGTTCTTCTAAAATTGCTCCTCACATTATTTTTTTCTGCCCAAATAAATGTGACCACATGATCTTGTTGTATATTTTTCATATTTTGGACCTTTGATGTTACGAAATCAAAGACCAAAAAATAAAATTTATGAAAGAGCAAAGTTACAATATCTAGTAGGAGAAAAGAGGATGGAGGAGAATATTGGAGAAAAATAAGACTATATATTATATGGAGTTTTAGTTTGATCGAGTCTAAAAGACCTTTTTTTCAACACTTATAGAAGCTTGATACAAGTAAACAACATTTTTTTTTGTTTCATGATATGGATTGGAGTCGTGTGGATAAAAACAAAATTTATTTTTTTATTATTATCAAGGAAACAATGTAATAATCTTGCAAAATAAAGGTAAATTAATTGATATATATAGAAGGAAAAAAAATAATATAAAAATGGGTATTATTAGACCTTTCCATCCCTAAAACGTCTTATTTAATATAAAAGGTTCTTTTACTCGAACTTACAATTTTAAAGTTAAAAGTAAGGTGCTTAGCATTCGAGCAATTTTCTCTTGTCGCTTACTGCCCATTGGAGTTACTACTTCTTTGTGTAGATGACTTTTTTTTTTTAAATTATAGAAAAAAATGATGATTACTATTCTACATAGATGTGCATTAGATAAATCTTTGTTATACAATAATTCACAAATCATATAAATCGCATTAAATAAATCCCGAACCAAGTGGAAGATTTTCCGTAGCATCCCTTTTGGCTTTTGGGTTAATTTGTAAAGGGATAATGCACAAGTACCCCCTCAACCTATGTCCGAAATTCCAAAGACACACTTATACTATACTAAAGTCCTATTACCCTTGAATTTATTTTATAAATAATTTTCTACCCCATTTTCGGCCTACGTGACACTATCTTGTGAGTCCAGCGTGTGTTGACATTCTTTTTCAAACTAGTGCCATGTAGGCCAAAAATGGGTAGAAAATTATTTATAAAATAAGTTCATGGGTAATAGGACATTAGTATAATATAAGTGTGTCTCTAAGATTTCAGACATATGTTGAAGAAGTACTTATGTATTTTCCCATTTGTAAATGATAAATACGAATATATATATATATATATATATATATATATATATATATATAAAATCATTTCTAGACTTGATATCACATTCATAATTATTATACATAGTCGAAATTAAAGTTATTTATCCCAATTGTTGGAGATTTTGTTGAAACTTTTTTCTGCTGGAGATTCTTTTTGCACCAATCTTAGCTTGTTTCATTTGGCCAACTTTATTTCTTTTACCAAAAATCAAAGTATTTTAATTGGCTGATTAACTCTAAGCTCCTCTAATTCGATCTTCTATTGTATTATATAACCTCTCAATATAATAATATGTTTTTATTTTTTAAACCTCTTTAATATTATCTCTGTTATATTATACTAGTAGGTAAATTAGCAGGCTTAAACTATCTCAATTAGGTCACATCTATTTTAGTGTAGTTGTTACTACAATTTGGTTTGAAGTTATGTTTTAAAGTTCATTGATTTTATGTTCCAAGTAATACATGGTAAACAATACATGTTTATTGAATTTGTAGGGTAGATGTTATCCTAATTTGGTTTAAATTAAGTTTGCCTTAATTTGTCTTTCATTTTGAGTGTCTTTTGACTTTACGTTCTAATAATACATTTAATAATTTATTTGTTATAAAATATTTACAAGATATTTATTCTTTGTTTAAAATATTTACAATGTAAACAAACATATTAAACAAGAGGTGATTTTATGTTTTAAATAATACATTGAAGTCTTTTGGATTTATGTTTTAAATAATATATTGAATAATTTATTCTTTATTTAAAATATTTACCATGTAAATATACTCTCTGTGTCCATAATTGTTTGTCATGTTAAGGTCATGCACACCCCTCAAGAGAAATTTAATACAAGGTGTAATTTGATTAATATAACCTTATCAAGAATATCAAAAGTCTCCATAACTTTTCAATTGAACTACACTATCATTAAGGGCAAATTTGGAAAAAGGTGACTAATTGTTTCTTGATTATTTAAATTGACAATTAATATTGGACATCTATTTTTAGTATACCTGCCAAACAATTATGGACGGAGGGAGTATTAAACAAGGTAAATTAAGTGTGATAATAATGACACAACCTTTATTTCCGAGCCTGTTAGATTTAATTTTTTCAAATTATAACATCCCATCAACAGTTTATTTTAATCAATTATCTTCTGTTCTGCCAATAATTTTCGCAGAAAAAAGTATATTAAATAATCAATTCATCGTTGAGAACATTAAACCAAAAAGAAGACCAATCAATTCTTGCTATAGAATTGGATTATTGGGAGTACTAGACCAAAAAGAAGACCAATCAATTCTTATTCATCTTTAAAAATTACATTTTTATATATATCGAGAAAGTCAGATAGAATTGGATTTGATGGGATAGAATTAGATTGAAATGAAAGAATTTTGGGAAAGATTAGAAAAGACAACAATTTTATTTTATTTTTCTATAAAATGAAAAAAAATCTTAATTTAATTCAAGTATGAGTTATTTAAAATTTACTTTTTATCATATTATTAATGAAAAGAGTTTTAATTCAAGCATGAGTTATTTAAAATATCTTATTCTAAATATAGTAAATAACTAGAGAAGTCAAATATAAGAATCTCTCAGATTACTCCAAATTTTTAACTTCATAAAGGTAATATTTTTTTAAATATTATGAAGTCAAATCTAGGAATCTCTCCCATTATTCCAAATTTTTAACTTCATAATAGTAATATTATTATTAAAAGTAAGGATAAAATTCTACTTAATATAGTAGTCATTTGTTTGCAATATATTATTTTGGATTTTGTTGTGAAAATTTTATTTATTAATTTGAAAACTTCTATTGTTTAATTCAATATTTTAAAACATTTCAAAATAGAAAGTAGATGTTTTTTTTTCTTTCCGTTTTTATATAAAATTTATATCTTTTTTAATATCTCCATTTTCATTTTAATTATATTAAATAATTAAATTGCAACCAATCGTTGAGTATCACACAATTAAAAGGATTATTTAATTATTTTAAATGGTGTGAAAGTGGCTAAAATTGAACCCAAAATTGGATGAAAAGGGTATTCTTGAACCAATAGGTGATGAAAAGTATATTGGAGAGTCAAAAGATGAATGTGAAATAATTTTATACCATCTTTAATACTTTGAGAATATTTTAGGCCCTTCTCCAAAACATAAATTTCATACGTTAATTTTTTTTAAGCCTCATAATTTTGAATCACCCATGTGCCATGTGTATTCAGTATATTTAATATAACCTTCATTCTACTGTAATATCTATTTATTTATTTGTTATAAACAATAGTGTTATATTTAATGTATTGCATCATATTACTTTATTTATTCTTATCTTGCCTTAATTACTTATCGATTGATAATCTTATTTACCTTTAACTCTAAATTGTTCTAATAATAACTCAATATGATACTCTATTTTTACTTCATAGATTGATTATTCTTTAATATTCAGGTGTGACTTTATAAAATATGGAGAAATATTTAGTTTATTCGAATTTTATATTTGTTTAAAACAATACATTATAATACAAAATATTGATATGTATAGACAATCTAAAACAACACCATATCAGCAAACACCAACCTATCAAGGCCTATTCAGGGTGTGTTCGGTATGAAGGAAACTGTTTTTCATGGAAAATGTTTTCCTAGAAAATGTTTTCCTGGAAAACAAGTAGATTTTGGACTTATTTTCTCATGTTTGGTTGGTGAGTAGAAAATATTTTCCGGAAATGATTTTTAGTGTTTGATTTATGAATGAAAAATGTTTTTTTTGAAAAACATCTTTATTTTTACTAGAGTAGAAAATAATTTATGAAATAAAAATATTTTTTAGAATTTTTTTTTTGGGGGTGAGTGTGTGTGTGTGTGTGTATGGGGGTTAGGGGGGCAGGGGTAGGTGAAAAAAATTTAAATTTGAAGTTAAAAATATTTTCTAAAAATAAAATTAATTTTTTGGGGGTTGGGGAGGGGGGGGGGGGCAGGGGTAGTTGAAAAAATAAAATTTAAAAGTTGAAAATATTTTCTTTTCTAAAAACAATTTTTTTTGGGTTGGGGTAGGGGGGGGGTAGGGGGGCTGCCGTGGGGGAGGGAGGGAGGAGTTTTAAAATAAAAATATTTTAAAAAACGAACGCAATTTTTTTTTTTGGGGGGAGGGGAGGGGGTCAGGGATCGGGTGAAAAATAAAATTTTGAAAAATGAAAATATTTTCTAAAACTTGATGTTTTTGCCAAAAAAAATTGTAATTTGAAGTTGGAGGAGAGTTTTGAAAAATGTTTTCCTTAATTTTTAAATGGAAGTCATTTTCCTTAATTTTGAAGAAAATGAGTTGATTTGGAAAACATTTTCCAAAACTTTTGTGCCAACCAAACATGAGAAAATTGGAAAACATTTTCCAGATCCTTCGTACAAAACACACTCTCATTTCAATTAATTTTTACTTTTTAATTTTTTTGGAACAGGAAACACACTACCTCCGTCACAGCCTATGTCCTTCGGTGCATTTTTTGGTAACCTAAGTTGGATTTCGATCCACCTAACAACCACGCCCTTGCGGGCAACAAAACATAGTTTTATTTCCCTTATTTTTCAGATACTCAACAAAGTTAACAATGTAAGACTTCTGAAGCTGTCCATCTTCAAAAACATCAATAGCTTCTCTTGCTCTTTCTCTCATATCTTTACCTTCCTCGAAATCACGGCGTATGTCAATGCCTTGGCTATATCCTTTCTAGTAAACGATCCGTTTTCTTCAATTCCGAATCCTTTTTCTACTATCAATCTTTCATTCAGTCCTTGATAATGCACAAATGGCAGAACAACAAGTACATGTCCATGCTGTAGTGTTTCTACAATTGAACTTAGCCCCTCTTGAACTAGTGCTCCTCCAATGGAAGAATGTGCTAGAATTTCCTTTTTGACGCGCCCATCCAATGTGCACCACGCCTTTCTCTGCATTCCTCGCCCTGAATCCTTCGGGCAAAGGATCCACATTATCCGAAGTAGTACTACTCCATTTAGGCTTTTGTAATACCCATAGAAATGGTAGCTTTGATAGTTCAATCCCATGAGCTATTTCGTATACTTGATCTTTACTTGGTTTACACTCACTCCCAAGTCCTGCGAATAAAACTGACTGGGAATTCTGTTGATTGAGCCATTTTAAGATCCTCTGCCAGGATTGATCGCGATTGATGTTGAGGTCTAAACATGATGGTGGTGATAGTAATCCAATTGGGATTATAGGCTTAGAGATGAGTTTATGCATAGCATCCAAGTAATCATTGCAACTACGTATAGCTACAGCTCGACATGCTCTCAATATCTTGGCTGAACGTTGAGCATATGTTTCCCCTGAGGCGTCTTCTTGGAAAGACAAGGAGAAAAGCTCTGCTGCTTCATAGCTCCGATAAGCCAACGTTGATGGAAAATGCAGCTTCTCAGAAACAGGTAATGTGAGGGTTTCGGGCATTGGTCCTGAAGCTCCTGCAGCAATCAAGAAAGCTATTGAAGCAGCTGAGAAAACACTGTGAAGTGAATAATAGGGATATTATAAACTTCGGCAATCTCAACTATCCAATTTTGAAAGAAGTCAACAATAATCCAATCAGATTTTTGATCAGCAATGAACTTTTTGATCGGTTCTTGGAGTAGATCATAAGCTACTTTCAAGTACTGAATTTTTTCTGAAGGAAGATCAACAGAAGCCTCCGCGTCTTCAGGCAGAAGAGTGTTGTCATCAAGACTTGGCAATGGAAATTCCACTAGTTTTACAAGATGTGTTAAAGTTAGGAGGAACTTTTGGGAGTCTTTGGATGTTTTTCGGTGTCGAAATGAATGAAACAGAATTCCTCCTAATTCAGCTAAGGCTAAGGAGAGCTTGAAAAATGGAATAAGGTGACCAAATGCAGACCATGTTATGAGGAAGATGCATCGGGTGCTTCATTTGCTCAACGTGGATCTGAAATACTTTCTGCGTGTAGAGCTATACTTGTACATAATTGCAGAGAAATTGACGATGTGTACATAGATGCATTACATAAAATTGTCGATAAGCCTGTATTTACAGAGGATGAAACCTTTTTTTAAGCCAGATACATAAACAAATCCTTAAAATTTGTTGGATTTTTTACGCTCTCTCAACTATACTATATTTCTATTAAATCATTGAACCACTCATAATTTGTTCCTATTAAACACTGTTGGATGATGTGGAACTAGATTTTGTGAGGGGTATTGATAGATGGTACATATGTTTTTTTAGGACACATTAGTTCAATTGATAGTGAAAATATTTGAGAATAATTGTGTTTTACTTTAAGTCATTTGAACACATTAGAAACAAATGAGACTAACACACAATTTGTCTTCATTTCTTCAATCAAAACCATTACAATACGAACACAATTGAAGGCATTTACAATAGAAAAGCCAATCAAAATCAGTCAATAGTGTTTAAAAGGACAAAATATGAGCGATTCAATGATTCAATAGGAAAATAGCATAGTTGAGGTACCAGAGAAGAAAAACCCAACAAGTTTAGGAATCTGTTTATGATTTTGACGTTTTTTAAAAATAAAACAAAGAAAACTTGCTCTTCAAATGCAGTTCAATAATGAATATGTTAGAATTCAAGCTGCAATTTTACGAGTTTGAAATTCAATAAACTAAGACCACATAGTCCCTAATAGTAACTCATTAGAATTGGACCCTATAGTCAATTTTTATCCAATTCTTTAAACTATACTAAATTATTTTACGTGTAGCTGATTTAACAAACTTCACACAAAAGTCTTCTAACTCCACCACTTTTTCAAAAAAATTGCTCTATGTTGGTTAACAAAGACTTCATAATTGTTCTCTTTTTTAATATTTTAATTAATATATTATAAATTCCCATAAAATTTAATATAGTCAACAAAATTTAGATATTTTGGGACCCCTACTAACTACTTTCCAACGGAAATGACCAAGAACAAATTAAATCACTCCTCTCACATCCCTTAATTTTTGCCACTTAGACATGCTAAATTTATGCTTAGCTTTCTATAATTTCATCTAACTTTTCAACATCATGAAAAATGTAATCCATAAATACCTAATATGATGGAAATAAATATACCTAACCAAACATGGTGGAAAATAATTTCTTGTATCATAGCATGATTCATCTTGTTGAAGTTGATGTATATCTAATGAATGAGTCATTCCATAACATGAATGATTTTTTAGTCTTTAAACAATTGCTTAGTAACTTCTTGTGATTGTTAGACAAAGATGAATATTTTTTTTTGATTTTATGTGGCAAAAAAATAGTTTAATCAATTCTATGCAATAAAAAAAAAGGAGTTATCATAAACTAAATCAATCTAAAATAGCTATAAATATTAAAACATGATACAAAACTAAACCTATGAATTGATTGGGGACAAAAAGAGGTTGTTCAAATGGTAAGCAGTAAGTACCTCAAACGTATCGTTATGGGAAATATCGAAACATGATACATGAAATTCACTAGTGTCATGAATGATGTGAGAAACATGATATGAATCCATACCCAAAAATTAGATATAGGAAGAAAATGAGATTGAACATGTCATTTTCTTAAGTTTTATCTCCATATAAACAGTATGTATTTAGACAAAAAAAAAGTGTCACCTGTCATATTTCAAACTTCTTTGCCTATATAAATCACTTGTTTGTGTCTGTATTTTAACCAAAAAGCAGCTCCATACACCCTATTCCCTCTAAACTATAGAGTGGTTCTACAGAGTTCAAGTGAACTACTAAAACTTTTACTTTTTTCTTATATGGTAAAGTCCAAAGTTCTCTAAAAACAAAAAGCAATTCAAAACATTTTTATATAAGATTTTAACTTATTTTCATTTTATTTATTATTCCTGCACCGAAAGTAACCTTTTCCTTTCCTTCGCTAGTACCTCCCAACAAGAAATATTTGTCTTGTGGGATTTTGTTAAAAAATATGAAATTTCATGTCTTGCTTTATTAATATATTTTAGAATAACGTAGTGCTCCAGCCAACTTGTTGAAGTACTGAATAACTCTGTCCACTAAGACTGATCGGAAGAAACCTAGTAGTGTTTTTTTTTTTAATCTTTGTCTCGCTAAGATTTTTAACCATATCTTGCTTTATTATATTCTTGCAGATGGTGAAGACAGATTGGCTGTTAGTAGTCCTTCTAGGACTGGTGTTTTTAAGTCTAGAAGGAGCTGAAGGAAGAAAAGAAAGAGTTCTTGGAGGATCTCTCTATGAGTTAGCATACTCAGCAATAAACTGCAGAAAGCACAGTGCATCCATAAAAGATTTTGGAGGAATTGGAGATGGAAAAACACTCAACACAAAGGCATTTCTAAAGGCAGTAAATCAACTGAGCAAATATGCATCAGATGGTGGAGCTCAACTAGTTATCCCTGCTGGTCACTGGCTCACTGGTAGTTTCAATCTTACTAGCCATTTCACTCTTTTTCTACACAAGGATGCTGTTCTTCTTGCTTCTCAGGTACTAGTTTGATCTACTTGTTGCATTAGAATTTCAAACTTTTGTCAGGTAAAGAAGGAATCTTTTTTTTATGACAAGGAAACCCGCAGCCGCTACTCTTTGGGTGCGCACAGGTTAACACCCCCGCTCTTATGCAATAGCTCGCAAACCACATAGGAGAGGTAACCTGCACTAAGCAAGCCTGGTGTGACGAGCTCGACCCAGAAGGCAATACCCTTTGCTTTCGCTGACAAGGGATTTCGAACTTGAGACCTCCAACATGGAAGTCCCAAGCTCAAATCACTGGGCAACCCCGAAGGGTAAAATGTTGTGAAAAAGAAAAAAGTAAATGTTGAAGAGCCAATCACATTAAGCGACCAGGGGCGGACCCACATGGTGTCCGCCGGGTGCTCGAGCACCCATTAACTTCGTTATGAAATATATATATCTATGTAGAAATTGATAGGTATTTGTATAAAATTAACATAGAGCACCCAATGAATAAATGATATAGTTGGCCCAATGGTTCTTGGATGGGTACTTAAAACTTTTTTAGTGTTGTTACCAAGGTTCGAATCTCATTGTTAACACGTATTTTTTATATTTTCACTTCAGAGCACCCACAACCTTAAAATCCTAGATCCGCCACTGTAAGCGACTGATAAAGTTGACAAAAGGGAAGCCTTAGTGTAATTGATAAAGAAATAACCTCTTGCAAAAATGCAAGGTAAGGCTGCGTACAATAGTCTGATTTTTCTCTTGACCCGTGCATAGAGGGAACATAATGCACTGGGCTGCATCTTTTAGTCGCATTAAGCGATATGGTCGGGACAAAACCTTATAATTGGCAGCCCTCGACCCGATCATCCAATTCACTCCTAATGGACATGGTTTTGTAGTTTAGGCAGTTCATATTATACTTGCTATTGATGAGTGTGATTTTAATTGGTTCAGGAGATAAACCAGTGGCCTCTGATAGACCCCCTACCATCCTATGGTCATGGGAGGGATGCACCAGGAGGCAGGTACATCAGTCTCATTTTTGGTACTAATCTCACAGATGTCATCATCACAGGTACAAAAGTGTTATTTTAGACACTTATATCCACCTTGAAGATGATGATTTTTTGTTCTATTATTCTACAGTTTAACACAGACACTTGTCTTTTCTGCATGATTAGGTGAGAATGGGACAATTGATGGACAGGGTGCTCTCTGGTGGCAACAATTTCACATGAACAAACTAAAATACACAAGACCTTACTTGATTGAACTCATGCATTCTAATAAAATTCAAATATCAAATCTAACCCTTCTCAACTCTCCTTCTTGGAATATCCATCCTGTTTATAGCAGGTGAATCTATCAGCCAAATCTTACATTAGTTAACATATTATTTACACTTTTCAAGTTTAACACATTCTTCATGCTTGTGAAATTTCAGCAATGTAATTATCCAAGGCATCACTATTTTAGCACCTGTAACATCTCCAAACACTGATGGAATCGACCCAGGTCTGCTTTTCTTTTTTTCTTTCTAAATGCATTTTAATAGAAGAAGTCGAGAAAATGCTGATTCATCTAGTCTATTCTTCTTCTTCTCTAAATTTTCAGATTCTTGCACAAATATAAGACTAGAGGACAACTACATTGTATCTGGAGATGATTGTGTAGCAGTCAAAAGTGGCTGGGATGAGTATGGTATAAAATATGGAAGGCCAACAAGTCATTTGATCATCCGACGTCTCACTTGCATTTCACCTTACAGTGCAGCTATAGCATTAGGAAGTGAAATGTCAGGTGGAATTCAAGATGTGAGGATTCAAGACATTACAGCCATCCAGACAGAATCAGGGATAAGGATCAAAACTGGCGTTGGGCGAGGGGGCTACGTCAAAGATATATATGTCAAGGGGATGAAACTGCACACCATGAAATGGGTATTTTGGATGACAGGCAATTATGGTTCACATGCTGACACTCACTGGGATCCTAAAGCCTTACCAGAGATAAAAGGAATCAATTACCGCGATGTGGTGGCTGAGAACGTGTCAATGGCTGGCCAGCTAGATGGGATATCCGGGGATCCTTTCACTGGAATCTGCATGTCCAATGTAACAATTGGTTTAGCAAAAAAGTCCAAGAAAAATCCATGGGCTTGCACTAATATTGGAGGAATTAGCAGTAGTGTGCAACCTCCACCTTGTAAGTTGCTAGCTGATCAGGGCCCAAAGAAAAGTGGTATGTGTGATTTTCCTACAGAAAGTTTACCCATAGATAGCATAGAGATGCAAAGATGTTATTATAGATTGAATATGTGATAAGCTTTCCATACATGTAATACTTCTATTACTTAAGTACCCATACTTTTCATGGCTACTTCAGAATACCCTCAATATTACGCTACAAATATAAGGATTTCGTTTGTGCTTTTTCAAAATGGATGATTTCATGTTACACTATAAGAAGCAGAACCATGATTCTACAAACCGTGACTTGTCAACACATTAAGAAAGACAAATCTCAAAGTTCATTTACCAAGAAGGGATTGCGAACAACACATGTAAGATAGCAAATTCACACTTCTGGATATCACCTTGTAGCTGAGAAAGAATTTAGAAATAGTAAAGAAAACTAGGTGATTGTTCATAAGAATACGAATCTACATTCACATAGGGCATCCAGACCGAAAAATACATACAACTACTGTCAAACCACTTGAAAGCAAATATAGGTCAAATTTTTAGGATAACAAGCAGTAATCACTTAGGATTTTCTAGTTCTACCAGCCAGAGAGAATCTGGTAACAAGAAGGAATTGGTACTTGGAACATTCTGATCACCTTGAAAGACTAATATGACAAATCTAACATAAGCTACTAACAGAAACATGAACTCGCCTCCACTGCATTTGATCTACTTTTTCCAAGGATCATTGAGAGGTTTCATAAGTACCCTACAAAAGTTATGAAACAGCAACTCTCTCAGTGAGTTGGATCTGGATTGAAGTTCACAGTTTCCCTCCAGATGAGCTCCTTGATATTTTCTTCAGTAAAAGATGGTTGCTCAAAGTCAAAACTGAAAGGCCTGGGACAAACAGGCTCCTCATTGATATCATGGAGAGGTGCCAAGTAGGGGTGGCAGAGAGCTTCATCAACTGACAAAAAGATGAATAATGAGGATTAGCAATGGAAAACCATTTTCACTTTAAACCTTTTTCATGTTTTCAAATTATTGAATGTCTGCAGAAGCAATAAAGTATCTCACCACTTTTTTTATCAAAAAAGTATCTCACAACCTGATGAGTTAAAATTGACTCAAAGAGAAATTCTCACAATCATCTTTACCTGTAACACGCCTGCTTGGGTCAAAGACAAGCATTTTTTCAAGTAAATCAACCGCTCCAGGAGATGCATTGGGGAATTTAGTAGCAAATTGTTGCCTTGGGTACTGTGGGAGCTGTCTAACATACCTCCGAGCATTATCACTACGGAGAAATCCAAGACTGGCATCATCAGGCGATCCTATGAGCTATTTCAAACAAGTAAAGGGGCCGTATCAGGATTGAACTGACTGAATTAACTAAAGTGAACCTCTTTTTATGCAAATTAACAACTAAATAAACAGATAGAAATTCTAAGAAAAATACACTTGTATAGGCCGAATAACATACAATCTACGTTTAAAGCATTAGAGAGAGCCATTGTTACTGTTAACTTAAACTTACGGAGTCTGTCAGGATAGAGTTTGGAGATAGACAAAAACACGCAATGCATATTTACCTCTGTGATAAGTTTCAACTGTTGAACGTAATCCCTTCCAGGAAAGAGAGGTTGTCTTGTCATCATCTCACCCAGTATGCAACCAACTGACCAGATATCAATTGCTGCTGTGTATTCTGAACAATTTAGGAGCAACTCCGGTGCACGATACCAGCGTGTTACAACATACTCTGTCATGAAATCTGTTTCAGATGTCGTCCTTGCAAGCCCAAAATCTCCAACTTTTAGGTCACAGTTTGCATTGAGAAATAAATTGCTGGGTTTTATATCACGATGCAGGACATTGGCAGAGTGAATGTACTTGAGTCCTCGTAATATTTGGTAGAGGAAATACTACAAAAAAGCAACAAGGAGAAGACCACTCATGTACAGGAAGTATGTGATTCAGAAAGCATAGATAAATCCTAAATGAATAGACCTCTTTACTGAAATATTGGTGTGCACAACTGTAGCTTAGTGTAAAACAGAGACCATTTATAGATCTGGACAAGCATAGTTATCCAGATAATTAAGATGATTGTCCATCCTGTCATGCTTAGGGAACAAAACCTTCTAACCTGTTTTTCTAATCATTTAGTAACAGGAAAGAAACTTCAGATTTTGAACACTCAACTCTGAAATATTATAAAACAAGTTTAACCTTTTCCTCACAGTTTGGTTCTACAGTGGATCTTTTGTAAAATCATACAAATCAGGTGTTATATAAGCATGGTATGTGAAAGATTGTAGTTTGTGGTATGAACACAAGTTTCACACTGAGAGTCATGTGGATGCAGTGAGCACCACTACCTACATGGAGTCCATGTACTATTAATTTAGTACTGAAACGCTTCCCAACTACAAAACAAAATATGATATGGAGAGAGGGCAATTCATATACTTTGTAGAAAGGGAAGTATAATATAAAGTGTCAATGATCTACATACTGCAAGAGACGAAAACATGGATAGTTGCATTATCGTGGAAAGCTCTGGCAAAACATTTTTTTGCAAAATGATAATAATCTGCCTCTTATAGATCCAGAACCAGCTTTCTGCTTAGAGCAGGGAAGAATAGATGCAACGTGCAACACGTATTTGATTGCCTAGTTCAGGCGATATAAAAATTTGGAGTCTCCAGTACACATATTTGATTGAATAGTTCATGTAACATAAAAATTTGGAGTCTCCAGTACACATAAGAAAGTCTAGCTTACCCGACAGTGATCATCAGTCAACTGTTGGTTGGAACGAACTATCTGATGAAGATCAGTGTCCATCAGCTCATAAACAATGTAGACATCATTGAAATTCTCAGTTTGTGGAGGCCTTATGATATCTTTAATGGCAATCACCTGTGGTAATTATAAGAACTAAATGTTATGGTTCTAATAATATTGATATAGTTTTTTAAGTGAAAAATCTTTCTAACACCAGAAAAGAACATGTATATACAAGAATAACTTCAACAACTACGTCTCAATGCAAAATAAGTTGGGGTCGGCTATATTATAAGTAGGGAACAATTGTTATAAATGCACATGGTTCCAATTTCTTAGCAGCAGATCCTATGCATAGGGGTTGATAGATCATTTTACTCTTAGTCGTGGGTAAACCGTGATCTGGAATTCCAAAAGAAGTATTCACCTTACACTGTAGCCTCACGCATTTCTCATAATTTAAAAGGGAATTTGATAACTATTAACAAACGCAATGATCCTCGAAACATTGTTTCTTCCTTTCCTTTCTTTACCTCTCCGCTTCGACTGAAGACGTGGAGGGGGTATAGATAGGATCCAGTATTCTTTGCTTTTATTGCCTACATATACAGAACTCATGGAGAAAACTCCCCTTTAAGCGATCAATTTCTATCTAAAAAGTGAATATAACTGGGGTCTCCAATTCTTACTGGTGTCATCCCTTTATGGAAAATAAGTGGTGTATGTAATTATTTCAGTAAAGCAAGATAGTAGCTCTGGAGGCCTAAAATCTCTCTCAGATCAACCACCACTGGCCCATAACCCTATCTTCAGCCTACGCTAGTGGTGACGCATTTCACAACCAAACTATTCACCCAACCCAACCCCCAACAAGTGAAAGAAGGGGAAACAACAGCTCATTACATCCAGTACAAATGAAAGAGAAAAGAATGAATGAAAAATAAAAAGAAAAACACAAGGATTATGAACTGCAAATGGCTAAGGAACAATAATTACCTATAAACAGCAATGACATGAAATACCTAAGTTATATGCTGTGATACTGAATACCAAACCGAAAAATACCACCACAAAGGTAAATAGGTAAGTAAGTTTCTTGCAAGTAAATGCACAAGGTACAAGGCAGTTAGTTTTCGATTTGTGAAGCAATATGAAACTCACATTGTCATGATCCATGTGACGAAGAAGCTTTATCTCTCGTAGTGTCCTTTTTGCGTCTATTCTATTATCAAATGCATTGCCAATCTTCTTAATAGCTACTTCCTCACGTGTTTCTGAATTCAAAGCGGCACTGAAGAAAATAAAAAAAATCACATTTTTCCTTCACATAGAAAATATACAGACGAAAGAAATTAAACAGGAGGACAAGAACAACATATAAGATCCTCAGTAATGCAAAAATCACAACGTTTATTCTCTCTTGCTAAGGCTTCACTCAATAAAACCATATAGATAATTAAGAGTGAAGTGATTAGAGAGAACTGCTAAGCTTTTAGTCAAATTGGTAAGACAAAGATTCAAGCCAAAGTAATTTGAGCAGATAATTTCATGCGAACAGAAGCAGCAATCTATGAAGTCACTCGAGTGCATGACTATTGCATACAGTTGTGTTCCATGGAACATTAATAAACTAACAATGAAAGTAACCTAGGAACATGAAAATCATTTCCCTATATGACAGTAAGGAAGAACAGCACACAGGTAAGCATACTTGCCAAACTTCACCAGCAAAAAGTTCTTAAGTTTAATGCTAGCTGAATTCATCATAAGATACCTAGTAGCTGTCTTGTATCAGGAAATGACCTATATAAGAAAACTCAATCAAGACGCGGAATATCTCGACCACTCTACTTAACACATCACTAAGTAACTTTTCAAGCAATGCGGCCATCGTCCTAACACCAAATTCAGCTAGTCAAAGCTTTCTTCATATCAAGGATGTTACTTCCAATTTATTTATTTTTTTCAGGTGAAGAAGAATGTCATTTCCATTTTTCTTGAGCTACACACCAATTCTTGCATTAGACCATTAAACTTCATTTATTCTTCCAAATTTCTATCCTAATACAATTCAATATGAGAAATTTGAACTTCTATGATATTAAAATCATATTTAATCAAATATTTATTTGTTCATTAGGTAACTAATTAGCCTAGTTAGTTTTTCAAATATCCGAACTAGCATTTTCAAAAAATACCTAGCTGGATAATACTTACCAAGTTCCACAATGTGGTTTTCTTATTCAACGAATATAATATTAGTCTAGTTATCAGATAAATTTGCACCAAAGTAAGTGGACTGATTAGAGAGGTCATTGATAGCATAACAAACTAAAGATCCTATCCCTATTATATGAACTTGTGCAAACACTTCCGTCATGCAGTAGTAAACATTGTACTCCTAGTTTCTTGAGAAACTAAACTCCTATTCAGACCCAAAGAAACCACACCAGTTGAGTAGATATCAGATTTCACAGTGCCACAGCTGTTCAGTTTAGGATATACCTATAGGATTTGCAGAGATAGAAGCTATGCATTAACAAGAGAAAATAAACAACTAAGCATGACAGGAACACACATTACTCACTTACCAAACACAACCTAGGAAATTCATAACCCAGTTCAATTTTTTGATGGCTCACAGAATTCCACATTAGACCAAATGCAAGCAATTTGGAACCAAATGTGACCTAGACAACAAATTTTTTTCAATCAAGATGGTGGCTGGGCCTCGTATAAGCTAATCCACGGGACAAATTGCTTGCCAAGCACAAGCACGGATCAACTTTACCACCAAGCACATTGAGTGTTCTAGTTGAGATCACAACCTGGCATTACCAATTTTGTTTCTCCTATGTCTCAAACACTCACGCACCCGATCAGAACTCCCACACGGAAGTCGAAACAATCACAAAAATCATAAAAAGGACTAGATAAAACCACAAGACCCTTGAAAGATAAAATTCAAGCTCAATGATTACAATCAGGGACAACCTTAGTTCCTCATCAGAGACTATAACATAAACCAGGGGCAAGTAATACACTTTAACACACATAAATTTAAACACCCATAACCCATTACAAAGAAAAATGAAGATGTAATTCAAATTCAAAGTAATTGAACCCAAGAACAGATATTTTCTTACCAAACGATGCCATAAGCTCCACGACCCACAGGCCTAAGGGGAACATACTTATTGGAAACTTCAAAAAGATTACCATACACATTATACTGCACATAACGACCCCCATGAGTTGGAACTCCGCTGAAATTACTTTGGACACCATGATCACCTGTACTTGCCTCCATAGTAAATCAATCCAAGAAGTTAGAAAAAAAAAACTGATTTTTTTAAAAGAATATGAAATCTTGGACAAAACCCACTTCAAAAAAAAGTGTTTTTTCAAGTTCCAGCGAATTTGCAGAGCTAATTTGTGTCGGTAGACTTGCAAGAAGAAGATGTGAAGAGCTCTTTTGACATTTCTTTGAGTGGTGACCTTCTTCTTCTTATTTTTTTTAGAATAGTCTTCTTAAATTTTCGCCATACAAGTATTTTTCTTACATTTTATTAAAAAAAATATTCTTTCGTTTCAATTTACATAGCATTTTTACTGATTTCAAAATTTAAATAAATTTACATTTAATCATAATATTTTATATATTTACATATTTTTAATTATTAATTATTGTGATTTATTATATATGGAGTGATTCTTTTGTGTATGTGTATGCTGACATTTTTATGAATACGATGGGTTATTTTAATTTTTATACATTCAGAAAAAAAAAAATTCGTTCATGTAAATCAGAAAAAAAAAATTAAAAGTAAAAATATTCTAGAAATATTAAAAAGTTATGAAGGAAAATTGCTAGTCATGTTGATTTTTCAATGCATCAAATTGGTCACTATATTATATTCCTCTTAAAAACTATATAATTTAAAAATTGTGGCTGCTTGGAATTGAAATCATTTGACTAACTATGCACATATGGTTGGTAAATAATTCTACATATTTTCTTTGAACATTCTTATTTTTTATTATTGGAAACTACGAGTAGTTGGAGAATTTATTTTTTTTATATAACTTTGGTCATCCTAAACTCGTTTTGTTTGACTAGTGCAAGAAAGCTTTTATTCTTATTTTTGGTCTACCCATAGAGTTGAAAAATATGTGCATACCCTATTCATTGCAACCTTGCGTGATCAACAAATAGATCAAAGTAAACAAGTTCTAATTCTCTCATACTTTGATTGTAAATTTGACCATCGTATTCTTTGATCAAGATAGTTTTAATTTTGATATTTCATAATCTGAAAGATGATGAAACATCATGTACATAGAATTGATTTATTTTTAGAACAATGTTCATGTCGGACGCAATTTTTTTTAGGCTAAAAAAATTGAGAGATGTAAAGATTAATTATAACATGTTCTGAAAAAACATACGAGACAAAAGTATTATTTGAATGTGTTCTTGGGGTACTATTGATAAAAAATATTATGAATGTGAAGTATTATTATTTGAAAATTTTAGACCTTTATTCTCTTATGTGTCAATCGGTAACACGTTTTTAGCCATGAACTTTCTATAGACTTTTCATATCGTTTTGAGTGTTGATGAACAAAGTCACTCACAAGTATTGATGAAAAACACTTTGTATATTAGTCGAACACAAGGTGAACCGAACTTATGTTATTTATATAGCTATGGAGCGGATCGTTATTGCACACTAGCTAATCAATATGGGTTAAGCAAGAGTGAAATTCATTAATATTTTAAATTTCATCGCAATCTTGCATGATCAATAAAGGGCACAAAGTAAATGAGATATTTTTTCATACGATTTGATTTGACTTCAGTATTTTATAATATGAATGAAAGAATATTATGAAATCTATTTTAAATCATATGTCTTGGATGAACATGTACAACTTCTCTTTGTAAGATTAAAATGTTATTGAAAGATGTGCATGTTGTAAAGGCATACTGTGAACAAGTGATCATTTAGAGGCGAATTCAGGATTTAAAGATGATAGATGCACCACAAATGGAATGAAATTCGAACTCAATCCCATCACCTCGGAATCAGGAGGGGTGCATGATTTACCCAATGGACCAATTATTTTTAGTATTTTTATAGTACCTAATGAAATATATCTCAATCTCAAGCTATATATACACATATATACATAATTTTCTGAAATTAACGAATACACGTACACCTTTATACGTATATCTCGGTCGGCCTCTATGTTCTTCGACCGTATTCTCAGGATACAATTAAATGTAAATATTATGAATGTGAAGCATCGAATATCAGGTCAAAAAACTTGGGCCACCATTCTCTTATGTGTCAATTGCTAGCGGATCAAGAAAAGGTCGGTATTAATGAATGAATATATATATATATATATAAATTAAAATGTCTTGTCAATACACATATAATTAAGTCCTAGAGAGGGATGCCAACCAACTTGCATCCATTAGACCCCACTTATTATAATTCATCCAATTAATAAAGTGGAGTGAGTACCCATTGGAGTAATAAAATAGAGGGATTTATCTTCATTAGGTGGCCACTAAACCTTCACAAATGGGCAATTGCCCTGCAAATAGTGTATGACATTTGGTATAAGCCAGTGGTTAGCGTGTTTAAGTTTTACTAATCTATTTCCCACGACAAGTAATTATAATTATAATACACCAAAGTTAAGTAAAATTTCTCAATCCACCTACCAAAATCTAATATCTAATATTATACGAAAAGAGAAGAGTTATATCATTTGTATACATCGGTTTAACTTGAAAAATCAAAACAAATTTTCATATAGTATCAATACGTCGTAAAACCAACCTCTAGCTTGAGGTTGATGTCTATAATTAAAAAAGATTACATATTTTAAAAAGTTAATTTATCTACATATACATGGTATGTAAACATGAAACATGTCATAGTTCAAGTGCGTTGATGTGAATGGAGTTGGAAGCTAGTCAATTCCCCACTCTTTGCGCCATCTCTGACCATCATTTTTTCTTCAAGAAAATGTAAGACACAGACCCACTAGTATTATTCTTCCCATTGTTTTATCGTCTACCACGTTAGAATTAGCTGTCTTTAACGTTGGAAAAACGTTTGTCCAACAACCCACTTGTTTAATCAAACGGCAGAGAAAATTCTCCATACCACAGTTGTCCTTGAACCTAAAAACATGCAGCTATTGACAGTAACCGTTCCCCAATGGCATTTCAAGTTAAAACACAAAAACAGATTTAGTTCCAGTTCTACTAGTAAACAAAAAGATAAGAGAAGAAAAATTATAACTTGATCTGATAGCAGGGATGACAACTTCTCATTGAACCATAAACTTCTTTTATACATCGTTGACATAGTAGACGGGTACAGACATATATTGATCATTATGAAACACCTATATGGCCACGATACACAACCTTCACTACTAAAAATTACACAACCTTTATCACAACAAATATTATATATTGCACATCTTAGCAGTACATCATATTTAACCAGAAAGCACAAAACTCTGCATTGACACACGCACCCATGTGCATACACAAAAGGTGTTCGCTTTCTTAACCATCACTTCACCATTTGTTTATGTACATTGTTGTTTGGTTGGGATGGTTTAACGGCTGCACTACCAACTCTAAGGTTACAAAGCAAAGCATCACGTCCAGTTAGAAGGATTTGAAAGAACTTATCTGTCTCATTTGCTAGGAGATCTAGTCCTACTGAAAAATTCTGTGTTTTTTTAGTCAGATCTGAAGTTAGAAGTTCCAACTGTGCCGCGTCAATAGAGTCCACTCCATCCTGTATGACTGGGTATATCTTCTTCACACTAACATCCAATGCTTCAAGCTCCTTCAGTGCTGTGAATTTCCCCCCAGAATATATGCCCCTGATCTCACCACTAATAAAATCACGAAGATCAACAAAAGCTTCTGTCCACAAGCAACTCTCAAGAACCTGCAGATCCTTCAATTTCGCTGCAGAACCCGAGAATGCAACAGCAAAGATGCTACATACGAAAACAGTTGCAACCCTCACTCCATACATTGCATGCATCAGAACCTTTCCTTTAGCAGAATTCTTAATCTTGGGTAGGTTCAGTGAATCAGTGAGACTGTCCAAGATGGCAAAGCAATTCTCCAGTCTATGGTTCTTTGCATTAATGTGCTGCTTCCATCCATCCAATGAAGAACGAGCCTTCATCAACTGTGTTGAGGAGCCATCCAGCTTGTGCAAGCTGCATTGAAGATAAAGGTGGCCTTGGCTAAGCCTGGAAATCTCAGAGCTGTAGGCTACGCACATATCCAGCATCTTCAAACTATTGTCCAAGTAGACACCAATCCACTTCTCATCCCAGTCAGATACAGGAAGCTCGAGATCAGTAATAAGAGTTTTCACATCTGTATGGACTGCACAAAGTGTGCTTATTGCTTGAGTCATCCATGAAAGGCTAAGAATATCTTCCTTGCCTCCAGGCTTAAGACTCTTAAGTCTCCCTGCTAATGTCTGCTCAAATGAATTTAACAGAGCAAGAAGTTTAGGAGACAAATATGAGCCCTTGGGTGATAATATCATTTTAAACGGATTTCCAAATCGGTGATGAGGACGCTGTGATTCCTGTTGTAGACTCATTTCAATATAAGATAAACTGCACAGAAACAGAGAAAAAGACACCATGAACATGTAATTCAGCAAAAAAAGTTCTAGTTTTTTCCCACAAAACCACCCGACATACAATTAAAGAAGCTTCCCCTTGTATGTGAAGTAAATAGTCTAGCACACTTCCCTTATTTCAACTGTATGCAAACTATACTATTAAGTGATATGCAGCAAATAATAAATACTACTACTTGATAATCAACCTTCAAAGAACCAACAAGATGCATCTCACAACTTCAAAAAAAAAAAAAAAAAACTCTAGCCAAGCAAAAGAGAAGCTGCATAGCAAAGCCAAACCTAGCATATTCACCGAGGTGTCTAGTAACAGAGAAAGCCTGAAAGGCTTGGCTTCCCCTTTTACCAGACACACCATTTCGACCAAACACATGACACAGCCTCACACAGAAAATCCCCTCAACCATGATAAGCAAAATAAGCTATATCTATCCAGTCAAAACTAAAGCTTTTAGCACAAATCGTTCTATGAATCTTAAAATTAACTCATAATCCATGCTTTTAAGTATAAAAATATACATAGATCTAAAACAACACATAATCCATGCTTTTAAGTATAAAAATATACATAGATCTAAACCAACTCATAATCCACGCTATCAAGCACACACACATACATAGATCTAAAACCAACTCATAATCCATGCTTTAAACCACACAAATATACACAGATCTAAACAGAAACATCGAAAATTTACAATTATACCCCTGAATATCCATAGATCTAACAGAAATTCATGTTTTCAGGTCAAGTACATCTATATCTCTCAAAAAAAACAGAAAATTCATTATATTCACAACAAAATATGCACAGATCTAAACAAAACTCATGTATTTCAACTACATAAAACCAAATAAAGCATCAATTACATCAAAAATCTACCTGATAGACGGATAATTCAAATCCGAAGATAATCCAAACCGGTCAACGCCTAAAAAGCTGCACCGATTCTCGCAAAACTGTATCAAAATCTACAGAGTAAACACCTAAAACCTGTATATACACATAGAAAATACTAAAAGTGAGAAAAGGGATTTGCCTTACCTGATATATATGTAGAGAGACGAAACGGTAAAGAGAAGCGCTGTGGAAATTTCGCAGTACGCGTCGTAGACAAATGGAGAAGATGGGGTTTGGTTTTTATATGGACGATAGCGTCATTTTACCAAATTGGCCGTTTGATTTTGATTATACCACGTGTGCACAATCGAGTGGCGCGTTTTGTTTTTCTTTTTTTTTTTTTTAAGTAAATATACTTGGGAGAATTATTGTAGTGTAGGACCCACTTGAATAAAAAAAAATATCATTACACATTCGTAATTTAATAATGTTGAAATGGTCCAAACTTATCTTTTTAAAAAAGGTGAAATATTTTCTATGCCCAGTTTTTTTAAGTAAGCTATAAAAAAAAAATTGTACTTATATGATAATATATATATTTAAAAATATCAATCAATTATATATAATGTCATAACAAATAAAGTCGAAATAAAGAATAGTTTTAAATTTGATAATAGTTTTTCTTAGCTGGCTTTTTTTGTCTCTCTAGATAAATTGTAATTATAAAAATTATGTTCTCACACAATAATATATAAAAATCGTTATCGTTCTCAATGCTCACCTAATATTTTTACTCAAAGTTATCAATGAAATTAGATATGTCCTTCCCATATAATTCACTTTTCTCAATTATTAGCTTCGTTGGAAGATCATCAACTTTTGATCACTATAATCTTACTCAGTAAAATATTACCATAAATTATTTAAAAGATGAATTATATATATAGTATTTGTTTTTTTGCATTAATAGATTAATGTGGGATACACATATCGTTATTAACATTTTGAGAAAGTTTAATGATGGAATTGTGATGAAAAATTTCATTTTGTGTGAAAATTAAATATATTGATACTATTGATTATTGTTTGAAATTAATTTTAATTGATTAGAGGTTTGAGAATAGTCGTTATTATTATCTTTGGACAAATTCAAATTATTTAACATAGTCTAATTTGATTATTTTTCTTGTAAAGAAAAAGTCTCGCATATGTGTTTCCAAACCTTTGATTAGTCAGACAAATTTAACTATCTTGGTAAATGGTAATGATAAAATAGTTATAATTCAACTGTTAGAGCAATTTTGGATAATTTTACTAAAATCAGCCATAATTTTGATTATTTTCTTGGTTCCTAAAATAAAATTATCCCTAAACAATGATTTAACTAAACAATATTGGTACTCGTGCTCTTATAACAGAATTTTTAAAAATTAATATTAAATAAAATTTGAGGGCAAATATATAAGAAAATTAGCATTCTAAAACACGTTTGATGTTATACTCAATTAATCATCAAACGGTTTCTTAATTGGGTAAAAGCAATTACAAAAAATTAATATTATGGGTTTGTGTTTGAAATCCTTAGGCAGTCATATATAATTTCTATATTTGAAATATATTACATTTATATTTTTCTTTTGTTATTGTATCTTCTCGTAAATTTTAGCGTGCTCTTCTTATAATTAATTGTTATACTTTCTTCATTGTTTTCTTGTTCGTTTATTTGAGTTTGATGTATGAGGCGAACAGTTTCTCTACCTCTACAAGATAGTGATAAAGTTTGTGTATTCTTTATCTTCTCTAGAGTCCAGGGCCAATAGTATGTTACTATTGTTGTATACTTAGTTGAATTTTAGATGGGAAAATTAAAAAATAAAAATTATTGGATTGAGATAACTAAATTCACAAGATATATAATAAGAATTTCCTCAATATTTATATAAAGTCACAGGCAAACACCGGAATTCAACTTTCAGAACTTTTAGGTATTTGAAAAATACTAAAATAGATATTTTCAATTTAAATTAATCACAAAATTTACTCGAATTTAAAATTATGTTTTATAGATACTTATAATTTTCATGGAGAAATGTTTCTAGAATAACTTATGTGATATTTTAATTTTGATAGTGATGAGATGGCGTAGATAATTAAAAACGATAACAATATTATGATAAATTTCAAACAGATCGTCTTTGTTTCTTTGTTTTGTTTTGAAATGTTATCGTCATGTCATGGTTGTATTTGCTAATAATACTTCTCCGTACTTCTCCCTTCACTTATTTTTGGAAAAATTTCAAACTTAAAAACGTCATATTTGGTGCTGTTTTTAAGGTTTTGCACTTGTATTTTAAGGCAACAAGTTGGTCAATTAAAGCATTGCCTAACAATATTATATTTTTTAGAATTCAAAGGGAACAAGATATCTTTGCAACGTTTTATTTAAGATTTTCTTGCATTTAGGTAACTCTCAAGATATTTTGTTAAACGTGAGAATTTTAGTTGCTAAGTGGGGGAGGGAAGTATGTAGAGAGTTGGAGACGCAAGAATTTCTTTTGCTTTTCTCTTGAATTGTGTTGAAGAGTTTTATCTTCGATAAAAAAAGAAATTAGGTCATTTCTAAAATTTATTTATGTACTCGATATATAAATCAACACTTAGGTAACTCTTAAAGATATTTTGTAGACATGAGTGTTTAGTTGCCAAGTGGGGGGAGGAAGCATGTAGAGAATCGGAGACGTAAGAATTTCTTTTTCATATCTCTTGAAATGTGTTTAAGAGTTCCATCTTTGATAGAAAAAGAATTAGGTCATTTCTAAAATTTATTTCTTTGCTTGATATATAAATTAACACTTAGGTAATTCTTAAAGATATTTTGTTAGCGTGAGTGTTTTAATTGCGAAGTGGGGGAGGGAAGCATGTAGAGAGTTGGAGACGCAAGAAATGCTTTTCCTTTTCTCTCGAAATGTTTTGAAAAGCCTCGCCTCTTAAATAAATAAAAATAGGCGAAAAAAACGTTTCTTTACCTATTGTGTACATCAAAATTCGTTTTAATTCTTGTGTATTGATGTTAGACATCCATATTTAAATTGTTCATACATCGGATATTCAGTCCTAAACATGAGGTACGATGTTAAACAGGGACGGACCCAAGTTGGGTCCAGGGTGTTCATCCGAACACCCTCGGCAAAAGAATACACGATATATATAAGGTAAATTTTATGTTGTTCTGTAGATGCATATATTTTGAAAACCCTCAATAACAAATAAAAATAGATGGCTCAATGGTAAGACCCGTGAATATTAAGTTGCACGCCCCAGGTTTGAATGCAACAACATTTATTTATTTTCCTTTATAGTTCAGTTTATTTTTGTTTAAAAAAATCAGTTTTGTTTTTCAAGCATTTTTTATTTTAAAAACGTGTTAAAAGTGTGGTTTTAAACCCAAAAAAATTCAAAGGGCCCATTTCAAAAACTTATTTACACGTTTATATTTTTATTTTCCGAACCTCCTAAACGAAAATCCTGGATCCGCCAGTGATGTTAAAGGGTCCACTCGAATGAAAAAAAAGGATGGAATATTCTTTACTAAATGCTTGCATTATTTTATGGCAAATTTGGAAAATTTTCTAAGGTGTTTTTAATGTTTTGCACTTACCTGTGTATTTTAGGCAGCAAGCAAATAACAATGGATGAAATTTTTTGACCAAAGTCGAAATGGTCAATTAAAGTATGCGTAACAATTTTTCTTAATTATTTTTAATTAATATAGCAAGAATGTCTTACAGATTAAGCTAAACCATTTTTAGTAATTAATTTATATTACTATATATTGTATCTATCACCTACCAAGGAACTTTTCCATTGAAGTTATAGTTTACATTTTTTGTATCGTACTGCTTTCTTTGAGATTACAAATATAAAAAAAATAATAAAAAATGACAATTTTTTTAAAATTTTAAAGTAGAAGAAGACTATGTTTTTCAACATTAAAAGAAGAATAATACAAAGGGATAGTAATGTTTAAGTACTTGAACACATGTCTTATTACTAGCCTATTCATGTTTCGACCGAGGAGTTTAGATCTCTGTATCAATCATAGTAGTAGCATATTAATGTAGTTTTTATTTTTGATATCTGATATCTTCTTTGATTTACTGTATTTAAATGATTGTACCTAGTTGTTATTGTTACTATTCTTTGGATATATGTTTCGCGCTACTCTGCTATTAGCTGTCATGTTTTTCTATTAATCTTTGTAATTTGAACACATAAAATCCTTTGACACAGTTTGCAACTTCAATATTTTCTTAGTGGGCTAAATTAGCAATTCAACTAATCTTGAATAAGTTCAGTTGCCAAGTATGATTCGGCCAAAAAGTGATTGTTGGGCCTCCAACCTTATATTGGGCCCAATTAGAGTTAGCAAAATCTGGTCCTTTATTACCAAATAGGAAAAAGGACAAATGTACCTCTCAAACTATCGCAAATGATATACAGATACCCTCCGTTAAATTTTTGGGACATTGATGCTCTTGCCGTCCAAAAACTAGAGCATATATAGCCTTTATACTAACGGACATACATGTGTTACAATCTTATCCACCGACCCAACATTTATTAAATATCGAATCAACGGATAAAATTGTGCCACGTTCCAGTATTTAGTCTTCCGTTAGAGTGAAGGACATATATGCTTTAGTTTTTGAACGACAAGGACAACAATGTCCCAAAAGTATAATGGAGAGTATCTGCATACCATTTACGATAGTTCGAGGGTATATTTATTTTTTTGCACTTACCAAATTAACTAGACCAATATTCTATAAGAATTGCACTCAGCAGTCAGTTTTACTTTGCTATTCAAGTTATTTTGACTTTTTTTCAAATTATTTTATTTGTAACTAATGTTGGCAAATGAGTTGTACACAAATGGAATGAGTTGTTGAATATTTGAAATTGCAATATTTTATCCTCCTCAGACCTCACTTATAAAATTTCACTAGATATGTTAGTGTTGATATTATCAAATGGTTTGAAATTTGGCTTTGACAAACTCAAGTTCAATATATATCGTATATCTGAAGTTGATTCTGAAACGGCTAAACCTAGAAAAAAGAAAAAGGTACTCCTCAAATTTATTAATCAAAGCATAATAAAAGCATCACATGAATTAATACTAACTTCCAACAGCAACAAGCAATCTTTCTGCAATTCATAAATGTCTCTTCCTCAACACAAACCTGTTCTATTTATTACACTATTCTTACTCTTAACAAGCAACCAATCCCATAGGACAAATAAAAAGCCTTAAATAACAATATAGTATTAGAATCTGACATTTAGATTCCATTCCATAATGTCTATTATATTTAACTCACTAGACACAAACTCATTATCCATCGAGTTTCAAAATCATATCTGCTTAGAGATTTCTCGATTATAAAAAAAAGGTAAGATGTACAAGACATCAACTAAATAATTGTGTGACACCATGTTAGCAGTAATGATTCCTAATTGCCAGCTCTATACCACCAAATCACTTGAAGATGTCATTTTCAAAATACTGTGGGAATTGACATGTTCATTGCACTGAAATCAAGAAGAAACAAATGGCCATGGCCCCATTTTCTATATAGAACATGCCAAAACAACAGATCAAAGATAATAAAAAGAGTAAGTAGAAGCCAATAATGGGTTCCTAAATGAGCAAAGTTAGCTGGCAAAGTGGGTAAACAGCCAGGGGCCACTAGTTATAAAAGTACAATGAAGGAATCCTTATCCTTGCAAAATATTAAAAACTGTAACATAGTGGCTGGCTAGAGTTGAGTATGTGAACAACAAAGAATAATTGCAAAAGTATAGAAATCATTAAGAAGGTTAGTGAAAAAAGAATTACATAAAGAACAGAAAAGAATAGGATAAGCATTTAGATATATAAATATTCATGTTTATAATTTTATCTCCAACTAGATGGCAAATTATGGTTTCTACTACTATCTCCTTCACTAGTTTCTGGTGCTTCATCTCCATATTGTTTTCTGGCTAACTTGGGACCAGCTTGGTTGTCTTGTTTGTAGTCACGGTGGGAATTAGACGATTCTCTTTCTCTACCAATACGACGTTCCTCTAGATTGTAGAAAGTGACAGATGAACAATCAGGAAACTTACGAAATGACATTATCAGATAGCTAAAAGGAAAGGAAATGATACATACATCACGAACCAGCAGGTCATCCGCCTCTAGCATGTGGATAATGTGTCCCATTTTAGGCCTCTTTTGAGCATCAGGATCAACACACCGAAGAGCAACCAAAAGAGCACGCTTGAGTCCTTTTGAAGAAGGCATTTCAGGCAACTTAGGATCAACCACTTCCTCAGATTTTCGATTCCCAACCATCATTTTTAACCACTCCACCAAATTAGTCTGCCATTAGTTTCCAAATTTTAGTTGTATGAAACATATATTACTCTGTGATGTTCATAGATTGATTAAGAAAAGGAAAAACTAACCTCGCCTTTTGGTCTACCATAATCAACTGGAGTTCTGCCAGTAATTATCTCCATGATAAGTATTCCAAAGCTATAAATGTCACTCTTCTCATTAAGCATGCCGGTACAAGCATATTCTGGTGCAACATAACTGGTACAGAAATAATGAGTTAAGTAATAGCTTCACTTAAAAACGATCAGTAGATTGTTCCATAGAAGAAGCCCAATTCACAGATACTGGAAATGATCAAAAGCAGAACTCACTGACCCAAATGTTCCCATTACGCGAGTTGTCACATAACTCCTCTCTGCATTGAGGAGTTTAGCAAGCCCAAAGTCGGACAGCTTTGGATGCCACTGGCGATCGAGGAGTACGTTGCTGGATTTTACATCTCGATGAACAACTTTAGGTTCCAGACCCTCATGAAGATATGCTAAACTGCAGTATACATAGAAAATTAGCAGTCAAGCTACGTTTTAAAACCTTGATATGTACAAGAAGTTTCTGAGTACGTACGCTTTTGCTGTTCCCACTATTATAGTCATTCTAATATCCCATGTTAAAGGACTGACATCCCCAACATCTCCGTGAAGCCATTGCTCCAAAGTTCCATTATCTACATACTCATAGACAAGCATTCTAAACAGCAGAAAGACACACTCAGTCTATTGACCCTTCAAAGCAAACTACAATTTAGAATTCAAATCATAGAGTTGAAATTGATACCTGTAAGCTCCTTCAACACAGAAGCCAAGCAGCCTCACGAGATTCTTGTGTCTTACACGCCCAATAGCTTCTACCTCCACTTTAAACTCCTTCTCTGCTTGACCCCTGAGATTATTGATCCCATTAAAAACTTCCACGAAATTATTTATCCAGATAAGTACTCCTATCATGCGCTTAAGATTGGAAAGAAATGATAATGCAGTTGCCAAGTAAGATCAGAATCTTCAATTTTTAGTAGGAAGACAAAATTTCTCCAAACGCAAACAAAGGAATTAAGGGAGGTAGAAGCATTAAACGAGAACCTTACGTTCAACAATTATCTGTTTCTTCCTGATTTTAATATGTTAATTCAGATATCTAGTTGGTTTTCAACTCGAAACAAAAAAAGAACACTTCACACCTACAGGAAAAGACTTAAAAGCAGAAGTTCAGATGAACCAAGAAAGAATAAGTACTTCCGTTCACAATGGTAGGAGGCTTGAGTGCACGTGAAGAAATCATACTTGATAACAGGAACAACTGCAGAATCTAAGCGCCATTAATTATCTCATGTAAGTTGAAGACATTATTTATATTTTTAGCAAAGCCCAAATGAGAAACAAGCAAATAAACAAAGAAAGTGACCAAACACTGAAAGAGATCAATGTATAATAAAGATCGGCATAAATGGTTTTTACCTGTTATTCAAGAGATTTTTCACAGCTACTCTGGTGCCATCAGTCAATACACCTTGATACACAATCCCGTACCCACCTTCTCCTATCACATTCTCATCAGACAAGCAATTAGTGGCAGCCTCGAGCTCTCTCAGCGTATACCACCTTCCCCACCCTAAATGTGATACTTCTGGCAATTGCCCACTATTCCCTAACGACCCCGTTTCAGCTCCACTAGTCGCCCTACTCTCACCGCTTGATGCCCCGGGCATCTTGTCTGAAAACACCACTCTGTGCTCCACCTTCCCCATGTTGATCTGTATTTCTGGCACAGCCTGATATACATAAAGGTAACAACACCAATCAAGTTCCAATTTTTAAGGAAACTCGAGATTTCTTATTGAAGATAATCTAACTTTAAAAAGTTTATATCTTTCTCCGATAAAATGCAAAATTCCCAATTCAAAAAATCTCAAAGTTGTCAAAGATTTTTTTTTCTTACAACATACAACAAAAATCACAAATTCGAAATTAATATTAGCGATCAAATATAAATTGAACATATATCAATCTTCAAAAAAAAAAAGCTAAACAACCTCAATGAAATAGTAATTAAATAAAAAAAAAAGCACTGTATATAACTGAACTTTCAAAGTAAAAAAATTGGTATCATAAGAAAACAAAACTCAAATTTCCCAATCGAAAACAATCTAAGGAACCAAAGCTTACATCTCTTTTCAATAAAAAAACAAAATTCTCAGTTCACATAATCTTTGAGCTATCAAAGATAACATTATCTTTATCATAAAGCAAAAATCTAAATTTGAAAATTTTCGAAGTTATCAGATTAAATTTGTTTCTACATAAAGTAAAATACCCAATTCAGAAAAACTCCAAACTATCAAAAGATGTCATTTTTTCTACTGAAAATACAAATTTAACCATATATCAACACAAAAAAAAACAGCTAAAAGACGAAAATCAGAGTATGTAACTGAAATTTTCAAAGTAAAAATTGGGACCACAACAAGAAGAAAAACACACCTGAAGGACAATGGGGCGGTGATCTTGGGCGGTGTCATGGTGGACAATCTCTTGGATTTCCTTGGAGACAACTGGGGTAAGCTCAGAATTGATAGGACGGTGGAGTTTGCCTTTTTGGGTGGTAGTGCGGCGGCGAGAAGCGGTGATACAGAGTGATAGAAGGAAGAGTATGAGAACAAATACAGCTCCAACAAAGATCCCAATCACCACCCACAATTTCAATCCAAATATCGAAGTGTTCTTCGATAACTCACTGTTAACAAACGCCGCATCGTACACAGACATCTTTTTCAGTAATCAAAATCACTTCAGTGCATCTGTATTTCCAATAACTTCAGTTATATTACTACGTATTACTATATGATGAGTAAAACTAACAAAATGGAATACTGAATGAGTACGGTCTCGTTTGCCGGCGATATTTGGGTATTTCCGGCGATATTCTGGTCGGATTCTTGATTTTAATGGTGGGGCAATGGGTTTATCGGCAGAATAGTGTAAACTTTGAAATGGGGATTTTCCGGTGGAATTCTTGATTTTCCGGTGACTGTAGACAGAGAGAAGTGGGCAGAGAGAGAGAGTGCGGGCGAGAATCTCTCCTTTTCTCTTTTTTTTTTCTGCCAGGCTAGCAACTTGTAATATTGTCTGTTTTTTCTTATTATTACATTAACCCCCATAAGTTTAACAAACTTCGAATTAAGTATCTTACTTTTTTGAAAAATGTCATTTCCCCCCACCCCTTTCAAGGAAAAAAAAACAAATATTAGTAACGTAAAGAATGATTGACATGGTTGTGGTGCGGAAGTGAAACTATTTCACCCTTGATCAAAAGTCTTGAATTTGAGTTCTGAGTTTGGAGTTGGGAGTAACGTCACCTCCGAATTGGCCATGCAGCGCACGATTCAAATATTCTCGATTAAATCTTGCAGTGTGCGATCTAAATTTAATCGAAATTCTAATAATAAGAATTGTAATACATAAATTATTTGTCATTAGATGTTTGATTATTTGTATTACATTAATTAGTTTTGAAGATATTAAGAGTGTTTTAATTAGTTTAATTCACGTATTAGTACTAGTTTTTGTATTCGTATTTCATATTCGATCTCGCACAAAGGAGCAACTAAATATTAGTATATAAACGATATTAAATACATAACTATAGTTTTTAGCCAACAAATAGTATTTGAATTATATATAATGACTAATTCTTCATAACCATGCAGGCCTTTAATTGTTATTGGATAATGATGAACATTTCAAGCAATTGATAATTATATATATTAGAAGGGTAAAAATATTTTTGAATAGAAAAAATCATCATAAATAAGATTTAAATTTTTTTATTGTTTAATCTTTATCTTATTTAAAAAATAGTTGAATATAAATTTTAAAAATAATTAAAATATTTAGATACAAACATGTTCATAGATTTAATTCCAAATCATAACTCTATCTCAACTCAACTTTTGACTTTAAATAAAATATTTATTTAAACTTAAATATATAAATAAATAAACTACTACTAAATGCGAGTTCAAAACACATTTGGAAAAAAAACCTAAAAGGGTCCAAATACAATATCTAAAAGTTTAGGGGTCTATAATTGCTGAGACAAAATAAAGACAGCCCATGATGAGAAAAAGTCTTGATAATTGGAAAATGACATGTGTGTCCCAATTTGGAATTCTTTGAATTATGTGCTATGTCACTTACTTGAGTTTAAGTTGATCGTTTTCGGGATTTGAGTTTTAAATATATATTTTCTTAATAAAAAATATCTTTTTAAATGAGTTATATATTGTGTAAATTTAGATTAGTTAGATTTTGATATTGCGTAAATTTAGATTAGTCAGATTTTAATTAGCTCACTTGAGTTTAAGGAACATAGTCTTTGGGTTTGAAATTTGACTTTTGAGTATGAAATCTTTTTAATAGAAAATATTTTCTTAAATGAGTCATATTCGGCGTAAAATTAGATTAGTTGAATTATAATGTGAATATAAAAATAAAAAAATATACATTGAAAAACAAAATTTCTTAAATGAGTCATAAACAGCGTAAATCTAAATTATAGGATTTCAATGCGGATATAAAACGAAAATAAAAAAAGTTATATGCATTAAATAATATATTTTCTTAGTTTTTTTTGATATATTAACTGATAACTAGAAGAAAATAACATTACTTTATTTGATTTAATATGCTAAATTATGATTGTTTTAAACGATATTACATATTAATATTATGAATTGTTATAACTTTAAAATATATCAATTTATTAATACAAAAAACCTACTGCCTGGTTCCCACTTCCTAACGGTTGGATACAAGTAGGAAGTAGGATTTTGACATCAAACAGCTAAATTAATTTACTTTCTCGATTCATTTTTACGTGTTCACAATAGATTTTGTGTATTCATTAAGAAACAATAAATAAAGTATTCATAGTTTGATATGATATTCATATTGATTGGTGTATAAATCTTTAAAGATTTGAGAAACGAATAATAATTAATATTAAGGGTAAAATAGAAAAATGAAATTATTTTTTTTCTTAATATGCTAAAACCTTGTTTGGATGGTTGTTACCCGTTCTATTATATTGTATTGTTAATTTACATGCAATGTTTATTTTGATTGTTACTTAAATTCTATTGTATCATATTATTTAAATTCGCCATTAGGTAACAACGAAACGACTTAGATTATGACTGATTTGGTGTGATCGCGTCATTACCTTGGTATTTCTTCTCATTTTGTCTTTCTTTATTATTTACTTATTATATTTCATCTTGTATTCTATCTTTTCAAATTAGTTCTATCTCGTACCCTACCTTCTTGGGCTTATTGTTCAAATTATGAATGCATGATATTATATAACAATGAAAAATAATATAATATATTCACTTATTATATTCTTTAATCCCAATACAATATATTATGAAACAATACATAATAATCCTCCAAACAAAGTGTAAAGCGGACAAATAAAAGTAAAAACTACTCTTAATATAATGGACAAGTGAAATCAAATTAACAAAAGTAATTTATATATCATTTAGATGTGTCCAAATGGTTGTCAACTTAAAACACTTGATTGATGTTGAATTAGGGAAACTTATTTATATATGGTTAAACTATCATTAGCTTTTGGTTGTGAATGTGCTATCTTTAGAATTTTTTTCTCCAAAGAAATAATTGACCTTTATGATGATACTTTAACTTTTTGTTGAAATCCTATTGGTTTATTATAAAAAGCTACATGATTGTGCAACACTTCCATTCTTCCTCCTTAAGTATCCAACTTTAGTAAAGACAAGAGAATGATACGTGCAGATGTTGCAAATCTAACTTTGCACTTAAAATAAGGTTTTAATGCATTGGTAAAGTTGATTAAATTATAGCTTAATTTTGGGATAGTGGTCATGTACCAACATCAATGGATATGCAATGAGCTCCTTTCCATAAAGAATGACTTCGGCTAACTAGTTTACCAACATGATCGAAATATACACTTTATTGAAAACTAGTTGGCTGAGATGCTTACGACCACAATTAATCCAATAATGTATGTGAATCCTAGGTTCGTTAGCTTGTTTTCCAATACTCAAAAATATCGAACCCTTTAGAAGAGTTACTGAACTTGCATTAGGGATATTTTTCAGACTAATAAGTAGCTTACTCATTAAAAACCATTTTCATTATCCTGCCGCCCACAGTAAACTGTTGAGCTACAAGTGTGATCTGCCTGAGTTCTTTCAAGCTGTGGCTACATCTCCCAGAAAGCTAGAATTGCCAAAAGTATGGTTAGGAGTAAATTTTCGACCTAGACGAAGTTTTCCACTAATGTAAACCACTCTCCTTACGACCTCTCAAAACACCCTTCTAAAGTGCTATATTGTGAATATAACATGACAATATCAGCATACATGACGTTGCAAGTATATAGTATCTATGCTTGCAGATGTGCAGTATAGAACGAGCTCTACATTGAACGGTGAAACTCCCAGGAATGTGTCACTCCGTCTTCTTATCAGATTCATCAATGGCAGCCAATCTTTCAACGAGAGGAGGGTGAGAATAATGATAGGCTGAATACCAAGGATCTGTGTTCATGGATGACAAGTTCTCTTCCTGCAAGACATCAGACAAGATTATACACATCTAGTACCATGCAAATACTTCAAAGTAAAGGACAACATGCACATTCCAATAATCTCTAGTTCTAAATAATATACTGAAAATGATAGATGAAAACTGTTCCCAAATGTTAAAGCTGAGATGTTCCAGAAAAAGTAGAGAAAGTTAACCTGCAGTTTTACAAGACCAGCTCGAAGAGGTGCAGCATAACCCAGTTTCTTTGCAAATGCATCAGCCTTGAGAAAGAAAAAACATCAAGTTCAAGTAAAAGCTTTTAGGGGGTAAACAATGTCTTCACATTACAGTTCAAGTAAAGCTTTTCGGGGTAAACAATGTCTTCACATTAGTTCAAGCAAAAGCTTTTTGAGGGTAAACAATGATTCAAAATAGAAGACAAGTGCTAAACCGAAATTTACCTGGAACTCAAAGGCACGGCTTACAAGGTTAAGGCCAAAGCTCACAAGGTGCTGGAGAGGTATCACAGTATGCTGCAACAATAACCATTATATTGAACAAATTAGGAAAAAAGTCATTGATTTTTAATTGAAAAACATTAATCCCAGTATTCTTTGCAGTGTTTCAAACAATATAATAGTGAAGACCAACCTGGTTGCATACACAAAATTATTGACTATCACAAAGAAGAAGAACCTTAAGGTACTAATCACAATTTATGTCAGGATTTGACTTTAAAGTGAAAGAACATTTCAAAATCAAAATCTCGATTTAACTGTTAACGACTTTAAGACATGACTACAAAATATGAACTGTTTTGTAATATAAGTGAAATAAGAGGTTCCCAAAAAATGAATATTGGTTTTGACTTTTTATGATAGAATGGAGAGAAGTTGTATTGAGAAAAGAAAATGCAAGCCCCATTGATCTACACGATAAGTTCTCCCTCTTCAGAAACATGACCATTATTTTGATCTGAGCTAGAAACGAAAAATGGAGATTCACAGTTCAGACAACGGAAGCAAAAAAAGGGTCATTTCTTTCTAATTTTTGAAGGCGCGCGTTGAAAATCTCAATTAATTCTACATAGAAATTTGCTAAATTGGTAATTGTGACCTAAAAGATGCCACTTGAATGGGATTTCAATATTTCAGACTTGAGTTATCATATAGTTAAGCCTTCCTAATAATCGCCACACCACCTGACCAGATGTCCAGTGTTACCTGAAATATGATGAGTCCAACGAGAACTGGTTGTGTATCAAAGCCAAAACTCTGAAACAAATCCTTTGAATTCCTAACAAGCGTGTACCCTCCAAACTGCAAGAACGTGAGTATCTGCAGGGATATACTTCTGTCAGAAAAGGATGAACATGAATCTAAAGTTAAGTTAGACTAAAAGGACAACAATTATATATCTACATATATGTACGTATATATGCACCACATGGTTAAGTACATATACATGCGTGAGGCATTCCAATCAGGTAAAGGAGAAGCAAGATACTATCTCAACGTCAGACGTCATGCAACAAGAGTCAGAAAGTCATGCACCTGAAACTAAGCAATGTAAGCCTGTCCAGTTGAATGCTATTGAGGAAAGTCAATTAGTTTGACCAGCATTTTATTTCCAAAAGATTTATAATAGTGAAGTCCATAAACAATAACTTGCAACATCATTTTACAACTTGATTCCACCAACAAATCCCAGTCAACCATCAATAGTTCAAAAACAGGGGCAATCATCAACGCATATACTGAGACCCAAAACCTTTTACCAGAATATGATAAACCTAATGTTAATAGTCCTGAAAGTACACTGCAATGGCAGATTCCCAAATATCGAGGAGGTCACTTTCCTCCAGGTACAAGTGGTTGTCCAACCGAGTCTAGCACTAAAAAGATCAGACTTCAAATTGTTTGGCAGTTGGAAAATACTTGGCCCTACAGAAAAAATGCTCAAGTGATCCCAATCCGAAATTGAGAATCAAGAAAGAATTGTTGACAGTGGACAACCCTAAACAATACAGATGACAGTGAGGATTCAAATCAAAATTGTTTTACTGAGGCCCTCTTCAGCACTGCAATCAAGCAGCTATTAAGAATCTCATATCTTCAACCAAATCGCCAGTCAGAAAGGGAACAAATGGAACTCAGAAAAAAATAGTGCTTCGAGAATAAAATTATTCACCATATGCATGCTATGGAAGTTATTATTCAGCATATGCATTTCAAAACTTTGATGATGAGAAAGCCGATTAACGAGAGTGCTGTCATGGTTCAAGTATCATTATTTGGCAGATGCATTCAGAATCATATGATTGGAAACTGATCAAGGATTATGATGGGAGTAACTTGATCAAGGAAATATACTGTGACAAAGAAACTAGTACGGCTTCTTTCAAGTAGATATCTTGTATTAGGAGCACAGAGGAAGCAAGAAATTTTGACTCCGAAAGTCGGAGAAGACTGTAAAAACTGACAAATTAAGCAAGAGGAGGAAAGGAAAACCCCAAAACACGGAACTGGGTTGGATCAATCCAGAAAGTTGCATACCAATAGTTCCATCAAACTACATTGTAGACCCAGATTAATTAAGTTAGCTATATGAATCAAGGTACTCATTCTACTATATCAGGTCCCTTATACTAACAGATTATTTTCAACCTCTCACAGTTATATCTACAAGACATTATTCCTAACCCAGCAATGAAAATCTTTATCGGACAAGTATAAGTGTAACAATAGATGAATTTTATCTAGATTGATTATGTGCAATTGTAGGTCTTCTCTTACTACTTCCCTTCATGTGATTTTACATCTACCTCACTTATTGCTTCTTTTAGCACCTTCAAAAATTACATAATCACTCCTACAAACGGCTGCATACAGGGTTTACCTAGGACATGACTAAACTATCTAACGTGATCATTCCTCATTTATGATATGTGTGCTAGTATTAGCATTCTCCGTCAAATGTGGTCCAAAGGGCGGGTCACGAACAGATTTCTTGGTTATTTAAAAAAAGGAGAATAAAATCGATAAAGAGTAAGACCTAGCAGGCGGGTGGTCGGGGGTTCTGCTATTGACTAGAGTGACCTCATTAACTTTCTTGGCCAGCTAGAGATGGAAATCCCTCCTGCACCCTACCCACACTAAAGAACTGCTAACAGACTTGAAATATGAATAACTGAAAGCATGGGCTTCAGGAACCAATTGGCCTACCTGAACAGCAATGAAGGAGTACATTGTGTGATTAAGTTTCCAGTGACCAAGCTCGTGTGCAATAACAGCAACGATTTCCTCATCATTCTTGCACTACAGAGCATAAATAAGTGAAATTAAAGGACACCAAAATACAAACTAAAAGGGATTAAAGAGAATCATTTTTTAAAAGCAAGAAAAATAATAAAAGGAGAAGAAAGAAATAATGGGGAGAAAAAGAGTGTGTTGACCAAAATTTTTGACATGTATGGTATATGTATCTTCATGAGTCTAGCTACAAGGATACCACATATAAGGAGTGACTATCATATGACATGTGCGGTAATTGGTAAAGACATCTTTCTAACATCCAATCAGTTCAAAGAAATAGATATCATTTTTAATTGGTTAGAAATGTAAATGAAGAGTCCCAACATATAATGACACTGGACCTGTATACATTCATTCCTCAAGATACAACTCCAACTTAAGCTGGAGTACACAACTCTGAAATACGGTAAATTAGCATATCTCCTTGAGGACATTCAATACTAAAGCAGAGAAATAGCAGAAATTGTTTTCAATGAACAGCCATTAGCATACAAGTCCACCCGAAATGCGACATAAAATTGGTTTTGGTAAAATGATCACAGTAACATATTTTACCATCTTCAATTTTTCTCAGAATCAAAGACACTCCTCTCATCACACAGATATCTATTATGGTAAACCTTCTCAGAATGAACCAACAAAGTTATAGTTCAATTGCTATGCAATAGTAAAAAGGTAGAACATCTGCATGAAAACTCATAACCCTTATCATTGCTGTTTCACCCTAATCACAAACATATTGGAACAACCTTTTACCAACAATACCATTTCAAGACGTTGATTAAATGTTCATAACTTCATCACTAATAGCAATGAGCAGAAGAAAAGAAGAAAAACCAGGTTTTATAGACACCACACCTGCTGGATGAGTGTATCATAGAGGACAATGCGCTTGTTCTTGAAGAATCCGTACATGTATGCCTAGCAAATGGTTGCAGACACAAGATCAGCCCATGGATTAAGAGAAAAGATAATAGATAAATAGGTATACAAGAGATGAGACAAACAGGAAACTACAGGAAAACATCAGGACAATATTATACCCTCTGTGACAATCAATATTTCAGTCACACATGACATAACTCCAACAAATGAGTGGGCAGAGAGATTTACAATACCCATTTTCATATCCCTTTTACCCCCAGAAACTACAATATCCCGAAAACTAATAAGAGCTCAGCTTTCTACATGAAGAATGAATAAGTTGGTCACTACAAGCTGGAACCTGAAGCCGTAAATGCTGTTTTGTATCTATAAAGGCCAGGAAGTGTAGGCACACTTCTACATACACCTATGTGAGAATCCTAGCCAACAACACATCTAATAATATAATGTGGTTAATGTAGATGGGATGAGGACTAGAGATCTATCGTATATGATTATTATACCCATTGAACTTGAAAATGAAATCAAAGTGAGCATCAGAAAACTATATTGAACTCCAACAACAAATGCGAAAGCGTAAGCAAAATAATTTCAAAAGGCAGCAGAGGGGAAAAATTCTGTGTGTAATTTTTTGAAACTGATAAAAGAATCTTTGTTCGTATTTTTTATCCCAAAAAGCACAAAATGAGTTTGCAACTAATTTGTACAATAGTCTATCAATAGTCTCTCTGTAGCACGTGATTGTATCATCTCATTACCATTCACTATATACAAATGCAAGAAAATGAGAACTTGTTCAACCATTGTTTATCATTGCAAGTGCACTAGCTGTATGAAATTGAACATTCTTTTCTAGCTGAAAGATAACGAACTATCAATGAAACGAAATTCAAAACAGAAAATAAGAGAGATATCTACAGACAGAACCGAGTTAGCTCCTGTACATCCTTAGCTGTTTATCATATTCGATTTGTTCACAATGAAAGTGGAATACCTTTACTAAACCTTTTACAAACCATAGAGAAAACAGAACACACACCCTCATCTCCAAAATATATGACAAAATAGGAAGGTACAAGAGAAAGATATAGCAAATAAGAGATGTTTATTGCAAACCTGCTTTAGTTAAAGCTAAGATATTGAAGCAAAAGATCTTAGAGGAGAAACTCTAACACAACCATCTAAACTCTGATTGTCTGTGCCGCAAAAGGCTATCACAGACTACCAAGAGGATTACAAGTCTTCAAACTGGAATCAGAACAAAATTGGCCCAATTTAAAAACCCAAATTATCATTAAGACTCTACTAGAACAGCTTGGATCTTGGACCCCACAACCTATGAAACCTAGGCAGCATGAATTTGCAACAAGTAAAATTCAACCAGCATACATGTATAACTACTACGCATATATCACTATAATAAACAAAGTACTCACATTGCTATGGCTTGACCTTGTGGACCCATCAACAACAAACAATTTCTTTAGGGGAAATTTGAGTGAGGATGCAAGATTCTCGATCTTCAACCTAAGCTCTCCCTGTGGAAGCTACTCATCGGAAGGAAACCTAATCAGCACATTGGAGCTGCGCGAAATATGTTTTTCCTCTTCTTGAGGGGAAGAGAGAGTTGATGTACTACTTACCGGAGTGAACTTGTTGAAAAGTGGAGCAATTAGTACTGGGTAGATAGTCATCATAACAAGAGACAAAATCAGCATAAATCCCCATAAGTAAATTGCCAAGTAAGGACCTCCTTTCTGCAAATCAAGAATTGCTTTGTACTGTTAGTGGAATGCACAATATGACCAGCCTCTAAAATGCACATGCAAGGAGCATCCACAGACCCCAATCAAAAGTAAATGAGATGGAGATCCAAGAACAGATTGATGTCAAATGAGATGAACAAGTGAGGGCTACAGCATGTTAAAATCTTGAATTTACCATAACTGCAACAGAAAGTATCCTTTAATTCATAGAATGCAGCAGTACCTGTACTATAACAATAATGGCAGCCACAATGGGAGGACCAATCACAATAGATAAAGCAATTCCTTTTATCATGTCCCTGAAGTATAACCACACTGTTTGCTGCATTACGAAAACAATTCAAATTCCAAACGGACATGTTAAACCACCAAGATTGACAAATGCATGGAACTTTTTATGATGGAAAAAAGAATGATATTACTTCCATGATACCTTGTTGAACCCATGGCGGGCCTCGATCACAAAGGTTGAATACAACGAAAATGGCAGATCGGTGATCTGTACAAGTAATTGAAAATTAGCTTGATACCAGATTATGAAGATTAGGACAGACATAATGTTTTGAGGCAATCCAGAATACTTAAAAGACATCATTGGTCCAGGATATCACTATACTAAACAGTAAACACTAAATACAGTAGTTGCAGTAAACAACATGTTTCTTGTGATACGTTTCTACCTGTTAATTGTATCATTTCAGAAGAGGAACCAACAGCAAGCTCACCACGAGAAAGTAATCTCTAGGCAAATAGAAGTATTTCGCAATTGTTTACGAACTGGGAACTAATAAAAAGATGTATTGATCTCTGATAAACCAAAAACGTAAAACTACCAATCAAAGTTGCAGGTCATTGCAGTACAAAGCATGAATAAGATGTCAGGTCAGACATTAAGCGAACCAGGACCAAAAGTACCAAGTTATAAAAAAATTCACCCTAGGAGTTCAGCAAACAGGTCGACACTTTTTTTGAAATTGGTAACTGTATTATATCAAAGAGACAAAACAAAACATAGGTATACTGCAAACATATTTGCATGAAAATTCTAAATTCAGGCTGACGCCTTTACTTAAGCATGATTCTTCGTACAGAGCACCACAATAAGAGATGATGAAGAAGATAATTAAATTAGATCTGGAGCTATCTTTAATCCAACAAAAAAGAAAAGGAAGACCAGGACTGCACATATCGTTTACAGTTCATTCAGCCAATGTGAACCAAACTACATTGCTTGAGTTCAAAGAACGCTATATACAAGGAACTCATTAGCAAATATATGAAGCCTTTATGCATGAAAGCTTCAGCAACAATTATTCACCAAGAACTTTAACAGGGATTTACCTTTTCTATTAATTCCTGCGGTTGGATCAAAAACAATTTCTGAATGAGGCCACGGATAAATCGAAAAAGAAATCCTTTTTTATCATACCTCCTATTTTTTATGAAAAGAATGAATCTTTTTCTCAAATGATCGAAAAAAAATGAGTCCGGATCTCCTGCGTGAATGATTAGAAAGATCCAAAACCAAAATTAGTGGTTTTTAGGTTGCTCTCCGTTCATATAATGTTGTTGGTTGGGTCGGTTCATATGTCTTTATAGCAAACTATCTTACTAAACAAGAAACAGACAAGTTTCCTGACAAGAACTAACGCAAAACCCCTCAAATAAGTAAACAAGGAGTTATTACATAATCAAACACAGATCACAAATCATCGACCTTTACCTTGTCAGCTAGCATTCATGTTACAATGGATAACGCCATACTTCAGGCATAATTTCATTTACATTTCACAGTTCAAAATTTTTATGCAAGCTCGGCTCACAAGGACAAGCAGTTAACAACCAAACTAAGTAGAAACACTATACTTCCAAGTTCCGAGACTAGAACTATGAGCGATTTGGTCAAATTCATAAAGTGGTAACTACTCTAGTCTGGAATTACACAGACAACAAAGTACCCGAAGCATTAAGGGAAGTTAGAACTTCTGTAACTCAAAGGGGAGTGAATCTGAGGATTTGTGCATTAAATATAGATTTTAACATAACGCTGATGACAAAAAACTCCTAGACATGTCAACCATTATGAACAAGAATCCAAAAAGATATCCATATGCACCTGTGACCAAACCATAACTCCTGCTAAAAATGAGAGTGTGTGAAATATTTCATTCTCCGCATTGAGACCAAGGTATACCAGAAACTCTCCTGATCTCTGCCAGAAAATAAAACACAAAGTCAATTGAATTTCCAGAGTGGCAAGAGAGAACATTCTAAAGATAAAAACTTGAACCATTCACCTTCCAAAACCAGGGCAATATCCGGAAGTACAAGATGGAAGAGTCCATAATTATGGTAACAAACTCGTGGATAAAATGGAAGTAACTGAAACAAAATAAAGACCAAAAAGTCAAAACGGAAACCAAACCAAATAGAACGAGAGCAGATAAGAGTAAGATTGTGTCCCATGAACAAAAGAAAACAAGTGACAAAACAAGTAGGAGAGAAACCTTTTGTCTAGACTATAAGCACGGGACTTCTCAAATTTTTCCTGGCTGATAACTCCCACCAAAGGTTTGGGAAGTGTTGGCAATTTATGAGCAGCATGCTGCCGTACATCAAGGTATGACTCAAATATATACATTAATATCATGAAACCTGAAAGATTCAAGAGAAAACTTAAAGCCAAAAGTGCAGTAAAAAGGGAGGTTTATACTACAGCATGTAAATAAGGCACTAAAAAAATCGAGTCAAGTCCAAGATAAAATCTGAAGCAAACAGCCAATTAACAACCAAGTGACACAAACAACAAACGATTTACAGCGGTGAAACATTAGATGACACCACATCTCAAAAACTAAACTGAACCAAACCAGACCTTAATAAATTAAATTCTAATTTAGTTTCTCAGCAAATACTTAACAAAACACTAATTCAGTCATCGACAATTCAACAGAACTCTAATGCAATCTAATATATTGCCGTTGGCTATGTTTAATAACTTTGGTGTTTTAATAAAAGCTTTTCATCAACAACAATGCCCCATTGCCAAAATCCAAACAAGTTGGGCCGACTATATGAATCTTCAATGACCATGTTTCACCATTTAAATTGATCATAGGTCAACATTATACAAACAAACATAAGTACAAGAAAACAAAATAAGAAGTGCAAACAATAACTTACAAGAATAAGAAAATAAAACAAAACTTACAAAATAGAGAATGCCAAGACTCCTAAAAAGATATGGTACTGTCGATACTGTCTTCAAGATAATTCAAGAAAACCAAGAACTTAAATGCCTATTTCTTTCTAAGCAGACAGACAACCGAGATACTGCAACCATTAAATCAATAACACATACAGTAGGAAGAACACATTCAAAAGAGATTCTACAAAAACTTAATCAAGAACCCCAAGACTTTGAACTTCCAGACCAAGAAAAAATCAACGGACCCAACTAATGCATAAAACATGTCAAGACTTTCACAGATTCCGATTAAGTTAAAGATACCCAAAAAAAAAACATACATGTTTGTTTCATTCTTTCTAAGCAAACAACAGAAAAAACCCCGAGTAATTTAATTCAAGATTTGGAGATTCACTCCACAAATGTTTGATCAAGAACCTAAAACAGTTGACCTTAAAAAAATAGAAAATAATGACGGCGTACCGACAACTGCTTCCAAGTACGGAAATGCCATGGCGAACTCACTGTGAAGAGAGAGAGAGAGAGAGAGAGAGAGAGAAGGGTACAGTGATGCAGAAGCGTTTCGTTTGGGTGATTTATGAAGAACAGTTTAACGGGTCGGTCGGTCGGATCGGGTCGGGAGATTTATGGGTCACTGTGCGTTTGGAAAATGAAAGAAGAGTGGTTATTATATAGAGTCAAAAATCAACTTTCAACAAATATCCTTAGAAATTATCCTTTGTTCCATTATAAAGGCTTGAATTTAATTATTCAGATCTTAAATACATTAAATTAATCATTTTTTAAGGTCTAAATAATTTGTTCTGATCTTACCATTGAGGAGTTGTTTGCTAGATAAATAATAAATAAGCTATATATAAAATATATAATCTTCCTCTCGGGTAATTATTCAATTTCCACGAGTTATATTACTTTACTTGATCAGTTGTCTAGAGTGAAAGAAGCACATGTTATATGGAATTCAATTATGCTGCTAAAGCATAGAATGATCCTATGGATTGCTTCCCAGAATAGAATAATTACCAAGAAAAGAATGATCATATTGAACAGTTCAGTTGATAACCTTACTTGCTGCTTGTGTGAGGAAAATGAAATTGAGACTCAGAATCATTTGTTTGCTAAATGTGGCTGGATATCAAAAATAATGATCGCTCTTTCTACACGGTCAGGTATGTACTTGCAACAGAGGGGAGTAATACAAAATCTACAATGGTTCTAAAGAAAAAAATGGAAGAGGTTCCAAAAGGAAGTAGTTGCGGCAATTTATGGTACGATGATTTATCACACTTGTCGAGCAAGGAAGATGAAGATTTTTAGGACCATACATGTAAATACGAGTTTTGTTGTAGTACAGATCCAAATGGAGATTAGGGAGAGGATAGATTTGTTACACTGCTCCAAAAGAGCTCATAGATGCACTAACTTAGTATCTAGAATTTGTAACTAGATTGTTGGTATGGCTTGTTTGATTTTTAGATTTTTTGCTTGAGGTCTAGATACTTGTTGCAACCTTCCTAAAAGGGGTTGGTGATACTGAATGCTCTTTAATTTTGTGAATGATTCTTGTTGTTGTAATGGTAATATTTCACAGTTATTACAAAAAAGAAATGTTTGTATAACTTATATGAAGTTTGATAGGTAGAAGAAATAATGTATAAATTTTATAAAACATTTGAATAGTATTTTAGAAATTCGCAAGAATAACATATGTATAAATTATGAGAGATTTTATGTATTATTTTATGAAGTGGTTTGTTGTTTGTATATTAGTTATTAAGAACCGTTGGGTACGTAGCTGGTATTTACAGGATACTATTTATTCATGCAAAAAAAAATCTGTAATATTGTATGAACAATAGAAGCTAACATAATATGCATGACTAATATATGCGTAAAATAATATATGTATCGAGTGATTCACATATATATGAATACCATATATGCGAGCGAGGTATGAGAATGACGAGCGAGATGGAAGGAAGGCAAATAAGATTTTGTCTTGTATCTCATATACATGTGAATCACACTGAACATACATTAAATATATGTATCTGATATAATTCGCATGTATATGAGCAACTAAATATGCAAATGAGATATGAGAATGATAATGGAGATATGAGTGAGAGAGAAAATTACACATGAATTTGATCTCATGTATATGGAAGTATCTTAATGCACCAAAATTTGGTAAGATTCATAATACTCCAGAGTAGATGTATGTATAGGGAGACATGGTCCAAGCACGATGAAAAAACAAAATAAAAAAAATGATGATGTCAAAATTTAGCGCCCTTTTATATCCAATTTTCCGATTTCTGCATGTTGATTATACTTATTTAATAAATACAAAGTATTTAAAGCTCTTAATAAGTTACCCTAACATAATTCAAAATCCGCTCATAATTAATCCATATCGTAGAAATATATGCACAACTCTTATTAACTACCAATGATCCCTTTTTTTTTTTGAAATAGTTCGTTCATCATGTATTATTCAATCACAAAAGAGTACATCGGTAATGAGAGATGGAGGGTTAGTATCCCACTCCATCGAACCAGACATAGAAACAGATGTTCTTGCAAGACAATGAGCAACCTGATTCGCTGATTTCTTAACAGCCGACAAAGAAAGAAAAGGTAACTCTTTGATAAGAGTTTTACAATCAAAAACTAAAGAATCAAAGTAAAAGTAATTCACCAAGTTTCCTTCTAGAGCTTGCTTCATAAGTAGATTATCAGTTTCCACAACCAACCTCATTTTATTGAATCGTTTCTTTAGCCAACTAAGAGCCTCACGTACCCCTATGATCTCGGTCAACAATGGGCTAGCCACACCACCAAGAAATAAAAAATTTCCCGCAATAAATTTGACCCAAATGATCACGTAGCACCATGCCTATTCTTGCCAAACCGGTATTGATCTCGTAAGAGGCATCAATATTACATTTAATTGTGTCAAGCAAAGGTCGCTCCCATTCCTCCAGCTCCTTCTTTGCACGGTACAAAGTGGCAGCGGGCACACTTTGTTTATTATTCCAACATAAATTATTTCTGGCTTCCCATAAGCTCCACAAAATCATGACTGCTTCCTCCATTTTCATTTTTGCATTTCTCTTTGTTTGCTCGTCAAACCATGCCACAAAATCTCCTAGTACATCCTGCCAACCAAACTTTGATTGAATCCAACATTGTTTTGCAAATTGACAATCTACCAAGCAATGTTTCACAGTTTCTGATGCTTGCAAACATCGAGGGCAAATTGGACTAGCTACACATTTTTTCTTAGAAATGCTCTCACATGTAGGTAAAATATTTCTCAAAGCTCTCCAGATAAAGTTAAGCACCTTAGGCGGCAATGATATACTCCAGATGAATTTTCAAAGTTGTTGGTCCTGCGAGTTGGGTACTATGTGTTGATTATAAAGGAGACGATACCCACTTTTCACAGAGTATAATCCTTTGCTGTCCAATTTCCACATCCAAGTGTCTCTTCGAGGCCTAATATTCAACGGAATTTGTCTAACAAGCTCCATATCAACTTTATTAAAAAGAGCGCGTAACAACTCCAAGTCCCATTCGTTCGCACCTTGTTTCATAAGATCTGTCACAAACAAACTCTCACTTTCAAGAAAATTATAGCTTTCAACATAACTTGAATTCTCCTTAAGGAGCCATGGATCATCATAAACTCTTGTTGTTTTTCCATTCCCAATACGTCGGAGACAGCCTTGTTTCAGAATACGCTTTCCTACACATAAACCTCGCCATACAAAGCTAGGATTTGAGCCTAGTTCCGCATGGAGAAAATCAGATTTATAATAGTATCGAGCTTGAAATAGCTTACTCACAAGAGCCTCAGGCCTAGTTAACATATTCCACCCTGTTTTTGCGAGCATGGCAATGTTAAAATGATGGAGCTCCCGAAAGTCCAGACCTCCATCCTCCTTTCGCAGACAAACTTCTGCCAAAACATTCACCTTATTCCTCGATTTTCCCTCGTTCCCGATTTCCACAAAAATCCATTCATGGCTCGCTCAACAGGTTCACATATATTACTGGGAAGTACAAACATATTCATCACATAAGTAATTGCAAAGATAAACAGTTGGAAGTGTACTAGTTTTTCTCGAGCAGGGCGAGAAGTATTGCTACCAATGATCCCTTAAATAACTAATATCAGTGAATAAATAATACATAAATTTTCTCATAACTCACACATATATTAATTATATGTGAATTTTCAAATTTTCAACCAAAAGACAATATATATATAAATACCTTGATTTCTATATTCATACTAAATATTGCATAAATTGTATAAAAAGTGATACTCATGGTTAACTTGTTTCTTATATTAAGGTCATTTGATGGTTGATTATAGTTACATTAGTATTATTTATGTAGAATTTAGTTATGAGTAAATTCATGTATTGTTCTATACATATATAAATTATGTAGGTATTAATTATACATGTATATGATAATTTGATAGGCATAGAAAAAAATACTAAATAAAATATATTAATAATGTTTGTATTAATTATCTTGCACTTGTTATGCAAAAATTATTCCTTATGCATCGTGTTTGAATTATTAAGAATTAACATATAATTTAAGAACGGAAAAGGATCAAAAATACCCCTGAACTATTTGAAATGGATTAAATATACCCTCCGTTTGATTTTGGGGTCAAAAATACCCTTACCGTTAGTGTATTAGCTCACTTTTACCCCTCAAAACTAACAGATGCCATGTCACTTAAAAAAAAAATCAATAAAATAATATTTTTTTTGTTGACTTGGAAATTCAAATGGACAAAACTCCCAACATGGCAGCAACAATCCACAAGTGGGTCTAATGTGGACCAAGATGAGCCACTTTCTTTCATAGCTTCCTCTCTCCATTTTCTTCCAATTCTTCCTCACCATTTCTCCATTTTCACCTTCCATTAACTCTCTCACCATTTTCTTAACTTCTTCAGCTTCCACGGATTCCCTCACTGATCAATTTCTCGGCATGATCCTCAGCCCCATACCAATTTCTTCGGTCACCGTTCTTGCATTTAAGTGTTGCTCAGCCATAAATGGTAGTGCAAAAATAGGCACTTTAGCACATGTACTTTCCAAAATAGAGTTTCATCCACAATGACTCAAAAATCCTTTTATGTTTTTGTGATTTAACACCTCATTCTGATCTACCCATTCTTTTACTATTAATGCTCTGTTTTTAAATTTGTCCTCTAACCCTGCCAAATGCTCGATAACATTTTGTCTTCTTACCCATAGGAAACGTGTGTTGGATAATTCAAAGTCCCTTTGCAATTTCTTGTATTTGCTCAGCAGAAATGTCTGCCTGAGTATCAAATGTTACGTAAAAAATAAGTTATTTTCTGTAAATTAATTGTTTAGCCATTGCCTCCATGTTTCACCGGTTTGAGAGAGTGCTGCTTTAATGGGCCGCTTGGTTAAGCAAAAAGGCCCAACACATCATGATTTTGGTCCGACGTGTTGGTCGGAATTGATAAAGAATAGAGAGAAGAAATCTGGTGCGATTTTTCCTACTTTAATTATAAACTTTCGTCATCGGTTAGGAGAACGACAATGGAAACATCGATCTTGTAGATTACTTTTGGTTGTATTTGCATCTATGCATTCACTCATTTGTTTTGTGGATCCATGATTGTTCCACTACAATTTACACATTAGGTCTTTTTATCCATTTGAATTTCCAAGTCAGCAAAAAAAAATTATTTTATGTGATTTTTTTAGATGACATGGCATCTGTTACTTTTGAGGGGTAAAAGTGAGCCAATACCTAACGATAAGGGTGTTTTTGATCCCAAAATCAAACGGAGGGTATATTTGATCCATTTCAAATAGTTCAGGGATATTTTTGATCCTTTTCTGATTTAAAAAAATTATTTATAAAGACATACTAATGTGCATGAATTAAAATTTAAAAATCGTATCAATTACAAAAATTTAATATAAATAACTTATTTCTTATCTAACAACCAACAACGGGTGACCGAGTCTTCATTTGTTGGACCCACACGTTTACAATTTCTCCATGGTCCCACACGTTTCCAGCCACCCCCCATGATCAAACTTCATCTTTAACCTCTACAGAGCTCCACTTTCCGTTTTGCTTCAATCTCACAATGGCGACTCTTTCTTCCACCTTGGCTCTCTACTTCTCCTTCACACTCCTCTGCTTCAATCTAATTTCAGCTTCCTTTTCACCCCTCGATCACTACCTCGTAAACTGTGGGTCCCCGGAACCCACCACCGTTGACTTCGACCACCGCCGCTTCACCGGAGACGTTTCCGACCCGAAGGCGTCGTTTCTCACCTCCAAAGAATCGATTTCGCTCGCTGATCCAAACCCATGTCCTAAATCTTCCCCAATTTACCACACGGCTCGTGTTTTCACGCGCCCTTCCAAGTACAAGTTCGTAATCAAGAACCCTGGTATGCACTTGGTACGTCTTCATTTTCGTCGATTAAGAGGTAGTCTTGATTTTAGTAATGCTAAATTTCATGTCTTGGCAAATGGGTTTGTGTTATTCAATAGTTTAAGTGTGGAGATGGGTAAGGATTTTGAGATAGTTAAGGATTATGTGATTGGGGTTGATTCAGATAAACTTGTCATCACTTTTGTGCCGAGTGAGAAGTCGAATTTTGCGTTTGTTAATGCAATTGAGGTTATTTCTGCTCCTAATGATTTGATTGCTGATGTGGCTCAGTATGTTAATTTTGATAAGAATGAGCAAATTCATGGATTATTGAAGAATGGGTTTGAAACTATGTATAGGGTTAATGTTGGTGGTTGGAAAGTTACCCCTTTTAATGATTCGTTATGGAGAACTTGGGTTACTGATGATGAGTATCTCAAGTCTAATGATGGCTCTTCAAAGGTTCACTTTGGTGGCCGTATAAACTATCAAGAAGGTGGGGCGAGCAGAGAGGTTGGTCCTGATAATGTTTATAATACTGCTCGAGTTATTAGGAGTTCGGGTAATTCAATCCCCGAGTTGAAAATGACATGGACATTTCCAGTGACCAAAGGGTATAAGTACTTGGTTAGGATGCACTTTTGTGATATAGCTAGTATTGCGCGTGGTATGCTATTTTTCAATGTTTATGTGAACAACAATTTGGCCTACGAAAACTTGGACCTTACTGAAGTAACAAATAGGTTGCTGGCTTCCCCTTTCTATGCTGATTTTGTCGTTGATGGAGATAGTTCCGGTGTTTTGACTTTGAGTGTTGGGCCATCGAATATGAGTCTTCCACATGCTGTAGATGCCATTCTGAATGGGGTTGAGATCATGAAGATAAATAATTCCGTGGGTAGTTTTGATGGTAAGATTTGTGCACATGCTGTCTTGAAGAGTTGGAAGAGGGGAAATGGCAACGTCCTATATCCTATGCTAGCTGCTGTCTTCATGCTGCTGATGGCATTTGTGATCATGCATCGGAGAAGAACTGGGGTTACAGACTCTGTGGCCTGGTGGAGGTTACCCACTGAAATTCCTGAAGTTAATCTGAAATATGGCAACCAACTGTCATCTAATAAGCTGTGATGGTTCTGCAATAAGATTAAGATGATATCTTATATTTCACTACTTTGAAACTTCTAAAGGTGCCTTTAGCACAAAGTCAGTTGTCTTGTACTGTAAGTATTCATATTTGTGTAATTAAAAGCAAATAGTAGCTGCTCTAACTGAATTGGTTTTTGATTTTCACTATTTGTTATTTTGTATGTGCTATCTTTTGTATTTTCAATTTATATATTCAGAGAATGAAGAATCTGAAGGTATTATCTTCAATAAACTTGTGGAGAAACTCATATTCAATTTATTGGTGTGCATGCTTTGCAACTTTGAGTTGTGAAACATTGGATATTTTTGGTGATCAATATTTTTTTGGTTATGGATATTTTCACTTAATTTATGAAATTTCGTATCGTTGTTGCATTCTTATCTCATACATTGTCTACTTATGCATAGAACTGGGTAGAGTTCTTGATTATTTGATAAATTAATTAGTTTTTGTAGATAAAAAGCACCATCAAGATGCAAAATGTACAGGAGATTGAGTTTGTTCCTATGTAAAACTCAAATAACTAAATCCAAAAGCTACTTCATTTAGAACCTTGTAATGTCTGCAACAGCAAGAAACAACAGGAGTGCGTCTTTCCAAACAATGCAGTCTCAACAAGAGCTGCATTACGATGCCTCAGGTTTGGGAACATTAAGAAATTGAGTGTCCCAGCGAGGCAGCAAATAAAAATATTCTAGAAGAAAAATCGAAGCCTCAGCCTTCACATCGAGAAATTGTACCAAAAAAACATATTCACGAGACATCTAGCTTATGAATTTTGAACGGGGTTTAGAGCATAATGATCTTAGTCATTATGCTTTTTTTTTCCATTTCCATCTAATCAGTTAGCACCCTGAACAAGAAAGGTTGTTATAGTAGTCTCAGAAAATACGTTATAGATGTTAGCTCTAGCTCAGGAGGATGATAGGTGATTCTTGTTTGTTGATACATCAGTGATGTTTTAGTAAGTAATAGCCAAGATGATGTAGGAATGAGGCTTGAACATCTAGACTTTGGCCCCTTAACCTGCAATGATGTGGTTAGTCTGCCAGTGGAAGTGCAAAGTGTTTGCAATTGAGCACCCACCTATTCCGTAGTAAGGACTCTGTAACAGCAAAAAGGTTTACCCCTACTACCGGTCATAAGTACTAATGAGGTTTGTTCATTAATCAGATCCTTGCAGTCCTTAAATAATTGCTCATTTCTTTTGTGCTAGAGGCAACCCCTTCCGATACACTAATTATTCTAGGAAGTATATCCAGACTTGAAAGAGTATTTACTTTTTTTTTAAAAATAGAAGAATATTTGCGTTTTTCTTTTTCCTATTGACTTCACAATTTCTGTTCTTCCACCCCTTGTCACAATATTGTTCCCTTTCCCCACTACACTTTTCATCCACCACATACTTTTCCCTGTTTCCGCATATACCCGGCTTTGACCTTCTTTTATCCTACGCTACTTATGCATTGCAGTTTCAGGCTTCTGTCTAATAGACCTTCCACCAAAAAAACATCTATTAGCATGTAAAATTTAGGATTCTGATTTTCATGTCAAAACTATCTTAATCCATTTGAGACGTGCTCTCTTAATTTATTCTTCTTTTTCTCTCTGCGGTGCTCGTTGCTTCTTTTCCTATTAATGACTACAGGTTGATGGTAACCTTTCGGCTTGCAGCGTGATGGTATGCTTCTCATTAAGTGCCTTGGTCTTGAAGCCCAAATGTTCAATGGTGTTCTTGATTTTCTCAATGATGTTTTTGTGCTAGATGAATTCTTCAATGTTGTTCAGGGGAAAAAAAAAAAGAAAAAAAGGGAACACCTCAATGTTTCAGTTTGGGCCAGTCATGAATTCGGCCCGAAGTTTTTTTGCGCTTTATAAATTCATTCATATTCATTTCGTGTTGCTCTTACCAGTTTGATTTTTGATCTACCCTGGAAGTCAGCTAAAGGAGCTAACCATATACTCCTTTTTGGCTTTAGCGTCATGTTTACTTTCTGAACTTGGTCCAGGTTATTTAACTATCATGACTGTTGCTTGCTTCACAGTTCACTCCATCAAGGTATCATCAAATGCATATCCGCTGATCATACCCTTCATCTTAAGTTCTTAACTTTATGTGTGAGCTTATGTTCTCTTTGTTGTCTTAACTGTTACAACATACTTCCTTACACACCATTTCTATTTATTTTTTTAAAGAGAACACTTTTACAATGCACTTCATGAAAAGGGAAATGGAACTTTTGGGGTTGCAATTCGAAAATTGACAAGTGAGACTTACAAGTTGCATGGATAATCATTAACTAAATGTACAAATCAATCTATACAATCAACTATTCAAACTAAGCCTTAATCACTAACTTGTTGGGGTCTTGATATGGAGTCTCAGTATTCTGTTCTCTAGAGATTGTTAAACTTATTTATTTTGACAAAAAAAATAAAATAAAAAATAAGATTGTTTGACTTATCCGAATAGCTTGGTGGGAGTATACACCATTTATTGGCTCAGACGGGCCATTTGGGGTTTGAGCCCTTTAAATTCAAATGCTACTAGTAAATTTGTCTTTTAAGGAAAATTAGCGGTTATCTAAATCTCATATCCTTATCCTAGGTTATCTATACCAACAATGGTTAGACCTTAATTTCAACTAATTCGTATTGCCTATATGGTTCATTTTCTTCCTTAGCCAACTGGATGTACAAATGTTAACAGAATATATCACATGGAAGAATTCGGTAAAAGTTTTGGGGTCTATGTCTAGAATTTCCCCCAAAATGAAACATTGGATAAAGCTAAACCATATCATTGCTTCTTTATTTTTGACAATTTCTGTAGCTAGTTGGGTAGGATTCAGAAGGTACTTTGGTGTAAATAAAGACAGTAGTAGTGCTTAAGATGCACTTTTAATGGTGGCCATCTACAAAGCACTTGCTGTTCAGATGTTCATGTCCACACTAGGCTCATTCGATTACGAAAAGGCATTTCTGGAATTGCTCTTGATTATTACGAAAAGGCATTTATGGAAAAGTCTCGCGGTTACTCCCTATATTATCCTTCACTTTTCTCTGAATTCTCCTGTGTATAGAAGAAGCACTGTGAGTTGTGCGACTTGATTTTTTCCAGCTATCATGTTTGTCTATTGTTTACACAAGTTCCATATCATTAATAAATTTGAGATGGTCAAAAAGTACTCAGTTGCTTTTTGCAAAAGCTGGCTTTCTGTCCCGATTTGGAAGCTGTATTGAATGTGGCTACAGATTCATTAATGGGAGTTTCATGTTATATGCTGGTATTTGGAAGTTGTTGTTAGCTTTGTTTGTTTTTGCTTGAATTGAGTTAAGGAAGTGCACTTCGGTGAGGACATTTGTTTAGCTGTTATACCTTTTATCTCTGATGGAGCTGGGGATAGAATTGTATTTTCCCTAGGAGAGATTTCCGATCTATTGGTGGAACAAATTTCCCTTGAAAGCCAATTATTATTAGTAGAAGTATAAATATGATGTAGCTACCAACCAGAATTACGCTTCCAGAGGTAGTTGACAGAATTGGTGGTCAAGTTTATTTGAATATAAAACCTTCAGGTTAGGAACTCGTTGCATTACTTGAAAACATGGGGAGGGCAGGGTAACTGTTACTGGAAGCTGAATGACAAATCTGGAGCTGGTCCATTTTATGTTCTACGACTGTATATATTTAACAAAAATGTACTCTTAAGAGTTATTGCAAGCTATGTGGAGTCCAAAGTGTAATGGGAAGTAGAGTTTGTTGTTTGTTAGTTTATGCTTATGGGTTTTGGGTGGGGTGGGGTTGACAGGTGGAGGGTTCAGGGGGATATTAACATGCCAGATAACATCAGTATGTTAACATTTTTGGTGCTTTGTGCGCAAAGTACTAAGGACAGGATATGGCCATTTATAACTACGCTCCAAGGTTGCAAGGCAGCTATGGCATACGAGACTAGTACTTCAGACTCTTTAATTTGTTCTTTTTAGTATTTGGTAGGACCATTTGGCACAAATGCAACAAAAATAAGAATGCAATGAGCTAGTAAGACAACCGTTCAGTTCATTCATCAACTTTAACTTCTCTTTTCTGGTTCTTAGCTACACACAAAACTTACGTAGTTGTTTAGAGAAACTTTTTTTTCTTTTCTGGGTAGCTGTTTTGGATGAATCTATTGAGCGCATCCATTGCCAGTACACTTCTTGTTTCATGGGGTTTTCCCCATTTGTGTCCAGCAAAATATATGGACTTTATTGGTGCAGAGTGGATGAAGAGAGGCTTGCCTCCGGAGTCTTGTGTGATAAAAAGGCACTACCTAAACTAAAAGGTAAGTTCTACAGAACGGTAGTTAGACCGACTTTGTTATATGGGGTGGAGTGCTGGTTGAAGAACTCTCATGTTCAAATGATGCAAGTTGGGGAAATGCGGATGTTGAGATGAATGTGTGAAGTACTATGAGTGATAAAATAAGGAATGAGGATATCAAAACAAGGTGGGAATGGCCTACGTGATGGACAAGATGACGGAAGCGAGACTGAGATGATTTAGGTGTGTGAAGAGGAACTACGTACATGCCTCAGCAAGGAGGTACGAGAGGTTGGATATATTAGGTACAGAGATAGGTATAGGCAGGCCGAAAAAGTATTGGGTAGAGGTGATTAGATAAAGACATGAATAACTTCAACTTACGGAGAACATGACTTTAGATAAGAGGGTATGGAGGTTGCGGATTAGGGTAGAAGGCTAGTAGGTAATGAAGTCTTTCTTTTCGGCAGGTTTAGGGTTGGTGTATCTATCATAGTATTAGCCTTATTCTTGTCGTTTCTTGCTTTTGATATCTGCCATCATATGTCGGTTATTGCACTATTTTGGTGTTAAAATTGTTCCTTTTCTAAATGCTCGGCACTGCTTTCCTTATTAGTTGCTATGTTTTCTTTATTGTCATTTTTCCTTTCATAACCACTTTGATTTGCTGCACTTGAGCCGAGGGTCCTTTGGAGACAACCTCTCTACCTCCATGAGGTAGGGGTAAGGTTTGCATACACTCTAGCCCTCTCTAGACCCTACTTGTGAGATTTCACTGAGTATGTTGTTGTCGTAAAATATGTGGACTTAGTAAAAAAAAAGGGATGTAGACAAGCTCAGCCAAGTACTTACATGAGATATTTGTTTTTTTAATTAATGATAAGAATTTCTAAGATGGTTAATGTTTGGGTAAGTTTCTGACTTTGTAGCAGCAAATGGTTCTACTTATAAAATTCACAAGTAGTTTTCTGTTCACCTCTTCTATATTGCTTTAATTTACTGATTCTGTTATGTGAAATTCCTCGATTCAATCAGTTTTATGAAGTTGGACGGTTTAGTGGTGTATGAAGACATCAAAAACTATTGCTGATCTTGATCTAAGCTATTTGCAGATATCACAAAACTTCTACTAATAGATAGACATGATTCAGTGAACAGAAGCATATGCCAAAGAAGGCGTCGTTTTTGTGGTTGTCAATTAATGGCCGAAGTCTGTGTCACTTCAGCTGTTGCAAAAGCAGGTTGGTTCATATGTATGAACTCTTTAGTAACACTAGCAGCCTTTGTTTTTTTGCCATTTGTTTGGTGTAGACTTTTAGTTCTCAATAATGCTGTTTATCTATAATTCCAGAGCAGTCCCATTTTTCTCCTCTAGGTCCATCATCGCCATACAAAGTGCTCAATAAAGTAGCTATTATGATCCAAAAACAGTGATATCAGGAATCTTCTCTAGTCAAAACAACTCTCCTTTCTGTCTTCTTTCAAGTTGGAAATCTTAGAGTCATACTCGCCCGAGCTTTTATGTACCTCAACTATTCTATCAATATCTGCTACATCCCATGAGTACAGGTAACAGAAGCTCAAAGATCTTCAACGATTTCTAATAACTGGTAAAAAGTAAAGTATTAGTCTTGATGGACAGAGTTACCTAATATCTTGTGAGAGGTGGTAGATATCCCGTGGAATTAATCGAATGTGCTTTTAAAGCTGGCTCAGACAACATAGTAATAAAAAAAAAGGTTAAAGTATCTGATTGATTTATGTAGTAGACCATGATTAGCTATTTTTTTGTTGTTAAGTACTATCTATCATGGAAAACTCCAAACTCCTAAACTCCAGGTAGCAACAGGTTCAAGATTCTTATCACATCCTTTGGATATTATATTATTATTTTTATTTTATTTTATTTTATTCTCCTATATAAAATGAACTATATTAAGTGATTAATTAGTGAAATTATATCCCCAGTTGAATCATCTTAGTTTAGTCACTATAGATTAATGAGCACGTGTAGACACACATCCACCACACTGATAACGTTTTTCACTATAAACCAAACACAAGACGTTAATTTACTCCACTAGTTGCGCTTTTAAGTTGCACGTATTTCGACTATTTTATCAAATATATGCTATATTAGCCGTTAAATCATATCCTTTTTGTATATATCATTATAAGCAGCTTAAAAATTGTTAAAAATATTTGAACTTTTTTTCTTTCCATTTTGTATTCTTATGCTTTTAAAAAACTGGAAAAAAAACCACCACCTGCAGTCTTTCCCTTTTCTTCTGTTATTATAATAACACAAATGTAACGGTATTAGTAATTTACAAGCAAAATCTTTGCTTTATGTGAGTTTTGGACGTTATCTACACGTTACATCATTTAAAAATGAAATAATGTATTTATCTTTTTTATTTTCCTAAATCTAATATATGAGAGAAAATTCACTCGCTCCTTTTTAGTTGTTATGTTGCATTTATCGAGAGGTAATTTTATTAAGTCTCAAAATTCAATTAGACTATATTTATACGATATTTTAAAAATAGAATTTAGATATTCAAAAATTACCATAAAGAGTTCTAACAATTGTATTTTTTTTAATTCAAAATTCATATCGTTTTGATTTTCAAAAAATAATTATTACAACTAAAAAGGAACCGTATAGACAGGAGTGGAGCCACCTTGTACGAAGGGGGTTCATCCGAACCTCCTTCGGCGGAAAATTAGATTATTTATACATGGTTAAAATAATTTTATATGTATATATAGTAGATGCTGATCCCCTTTCGACTATTTTATGTGTCTATATCTACAAATTTTGAACTCCTTACTGAAAATTCTGGCTCCGCCTTTGAATATAGAAGTAGCTTTTGTTGTCACTTTCATTGTGAAAGTGCCCATGAGATACAAGTTCATTTTGGTTACCTAACTTTTTTTTAAAGAAATTTATGGACGATATCTTGACAAGAACTGTTTTCTGAAAATTGAAAATTTACATGTGCGTGTAATTTTAAGGTTTTCATTTCATAACCAAATTATAAAAATGGAATAAACACAAGAGCACTTCATAATGCTCAATTCTAGCTAATTATAAAAAAGATATCAAATTAGAATTTTAAGTTACAAACATGAAGACAAAAGTATATTTTGTCTTATTGTGAAAAATGTGAGTTAATTATAGAATAATCATTTTTATCATGAACTCTCTCCATTTAAGAAAAAATCACATAATTTTCGTTTTAGTCTATTTAAAAAAGAATAATCTCTTTTTTTTACTAATATTTTAATTTTACAGTCAAATCAGATCACTCATTTTAAAACAGATGGAGTATTAACTAATTATCGTTTCTCTATTTTAATTTTTGGAATATTAATAGCCAGAAGCAGAGTCAGAATTTTTTATAAGAGAGTTCAAAATCTAAGAAATAAACACACGAAATAGCCAAATAAAGTTCGATATCTAATATATATATATATATATAAAATTATTTTAATCATATAAAAATAATATAATTTTCTATCGAAAGATTTCGGATGAACCCTAAAGTTATAATGGTGTCTCCGCCACTGCTTATAGCCATATTCAGTGTTTAGGCCAACAAAAGTAATAAAACATTGCATGAACCATGCAATTGAATAAAATGAAGCTATCCACGTGCCATTCTGGTTGACCTTATATATTTTTCTTCAACATGGAATTAATTTTTATACGTCACAATAAAATGTTGAAAAATAATACTAACAAAAATAAAATTTCCCACAATACGTAAACGCAACAGTATATACAAATTTATGTAGGGACATGAATCATGCTATTAGTATTTTTCATTTCAAGAATATATAAGAATGATCTCATAATTGTTACACTCACTTGCTAAATAGAAAAATAATATATCAATTCCCTCCTTATATACTATATATAGACTTCATTCCTTTTCAATATTCTTCCATCCTAAAGTTGTCTTTTTTTATTATAACAAAAAATAAAAGTGAAAAAATGGCTCAAACATCCTCTTCTTCTCCTTCTCTTAAAGCTTCATCAAGTGTTACCAATGATTTTCAAGCAATTATAATGGCTCTAATATTAATTGTTACTATTGGGTATTTTTTACTTTTGATAGTAACACCAACTAATATGTATAGACAAATATGGACACCCAAGATTAAAGCTAACACTACCAACTCCACATACTTTGGAGCTCAAGGTATACTTTAAAAATTTGTCGCTGAAGTCAGAAATTTCGTTAAGAATATTAAATAGTTGCACCGTAGTCTATGTTGAGGTTATACCATATTATAGTTGCTTATGATGATTGTTAGCATATATGGTGTATAATTATTGCACTAATATTGTTGGATAAAGATAGAAATTATGAATTTATGTTAATTTTTTTTTTTTTCAAAAACAGGAAGGACTTTGTTGATGAACACATTTCCTCTCATATTTATTGCTGTCTTGGGATGTGTATACCTCCATTTATGGAAGAAATCCAATGATAAAAACATCAGGTCAATAACGTCTATCTCCAATTCAAACATTAAATTTTACATCAAATTTGATGTCAGCACTATTTTTAATGTAATTAACTCCAATCCACTACATCAAATTTTACTCTAAAAAAAATTAATTTTTTTTTGTTTGTATTTTGTGATTAACAGATTTGAGAAGAAACAAAAGTTGGCTATATGGAGGAGGCCAATAATTATGAGGGGGCTAGGAATTGTATCAAGAATAGAGCTTGGTTTTTTTGTGATGTTTATTGCACTCTTAGTTTGGACTTTTGCTTCTTACTTGCATATTATTTTTCCCACTATTACACCAAAATCCGTAGCCAAAAGTGGAGAAAAAGTGTAAGTATATATTCCGGAACAAATAATTTGATATAACTATTTTTAAAAATCACGACAGATAATTTGACTGTTGATGGATGAATTTGTTATTGACAGATGGGAAGCCAAGTTGGAAGATTCAGGGCTAAGATTGGGACTTGTTGGAAATATATGCTTAACATTTCTGTTTGTTCCAGTCACAAGAGGCTCATCTGTGTTACAAGTATTTGGTTTGACATCAGAAGCTAGTGTTAAATATCATATATGGCTTGGCCATATTGTAATGACTCTTTTCTCTGCTCATGGCATTTGTTACATTATCTATTGGGCTGCTACTCATCAATTATCTGAGGTAATATACGACAGTCTTCGCGTAACTGGTAAAGTTGTTGTCATGTAATTATCATACTGGTATTAGTAATTAATGATTCTTGATTGAAATGAAACAGATGCTGAAATGGGGAAAAACTGATATATCAAATTTGGCTGGTGAATTGGCATTGCTTTCTGGATTGGTGTTGTGGATAGCAACATTTCCTAGAATTAGGAGAAAGATGTTTGAACTCTTCTTCTACACTCATCATTTCTACATTCTCTTTGTCGTTTTCTTCGTCTTCCATATTGGTGTCTCATACGCTTGCATCATGCTTCCTGGTTTCTTCCTCTTCATGGTTGATCGATTCTTGAGATTCTTACAGTCACGATCAAATGTTCGTTTAGTCTCTGCTCGTGTTCTACCATGTGAAACTCTTGAACTGAATTTCTCCAAGACTAAAGGTAAATTGATGAAATTTCATAAATATTCAATTTTGTGACAAACAAGATTTTGATCAATTTGTTTATGAATAATGTGTAGGTTTAAGTTATACACCAACTAGCATCATGTTTGTGAATGTACCTAGCATTTCAAAATTGCAATGGCATCCTTTTACAATCACTTCAAGTAGTAATTTAGAGCCAGAGAAGATCAGTGTTGCCATTAAGGGTGAAGGAAGTTGGTCAAAAAAACTCTACCAGATGATCTCTTCCCCTAATTCTGTTGATCGTCTTAACGTCTCAGTTGAAGGACCTTATGGACCTCCTTCCACACATTTTCTAAGGTATGTATGAGTTATGACTAGTTCAAGTCAAATTTAATTCACAGTTCGCGTACTACTATATGTTACAATGATAAACTAAAATTCTGTTTTTTTTTTGAAGGCATGATTTATTGGTTATGGTAAGTGGAGGAAGTGGCATTACCCCTTTCATTTCCATAATTAGGGAGCTAATTCATACAAGTGAGTCACAAAAATGCAAGACACCAGAAATCCTACTCATTACTGTGTTCAAGAACTCGGAAGATCTCACTATGTTGGACCTTCTCCTTCCTATATCCGGTGCTCCATCAGAAACTAGTAAATTGGGGCTACAAATCGAGGCTTTTGTAACGAGAGAAAAACAACCAGTATCGACAGAAGACAAGAAGAATTTGAGGACCATATGGTTCAAGCCCAACCCATCTGATGAGCCTGTCACTCCAATTCTTGGACAAAACAATTGGCTCTGGCTTGGTGCTATCATATCATGTTCCTTCCTCATTTTCTTGATCTCCTTGGGGGTCTTGAATAGATATTACATATATCCAATCGACAAAAATACTAATGACATATTTTCTTATCCAATAAAGGCGGTGTTGAATATGCTAATCATTTGCATATCTATAGTCATCACAAGTAGTGCTGCATTTGTTTGGAACAAGAGACAGAGTTGCACTGATGCAAAACAGATTCAGAACAAGGTGCAACTCCTATGGCTTCGCCTAATTCTTGGTTCTATAATGCTGATAGGGAAATGGAGAGTTTGCCCCAACAATCACTTTTTCAATCAACTAATCTCCATTTTGGTGAAAGGCCTGACCTCAAAAGTAAGTTCTCGATCACAAAAAATATTACTAATAACAAGTAACTCGTCATATCAAGCCTCATGCATAACATGGAAAATACGGTATAACCTACTATAGCTAGTTGAATTGTAAATACGGTACATAACATCACAAATACGCAATATTAGAATGTCTTATTCAAATGACTCAACTTTATGCAGGACTGTTGTTTGAGAGGAAAGAATCAAATGTTGGAGTTTTAGTGTGTGGCCCAAAAAGGATGAGACATGAAGTTGCTAACATATGTTCGTCTGGTTTAGCATCCAATCTTCATTTTGAGTCCATCAGTTTCAGTTGGTGATTTAGAGAATATAATGCATTCTATGCAATGGAGAAAAATAAGATGGATGTTTTTTTGTTTGTTTGTGTGTTTATGCTTTGGTTGATTGAATTTTGCAAGTAACATGCTTCCGTTGTACTGAGTAAATGTAAAAAGATACAGTTTATTTTGTTTTTAATCCTTCTCACTGTCATACTCCGTACTGCATCTTATAATCTTAAACTAAAGATATGTTTGAATCTACAATCTTAAACTAAATCTTATAATCTCAAACTAAAGATATGTATAACGTATTACATGTTCTTTAATCTTGTAGTTTTAAACATGTCATGCGAAAAGTTATAAGAATTAGAAAGTAGCCAAAAAAGAAAAAAAAAAACATTCTTATTTAAACAAATAAAAAAGGAAAATAGACCAAACAAGTTAAAACGGATGGACATTAAACGGAAAAAGGTCAAAAAAATAATTAAATTATGTAAAATTTAGCAAAAGTGCCTTCTGACCTCCAATAGTTCTCTAAAAAATGCTCGGGTGGCTCCAAAAGTAGGGATGTACAAAATCGAACCAAATAGCAAATTAAGTCAAATCGGAAAAAAATCCGACTAGTGATTTTGTTTGACTTGGTTTGGTGTTGGAAAAAAAAAATCTGACTATATTTGGATTTGTTTGGTTTCAACTAAAAAAAAACAATCCGACATTATATATATAGTTTTAAAATTTTATTTTATACGTAAAAATACTTATTTCGATATAATTTTTAAATCTCTTATATTTTTTCATAGTTTTTATCTTTTAATATATTTATTTCATGTTTGGAAGTTAGAATTCTCAATGATCTAATAAATATTATAGTGCATATATGTTCGTAATTATAATAAAGTTTAAATAAAAATTAAATTAATAGTAATGCAAAAAGAAATCAATTCAACACTAAGAATGATAATAATATTGAATATTTGTTTTTTAATTTTACATAGATTTAGACAATTAAAATACATGATCTAATTTTACTTTCTTTTAATATTTAGTCATGAACTAATACTTACTAAACTTATTTTAGCATGATTTAGTACTTTAAATTATGATCAATTTCATTATGACTTATTAATTTGCAATATTTGTTTTAAGCGATTTTATTATTATTTTTTTGTTGGATATTCTAGTGTCGTTAATCATATAATATTTTTTGTTATTTTCTTGAGAATACTTAGATAATTGCATTTTGGTAGGACTAAAAAAATATTTGCAGTAGAAGTAAATTATATGTTTGTATGAATACTTTATCGAAAAACCTAAAAATTCGAAAACCCCCAAAAAATCCGAAGAAATTTGAATTTGAAAAACCCGAGTTTTATTAGTTTGGTTTAGTTTATAAATTCAAAAATCTGACAGATATAATTTGGTTTGATATTTGAAAAATCCAAACCAACTCGGTCATGTACACCCCTATCCCAAAGTATTGAGTCGCTAAAAAAATTTAATAGTGAATTTTTTTATTTTAATTTCACTTAGGGATAATATTAAATATTATAAAAAATATACGAAATTGAAATGAAAAAAGAAAAATAGAAAAAACATCTAATTTTTATCAATAATATTCTAAAACTTGAAATTAAACAACTCAAATCTTCATATTAATTAATAAAGTTTTTATAAAAATATCAAAGATGATATACTGTAAACAAATGGATAAATTCTAATCAACTAGAATTAACCCTTTCTTTTATATAATAATATTATTATAAAGTTAAATTATTAACAAAATAACTGCATGTATACTAAAACTATAAAAATTATGTATATATAAAAATTATATAAATAGAAGGATCATAAATAATAATTAATACTATAAATTAATTCAAAATCATATTGATTAATAATTAGAACAAACGGATAATAAGAAAATTTTAAATAAAATTTCTAGTATGATAAAACATAATAGGAATATATATCTTTAATGTTATGTCAATAACACCAGGTTAATTAAGAATATGACCTTTCTTATATGTCTTTCTCAATAATCTAAACACCACCAAAATACCCTTAGCCTCATTCCCATCCCGATACTCATTTCAGTCTGCTAGATAAAATTAAGGGAAACTTACATAAATATACTATAATAAATTTTTTATTATTATTTATAGTAATAATATTTTTATTTATTTAATTACTTTTAATTCATTTATAATATAAGTTTAATACATATTACACAGAACAATTTATTATTCATATATAATACAAATTTTAATGATAGTTAATACATTTATTACACATTTTAATGCACTTATAATATAATTTGTTGAATCACATGTAATAAAAAAAGTTTTTTCTTTGTTATACGAGTATAGATGATATGTTGAGTTTGAACCACACTTGATAATTAATTTATTTTTCTAGTATGAGTTTAGTTTGAAGATTTATTCATATGATAAAAAGGTTATTATGAATTTAAGATATTATGTTTATATATTTGATTGAAATTCTTTTCATTCTTTTTCTTTTTTTGTTCTAAGTCTAGCAGGATTAGCACAAGAAGAAAAATCAAACAAAATTGAAAAAAAGAAAATGAAATATGAGTGCTATTAAAGATCTTGATTATATAAATTTAAATAAATATCAATAATTTCTACTACTCCCGCTAGATAATATTGAATGAACTTGTGATACAATATATATATATATATATATATATATATATATATTTTAAAAAAGCGTTTACCACAAAAATTGATCTAGAGATAATTCAAAAAAGTAAAATCATAAATATATAAGCAATTAACTCTACCAAAATAAAAAACATTCAAACATTTTATTTGGCAAAGAGACAGAGTTGCACTGATGCAAAACACATTCAGAACATAGAAGGTGCAACTCCTATGGCTTCGCCTAATTCTTGGTTCTATAATGCTGATAGGGAAATGGAGAGTGTGCCCCAACAATCACTTTTTCAATCAACTAATTCCATTTTGGTGAAAGGCCTGACCTCAAAAGTAAGTTCTCGATCACAAAAAATATTACTAATAACAAGTAACTCGTCATATCAAGCCTCATGCATAACATGATATACGGTATAACCTGCTATAGCTAGTTGAATTGTAAATACGGTACATAACATCACAAATACGCAATATTAGAATGTCTTATTCAAATTACTCAACTTTATGCAGGACTGTTGTTTGAGAGGAAAGAATCAAGTGTTGGAGTTTTAGTGTGTGGCCCAAAAAGGATGAGACATGAAGTTGCTAACATATGTTCGTCTGGTTTAGCATCCAATCTTCATTTTGAGTCCATCAGTTTCAGTTGGTGATTTAGAGAATATAATGCATTCTATGCAATGGAGAAAAATAAGATGGATGTTTTTTTGTTTGTTTGTGTGTTTATGCTTTGGTTGATTGAATTTTGCAAGTAACATGCTTCCGTTGTACTGAGTAAATGTAAAAAGATACAGTTTATTTTGTTTTTAATCCTTCTCACTGTATACTCCGTACTGCATCTTATAATCTTAAACTAAAGATATGTTTGAATCTACAATCTTAAACTAAATCTTATAATCTCAAACTAAAGATATGTATAACGTATTACATGTTCTTTAATCTTGTAGTTTTAAACATGTCATGCGAAAAGTTATAAGAATTAGAAAGTAGCCAAAAAAGAAAAAAAAAAACATTCTTATTTAAACAAATAAAAAAGGAAAATAGACCAAACAAGTTAAAACGGATGGACATTAAACGGAAAAAGGTCAAAAAAATAATTAAATTATGTAAAATTTAGCAAAAGTGCCTTCTGACCTCCAATAGTTCTCTAAAAAATGCTCGGGTGGCTCCAAAAGTAGGGATGTACAAAATCGAACCAAATAGCAAATTGAGTCAAATCGGAAAAAAATCCGACTAGTGATTTTGTTTGACTTGGTTTGGTGTTGGAAAAAAAAAATCTGACTATATTTGAATTTGTTTGGTTTCAACTAAAAAAAAACAATCCGACATTATATATATAGTTTTAAAATTTTATTTTATACGTAAAAATACTTATTTCGATATAATTTTTAAATCTCTTATATTTTTTCATAGTTTTTATCTTTTAATATATTCATTTCATGTTTGGAAGTTAGAATTCTCAATGATCTAATAAATATTATAGTGCATATATGTTCGTAATTATAATAAAGTTTAAATAAAAATTAAATTAATAGTAATGCAAAAAGAAATCAATTCAACACTAAGAATGATAATAATATTGAATATTTGTTTTTTAATTTTACATAGATTTAGACAATTAAAATACATGATCTAATTTTACTTTCTTTTAATATTTAGTCATGAACTAATACTTACTAAACTTATTTTAGCATGATTTAGTACTTTAAATTATGATCAATTTCATTATGACTTATTAATTTGCAATATTTGTTTTAAGCGATTTTATTATTATTTTTTTGTTGGATATTCTAGTGTCGTTAATCATATAATATTTTTTGTTATTTTCTTGAGAATACTTAGATAGTTGCATTTTGGTAGGACTAAAAAAATATTTGCAGTAGAAGTAAATTATATGTTTGTATGAATACTTTATCGAAAAACCTAAAAATTCGAAAACCCCCGAAAAATCCGAAGAAATTTGAATTTGAAAAACCCGAGTTTTATTAGTTTGGTTTAGTTTATAAATTCAAAAATCTGACAGATATAATTTGGTTTGATATTTGAAAAATCCAAACCAACTCGGTCATGTACACCCCTATCCCAAAGTATTGAGTCGCTAAAAAAATTTAATAGTGAATTTTTTTATTTTAATTTCACTTAGGGATAATATTAAATATTATAAAAAATATACGAAATTGAAATGAAAAAAGAAAAATAGAAAAAACATCTAATTTTTATCAATAATATTCTAAAACTTGAAATTAAACAACTCAAATCTTCATATTAATTAATAAAGTTTTTATAAAAATATCAAAGATGATATACTGTAAACAAATGGATAAATTCTAATCAACTAGAATTAACCCTTTCTTTTATATAATAATATTATTATAAAGTTAAATTATTAACAAAATAACTGCATGTATACTAAAACTATAAAAATTATGTATATATAAAAATTATATAAATAGAAGGATCATAAATAATAATTAATACTATAAATTAATTCAAAATCATATTGATTAATAATTAGAACAAACGGATAATAAGAAAATTTTAAATAAAATTTCTAGTATGATAAAACATAATAGGAATATATATCTTTAATGTTATGTCAATAACACCAGGTTAATTAAGAATATGACCTTTCTTATATGTCTTTCTCAATAATCTAAACACCACCAAAATACCCTTAGCCTCATTCCCATCCCGATACTCATTTCAGTCTGCTAGATAAAATTAAGGGAAACTTACATAAATATACTATAATAAATTTTTTATTATTATTTATAGTAATAATATTTTTATTTATTTAATTACTTTTAATTCATTTATAATATAAGTTTAATACATATTACACAGAACAATTTATTATTCATATATAATACAAATTTTAATGATAGTTAATACATTTATTACACATTTTAATGCACTTATAATATAATTTGTTGAATCACATGTAATAAAAAAAGTTTTTTCTTTGTTATACGAGTATAGATGATATGTTGAGTTTGAACCACACTTGATAATTAATTTATTTTTCTAGTATGAGTTTAGTTTGAAGATTTATTCATATGATAAAAAGGTTATTATGAATTTAAGATATTATGTTTATATATTTGATTGAAATTCTTTTCATTCTTTTTCTTTTTTTGTTCTAAGTCTAGCAGGATTAGCACAAGAAGAAAAATCAAACAAAATTGAAAAAAAGAAAATGAAATATGAGTGCTATTAAAGATCTTGATTATATAAATTTAAATAAATATCAATAATTTCTACTACTCCCGCTAGATAATATTGAATGAACTTGTGATACAATATATATATATATATATATATATATATATATTTTAAAAAAGCGTTTACCACAAAAATTGATCTAGAGATAATTCAAAAAAGTAAAATCATAAATATATAAGCAATTAACTCTACCAAAATAAAAAACATTCAAACATTTTATTTGGCAAAGAGACAGAGTTGCACTGATGCAAAACACATTCAGAACATAGAAGGTGCAACTCCTATGGCTTCGCCTAATTCTTGGTTCTATAATGCTGATAGGGAAATGGAGAGTGTGCCCCAACAATCACTTTTTCAATCAACTAATTCCATTTTGGTGAAAGGCCTGACCTCAAAAGTAAGTTCTCGATCACAAAAAATATTACTAATAACAAGTAACTCGTCATATCAAGCCTCATGCATAACATGAAATATACGGTATAACCTGCTATAGCTAGTTGAATTGTAAATACGGTACATAACATCACAAATACGCAATATTAGAATGTCTTATTCAAATTACTCAACTTTATGCAGGACTGTTGTTTGAGAGGAAAGAATCAAGTGTTGGATTTTAGTGTGTGGCCCAATAAAGATGAGACATGAAGTTGCTAACATATGTTCATCTGGTTTAGCATCCCATCTTCATTTTGAGTCCATCAGTTTCAGTTGGTGATTTAAAGACATTATATGCCATGGGAAATAAGATGATATTTTTTTTGTTTGGTTTGTGTGGTTATGCTTTGGTTGGTTGAGTTTTGCAAGTGCTCCGGTAACATGCTGCCTTTGTATTGAGAAAATGTAAAAATATACAGTTTATTCTGTTTTTAATCCTTCTCACTGTCATACTCCTTATTGCATTTGTCTTTTGTTTATCTGATTTGTTTTGACACAACATATTATAAAGTAACAAATTTTTTTGAATCTTATAATCTTAAACTAAAGATATGTATATCGTATTTCATGTTCTTTTTTAATCTTGTAATTTTAAACATATGCAAAAAGTTATAAAAATTAGAAAATAGTCAAAAAAAAAAAAAGAAGAGCAAAGATAGAATTCTTTTTGAAACAAATGAAAAAGAAAAATAAATCAAACAAACTAAAACGAATGAAGGTTACATGAAAAAGGTAGAAAAAATTTATTTAAATGATGCAAAATTTAGCAAAAAGAGCCTTCGATTGGTACTTTGGTCTAAAAATATCTTGCCTCCAACAGTTTGTTGAAGGTGGCTTAACGGTGACTAGTAGGGATGGCAATAGGGCGGGGCGGATGCTGGAAGGGTTAGTTTAAGGCTATGCGGAGCGTGGCGGATTTAACGTTCTGCGGGGAGGATTGAAGTGGGTTCTTTTTAAATTAGTGTGGGCCGGGTAGGTTGCGGGTATATGTGATTACATGTGGGTTCAAACTTAATTATTACTTCTTACCTGTTATAAGAGTGATATAACATTATTTATTAAAATATTTTCTTTACCTAAACTATTTTGAATGGCTAAGAAACTAGAAAGAAGAAAAAATTATCTCACTACTTGTATTTAGTATTTATTATTACATCAAATGTAACCGATTCAAAAATCTACCAAAAAAATGTTGCTGACACATCTAAAATAGTTATAAAACATTGTAATGTTGAAATACTGTTATAACATGTTAATTTTAGCGATTAACAACTAACAAAATTTAACCTATTATTTAAATGCTTTTTACAAAATATGTTTGGGGGGGGGGGGGGGTGGAGCGGGTTGATAATAACAAAATCTGTTATGTGGGGCGGAGCGAGGCCGGTGAGATCTTAGCGGGTTTGCCCCCAACCGTCCCGGCCCGCCCTATTATCATCCCTAATGACTATTGACTAATATAACACGTGCTTTAGGCTCTCAAAATTTTGAGTAACTAGAAAAAATTTAATAAAGAATATTTTGATTTTAGTTTCACTTGAGATAATATTAAATATTATTTAAAAAAATACAAAATTAAAATTAAAAAAATAAATAAAAATAGAATAACTATCTAATTTTTAACAACAATATTTTAAAACTTTAAATCAAACAACTCAAATTTTCTTATTAATAAATAAAGTTTTTATAGAAATATCAAAGTTGATATATTGCAAAATGACAAACTCTTATTTTAACGAGAATAAATCCTTACTTTTATATAATCATATTATTATATAAATTTAAACTATTAACAAAATAACTGTTTGGAGAAAGAATCCATAAAAAGTATATATTTATAAAAACTGTGTATAGCAGAATCATAAATAAAAGTTAATACTATAAATTAATTCAAAAGCATATTGAGAAATGATTAGAATAAAGGGATAGTAAGAACTTTTCAAATGAAATGTTATCTCCCGCCTAATAAAACTTAATACTACCTGATATAAATCTCTAATGTTATATGAAGGTTAATTAAGAAAATAATTTTTATCTTTTATTTTAGTTATATATGATGTTTTGTTAATCTAAACAACATTTATCCCGTCAATAATATAAACAACATCCATCCCTTAGCCTCATTTTTATACCTAGGGTGGAGCTATGCCTTGGCGAATGGTAGTCAGATCAACAATCTTCGTTGAGAAAATTAGCTAGTATATATATTAAATATTAATAGGTTTTGAATAACATTTTTGATACATATATCAGTAGTTTACGGTGTACAAAGTTGTCTGGGGTTCCATTGTTAAAGCCCAAATTAGGCATTTTGTTTCATCAATGCTTTTTTTCAGTCAATTTTTTTGTTCTGTTTTTCTGTTTGAAAGAGAACAAAAGTGAATTTTTTTAAGATAAAAGTAAACAAAAGGTCTTCTTTTGACTTTTCTTAGTTATTAAATATAACCTTTTGATTTTTTAGTCTTTCTCTCTCTCAAAAATCTTTTATAACTTTATTCTTTATCTTTCTCTCTTATCAATTTTCATACATATTTATAAGCTTTAAGAAACTAGAAGCTTTAATCATTGTATATTTCAACCGTCATTGAAGTGTGAAATGTATTTTTTAATTCTTTTTTTTCTTTAATTTATTTTTTTCTAATCATGTGTGGAAGAGTTGTATATTTTAATTTTTATATTGTAAGTCATTTTATTTATTCAATTTGGTGTATTGTGAATTGATTTTTAATGAGTGAGGTACACTTAACTGCTACTTCAGTTTGTAATTGAATAAATTTGGATAAATATTTTTTAGAGTACCAAAAAAAAAGTTTGACGCCTCAAAATCAAAATCAAAATCTAAGTATCAACTACGCCGAGATAAAAATGTCAACCAAATAAAAATACCATCTCACTCTTCCCAAAGACAAGAATTTGATTTAAATGATTTGAAGGTTGATTCGACTGAAAAAAATCCAATTTTTTATTTATCATCCAAACCTTCGTGATGAGATATGGAGGGCATACATAATTAAAGGTCCTTGTGAACCTCGAACTCATCAATTTTCTAAAATTAATTTTTTTGAAACATCACGTAGTTTTGTTTATACGCTGTTTGATGAATATCGTGATTGGTTGAAATACAGTATTAGTGTAGATATTGCTTATTGCTTACCTTGTTATTTATTTCAAGGAGAGAACATTAATCAAGGTTGTGGTAATGTATTTTCGATTAAGGAATATATAAATTGGTATAGAAAAAAATAGCTTTGCTACACATATCAGTCTACCAAATTAACATCTCATAATCATTCCAAAAGAAAGTTTGAAGATCTCATGCGAGAATAACAATTCATTTAAGTCGCATTTTACAAGTTGGATAATAGAAGTAGGGGTGTACAAAATCGAACTGCAAATCGAGTCAAACCGAAAAAAACCCGACTAGTGATTTGGTTTGACTTGGTTTGGTGTTGGGAAAAAAAACCTGACTATATTTGGGTTGGTTTGGTTTCAACTAAAAAAAAAACAACCCGAAATCAAACCAACCCGACATTATATATATAATTTTAAAAATTTTATTTTATACATAAAAATACTTACTTTGATATACTTTTTAAATATCTCTTATAATTTTTCATAATTTTTATCTTTTAATATAATTATTTCATGTTTAGAAGTTAGAATTCTTAATGGTCTAATAAGATTATAGTCTATTTATGTTGGTAATTATAATAAAGTTTAAATAAAAATCATATTAATGCCAATGGAAAAAGAAAATCAATTCAACACTAAGAATGACAATAATATTGAATATTTATTTTTTAGTTTTACATAGATTTAGACGATTAAAATAAATGATCTAATTTTACTTTCTTTTAATATTTAGTCATGTAACTAATACTTACTAAACTTATTTTAGCATGATTTAGTACTTTAAATTATGATCAATTTCATTATGACTTATTAATTTTGCAATATTTGTTTTATGCGATTTTATTATCATTTTATTTTTGTGGATATTTTAGTGTTCTTAACTATATCACATTTTTTGTTATTTTCTTGAGAAATAACTTAGATAGTTGCATTTTGGTAGGACTAAATAAATATTGAAATACAAGTAAATTATATGTTTTTATGAATACATTATCGAAAAAACCCAAAAATTTAAAAAAAATGAAAGAACCCAAAAAAATTCGAAGTTGAAAAACCCGAGTTTTATTGGTCTGGTTTGGTTTATAAATTTAAAAACCCGACACAAATGGTTTGGTTTGATATTTGAAAAACCCGAACCAACCCAGTCATGTACACCCCTAAATTAAGTATGCATGATATCGGGTTCGCTTAAACACTTCAATCAATGTGGTAAGACTTCTCTTGAATCAAGGTTTTGCATTTCGTGGTCATGACGAGAGTGAATCATCATTGAACAAGAGTAATTTTCTTGAAGTTCTTTCTTGATATGCTGCTAGTAGTGGCGTAGACAAAAATTTCACGAAGGATGTTCTGTAATTATATACGAGTATATTTTTTCTTTTGAATGAATGAGTGCACAAGAAATTTTAAAAATTAAACTACGTAATATACATGAAAATTTTTGGAAAAAAAAGAGAGGAAAAAAATGAAATTGAAAATTTTTAAAATTAAACTACGTAATATACATGAAAATTTGTGAAAAAAGTACATAATATACATGATTTTTTTTTCAAAAAAGAGGAAAAGTATTGAAAAAAAAGGCTTAAAACTACTGTTAGCGAGATTAGAACTCACAAACGCTTAAATGCTTGACTCTTTCAAGGCACCTTAAACCACTAGGATACATCACCCAGTTGTCTTTAGGTGTCCAAAATGCATTATTTAACCACTTTGTATATTATTTCACTTGTATATACAATATTATTTGTCGATGAAGGCTGTCCAATTGGACACCCTATACTATATGTAGCTACGCCCCTGATTGCTAGATGTGATGCAATTAAACCTTCTGTACTAGAAAAAGTTCATAAAATAATAAAATGACTTCTCATAAAATCCAAAAAGATATGTGATTGTGTATAAGATTGAAACAATCTATCTATATATGTATAAATCTGAATCAAGAATCGTTGATATGACACTCTTCAATGGCCAGCATTTGTAATTATATAATTTCTCCTTTTTTTATTCTTTTTATAAAAAAAATGCATAAAGAAGTTAAAAGATCACTTAAATAGGAGTAATTAATTGGGAAATTTTTCAAAATGTTAATATTTTAACATTTAAGAGGGTTCATTAGCAACACTTTCAATATTTAGTAAAAATGTCTAAATTTTAATTTGTTATGTATCTTATTTATGTTTTTATTATTTGCTTTTATTTAAAGAATACAATTATTTTGTAACAAAAGGGAGAAAATCAAGGGAGAGAATATTTCAAAAAAAGGTAAAAATCACTTAATTTTATCATCAGTTACATTTTCAAATAAAACTCAAACTTTGTTCTTTTTTTTTTTCTCCAGAATCTTAACCCTTTTTTTATTAGTTTGTATTCATTCCAATAGGTATGCCAAATGAATCTATACTTATTTAAGAAACATATTTGTATTTCATATATTTTTTTTCATTAGTATTTATTTGTTTCTTCAAAAATCTTGTATTTCGTATGATTTCAATATGTATTTTATTTGTATTTCTATTTATTCTAATTTTTATTTAGAATATTGTATAATAATATATAAAATATAAAAAAAATAGTATGATCAAAAAGTGAGATAATATTTATTTAGAAAAGGAACATATCACTTAAAATTCTCATCATTTACAATTTCAAAAAAAAATCCTTTTTCATTCTGTTAGATCAACTTTTCTTTGTTATGTTTTCATTATAGTTGTATACCAATAATTTTTATATTTTATGTGTTCACTTTACCATTTAAATTAAAATTGATTTTTTTCTTTCAAATTACAAATTGTATTTCGGTGATCAAAATTGTATTATTTGATTGACATATATATATATATATATGTATCTCAATATATATGAATACGATTTATGAAAGGGTACAAGATTTTGGGAGAAAATAGCATACTTGGTGGAAATAATAAATCTGTTGAGGAAGGATATAATATTCTAAAAAAAAAATACAAATTGAATATGAAAGAAATAAGAATACAAGATTCTGGAAAGCATATATCATACATAGTAAAATAATATAATCAGGATAAAATATTCTAAAAAAATAAAAATTAACTGTTAAAAAACAGGATACATATATGTTTAAGAAATACAAATTCATATGAGATAGCATACATATACAAATTAACTGTTAAAAAATAGGATAAATCTATGCTTAAGAAATACAAATTCATATGAGATACGTAGTTGAATGACTACAAATAAGAAAGAAATACACTGTTCTTAATAAAAATACAAATGATGAGTAAAAGAAAAATAATTGACAAATAAAATTAATATGAATATTATATAGATATAAATACAGTTTCGTAACCTTCTTCTTTGACTCTCTCTTTCTTCTTCGTCTGTTATGTTCCTTTTTTCCAATTTTTTTCACCAAATTCAAATATGAATCCTGTGTTTATTTGTGAATTAATAACTCTATAGGCAAAATTTGAAATTATTAAATATGAATATACAAAAAAAATCAAACAATATATTATGTATGAATGCTTATGTGAATTACTATAAATTACAATCTACTAAATCTCAAATATGAAAACAAAATCATACAAAATAGTGTTTCAAATAATAAAATTTTGAAATGCATAAATATTTGATGAGTATGTTACAAACTCATATAAAAATCAAAAAAATGACGAAAAATCTGTAATACATACAATCCAAAATTCAACATAATTTTTTATTTCGAAAATAAAATCTTATGAAATCTCGCAAAATAAATGATGATCTCAAAAATACCTTTTTGTATTGGGAGATTTCTTGAATTAATTGATAGATCTGAATAAATTGGTATGAACTTGAATAATCAGTTTTTTTTCAACAACGAGAGATAGTAATGGTGAAAATGGTACCAGAGAACTTTTTTTTTGAAATTTTAAAGATGGGAATAAATTTAATGGTATTAAAGTTTAGAAGAAGTCTAAATGGATAGTGAATCTATTTAATGTTGGACTGTTTTGAGAAATAAAAGAAAAGATAAATAATAATATTTGGATACAAATTATTTTTAAAATATTGACATTTTGACATTTTAAATAAATATTTTAAAGTGTAGATATTTTTACTAATTAAGTTAGGGATCATCTGCGGCACAAAAAATACATTAAAATCCAAACCCACTATCATCATCTTAACCAGCCACTAACATCACTTTAATTACCCATAATAAAGTTTCATATAACATCAATGACCCTCTATTCCGATTTATTTAGTTTTCCCTCTTTTTAAACCATTCTTACTTATTTAAATCAATTATTTTATTATAAAGTATTACTTAATTTATAACAAATAAATATTTTATTAATGAAGATATATTTACAACAAAAACTCTTCACATGTAAATTTACACGAAGAAATTATTCATAACTCATATCTCTCTAATTTTCACTCTTAATAAATTATTAATTATTTATTTTAATCTTCTTCTAATTATAAAATATAACATGAAATTTTTTTGAGAAAAATATTTTAAGTATTTATATATATATAATTTTATTTTTATTTTTATTTTCATTTCATTCTACGTATTTTGTCAGCCAAATTTTTTATTTAAAAAGTCAAACAAAATAATACTTATTTAAAGTCCACTTATATAGTCAAATAATCCATTAAAATAAGAAAAATTAATAAAGCCCACCGAAAATATTTTCGCTATAAGTTCATTCATCAAAACCTTTTTCATCCTTTTTTGCCCTCTTTGTGCCTTTTCTCTTATTTTCTTGCCTCAATTTTTTTTTTTAGAAATCAAGATAATTTTTTTAATTTGTTCACCATTTATCACATGTTCCTAAAACCCTTTCGTTATTCCTTCTTAAAGATATTATTATATTACAATTCAGATACTTAATAGTTAAAATAAAAATAATTTTTATAATTTTATTTACCATTTATCACCTTTTCCTAAAAAAAATCTATTTCCTTTCTTAAAGATATTATTATGTTACAATTAAGACACTTAATACTAATGTAAGTTACAATTTTATTTATTATTATATATTTTTAATTCATATTATTCAATTAAATTATAAATTTATTGATTGCTATAAATACTAAAGCATATCATCCTCATCAATGGTAATAATTTCTTTCTTTCCTGATTATATTTATACTTAAGTACATCATTTTAATTTGTTATGCTTAATTTTATAATGTTTAGATTATTTTTCATTAACTTTTTTTTGTTTACAGTATGAAAGATAAGATGAGCATATGCCAACGTTGTTTGTGAGAATTCAAATTCAAAACTCAAACTTGATAGGTAATATTATTTGTTTAAATTTTAGTTTAGTTGATGGCTCTTATTTATAGTGTTTTTCCTTCTTTATTTTCTTCATTATTATTGGTGATTTTTTCATACTTTTTATTCTTTGTATATTTTTGTGAATCATTTTTATTGTTTATGGTAAAAGATAAGATGAACACATGTTCAAGTTTGATAAAAAACACTATCATTATTAATGTATGCAAATTTTGTTACTATTCTCTTTTTCTCTTTTAAGACGCTATAAAATTTATGGTTATAATATTAATTCAAATATACTAATCTCACATTTATTTATCAGGATAATATTTTAACTTTAATAGAAATAAGCATAATTACTAAATCATATTTAATTTATAAATTGAAAAAAAAGAAAAAAGAAAAGGAATTGACAAAGTACGACTATCTATATGTTTTGAAGGCACATGACAACTTAATAAAATTTGGTATTTTCATCATCTCAAATTAAATAATATAATTTGTCTGCATATGCTACAGTAATAAACTTTCTTAATTTTTTTATTTTGAGAAAGTTTGTTTAAAAAATTTTTCTCAAATCTGTTATATGCATTTTGATAAAGTATGATTATTTCAAATAATTAATTTCTTCTACTTTATACTCTCTGTGTAATTGGGGTTATATATATCTCAATCTATTCTTTTTATATAAATAATAAGTATATTACATGATTTGTAGTAAATATTAGTCAAGATAGAAAGTTATTTACAAAATATTTCACAAGTTAAAATTAGTGTAAGGTGAAAACACAGTTGATTCATAATTATTGGAGAATGGGATAATAACTTTCGAAGAATATGAATATTAAAAAAGAGAGCAGTAAGAGATTATAATATTTGGAGGAAAAAAGTAATTGTATAAACTATTTCTGACCTTACTTGAACCACAATAAATGTATTTTTTAAAAAAATTTGATGAACATGGAGGATAATGACATTTTGATGTTCTGAACTTTCTAAATTTATAAGTCTATTTAATTTAAATTCTTCCATTTTGTGAGAAGGATACAAATAAAATAAAAAATATACACGAAGAATGAAAGATAGATTTTAAAAAATTGTATAAATCTATGAAAGCATGAGATACACATATCCAATAAAATTATAGAATGTAGTCACAAAATGTAAACTCTTAGCTGAAGCGATTTACAATTACAACAGATACAAAAACTTCAATACTAATATAAACTTGGATTAAGACTTCAAATATGATATATTGAAATTAAACACAACAAAAAACCTTCACAAAACTTTTAGTAGTCAGCTATTTTAATTCTTTTTTTAATAAATAAAATGAGTTATTTATGATCGCGCGAAGCGTAACTAAATTCACTAGTTAAGACTATAGTAGAGAATATAAATAGTAACTACTCTGCTTTATTTTATTTTTTAGCATTGAAATAGAAGAATAAATTGATTCTAAAGCATGATGATGAGAAGTAATAAAAGAAAACAACAAAGCCAAAGGTTTAGAACTTAAAGCATGAATTACAAAGAATGCAAAACACACTTGGGAAAGCGACGTGACAATATGACCAAACAAATTTGAACAAAGCTCAATAGGCCTAAAATTTTATCCCATATAGACAAAGAAAATATATTTTGATGCAAAGAAAAATGTGATGAAAAAGTATAAGAATTCGTAAAGTTTATATAGCCTTAAAAAGCTCTATATGGACAAGGGAAGGTAAGTCATACCTCTCGTGAGAAAAATGAGTTTTATATAATAGATTAAATCTTAGATGATTTTTATATGGTAACTGTTAGCGGAAACGTAAAATTAAAGAACAAGGAAGAACAACAATATTTAACGTGGTTCGGATCAGAATGATCCTACGTCCATCAAAGAACAACTGCACCAATATTTATTTCACTATACAAAGAATACAAGTGAAATACTACAAGAGAGAGAACACAAATGCCTTAGAAGGTGAGAAAGCAAGTGAGAGGATGATTTGAAAATGAATTAAGAGCTACCTATTTATAGGAATAAATTCATCCTATTGATGTCATCCATGACATCACTATGTGTCAAAATTGTCAAGGTTAAGAATATGAAACCATTTTATGGCTTGCTTAAATTTCACCTACCAAGATACAATCTTTGACTTTTATTTTGTACTAATTATCTTCCTACCAAATATTCATGTTAATTCATCTTCCATTTAGTTTGATTCCACAAGAACCAAAACCAACTCTTTCAATCTCCACGGTTTGTGTTCCAAGCATGCGTATAAACAACTCCGGCCAAAACTTCTAAGCTTACTGGGCAATCCCATTGTAAGAAACAAGAAGAATCAAACATTTGTTGAACATACCAGCTCCACCTAGAAGTTGTTCTCTTAGAGTTGCATCAATTGATGCATACTCCCGCAAAGTCCTTGCAGTGTGCAAACTTGGCAAGCGGGACTATTTTGGTCAACATGTCTGCAGCGTTATCGTCTGTGATAACCTTCTCAACCTTGATAGCTCCCTTTTCTATGACATCTCGAATAAAATGAAATCTGACATCAATGTGTTTGGTGCGCTCATGAAATCTTTGATTTTTAATCAAATGAATAGCACTTTGACTATCACATTTTAGAATTGATTCTAGCTGAACCGAACTCAATTCTGCCACCAAACCTTTCAACCAGATAGCTTCTTTCACTGCCTCCGTTGCTGCCATATATTCTGCCTCTGTAGTAGACAAAGTGATAATCGACTGTAAAGTCGATTTCCAACTAACGGCAATGCCAACGAGAGTAAAGATGTATCCAGTTGTGGACCTCCTTCGATCAAGATCCCCTGCATAGTCAGAATCTACATAACCGAGAATTGAAATACCTTCACTTTTCCGGAAGGTTAGGCCAACATCAGGAGCTCCTTTGAGATATCTCAATATCCACTTGACAGCTTCCCAGTGCCTTTTTCCTGGATTTGCCATGTACTTGCTTACCACACTTACAGATTGGGCAATATCTGGACGTGTGCATACCATAGCATACATAATGCTACCAACTGCACTCGCATAAGGAACCTTTGACATATGCTCCACCTCATCCATAGATTGAGGCATTTGTAACTCTGAAAGCTTGAAATGAGAAGCTAACGGTGTACTTACAGGCTTGCTCATATGCATATTGAATCTTTCAAGAACTTTTCCGATGTACCTCTTCTGAGAAAGATGTACAACACCATTTTCTCTTGAAATTTCCATTCCAAGGATTTTCTTTGCAACTTCTAGATCCTTCATGTCAAATTCCTTGCTCAACAGTTTCTTCAAAATATTTATCTCTGTGATGTTGCTAGCAGCAATAAGCATATCATCAACATACAACAATAGATAAATCATAGAGTTACCAGACATCTTCTTGTGATACACACAACTATCAAATGCACTCCTCGAAAATCCATGTGTAGTCATGAATGCACCAAACCTCTTGTACCACTGTCTAGGGGATTGCTTCAAACCATACAAAGACTTCTTCAATTGGCATACATGGTCTTCTTTTCCTTCAGCTAGGAAACCTTCAGGCTGATCCATATAGATTGTCTCTTCTAGATCACCATGTAAGAAAGCAGTTTTGACATCAAGCTGTTGACGCTCTAAATCAAATTGTGCAACCAATGCTAGTAGCACACGAATTGAGCTATGTTTCACGACTGGAGAAAAGATCTCATTGTAGTCAATTCCCTCCTTCTGACTGAAACCCTTTGCAACCAATCTCGCCTTGAACCTAGCAGCTTCCACTTCTGGAATACCTTCTTTCTTTCTGTAGACCCATTTGCATCCAACTGTCCTCATCCCCTTTGGCCTTTTAACTAAGACCCATGTCTCATTTTTGTGAAGAGACTCCATCTCTTCCATCATGGCTAACTGCCATTGTGCAACATCTTTGCAAGAAGTTGCTTCAACATACGAAGAGGGCTCGAGATCCTTAATCTCTTCTTCTGCAGCTACGAACGCATTGCTCTATAAGACGTTCCGATTTCCGTATCTGCCGTTTGTCCCTTCCCTTCGCAATTGTGTATGATTCATTGGAAGCAAGTTCTTCAAGATCTGCATCTTTTGACTCATCAATTTGAGTCTCTTGATCCCGTTCCTTGGTAAGCTCCACCGGTAGCTCCACCTGCTCGTTGTTCTCGTTTCTAGATAACTCCACAGAAACTTTACGAGGATCAAGTATAGAGGATTCATCAAAGGTAACATCTCTACTTGTTGGAAAACTTTATTCACAGCGGAAGCATATCATGGATCTTTACTACTTACATGAATAATAGACAATCAATACCGTTTATGCTAGAACACATTAATCATGCTAGAACACATAAACAAACTAAAAATTAATTCGATAAATACCTCTTGAAGCGTGAGCGAAAACCTTCAAGCGAATCTCCAAGTTAAACGGATCTTCAAGCGAATCTACAAGATAGCTATGGTCTTCTACAGTGATCCCAAGTCACATCTGAACTCTCTCAATACTTGGGTGGGCAAGCATTGAATAGAATACTAATCATCCTCTTTTCTAGGTTAGGAGAATCCCTATTTATAGAGATGTCTTCCTAATCCAAAAAGGACTAGAAAACCTAGTTTTTCTAGAAGACTAGAAAAACTCATATTATTCTTCCTTTTTGCATAGAAATAGGATTCTGAGTTCTAGTTAAATATGGGCACTATAGGGACCACAGAATTAATTACCGAGGCTTCCTATTATGGAAATAATTCCAAACAATTAATTTGAATTATTCTTACCATAATAAATTACAAATCATTCCACTAGAAATTCGTAATTGCACTCCTCTATTTCGTAATTCCCCATTAAACACTTATGTAATTCCCCATGTTAAGATTTCAGATACTAATCAATAAATTAAATTACTGACGAATTTAACTTAATGATTAATTTCCTTTAGAGCGCTACTTAACTTATTTCATGTGTCGGATTCATAAATCCACTTGCAAGATTTGACACAATGAAAACTTATAAGTTTCTCAAAAAGGCATATCAATCAATCTCTATAATGAGACATGGATTCCATCAACTAACTTATTATTTCACCAATATATATTATTATCATCCAACTTACCAGGCATATTGACCCATCTCAGAATCTCACCTTTTAATAAATCAAAACGACAATTAATATATACAGATCATAATAGTTATATCAGGATTAAGAATATAAGTACATTTAATAGTTTAGAGAATATATTTTTGTCAGTCAGTCTAAAACAACTATCTCTACTCGGTCCCGTTCAATACATACAAAATGTACTAGCACAAGAAGTTGGAACTATACCGTTTCCATAATCAGGACAAATTACATATAATCTTGTGCTACAATCGTACCAGATGACATGTCCAATTTCCATCCTAGATTGTGAACCAAAACTTTATACTTATAAGAACCGATGATTTAATCCTCTGTGTATAAGCTAAAACTCTACACACTAAATCATCTACTATATAAGTAAATAGACACAATAAACGAATATATGATCTATTGAAATTGAGCAAATATTTATTCTCTAATAAATATTATTTCTTAACACATGGTTAATAGTATATATCCCAACACTACTAACTACGAATTTGAGTAAAGACAAACACCATAGTTTGTACCCTTTTACTCCATCTACATACCCTCTGAATATGGCTTTTTTAGCCCTTGGTTCAAGCTTACCTTCATTAACATGATAATAAGCTGGACACCCAAATATTCGCAAGTATGAATAGTTAGAGGGTTCACCTGACCAGACCTCATTCGGAGTCTTAAAGTCAATCGCTGATGCTGGAGACCGATTGACAATATGAGAAGCAGTATGAACTGCTTCAGCCCAAAATACTTTGGACATCTTAGCTTGTAAGAGCATACAACGAGCCTTCTCAAGAAGAGTTCTGTTCATTCTCTCGGCAACTCCATTCTGCTGTGGTGTGTGCCTGACCGTCTTATGCCTTGCGATCCCATGAACCTTGCAGAAATCATTGAACTCTTCACTGCAAAACTTCAAGCCATTGTCCATGCGAAGATACTTGATTTTCCTTTCCATTTGATTTTCAATCAAAATCTTCCACTCTTTAAATGCTTCAAAAGCATCACCTTTTGTCTTCAAGAAACGCACCCAAACCTTTCGTGAAAAATCATCAATGAATGTGAGAGATACCTCTTTCCTCCCTTCAATGGAAGCTTAGAGGGACCCCATAAATCTGAATGGATATAGTCTAGCACCCCTCCCGTCTTGTGCTTGCCAGTGCTGAAGCTGACCTTTTTATGCTTCCCTAAGACGCAGTGTTCACAAAATTCAAGTGTGCTGATCTTCTCACCATTCAAAAGGTTGCGGTTGCTCAACATCTCCAATCCTCGTGCCCTCATATGGCCTAGTCTCATGTGCCATAATTTTGCCTTGTCATCATTAGATAATTGCACTGTAGATGTATTTACAGAGCCAATAATAGTGCTTCCCGCAAGTGTGTAGAGGCCATTCTCCAGCTTGGCCTTCAACATGACTAAAGACCCTTTAGTCACTTTCATAGTTCCTCCTTCACTCATGTACTTATAGCCTTGTTTATCTAAAGTGCCCAGGGAGATCAAATTCTTCTTTAGATCAGGAACATGACGGACTTCTGTAATAGTCCTCACGATTCCATCATGGCAGCGAACATGAACTGAACCAATGCCAACTATTTTACAAGTTGCATTATTGCCCATTAATACAGTTCCTCTGCTTGTTTCATAGCTGCTGAACCAATCTTTTCGGAATGTCATATGCAGAGTACAACCAGAGTCTAAGACCCATTTGTTGTCATAGACTCCACTATTGCATGATGTTGTTAGTACATAATCATCATCATTATCATGTACTTGCTCAACAATGGATGCGCTCGCCTTTTCTTTGGTCTTCGACATAGGGCAATCTCGTTCAAAGTGCCCCTTCTTGTGACAGCCCCAACATTCCGCATTCTTTTTGTTCACACGAGACTTTGATCTGTACTTCAATTTTCTCCTTCCTTGTTGGCTAGTACGACCTCTTACAAAGAGTCCACTAGCTTCGTCACTTTTGTCTCCTTCAAAATGCATCCGCACATTACAAGAGTTTAGTGCTTGCCGCACTTGCTCAAGTTTAATAGGTTGTTTGCTATACATCATTGAATTCTCAATATCACGATATTTTGAAGTCAATGAAAATAGCAAAGAACATGCAAGCGTCTCCTCGTCCTTTTTAATTCCAGCAGTTTGTAAGTCCATCACAAGTTTATTGAACGCATCTAGATGGTCTTGCAACAAAGTACCTGAATCCATCTTAAATGTATGAAGACGCCGTTGTAACAACATCCTTGTTGTCACTGACTGGTCCTGGTAAAGCCCTTCCAGCTTTTCCCATAACTCTTTGGCCGTCTCTTCGGTACTTGTACTCACTTCACAAAGTACGTTAGGTGCAAGGGACAGTTGGATTGCACTCAATGCATCTCCTTCAATCTTTTCCTTGTCGGAATCCGATATCTTATCGGGGTACTTTCCGTCAATAGCATGGATTGAACCTTCCCTCCGCAGTAACGCTATCATCTGGGTTTTCCAGATATTGAAGTTGTTGCGCCCACTAAATCTATCAATTTCAAACTTTATGGAACTCATTTTTTTTTTATTTGTTCTTCCTTTTCTGATGTGGAAGTTCAGACTGTGCTGCAACCACAGAGCATACTCAGACAGAACCTTGGCTCTGATACCAATTGTTAGCGGAAACGTGAAATTAAAGAACAAGGAAGAACAACAATATTTAACGTGGTTCGGATCAGAATGATCCTACGTCCATCAAAGAACAACTGCACCAATATTTATTTCACTATACAAAGAATACAAGTGAAATACTACAAGAGAGAGAACACAAATGTCTTAAAAGGTGAGAAGGCAAGTGAGAGGATGATTTGAAAATGAATTAAGAGCTACCTATTTATAGGAATAAATTCATCCTATTGATGTCATCCATGACATCACTATGTGTCAAAATTGTCAAGGTTAAGAATATGAAACCATTTTATGGTTTGCTTAAATTTCACCTACCAAGATACAATCTTTGACTTTTATTTTGTACTAATTATCTTCCTACCAAATATTCATGTTAATTCATCTTCCATTTAGTTTGATTCCACAATAACCAAAACCAACTCTTTCAGTAACAAAACATAATTTGGTTCGATAATCCTTCAAATTATATGGCTTCTATAGAACAAAAAAAAAATATAAATCTTTTTTTTACATGATAAATACATGAAAGTTGAATGAGCAGCACTAAAATTTACTCTAGGTAAGTCATACATATCTAATGGGCAGTAGTAAGGTCATGTTTCTTATCAACAAATTGAATTAGTAAAATCAATTTTGAAGTGCTTCTATGAATTTTGAGAAAAGCGATTTTCTTTTTAACGTCGAAAAATCTCTGGAACGTTTGATCATATATGTTTTCAGAGTTCAATTTCAAAAAAACATGTTTTGATACTAATTCTTTCTTCAAAATTTTTTTAAAAAATCCTAACAACTAAAAATTATTTTCATTTTCTCTCTCTCCAAACAACCCACAATATTAAAAAACGAAAACTCTAATATATTGTGTGGCCAAACATAATTTTAATTTCTAAATATCATTTATCATTTTGATAATAATTTTTTCTCTTTCTATTTTACCATGAAACGAACGTGACCAAACGCCTAATTAAGTAACTGAATTGTTTGGTGAGAAACGCCTTCTTTGCTGTGGTGGTAAGTGGGTTGTTAACGGGTCCGTTTTGATCGGTTATTAGTTAAAATCAAAATCAAACTAACTTAATCGATTTTAAAATTATCAAAACAAAATCAATCAAATATAATATACATTTATCTGTCTGTTTGTTATCGATTTCAGTTTCGTTTGGTTCGCAGGGGCAGAGCTACCTTGTATGAAGGGGGTTCATCCGAACCCTCTTCGGTGAAAATTTATATTATTTATACATGGTTAAAATAATTTTATATGTATACATAGTAGATCTCGAACCTCCTTCGGCTACTTCATGTGTCTATTTCTACAGATTTTGAACCCCCTTATTGAAAATCATGGCTCCGCCTCTATTGGTTCGGTTTATTCGGTTATTAACCATGCACAAAAAGGAAATAAACAATTCATTCAAAATATGAAAAAAGTGACAATCCATTGAAAACTTAAAATAGTTAGAATGATTAAAATTACTGAACTTTCGATCACTAAATTTACTATCAATAAAACTTTAAAATTACTATATTGACCTAAACGGAAGAGACGATAACATTTTCAGTCCCACATAGAATTGTCATAGACACCTATATACATGAAATCAATAAGATAAATGTTTTCATCTTGAACATTTTTGCTTTCAATATATAAATTATACAAAAAATTTAATGAAAATGTATATAAGATCTTTAAAATTGTTTATAAAACTAATATATTAAGCATGTATAGTAATAAAAATATATATATATATATTATTTATTGGATTATTCGGTTATTTCTTCAATTTTTTTTATCAAAATCATAACCAAACTAAATATTATGGATTTTCAAAAATCTAAAATCAAGCCAAATCAAACCCAAATAAAATCATTTTATTTTATCGATTTGATTCGGTTTTTCGATTTGGATCGATTTTTATCCAAACTGAAAACACCTCTAGTCGTAAGGAGTCAAAACAATTAATTGCCTGTTTACCCCGTCAATCTTCATACTATATCATCGATCAAAGGAAGTCTGGTCCTAAAATAATTATCAAAGGGAAATAAACAAAATCAGTATTGAAGAAAGTAAGTAAAAGAGGACGGTAGTTTTTCGACCCAACTTCTATGGAATTATTACAACTTTTTCATGTCAATTAGGTCACGGTATTTCACTAGACACTATTAAAATAATTTATAATATTTTGAGAAAAATTGTATGATTGAAAAAAAAAAAATGAAAAAATGATTTTGTTTGATATAGAGTTTTTAATAAAAGACACAATATGGTATATAAATATATAATATAATATAGATAGATATAAATATATCATGTTGGCTTGTTGAGTTTGAGATCTAATACATGTTCATCGATACTTGCTGAAATAATACAAGAACAAATAATGCGGATTTTAATCATAAAGTCAAGCAATTGCTAGGGGCTTTAATTTTTTATGGCTCTCAATTTTATTTTTATATATATATATATTGTCTCGATCATAAAGTCACTAAAGCAATCGGTTGGAACCCAATCATTTTGGAGGTCATAATTTTATGTAATTTTATTTTGTCCCATTTAATGTGACACAAATGTATTAATTTATGAATTAATCGAATTATTTATATGTTTTTATGAAAATATTTCAAGTTCTCAATTATCATGATTTATAATACTTTTTATATAATTTTAAATATATATAAAAAATAAATAAATAATACAAATAAATTAAAATTAATTTTTTTTTATAATATATATATATATAACCTGATTATCCACTTGTATATTAATAGGGGATAATACATAACAAAACATAACAAGTACGACAATGTTTTCGCAAATTAAGAAAACTACAAAAGAAAAATAACATATGTAAATTTGTCATAATTGATACTGATTCTTGTCATTTCATTTTTATATTATTTATTAGTATAAATTATAGAGGGGAAAGTCAATGGTTTAAGATTATGCAATATGTAGTGCAGTGAGCTCTAACTATCCTCCTTTAACTATTCATAGCCTTTGATCAGAGAGAAGTTTTCGGCAAAAACATACCTCCTTTAAATAATAATGTGTACATTTTTCCAACATCCTTTAAATAATAATCTGTATATTTTTCCATCTTAATAAATTAATGATTTAAAACAAAGTTATAATAAAAATGTTTTATATGTATAACAAATATTATTAATTTTTGATAGTCTTAGTTTGTTCTTATATATTACTTGTTTAGTATATATTTTTAAAAATATTAATCGTTTAACGTCATATATTAATATTATTGTATTTATAAAAGTAAAAGCTGCTTATAATTGATAAAAGGTTTGCCATTTGCCTGCAATATATTATTTTGGATATTATTGAAAAAACTTAATTTATTAATATCAAGATTTGATTTGCTTAATTTAAAGTTCTAAAATATGGTTGATAAAAGGTAGATGGTTTCTCTTTCCTTTTTTATTTTATTTAAATTATATCTCTTTTAATATACTTACTATTGTTTCGAGATGAAATGAATATCATAAAGTTCACTATTGTAAATTTTGTGGAGCATCAAAATTTTGAGGCCTAAAACAAATAGTTTACTTACTTTATCCTTAAGGCATGCCTACAATTTTTTGATCAAATTATGCAAGCCAAATACATTTTTAGATCAAAGTAAGCGAGATTTTTTAAAACCTTTTTCTGATTTACAACCTTTTACACTATATTGTATTTCATCTTATTTTAATTTATGTGATATAGTTGAAATTTAGAGAATCATTCAAATCTTATATGGTTTAAGAATATTTTAAGTAGTTCAAATAACATTACTCTCTATGTCCTAAAATTTACGTGGCACATATAACAATTTTATAGTTAATCAATCTTTTTTTGTTTTTCGAATATTTCAAATTACTAATTATTGTGATTTATAATGTTTTATTTCATTATGTTAGTTTAAAATAATATACGTTGATGGGTGGATAGAATCTGAAGAACCAATTCAATTTTTTAAATATAGATGATGAGTAATTATGGTTGGCAAAAATAGATGAAAAATCAATCAAAATCAATAATTATATAATTATTTTACACTTTTTTCCGATTATTGGTGTAACTGTGGGGAAAATAATATGCAAGTAAGAAGCAAAACTCCAAATTAAGAGTGAAATGAACATCACAAAATAGCCAAGTTCTATTTTTGATACAATTCCTAGTCCCTTCATAATTATTGGTCTCCTCCATATAGCCCACTTTTGTTTCTTCTTAATTCTGTTAATCACAAAACACAAAATTAAATAAATAATATATTGATTTTGCATATTTATATCTTTGTATAGATTTTTTTGTTATTGACATTTTGATGTTTCTATCGTTGTTCAATAAATGAAGATATAAACATCCCAAGACAGCAACAAATAAAAAAGGAAATGTGAGCGCTCATCAATAGTGTCTTTTCTGTGAAGGAAAAAAACACGTAAACTTAGTTTAAGATGATAAGATATTTAAATTTTTAATTTTTTTTTTTATATGAAGTCATGAAAACAGACGAGCGAATTGAAACGTGGAGTAATATATATACCTTGGGCTCCAAAGTAAGTGGAGTTGGATGTATGAGCTATGATCTTTGGTGTTCAAATGTTATAATACATATTGGTTGGTGCTAATATCAAAAGTAGGAAATACCCAATTGTAACAATTATAAGTAGAGCCAATATAACTATTTGAAACTCAATATTGCTCATACTTGATAAAAAAAAAGAAATTTTGGATGGAGAATTTTGAGAAGGAATGAAGTCTTTTATTATATAGTATTAGTAGTAAGTATAATAAGGAGGGAATTCATATAATATTTTCTTTTTGGCAAGTGTACATAATTTTATATATTCATGAAATATATAGCATGTCCCTAATTTATTTATTTTATTTTAACTTGATACAAAATATAAAATATTAATTAAAGACTACTTAAATCTTATAATTTTTTTAAAAAAATAAATATATAAAAATATTTTTTAATCTTGTAATTTTAACCTATCATATTTTAATGATATAATAATGAAAAAAGTAGGCTAAAAACTATACAATGCAAACATTAGTCATACCAATTGAGGTTTACAAGACTGTTGCATAAATTTTAGAGCCATAGTCATGTCATCTTAAATATATACATATTTAATTGGCCGTCTACCTATATAATTTAGGTCTACAATTACTTATACAAAATTAAACTTTTTCCTCATATTTTGTATTAATAAGATTGAGTGTAATTTGATCTAGATATATTGTATTCAAGTGGATCTACATATGGGATATATAGACAAAACTCACTCAACTCCTTCGCCTTCCTTTCATCTCGCTCGCCACTCTCAAATCTTGCTTGCGTATCTGGTATCCAAGATACATGTGAATCACACCAGACTTATGTATGTAGTATGATTCACATGTTTCATAAATACATAAATAAGTATCATCTCCCTCATCTCCTGTTCCCGCTCGCCTCTCTCTATTTTAGTGTATCTGCTAGCAAAAAATATGTATTTAGATGTATCTTACTTGAAATTTGGTATGAAACTATTAATTAATTAATGAGATAAAATATAATTATTTCAAATTATGGAGATATTTTAATAAATACAATACAAATATTTGTGTAATTAGATAGTTCATCCTAAAATTAATTGGGCAAAAGACAGAAATCACATATTTTTAAGGCAAAATTATCATTTGTCCCTTATAAGTTTATTATGACAAAAATCCCTCAAATGATACAATAATATAAGCGCTGATACATTAATTTGATGCGCGAGATACATTAATTGTTAAGTAAGATACATTACATGTTATACATGATACACTAATTTGATGTACATTTTATATACGATACATTAATTTGATGCGTGAGAGTACTTTAATTTGATGTACGAGATACATTAATTTGATGCGCCGATACATTAATTTGATGTGTAAAAATAAGGGATTTTGGAAATTTGTAAAACTAATAAGAGATAATGGTAATAAGAGAACTTAAATGTGAGATTTCTGTCATTTATCCAAATTAATTAGCTAGTAATTTAGTAAAATTTTCTCCATAGTCACTCCTACTCTACCGACTAATAAAAATTGGGCCAAGGATTTCAACAGCCCGTTTGGTTAATTTGCCCACAATAGCCCAACCCAAATTAGTCCAAGAAAACACAACTGAGAAGAAAGAATCAAAGAGGATGAGGCTTATTATTAAGCCATTTAAGTCTAAAATTTTGGAATTTTAATGCATACAAAGAAGTAAGAGTTTCTTACATAAATATACCGCACAAAAAAATAATTCAGATAAATGACCGCATGTATATGTAATGTATTTATACTGTACGAATAATATGTGATCGTGTATATATAATGTATACTTATGTATCAAAGATGTATCATATGTGATGATAAATATATTAACATTGAAGCAAGGAATAAATTAACATGGTTAGTTGGTTGAAAAATATATAAACAAAAAAAGAAAATAGATATATGTAGAGTTGGTTGGTTGGTTTGAGTTTTTGAAAGTTGTCAAATGAATATAGGTTGAAATGAACAAAGGAAGATTGATGTAGATGAGATGGTAAAAAGAAATTATAATTAGGTAAAGAGTCAAAACAAAGAAAATGAATTAGTTTGTGAAGTACAATCTAATTTTATGTTTTGTGAAGAAATAATAAAATTTCCTTTTTGACCATAGTGACTTTCAACTTCCCCTAGTTATATGGAGTATAAAATAAAATAAAATGTACTAATCATTTGCTTGAATTATTTTTTACTTTAAAGAAAATTATTTATCATCATATTGTCTTCAATGGTAGGACAAGTGATTAGAAATCTTTTTTTTTTTTGTTGTTGTTGGCAAATGACTTGTCAACATAAGTAGAGGCCTCTAGACATTTCCAACTGAAAAAGGGTCAATTAGTACAATTATGAAATTGAAAATGCTTGATGAGGAATTAATTATTAATTACCAACCATATATTCATTTAAATAAGACTTGAATTATATTAAAAGATAGAATTCATGTAGTTTTGGGGAGCTTTTTATTTTCATTACTATGTGTACCTATCTGTTTGATACTATTATATAACGTTGATAGATTACTTGATAGTCGACTTTAATATTATGATTTAATATCGCTATAATTTTGAAGGACAAAAAACAAAATATGAAGCTGAATATAAATAAAGTCAAGAAGATAGAATTGCCTAATTTTGAAGTACATGAACAAATATTCACAAATGAGCAGTGTATTCAAAAATTTGAATATTATGCATTCTATCAAGAGAGAATATCTCGATTGAGATGGTTTAATCATAATTTGCATCGACCTTTCGATAAAATGGTCCATAGATGTGAAAATATGTATATATAGTAAGTGAAGATGTATTAAAATGAAATAGAATAAACTTAAACTCACATGAAAGAAAATTGTCTTAAATGACACATATTATCTGGTGGAATCAATATAAATTTAGCAAAATAATTGATTTTTTTTAAAAGATAATACTAATTAGTTGAGAATCTATTTCAGTCATATTTATTTTATGTATAATATATTTTTTAAAAGTCATTAACCATATTCATCGTAATTCTACATAGTAAAGTCTGAAATGAATAAAATATACACAAAATTTAAACTTTTAAAAATATTTTATAGTAGAAGAAACTAGGGAGAACTATACATTAGTTATATATGGAGCACAACCCATGTCTACCACTAATTTACTTTACATGCACTTCTTTTTGTATTGTGTTCTTTTTTTTTTTTCTTAAAGCAGGATAAGGCCACAAGTTCACTTTTTTATTTATTTATTATATATATATATATACATAGTATTTTATTTTTTTTTACATATGATACTGTTATACCTACTCTCCCATAGCCAAGAGCTACAACAATATCACAAAATTTAAAAATAACCAAAAGAGAGAAAATCTAAGGCAACAACCACAAGATTCCTGGTACAAATCTAAAGCCAAAAGATCTAAAAGAAAATATAATATAAGTTTATTTTAAATGTATTTTAATACTTTCACCATTTTGTCATTAAGAAACCCAACAAAACAATAATATTTAATTAGTAATTGCCGAAAGAACATATTTATTTACAGAAGTAGTAATTAAATAAAAATTGCATCTGGTTAGGGAGTTAAATACAAAATCAAACTAATTAAAATGATATATATGCCATGTATACATTCACCATAGCTATTTTACTAGTAAAAAATATTTTAAGTGATATCTGATAACACTGACGATTTATATAACTTAAACTGAAGCTAAATACTCCTTTTCTCTGTCTCAATTTATATGACATCTTTTATGTTTTGAGAGTCAAATAATTTAAGTTTGACAGAAAATTTGCGCATTAAATCTTCAATTTTTGAAATAAAATTTATATATTTGTAAACTACGTAAAAAATACTACGCGTCACAATAATTGATTTACAAAATGTTTAAAAGATCTATAAAAAATTTATAATCAAGGATACACTTGTTTGTTTCTTGAAATCTGAAAGATGAAATATAAAATAGAACCAAAGGAGAATTCAACTCAAATATTTAGTAAAGAACTTAGTTTAGAGGAAAAGTCTCAACAAAAACTTGAAGAGCTTAGAGGTGCAAAAAAAATTAAAAGTTAGGTGAAAATAAATAAATTAAAAGATGAAAAATATATTTACAATGGGGCCCTAGGAAGACAAGATCACTAGACCATTGAGAGGTGGAATAATCTTGTCAAGTCAGCATCCTATACAAATTTTACTTATTTATAGCATACAACTTGTATACACTTATTTGATATATATATATATATATATATAACAAGTTCACTACTATATATTTCCAATATATTCAACAAAAGCTAATTTTGTTACAAGAAAAATGGAGGTGATGAATAAGAGATCATCATCATCATTTTGTGATGGAAAAATTAGAATGATACAAGGAGCAATATTAGCTTTAGCACTTACAATATTTCTTGGGAATTTAATGATGTGGATTATTATGCCAACTTTTACATATTATCAAAAATGGGTACCTGTTCTTGTTGCTGCCACCAACTCCACATTCTTTGATATTCAAGGTATTTTAATTTTAATTATGTATTCCATTTTTCCATCCACGAGGTGTGGTGGATTCAGGATTTTGAATATTATAAATTTGAGTTTGGAAAGATACTACTAAAAACACGCGAATTTCTGATGGAAATTTTCTAGGAGATTCCTTGGGAAAAAAATCGTTGAAAATTTGCATGTTTTTAATAGTGTATGTGTATAAGGTTCGTCAGAACTCATTTAATATATTGAATTCGACTTTTATTTATGTAGTGGGTCTTTTAATATTTCCGTATATAAGGTTTAAATCAAAATTACATACTGAGTTTGAATGAACTCGTCAGTACTTAATAACTACATTCACCCTTGGCTTTTGGAAATTTCTGATAAAATTAAAACGATACAAAAATAAACCTAGCATGAAAATTGGACTTCATTTTTTTTTCTTTTTCTTTTTGTTTTTCTTGTTGTGATGAGGGTAAATAAAAGAAATTATAAATTTGATTTTTGGTGTTATTTTGCAGGTCCCATTATGATGAACTTCACATTCCCAATCTTATTCATAGCTGTTTTGGGCTGTCTTTATGTTCATCTAGAGAAGAAAAAAAGTGATATTGTCACTTCATCATATTGGTATATATGATATATACAACAATAAATTTTAATTTTTTTTGTTTTTGTGATTATGATATATTTAATTGTTTTTATATTTGTTTAATTTCAGCAATAAGGATTGGTTGAAGATATTGAAGAAGCCAAAAATCATCAAACCATTAGGAATAGTGACATGGATAGAACTATTTTTTCTAGCCATGTTTATTATTCTCTGTGTTTGGTATTTCTCAGCATTTGTCTATTTTCACTATAGTACCATAACTACTTATGCAGCAACTAAAGGAGTTGAAGTGTAAGTTTCTCCTTTTCGATTATATTATCTGTCTTTTAAGATTTTTACACACGTATATAAAGGATATATAAAATTTTTAGTACCTATTAAGATTAATTTATTTTTAGGTGTTTTTGGGTTTTAAGCTATTTTTTAGTTTTGAAGGGGTTTGAAAAAGTTAAAAAATATTTTTAAGCGCTCATTTTTAGACCGTTAAAAAAAATAAGTCAAAACTCAAATAGGATATCCCGATATCGTCCCCTTATAAGTTACAAGTATTTAATAATGTCTAACTTCATTAATTAATACTTCACTAATTAGAGAACTATGGATGAATTTAATTTAGAAAAAAACGTGTGAATTAAATTATTCTTGCTTGTGTATAAAGTCAAATATTATTTTGGAATAATTTCAATTTGTCAAACGACTTATATTTGAGACGAAAGAGAGTGACAATAATTGAATGAAAATTATGATGTTTTCACTATTATATTCACGAATACTTAAGTAGTTAAATATTTTGAAACAAAGTTCAATTCGTTAAACGACTAATATTTGAAATTGAAAAAAGTGATAATAATTGAATGAACATTGTTATTATATTCATGAATACTTAAATAGTCAAATATTTTGAAACAAGTTCAATTTGTTAAACGACTAATATTTGAGATAGAAAAGAGTGACAATAATTGAATGAATATTATATTCATGAATACTTAAGTAGTCTTGACTCAAGTGTAAAATGTATAAAATTTAATTTTTAGTTTTTATATCACTTATTTATATTAATAATGAATACTTGAGTAGTCAAGAGTACCAAAAGTAATGATGTATATAATTTAGTTTTAAAATTTTTCTTTCACTTTTTTCAGTCTTATTTATTTTGCAATATTAGTTTTGGCGAGGGATTGTGATAAATGGTCATGATATTCATAGTCTTACTTCTTTTTAATCCTAATTTTGTTTTGTTTCTTCTGATCGTTGAACCTGATCATAATTGGTCATGATATTCATAGTCTTATTTTTTTTTAATTCTAATTTTGTTTAGTTTCTTCTGATCGTTGAACCTGATCGACTAGACTCTTTTGTCCAATTTTGTAGGTGGCAAGCAAGAATTGATAGGCTGGCTTTAGTAATAGGGTTAACAGGGAATATATGTTTAACATTTCTATTTTATCCAGTAAGTAGAGGCTCTTCAATTTTGTCTCTTTTGGGATTAACTTCAGAAGGCAGCATCAAATATCATATATGGTTGGGACATATGGCTATGACACTTTTCACTATTCATGGTCTTCTTTTTATTCTCTTTTGGGCTGTCTCTGGGAGATTACATGAGGTAATTATGTGTTTATTAATATATAGTATAGTATAAGTATATTATTTCAATAGTTGCAATATCAAAAATGTGTTAAAATGGGGTTAATAAGGCTAAGCATAGCGAAAAAGGGTTTTTCCTAATATAAATTCATTTATAAAATGGTATATGCCCCAAGAATGCTTTTTTTTAAAAAAAAAAGATATTGATATACCCTTTGGGATAACCCAGTAGTTTGAGCTTGGGACTTTCATGTTGGAGGGCTCAAGTTCGAAACCCCTTGCCAGCGAAAGCAATGGATTTTGTGCCTTCTGGGTCGACCTCGTCGCACCAAGCTTGTCTAGTGCGGGTTCTCTCTCCTATGTGGCTTGCAAGCTATTGCATAGGAGCGGAGGTTCTACCCTTGACACACATGAAATGAGATATCCAATGATGATTCGTTGGAAATTAGCGATTTTTTAATAATGCTTAGTGCTAACCTAATTTCGTGCGTTAAAATTGTGAATCTATATTTGGGGTTTTTCAAGTTTTTGATGTGTAAATAATTATTGCGTAACCGCATCCATTAGTACATAAATTAAGAAAAAAAAGAGTTGTGATGTAGAAGAAACTACTTAATTAATCAAGATTCAAGAGAACGTTAAGATGATAATTACACATTAAGTTTTCTTGGTTTTGCCACTTAATAATGACATTTGATAGTGCCCACACTAAAAAGAAAGTGTGAATATTAAGTTCACTTGTGTTTCAGATTAAACCCCACCATATGTTTGAAAACACTACAAATATATTGATTTTTTGGTGGCCTAATTGGACTTTTAACTTTTATAATTTTGATAAGTGAGCAATAATAACAACCATAACAAACAACTTGTGGAGAATGATTATTTTCAACCAACACAAAAATACATCATATGTAAAGAGATTAAGTTTCAAGCATTAATAATAGAGGGAAAATAATTGTAATTTGGTTACTAATTATAAATTATAAAATAATTACAAATAAATCTCAATGATACGTTAATTTGATAAAATAATAAATTAATAATTGATCTATTATTATACGTTAAATTTCACTAAGAGTGAAAGAAAAACAATATGAGCCGAGGTATAGCTTTTTAAAAAATTTAGAAGTGGTATAAATATGTGAAATATTAATAGAAATATAATATTTCTTAATTTTATTATTCTTGATCGATGTAGATCGAACAACTAACTTTTAACATTTGTAGGTTAGTTGGTATCCTTCTTTGAATTTTACTTTCAATTATTATCATAGTTTTACTTTAAAGAAATTATAAAAAAAAAAAGAAGATATATCCAATTCATAGTCTAAAGTTGTAAAGAAAATTTTATATTATGCATGATTAGTAATAAGTGGTCCTTTTTTTTTCATACCTAACACAATTTAAAAGGAAGTGTGTGTTTGGACTTTGGTACATGAAAATATTTTTCTAAAAATATTTATAAATTTAAAGTAAATTTCTTTTTACCGATATGAAAACTAATTTTCCTAAATGCAAATAGAAAAAATAAGTTTCATAATATCATATTAATTTTGTCCTCCTACCCCTCCAAAAATAATTTACTAATTAGGTCACTTTATATATAAGTAAGTTTTCACATTATGAGAGGACCAATCGAAAGTATAATAATGTGATAATACAGAAGATTTCATCATTACATTTTCTATCCACAAACCCTTTTACTCTTTTCATATCAAAAAGCAAATCAATTTCTACTTGAGCTCTCCTTTTCAAAACAAGACAAAATAAATGATTAAATTTCCTTTTTAATTTCCAAGCTTCTTTTTTCCCTCAATAAACAAATTCATACCATAAATCGATGAAAGTTATCCACACAATACCGTAAATTCACTTTTCAAAGTCCCTCCCTTCCCCTTGCCAAATTTATTTATCTTGTTTTAGCTTGATATTAAGCTTAAGAAGACGACTTTTAAATCTGATGATCTTAAGTTAAAAATATGTCAAATATTTCAAAATATTTTTTAATATAATCTCAAAAAAAAAAAAAAATTCATTTAACTTTCAATGAAAGAGAATGCATAGTTGATGGTTGATTAATCAACAAAGTTAAGATAATAAAAAAGGAATAAAAGTTTGGTGAGACAGTTAAATGTGGGGAACCTCTTTGTCTTAACACTAAATTAAAGTTCCACTAGAATTGGAAACTTATTCATAAAAAAAAATTAAAAAAAAAGTGCAATAGCCATTAGGCATGAGTGTGACACAACACAATAAGTGAGTGGGATTTTTGGACCACATAAATCAAATATTTGTTTGGAACTTATAAAGCCTCATACTGCTTTCTGTTTGGTGTTTTCTAACTTTATAGAATATTTCCCCAAAATGAAATCATTTTCAAAGGTTAAAGTGTGACATCTATTTTGGTATATTTATTCAAATTCTAGAAGATTATACCCACGCCACCATGACACCTAAATGACCTAATCATATTATATCATGCATGAGTATAAATCAAAATAATAATAATGACGAAATCAAGAATTTCATTAGGCTTATTCAAAACCTAATATGTATCATTTATGAATATATAGTGTAATTTTCTAACAAAATTGATCATGTGTTCGCCACTTGTAGCTCTAGTAGTCTAACGATATACATAGACTATACTATGATTATATATGTTTATACATATATTATACATGGATTATGCATATATACATATACGGATATTTTTAGTCTAAGCAACGATTATCTTTACATAAATAGCCAGCTGGAGTCGTTGACTTTTTTTCTAGCCGATATACATAGATTATACACATACTATACATGAGTTACGCACATTTGATCAGTTGACGAATATTTAGGTTATCATATCTTATTTACTAGCTAGTTTTGGTTTGTTGCAGATGTTGACATGGGATCCACATTACATATCAAATGTACCTGGAGAACTTGGTTTACTAGTTGGATTAATATTGTGGGCAACAACATTTCCAGCAATTAGAAGAAGAATGTTTGAAGTCTTCTTCTACACTCACTATCTCTACATTCTATTCATGGTTTTCTACCTACTCCACACTGGAATGTTCTATGCCTGCATTATGCTTCCTGGTTTCTTCCTCTTCTTGATCGATCGATACTTGAGATTCTTGCAATCCAAGCAAAAAGTTCGTTTGATTTCAGCCCGAGTTTTGACTTGTGAAACTGTTGAACTCAACTTCTCCAAAATATCAGGTTATTAGCTACATTTCCATCTCTCATTTTCCAGGTTACTTATCTCACTTTTTTTATGGACGGACGATTACTTGGTTCTATAATTTGTAGGTTTGGAGTACTCTCCTACGAGCATTATGTTCCTAAATGTGCCAAGCATATCCAAATTGCAGTGGCATCCATTCACTGTAACTTCAAACAGTAACTTAGAATCAGATACAATTAGTGTTGTCATCAAATGTGAAGGAAGTTGGACTAAGAAGCTTTACAGTGTCATGTCTTTGCCTAAGCCAGTCGATCGTCTTGATGTTTCTGTTGAAGGACCCTATGGACCTGCTTCCACTCATTTCCTAAGGTTAGATATGTTATACAGCATCAGTGTGAAGATTTTTTACTCTGTCTGTACATAGAGCTTAAACTCTTCCGAGTCGATGTAGTTCCACTATGATATTTTGTGATGATGTGGTCAATTTTGATGACAGGCATGATACATTGGTGTTGATCAGTGGAGGGAGTGGAATAACTCCATTCATTTCAATCATCAGAGAGCTGATTTATATGAGCTCAACACTGAAATGCAAAACTCCAAAAATCTTATTAGTTAGTGTGTTCAGGAACACTTCACAACTCTCTATGTTAGACCTTCTTTATCCTATAGCAGGCACTCCTTCAGGATGTTCTTCTAATCTTGACCTACAAGTTGAGGCTTATATAACCAGAGAGATTGAACCAGCACAAGAAAAATCTGAACCCCTACGGACCATTTTGTTCAAACCTGACCACTCTGATGCACCCATAACCCCCATTTTAGGCCAGAACAACTGGCTCTGGCTTGCAGCTATAATATCGTCTTCGTTTGCTCTGTACCTTCTATTTGTGGGACTTCTTTACCAATACTATGTTTACCCTATGGACCATGGTACTAACCAGGTATTCCCATACCACACAAGGGCTTTGTTCAACATGTTGTTTATAGCAGCTGCTATAGTAATTGCAGCAAGTGCAGCCTTCCTATGGAACAAAAAGAAAAGTGCTAGGGAAACTAAGCAGATTCAGGACATGGCAGATTCAGCAAAATCTTTGAACTCATTATTAGCTTATGCTGATCAAGAGCTAGAAAGTCTTCCTCAACAATCGCTTGACAAATCTATCAAGACACATTATGGCCACAGACCTGATATCAAGCGTAATTACTACAATATCTTTGCATAATCAGAACTACTACGTAGTACTTTGTTTCCAAACTCTCTATGCTTAGTAACTAAATGAAATTCTCTTGCAGGAATATTGCTAGAAGTTAAAGGATCAAGTGTTGGAGTACTTGCCTCAGGACCGAAGACCTTGAGACATGACGTAGCAGCCATTTGCTCATCTGAGTTGGTTGAAAATCTGCACTTTGAGTCCATCAGCTTCACCTGGTGATTTCAAGAGCTACCTTAAAAGGCTCTACAAGAATGCAGCAGTATGTATGCAGATATTATGCCCTGTAATATGCTCCAGTCTTCTGGTTGGATCAATATGTGTGTTTAAAATAGGTATTCTGGGTATGGTTGCCCAAGATAACATTACTTTTTGTTGAATATAATGTGTAAGGTATTGTAAGTAGCCTTTGGAAGAGGAAATAAGGTTCATGGGATTTGAATGGAACCTGTATTTGTCTGAGAAATTAGACTAAGCAAGGTCTAAAACTTCCCAGTTCCCTAGTATTATCTTCCAACAACAAATTCAAATTCCAGTTCCCACTCCTACAATATGATTTTGTGCTATGCTTCTATCTTCCTTTCATCGCAATTCGCAACCCATAACACCAACATATCTTCTTAAAGTACCCTTTGCAGTTTCCCAGAACCATAGATCTAACAATCAGAAGAAGTAATACGGAATGAAGAATTCTGAAGCACAAATATTCAACTTTATTTGTCCACATGATGAAATGCACAAAATCTTCTTGACTCACTTTCAGAAGATCAAAATCTTTCATCCAAGAGTCCCCCTTTTCATTACGATCGCCCACACCCTCAATGAAAAAGATGAAATCTGGTACGAACTGTAAATAAAATAAAAAAGAAGGAAAGGAACATTGAAAAAGTGATGCAGTAATGCACAAAATCTTCTCTATTCTCTATTTATCGGAAGATCAGATCTTTCATACAAGAGGTGTCCCTTTTCATTATGATCACCCACACCCTTGATGAAAAAGCTAGAAGTTGATACAAACTATAAATCATGAAAAAGAAAGCGGACCATGGAAACCAAAGAGAACTAATAGCAACGATATGCCTATCTACAAAATAAATTTCTGCAGGACACAGATGTGTAAAGTAGAACAGGAACCAAAAATCTCATCTGCAGAGCCGATCAACCCCCTTCCCAATAGAGCAGTAGACATTTATGCTGATTTCAAGTTGGTGCGGTTAAAGCTTGAAGTAGAATATCTCACTGGAAGCTCTTTTAACCATGTCTAGCAAAGCTGACCAAGGGCGCTCTTTACATCCAGAGAGCTCATGTCTCTTCTAAATTTGAAGTGGATGAAAGTTTTTCATCCAAACTTTCAAGCAAGTCATGGTATTGGACAAATGATGGATGGGTCTGAAGATGCACAGGAAAACCACAGTGAGATGCACAAATCAAGTCAATGTAACCAAAGAAATAATGTATCAAATTTACCTTTAAAGTAATGCTATATGCTTTCCACAAGCGTAAATCATGCTGAAATAAATCAAACAAGACCTGAGCAAAAATAACAAAAGGAACCTCGTGTGAGTTGCAACTAACAAAAGCAATTCTCAAAATAAGCAGAAATTGAGGTTCTCCCAAATGGGAACAAAGTAAAACTGATGGCAACTCATTTTTCATGTAGTTAAGGCAACATATCTATAGTATCCAGTTAAAGGAAGTTAGCCAAACCTCAGACCGCCTCAAAAGTGTGGCCAATACTACAATCCACTCTTTGAACTTCACAGAGCACATATGAGACAAAAGGAACTCTGCATCTAAACGACTTTGCAATGTTTCCATCTGAAGCTGATGATTCAAACGAAACAAGATTATCAGTATGGGTATTAAGTTCAACAACAGTTATAGCTGAACATACTTTAAGAATGCATATCAGCAAACATATTAACAGAAATTACAATCTAAAAAGGAAATTTGGGCACCATTTGGGAATTCATTAGCATAAGTCAAAAGTTGTTACATGAACTGGAACATCTATGGACATAAATAAGGAACACTAACAAAGCATGAAACCAAGAGATTGAAATTAATTTAAGAGTACTTTTCTTAACACAAAGATCAATAAACTCATAACTTGATCATGAAGTAGAAACTTCTCATATTCTCTGGAGACAAATGCCCCTTGTGATGCAAGAGCTTAAAATAGTTTATGGACATAATTCACCCTATCATCCATCTGATATGAAACATCTAATATGATGATACATTTGTGGCATTCAAAATATCGTTGACAAGCAATAGTTGTTGGTACCTTCTGCCCAATAAGTTCAAAGCCTGAAGCAAAGTTGTCCAAACGAGCACTTCCATATCTTTCTCGCTGCAAATATTCCTGCAAGACATTTATATCACATGATCTGTTTTTAATAACATAATAAGATACAATCTGAAAATTTTTTCAAACATACCACAAGATCAAACTGCGTGCCCTTCACAAATGCAACGAGCTTTGACAGTTCTTTTCCAGACATCAAATAGCTTGCATGACTTTCTAAAATATTCTTAACAGAAGCAACATGTGCACTCTGCTCCTTAAATGAACTGCTTACAAGAAAAAGGAATGAAGTAAGTGCAAGTCTTCTTCCATCATCAGCACCAGAATCTTAGGTGCCGATTTTTCTAAAATAAAACAAAGAACTGGCACTAAATAATGTAGCTACATCTACCCTTTGGACTCCAAAGTTTGCCTCCGGTAACTAGAAGGAAACAGAAAATATCCAAAGAATCTAGGAGATAGCTTCTCAGAATCAGTGGTTGTGGGTTCATATTCCCGTCCAGATCTGAGAAGAAACCTCACCTGAAAACCAAGCAAAAAATGTGAATAGCTCACACAAAGAAGACAATTATCTTGTTTAAAACATGATCGACATCAAAATTCATACCAGTTCCCCTGCCAGTTCGTATAAAGACTCATCCAATGTTGCCTGGGCAAGTGGAGAACACCATGTGAGGTCAAGGAATAAGTCCAAACTTGTTGATGTTACTGAAATTTTGACTTTACCAAGCATGTGTTCATTTGATTTTCCATTTGGAAATAAATTGAACTAAAGCTCATTGAGATCATAAAATTTGAAATGCCTGGGACCAAATATCATTTATCCTTTACCCAGTCAATTTGATGTTTTACAGACGACAAAAGTCATGGGAACCGTCGAAAAGAACATCCATTATCGACATCCTAAACAGTGTCTTTTGACACATCTAAACGAAACCATTCAGGGACAAAAATTACTTAATCTTGGACTGTTCACTAAACTTGTCCTTGTACATATGTCACTATATCTGCAACATTTTCTGCCTATTTAATTTCTTCAGCAGGATAACAAAAGACATATATACTTATCCAGGGAAATAATTCAATACATTACATGGATAAAAGGCCAAAATTCATTACATCTGCACGTGATTACCTGCAACAAACGCAATGCACAATACTGACTTACAGCTGGACCTTCAAGCTTAGCAATTACCTGCAGCAAGAGGTATGTTAAGCAAAAGACATCTAAAGGTAAGACTTCTTCGGAGATATTTCTCCACACAAATTAAAGTAGCCCCAGACCCCTCTAAAGAAGGGGAAATTTAGAAGAGATATACAATTTGTAGCTGAAGACAAGATGGAGATAGCAGACAGAATTTTGAAACTGAAAGCCTGTAAAGTAACTCTTACTAGTATATAACAAGCGGCAGTTCGATACCATCTCCTTTGGAAACATTCCTCAAATAACCTAAATATAAAAACAAATTAGCTAATAATGGAGTTCGACACAAGCAGAATTAAGTTTCTACAATCTATGGTCTATCTAACAGGCTTCTAATATACATCAAAGCTGCTGTTTTGTTAAAACTCATTCAGTAGTGTCGTACAAGTTAAAGAATAAATTATTTTACATACTCAGTCGATCTCCCAGCAGCAGCAAATAAATCTGCCCAATGCCGGCCATCAGTCTTTCTTGCAACACTAACGACCACGTCAAAGTACTCCGGAAAATTTCTAATCAAATCACATGTCTTATCCAGAAGTGAGGAACTTGTTGAATGATTGGGAATAACACTTTGATTCTTGCTCCTGTAAAAGAAGACACATATTTTACTACATGATGGAAAATACAAGTGTGTTCTGGAGGCTGGCAGAGGGAGAAAAAAGAGCTAAGAGAAGACTGTAAGATCAAAGTCATAGAAAACCAGTGACTACCTCAAGAAGAAACTTCCAAGTTCCAACAAAAGATGCCCCAAGAAACAACATTCAAAAAATAAATAAACTCTACCTCATTTTATATAACTGTTTCTTTCTCAAAATTAGTACTGCTATTTGTCAGGGTCAACTGGGTTTTCTTAGCTACTATATTTTTTCTGAAAACAATTCTATACATCTAAAACCATTATATTTTAGAAGTGTGATTCTTACTACTTTTTGTATAGCTTTTTGAGTATGTGAATTGTAATTTAAACAACTAAAGGCATTGATGTAAAAAAGTTTAATCTTAAAATAAGACTGTTGATCCTTTGTACTCCGTAAGTGTTCATTATGAATGGGTTGGAGGGAGACGGACTACTAGAGCAAGACATTATTTGTGATTCAACAATGTTCCCATGGAAGCTTCCTGAATATCAGAACTCTAAATTCTGGAAAAATATCCATGATAAAAAGGTCAGCAGGAGTACTTTTGATAGCAAGTGATAATCTTACAAATTATATAATTGGTAAAAATTACCCAGAAATGTCGGCTTCAAACACAGTAAAAAGGAGCCACTCTAAACAATGCGAAAAATGTGGCTTCTCTGCTGATAATTGTGCCAATCTTAGAGCTTCTTCCTTTTTATCCCTCTGCCAAAACAGTAAGAGAGATCATCACAAAAAATGACGTTTGTTAATTCTGTTTCATGTGAATCCTCGCGGTTAACAACTATAAAGATTAAGCAGCCTCAGGGAAATGAATGCTTATTCAGATGAAAACAAAGACACCTAAAACACACACACAGACAAAAAGAAAAAGGGAAAAAATATGAATTATCCAAATAAATTGTCTACCAAAATATCGATAATAGAAATAGAACATGAATACCAACTAACAGGTGCATGGATTAGAATTAAACATGAACCATTAAATGCAAAAACGTCCACAAATTGAGCTGTATAAAAAATCTTCCTACAAACAAAAAATTTTACTTTACATTTTGTCAGATAAATAAGAAAATTGCTACCTTATCATGAAAAGTTGTGTGTACTTCTGACTTCTCACTTCTCTTATCAAAAATCACATTTTTTCAATTTTTTTTTTTTTTTTTGGATCAAGTATAAGTATTAGTATTTTCATTAATAAACATTGCCAAACTGACCATATACAATGGCTCAATGGGTATACCAAAAAGTAAATTTATAAAACATGATTGATTCTCTAAACTCCACCCAGTCTAATTGGAACTTTCTGTTTTAGACCAAAGGAAAATGAGGGATCGGAGACTACTCCTCAACTGAGAGAAACTTGACTCCGCTCCTACAAAAGCTCTCTTATCTCCAAACAACCCACATGAAAGCAAGCGGAACCACGTTCCAAGCCCTTCGTCTTCTCCTCCTCCCACTCTACCACAGAACATCAACACTTTCACAGTATTTGGCATTGCCAAAGGGGTGCCAAACCACCTAAACATATCCCACCATAATCTCATTGGTTAGCCCGCAATGTATAAGAAGATGATCCACGTCCTTGCCCTCCTCCTTACACATGCAACATCAATTGACGGAGATAACATTCCGCTTTCAAAATCACCCCTCTAGTAGCTAGCCATGTGAAAAAGCACACATTTCTCAGCACAAGTGAAACCCATATGCATTACATGGGAAATCAGACTCCACCTTAATCAAAAGTTTCTCATAAGGACTTCAGAGAGAACACTCCATTTCCTAGGGCCCACCACCAACCATCAAGGCTATCCACCGGATTGATTTGGATATGAAGGCTAGTAATCTTTGAAATCCACCCCCTTTCCAATCTTGAAAATCCCTTCTAAATCAAAAATCACATTTATAACTCAATAAAACAAAAAAGTATTCCTCAAGTGGAAAACGTTTCGTCTTGTGGTACTTCTCATTTTCTAAATATCTAATAATATTTTTAAATATAAATTAATCATCATTCTAATGCACAGAAAATACTAAACAAAAGAAAACATTCAACTAGGGTTGGAAGAACTTCATGATTTGATTTGGGACAAATTATAATGAATGCTGAATCCCATTATACTGTACTATCATTTAATAGAAATTATGTAATTACGATCTTACAATTTTAAAATTTCTAGCACATTGTGAAGTGAAAAATGAGCTCCATTCCCACGGCTCACACCTGGGGTAATGCAATTTCATGGTTACATACCATTACTCCTCTTTCTCTCTCTCTCAAAGCACATAATGGGTAATGCAATTGCATTGTCATATACTATACCTCTATCTAAAAGAAAATGTAGCACTTGGCACTTCTCCATATGGAAAATCAAAAGCAATGATTTGACAGAAATGTCAACATCAGCTTCCTTGGAGAAAGATATATATTTTTTCTTAGTTTAGAATTAAAAAACAATCGTCACTAAAGAAAGATAACATGTTTCCAAACCCACCTTTTTATCAATAAAAAGATATTCCATCAGTGGTCTCACTTTACCCTATGGATGTAACAACTGCAAGGTACCTGTAGAAGATGTCGAAGTAGGCAATGCAAAATAGTCTGAGCTTGAGGTGATGGCTCGAAACATGGGAACTCTGTACATGCGGAAAATGACATTCTCTGGGAGACGCCAACTACAACTCCAGCATTTGGAAGCAAACCAAGAGGATAAACCTCACGATCAAAATCCAGCTCCGGATCCAACTACAAGTTCACACCGTAGATTCAAATAAATGAAAGAACAGTAGATGCGATTTTAGACATAAAGGGAAGACAGGTCATGAGATTTTAGGTTTGTGCATGATAATAGGCTCTCTTTTTAAAGAGAATTTATGCGTGATGGTAGTTCATGATCCAGGGCAATAAATGACAAGCTGAGGTCATAACTGGTGGTGCAGTAATGCTAACTATCTGTGGACCTTAGTTTGGTCATAAACTAAAGATGATCAATAATAATACTCTGATGCTTAAATCTGGCAAAAGATGAATCTTAATTCTTTAGGCAAGAAGTATATCCATGCAGGTATATCAATTCTCTTTTCAAATGACATCATGAAATGATCCCTTATTTAAACAATTAAACTTCAATCCAGGTTCCACCCTTCAGTTATATTTCACCCAGGACTCCACTGTTCTTAACTTAAATTAGCCCCTAAGTGTTTGACCTTGAGAAATGCTTAAGCACTTCCAATTTCCCAAACAACCTATACCAGAAAATATCTCGGCTTCTTTTTACTTCCCCTGATCTTGTTGATACTGACAGTTTCTCTTTAATCTTCTTTCCCAACTCCTCCCTCAAGAGAAAAGAAAGAAAAGGGAAGTAAACTTTTCACATACACCAGTGCATATCAAAACAGACCAAAGGTTATATTTCTTGAATCATTAAACAGCTACTAATAACTGAAATATGGACAATTATAGATAGTGTAAAATCAAAGACAAAACACTATGTGGACTATAGCAATAACATCTTGAATACCTGCAAAAAATCCTCTTGCTTAAAAACATCAGCACCAGGAGATGGATACCAAACCTGTAATAAGGAGCTTTTAACCAGTATATAAATCAGACTTGTAAGGTAAGTACAGAATTTTACAAAATAACTCTAACTGTAAAAGAGAACTGTTACCTGCATTCCACGGTGGCCATAGTCTAACCATGAAACTTCCTCAATCAAGCTTGCTTTCTCCTCTGACTGACCACAGGTAACCCAAAACAACTCTACAGAGTCCGTAAGTTCTCTTTCTCTCCCCTCATCCAAATCAAGAAGCGAAAGCTCTCCATTTGTCCTTAGTATTAAGCATCTGAAAGTACATGCAAGCACTAGAAAATGACAACAAAGTCCTAAAGCACATATCACTTATCAGTACACATCGATACTAGCATGTAGCTATTTAGGGTCCAACTCAGAGATGTAAACATTCAGCAATAAGTACATACCGGGTAGGCTCTCGGACTGACAGATCCAAAGAAGTTGACAGACCACCATTTCCTGCAATGCCTTCTCTTGGGAGCTGATCAGGAATAAAACGCATTGATGCAGGATGGCTCTTTGCAGTCATTATTGATAGCTCTCGTACTGTAGAAAGCTGTTTGTCATGTTATCACTTAAAAACGTATGACAGACACAATACTCTTATTCAAAAGAAATTGTGATATATATCTTGAGCTGTAAAATGCAAAAGAAACAGTGACTCATTTTTATAGAGCATTTACTCCAAGGAAGTTTCACCTGCAAATCGGGAGACCTCGAAGGCGTTAGTTCACCAGATAACTTCACATGGTAAATATGGACATCGAAAGGTCGGTAAGTGACAAGAAGATAATCTTGGTAAACATCCATGACCATCGGTTTGGTAAGCAAAGGTTTCCGACATAGAAGTGAACTCTGATCAAGGTGATATCTGGGATAGAAAAGCAATTCATACCTGCAATACCAATCAAAGTTGAACAAGTGCTGTTAAAAGCTATATTTAAGAACCCTCTAGATACAATCTAAAAGATCCTTTTTTTTGTTTTAACATAGAATCTACAAAATTCAATCTACAACTGGAAAGCTATGTTAGTCTTAAATCAGAAAAATGACCTTCTCGCTCCTTAAAAATACTGACCATATAATCAAACAGAAGCAGAGACAAATGGAGATCCTGCAGCAAACACTTGAGACATAGAAATGTTAACAATATTTGCTGCAGTCTCGATGCATCTGTCTGACCATAAGAAATCTCTTCTGAGCACATGGACATCGATTTCACATAGTAGCTGCCTCTTGTGACCAAACAGATCATGAGTCATATAGTAAAACATTATTTATCATTCAACATTCAAGGGTAAGATATGTAACTTGGAGCTCCTGAGTAGAATGTCACTCCACCCAGGCTGCATCCTTTAGTGGCCAAGCTAACAAATCACCAAAAAAGGTAGCAGCTTATTCAACTAGATGCATATGAAGTTCTTTAGTTTTCAAAACATTCCTGATGATTTCCACGTATGATCACCATTAATTCAACTACCCATCAGTCATCCAGATTTTCATGCCAAGATATGTTCTTCTTTACTGCTAGATGCTCCCTGAGTAATAATGATTACCTCACCCCTAAAATGCATTGCTGTCTAAGCACAAACCAAACACAGAGTAGTTTCTAAATAAACCAGGTCAAATATCAGAACAGACCTTCAAATTCAGCAAAGTCAACGCTAACCAGCAGTAAGGTGTAAGAAAATCCAATATAGGAACATACATTTCTTGTACAATCATACTTTGTGTAAAACGTAATAACAAATGTAAATTGCTCATCTATCCTCATACAGCATAAATTGATGCTGTTTAGGTATTAGCTAATGCACATAGATAGCTCACCCGTCAGAGGAATCATCATAGTTGCAGACAACAACAATCTTCCCAAGCCATAACAAGCCTCTGCACTGAATCTTTTGTTCCTGAGTGACATCTCCAAAAACTCTCCACTTTTTCAATCTTATGTCATATAAGATCAGTCCATGAAGGCCAGCAGCTGCTAAGTACATTCCATCCTTGCTAGCAGCCACATGCTGAACTGGCCAATTCTGAGAGATATAGGAAACCTAGCGGAGAATTGAACTACATTAGATATATACCATCTCAACAAAGAAAAACTAAAACAACATAAAATATGAATAAACCATACTCATCAGTAATAAATAAATCTTAACTGGTAGGCTAAGATGCAAGAGTTTTAGTTCATCAGTATCTTCTGTCTGCACAACAAGCAGCCGATCTTCACCATAGATTACTTGTCGGACATAAGTAGTCCCAGAGACTCCTCTGTTCAGACAACACTTTCCAAAAGAGAATGCAATTATTCTCTCTGAAGATCCTTCCTCAACAGCATAAAGCCTGTATCCATATTCATCCCAGTTCATCAATGAGGTACCGTTCATCATAGGTTCATATTTACATTCCTGATTTCGTTTGACCACTGGAGAAGATGCAGAACTTAAGCCAATTTGACGAATGGTGGACGTCAAGCGACAACCAGAAACAGACCAAACTGTTAGCCCTCTTAACTTCCACCCAACTGCAAAAGCTGAATTATCAGGTGTCCATGCAACACAACTGACAGCACCAGTGTCCTCCACTGAATATCTGCAGAAGAATTGCAGATTATTGAAAGTCAAGGAAGTCCAATATTTTTTGTTTAGTGTAGCAATTTTCCTCATACAGAATCTTCCATCACCTTCCTTTGATTCTAAAAAGATGAAGTCAGAGATAAAGAGAGCCAGTACTACTCTAAAACATCTCAAATCATACCAACTGGGTAGGATATTCTCATTTTAATGGTTCATAGTAATGATTTTGCTTCAACGCTAGTTCTGCTAACTGTCAAAATTTCATAGATATATGCTTCCCATGGTTTACACACGAAACTATTTCTGAAAAGGGCATATAGGCACAAATTAATCATTGGTTAGACCATTGATGGTACAACTGAAATAATCCCCTTTGGTAGCAAATTTGGGCAGTATGGTCACAGATATAATTATCTTACACAGATGCTTCTTCAATTTTGCTTTCGATGCACCAGAAAAAGAGAAGTGAATAAACTTGAATATTTTTTATCGTTTGAACTTAAAATGTATATTGCTCAATACTATGAGAAAAACAGGTGCCTTAAAATACACATCCTTCTTTTGTGAGTGTGTCACCTTGCGCAGGCATGATCTTCTTTGTCCCATTCCAATTTTATCAGATATCCCCAGAGGATCACAGATCATTATAAAATTTAGTTGCCACATACTATTATTTACTGACTTAATCATCTATTATCAAAAGCTAACAAACACTTCAAAACAAGACTCGGACATAAATAAATGAATTTAGCAAGGTACAAAATAATCAAAATGCAATTTGCACTAAAGAGTTCTCTCATCAGCAACCAATTGTGACTCTCTTTTACCAAACTCGGATGTCAACAGCAAAAGCTTACCCCCAATCATACAGAGAAACAGAACGCAGAAGCGAAGCAGATTCTGCAATGTCATACAGCTCAACAACACCTCTTCTGGTACCAACAGCAAGGAGTTGTTGATCTGAAGCAAGTGCAGCACATACAGCATCACCAGAGCCCAGTTTCTTTTCAGCTTTGATAGACTCCATTTGCTTCAGACCTTTTTTGCTCACAGAACATAAGACCAGTTGTCCATCAGAAAATAGCACAACAAGCAACCTTAAGGGTAAGGAGAACTCCAAATGGATCACAGCAGAGTTTTTCGACAAATGATGACTGCATTTAGAAAAAGATAAACTCCCGCCAGAAGCAAGACCATTTTCCAAAGCACTTGCTAGTTTAGGAACCCCACTGCCATCACGACACTGAGCATCAAGATCAAAGGCATCCAAGGCCCCACAAAACTGCAATATAACAAAAAATCATGAACAAACATTTCCTACATTTTCTGCCAACTGAAATGAGCAACTATAGACTTTAATTTAAATAAGTAGACATAAACTAGAAATGTCATCTAAAATTTTCACATTAATGTGCGACACGATTAAGACATGTTTAAAAAGAATTACCTCTCCCTTCCAGGATATATTATACAGAGATCCATCAGAAAGCCCAACTATCATATGTTTGCTGTCACAAACTACATTGCTCCTGCAAGCCACATATGCAGGGAATAAACTATGTGTTTAAGCTGAGATAAATAGACGACGATTTAAATAATGAAGAAATTAAATCCGGTATGAAAGACATCAACGGAACAATCTTTCCCTTCTCCACGAAATAAACTTCCAGTGAAACAACACAAAATCCCATAAGTAACAAAGTACAGACAGATAGGAACTCAGGCTCTCAATATGGTAACAGACGAAGATAAACTATACGTGACAATTTAAACTATGAGCCAAACTAGTCCTACTTAATTGACAACTTAAGCTACAAAACCAAAATAATCTTTAAGAAATTCCAGTGCTAAAATACTGGAGAAACACAGGATTCACCAACAAGTTTATCGTCATTCAAGATCAATAACGGGATCAGACTCAACTGTCTTAAAATTCAAACTCAATAGCTTTTCCTTTTTTACAAGAATGTTTTTTTTATGTAAGATGATTTTATTAAAAGCACCAAGAAGATGCAGATTGTACAATAGAGTGAGCTCAGATCTTTGAAGCAGTGTTATCAAAGGCGCGCTTTAAGCGAGCTTAAGCTCTGAAGCGAGGCTCAAAACGTGTTGAGCGCTTTGCCTCACTTTATGTGCGCTTTAGTGTCGTCATCAAGTTTCTAAGGCAAACATTTCCTTGCCAATGAGCCTCTTATGAAGAAGTGAAGTTAAATAATTGATATTTCACTTTATCATAATGTTTTTCAATTTCTTTGGTCATAAATTTGTCATTCATGTTTATAATTATTAGTTTAGGACTAAACATATATATTTTATCTTTTTCTCCCTTTGCGCCTTCTTTTGTTCAAGCCCACACTTTATTTGAGCTTTGCGCTTAAAGCCCCCACAGACCTTAGAGCTTTTTTGCGCTTTTTTTTAAGGCAGTTAAGTCTTTCATATTACTTTCCAACACCACCTGTCAATGATTTCATTTCATGAGCATAGATGAGTATAAGGTGCCTTTGCTTAATAGAGACCATTCCCCACCTTATGCTGTCGACTACATTTTCCATTACAGAGAAGCCTTGTAATTTGGCAAGTAGAGTTCGAAACCCTTCCTGAATAGAATGAGCCAGCAATTGTCTTGCCAATACTGAGAGATAGTGGAGTCTTGATTTTGGACTATCTAATAGAGGTTGGGAAAATCTAATATTAGTATAGAGCCTTGCAACCATTTATCTTTCCAGAATTTTATGTTAATGTCATTGCCCAATTTGAATTGTGAGTTGGTGAACAATTCACTCCATAGTTTCCTGATGCTCTTCCATGGCTCAACTCCATATGGACTCCTGGTGAGCAACGTACACCAATGATTCCGGGGTCATGCTTAACCCTGACAACCTCTTTCCATAGTGGATTCTCCTCTTGGTTGACCCTCCATAACCATTTCATCAACAGAAATTTGTTGTGGGTGCAGAGATTCCTAAAATCTTAGGCCTCCAAATCTTTTTGGCAATATGAACTTTGACCGTTTAGCAAGGTGAAATCTATGGCCCTTGCTGCGCCCTTCCAATGGGAATATTATTCTGAATTTGTCCAGTTGCTTCACTACTTCGCTGGGGATTGGAATAAGGGACCCCAACTATGGAGGGATGCCGTCCAACACACTACTGATCAGTGTCAACCTTCCTCCCAAAGAGAGGTGTTGTCTCTGCAAAGAAGCAAGTTTCTTTTCAAATTTTTCAACAACTCCATTCCACACCTCTATTGATTTACATTTTTCCCCAAGTGGAAGCTCAAGATAAGTGGTGGGCAATGTATCAGTGCCACAACATAGGATACAAGCAAGCTCATCCAAATTTGTGACTTCATTGATAGGAAAGATAAATTCGATGTTAGCATCTTCTAAGCTATTTCTTGGAGAATAAGGTATTGTATTAAAATTGCACTAAGAATGTCTATGCTATTATTTAAGGAAGAGGAGCAACTTTCTTGCCGCCCTTGACAAAGTTTGTCACATTCTATGCTTCACTCTCATAAATTCTACTAACAAAATGAGAGAAAACGTTTTCCTCCACTTTCTACTCATTATTTCATGTCTTATATCTTTCTATCGCGTACTAATATTCCCACAAACCACAGTTACTCATTTATACATTCTGTTTATTTGACATATCAATTTATTTGATTTATAAATTGTGATAAGGATTTTATATGTTATTTTATAGGATTAAGAAGTATAACAAAATCATACTCAAGACTTTTGCAGAGGTTTCTAGTAACTGTTAGTCCCCCTTTAGAAACTAGCAGAGCGAGCTGAGCATCCTTTCTATAGTTTGATGGAGACAAATCTTTCATCCGATTGCATTTGCACCTTGCAATCCTCACATCTCATATAAATGTCCAAAGTGAACAAAAAGCAAGGGAAGAAGTTTTTTTTTTCTTTTGGGGGGTTGGGGTTCCCACCCGGTGTTCGGTACCTTCTTGGAGCCCAACTAAATCTGGATTCACGCCAAAAAGTCCCACATTGGGAGGTAAGGCTCCCTAACACAGGCGACTCTGTGGCCATCTGTCCCCCGAGACCTCCGGTTAAGGATGAAGTAGTACTTACTACCACAAATTTGTTGTTTCATGAATCAAAGAAATAATAGAAATCTATCACTTGTTGATGGTGAGGAGAGAGTACCAACAAACCTGTGACTCATTACCAGTAGGACATCTGGTAGCTTTAAAGAAAATAAGGTACTTTCAGAAAACATTTATCATCTTATACATTTATCCAAAATAATATAAATGAAACAATTCTCATCTCATGGATATCCAAAGACTTGCTTTATTTCAAGGTACGAAAAATTTACTGCTTGAGATTAAAATTACAAATGATCAAAAAGTAGAAAAAGGGTAACTTACATTGTCAAGTTCCTGTTAGCAAAAGGCACCTGCTCACTCAAGAGCAAAGTTATGCTTGCTAGAAACAAACCAGTTGGTTGTTTGCCTCCAATTTGTATTTTCCTTTCAGTAAATTGGACCTTCAGAATGTGTAGGTAGAAGGAAGAGGTCTGCCAAAGATAGTTAGACACAGAATAAAAAGGTACTCATTGCTTCACATGTATCAAAGCAACTAACTTCTCAACACCAGAAACGGGTGCATTAAACAGTAACAGTCTTCAAATGTCAGCAAATAATTTTAGGATTTAAGTTGATATTTTAAACTGTCGGTATATTTAGCATGATATTTACCCTCGGCTTTTCAATCCACAACTGCCATAGACAATTGAATTGATAGTGTATAAATCTGAACCCAATTTTCCAAGAAAGCTCAGCAAGCACTTTACTTCTCAAGTGTCCACAGAAGTAAAGCTACTCTTACAAAATAATTCAAATTGTAAAACATCTTATATTATTGTTTATGGGTGTGAAATCATCAAGTTTCACATTTTCCATAAATCCTGGACAATACACTATGTAAAAGCACTTGCGATCCCTAAGACCATTGCGCTGTTGAGATGCAAATGGACATTGTTGAGCACAATTTTTAACTTAAATGCCAAAATTGTCACATTTACCCACTAAAAGATCAAGGGAAACAGGCTACTCTACCAACTTAAATTATACATAACACTGATAAAAGGACTCCACCAATCAACTATTCTAACCAGTTGAGGCTGGTTATATGAATGCTCTCTTTACATTCTGCTCTATTCAGGCACACTACATTACAAAGACATCATAATCCAAATCAATGTTAACTTACAAGAACTGCAATCAATTTGGTATCAGGACTCCAAACAGCTCGCAAATTCTCGCCTTCCTTCTGAATCGAATCCGAGCTTCTCTTGTACTTGCCCAATCTCACTCTATGCTGCAGCCAATTCAAACCCAATCGAAATGTAAGAAATTGATCAACACCCAGTTCAAAGCAACATAAAAATAACCAATCCGAAATTCTCCAAAAATAAAAAAAATATGATCAAACTCTGACCTGTGAGGAGGACCATAGTTCAAGATGAGTAGGAGAAACGACAAGCAATAAGCGATTAATGACTTTGAGGTACACAATTTGCTGTGAAGAAGGGCATAACCCTGATTCCATAGGGATGACCTGTGGCCATCCATATGCCATATACATCTTGGAAATTTAAGCCAAAAACTCCTGAACAGGGGATACTTTAGTTTCCGAAGCTTCTCAATCCGAAAAAAAAATCAGGAGAAAATGCAGATCAAAGAGTGCGAGAGAGCATGATTAGGGTTTTAATGGAGATCCAAATCTGAGTGAATTTGATGAAGAAAATGGTGAAAGAGAGTGTCAATGTGATTGGGACCTCCCTTTCAGTTGGGGTTTGGATCTCAGAGAGTTTTGAAGAACAACCGTGATGCTGCTACACATTCATTTCCTTTGATTTGTATTTTGACCCCTCACTCTTTTTAAATCCTCTATTTGAACCTTCCATTTTATATAAGCTCGTCACGTAGCCTATGTAGTCTCATAAAGTAGAATCTAAAGGTTTCACACATGTTGATCTTATTCATACTTTAGAGATAGAAGATATATTTTCGATACACTCCTGATTCAAGGAAGTCTAGAAAAAAAAGTAATGAGAAATAGCAAAAAAGACCGTGAGGATAACTATAACAAAATAAAATAATAGTTTGCTAGAGGAAACAATACATAATAACATAATTAGAAGGACAAGAAGCTAAGGTATGATACTAAAAATATTAGTATGAACGAATAATGCGACAACATGTTGTAACTTATACGCTAATTTGTGTCCTCCGATCCACAGTTTGTCATATGTCATGTCTTCGATAAATTGAAATTATGTCATGTCTTGTCTAATTACTTTGCCTAATAATTTCTTCGGTTAACCTCTATCTCACGAAAAAAATTCATAGACAGTTTCTCACACTTGCACTAAAATATCCAGACATCTCGTCTTCATATGTTTAAACCATTTTAATCTTGTTTCCCGCATCTTATCCTACACAAAAATCGCTCTCCTTTTATTCAGAATATTCTCATTTCTAATCATATCTTTGAATATAAAATAGTTGATCATTAAGGTCAATTTGTAATATAATTAATTTATTGTGTACTAACTTGGTTAGTACATAACGGATACATAAAGATCAAATAAAGTATTACTACTATTGAATTGGATCCCTTAAACTCATCCATATTCCGATTAACCCTTGGCAGAAAAATCTTATATAGTATATCTATCAGGCAACGTGCAAATTATGAGGGTAAAAAATAAGTTATCGATCTCCTTCAATTCAAAATCATAATAATGACACGTAAAAAAGTTTGTGGATTTCGAGTTTAATAAGAATACTTACGTTAATATTATGTGTAAAAATAACGTCCATAGGTCTCTTCCTATTTGTGGACTGCTAAAAGTCAACATAGACAGGGCATTTAAGATAAGAAAGACAAAGTGTTTGCAATTAATTAGTCTTGAAGACTTGAAAACTAAATGAGTTAATTGATCATAAACTCATAAAGAATTGGCTACTACAGAATACATTGTTCATATGTTAATGGTTGCTTTGAAATTTTTTCTTCACGAGATTGATATGCACATATCCAGTGATATATACAACAAAATACTTCCTATTTACATCATTAACGTGTACAGACAAGATCACATTTAAGAGTCGGAGTCAAACTGACCTTCCTTCTTATCTCAGGTGATGCAAGGAATTGTTTCAAATGTTCGTGTGGTGCATAAAAAATCTCAAATATTGAAGGATCACTCCGCATAGAATAAGTCATCCACTTAAACAAGTCAATTATTATCTGAATTACCATAATATACAAGGTAAGAAATGAAGAATAGTCTAAAAGTACTGTACTAAATTCAAGTATAGATCAATGGATTTTCCTGCCAAAATAAAGAAAGTTCCAACTCATTGAACATGATCAGATTTGGGTTCTCCAGCACCAGGTGGGGGATAGTTGGCTGGTGGGTAACCCTGAGGTGGCTGCTGTGGTGGTGGGTAACCCTGAGGCGGCTGCTGTGGTGGTGGATAACCTTGAGGCTGCTGTTGTGGTGGATAACCCTGAGGCTGCTGCTGAGGTGGTGGGTAATCCTGAGGTTGTTGCTGAGGTGGTTGGTACTCCTGAGGCTGTTGCTGAGATGGAGGGTAACCCTGAGGCTGTTGTTGTAATGGTGGATAACCATGGGGTTGTGGGGGGTATCCTTGAGGTTGCTGCATTGCTGGATATCCAACTGCAGGGAGAACGGGCTGATCTAACCGAGACATTTGTTGCACAGGTGGCACTGACATTGGGCGTGGTCCAAATTTCCCATCTCTTTTATCCATTTCAACCTTGTGCTGTGTCTGAATAGAATTATGATGATCAAGACTGGAGTGAGTGACAACTAATAATGGACACTGGACAATGCAATCTGAAGGTACCATTCCAATTTAGAGTACTTCACAGACACCAATAACTGAAGTTACGACAGAAGTTATACAAGCATAATTAGTTCCTTCACTAGCCATGATCAGACTTCTTTCTGAAAAAAGATTTTGATAAGTCGTATGATACACTCAACTTGCATGAGTTTTGCTAAGTATAGCTGGTCGTACATTTGATGGAGATGAAAGTTGCAGTATAATTATGATGAATCCTTTGAAATAGGGTCTAAATGAGCTGAAGGGACATAGATTAATTATGAATCCCTTGAGTGGAGTCTGAAAAATAACTTTTTTTGGCTTGGATGTTGATTCACTATTTCAATGAACTATGTTCATGCTAAAGGATTTCCTAGATGAAGAATGTGTTCACATACCTGCATACAGCTACAAACCCTGCCAATATAAGAGAAAAGGTAAATGAAGATGAAAATACAGCCCGATATAAGAAATGTTTTTTGATACTTAAAATCAAGTGTCTTACGTGAAGTAAACAAGGTCAGACAAACAGTTGAGAAGCTGAGAAGCATCTTGAAGTTCTTCACTTCCAGCAAGACAAGCAATAATGCTACATATGCATGCTAACTGCTGTAGGCAAAACATGAATCCCTACAACCCCACAAGTACTATTAGTTGGTTGCTTCATAAAAATGATAACTAACATGCTATAAACGTGCAACAACACTAATATATCATGTAAAAAATTCTTTACACTACTAGATTAAAAGATGATCATGTTACAAGCAAAGAGAAGTGAGAGAGGAGATAGAGAATAGTTGAAATTACTATTATGCAGTTATCGCATTTTGTTGTCTGCAGATTGAACTCGTCTTGCAACATAAAGCGTGTTGAAGCAACAGAATTTCCAAAGCAAAGAAAAACCTGACAACAAAAAGGCATGATTGAGAAACAAATTAGGAAAAAAAAAGATGCAGATTCAGATATTTTCAGAAAAAATATGTAGATACATGTCTGACAATGAAGAGTTATATCATATAATCATGAAATCGAAAAAAAAAAAAAAGAAGAATGTAGGATAAACAGAAAGAAACCAGACCTCCGTGCCAAGACAAAATTCAGGGCAACGGCTTTCTCCACATCTGCCGCTACAAGGCATGTAGCCTCCACAACATTTATATCTATAAAAGGAAGTCTTTCAATAACAGATATTTCAAGAAGCAGCAATTCATATACACAAACATAAAAAGGGAACAATTACCTAGACATATCATTGTACAGAGCTCGTTTGCGGAGAAGATATGATGCACATGGAGCGCTTTAACATTCAAAGGTAAAGAAATAATCAATTTTGAATAGTATCACAATCAATAAGACGAACATTCATAGTACCACTTTGTGGGGGAAATATGTTGAAAAGTGAACCTTGTATAGAGAAAATAAAAAGTCTTTTTTGATACATTAATTGTCTTAGTACAATACATGTATTATTATTTTCATTCATGAACTAGGATAGATGAAAAGTATTTGAATGATTGAAAATGTCTTCTCCTCCCCCGATTTTCCAGCAAAACAGACAAGAAGAAAGGGAAAATTTTGTGGACAGTCCAAGTTTCTAAGCAGTGTATCTCATTGTGATTAGTGATAACAGAGTAATTTCACCAGATCTGCTGCTAAGCAACCAACTGAATCATTGAACAATAAGCAACTTATAATTTGCAAGAAGGAGTTAAGTAATTTGAAAAGGTTGCGCGGACCTAAGTGACCTTCCTGTTTTATAGGCAGATTTTTATCCACTTTCAAGCAGACAATAGCATTTCGATAAGACAACCAGAAGAAGGAATTACTTCCAAATGATTCACCAACCAGTACTAGGAATAGCTTGCAGCTGCAGCTTAACTCCACAAGTGACTTAGCTTATAGAACAATAGAGCAAAAACACTAGACTTATATACTGATCGTAGACACCTTTTGCTTGAGATATAGAGAAGCTCGAAATTTCTAACCACAATCTCTTTATACTAGGTCCAACCATTGCTAGTTGGACGTAGACGTCCAACATTGAGTCAAAAATTTTGATCGGCCTCTAAGCAAAAGTGACCTTAAAATCCACAGCAAATTAGGATACTGAACTTGCTTCTTTCTTAAAACAATAAGTTTTCTTCACATGCTTCAATTTTCATATCACATTACCACATTCGCTCATAAAACCCTAAATTGATGGCATTTTTCTAATTTTACAAAGCAATCCTAATAACAAATAAATTACTTCTCCAGCAAATAAATTCAAAACTCATCAATCATAATCATAGTACATAATAGAAGCACTCACCACCAAAACGAGAAGCAACAAACTGCAAAAAAAAAAAAAAAACAGATCATTCTATAAGTCAAAATCAAATGCTACACTACATAGAAAAAACTCAAAAAAAGTTATCGAGAGTTTACAAAGAGGATCAGACTCAGTGGCTCTGATAAGATCAGTGTGCCAGTGATTCCGATAATTCTGACGTAACTTCATCTTCTCCATTTGATTTGCAGATGCCATTTTTGTTCCGTACACCAAAAACACGCACCAGCTATGAGAGATTTTCTCAAGTATTCACGTTTTCTGTATGACAAAATTGGAGAGGGAAAAGTTAAGAGGAATATTCTGATTTTCAGTATGTATACTATTCGGAAGAGAAAGAGAGAATTAGAACTGAGTATACGTGGCGAATTGTGATTGGTTGATATTACCGTGGCTTTTTCTGCTGTACGATATCTGTGCCTAACAACTTTCTGCAGACTCCACCAAATTAGTTTAACTATTCTTTTATTATAATTTTATTATTATTATTTCATGTTGGATAATATCTAATATTAACATTGCATATTTAAAAGGAAAAATTACATAAATTGATATATTTTAACAAATAATTACTGATTTTAGCAATGTTTTTTATTTATTATCATTTATAGCAATATTATGTTAAATATGCAATATGTATTAAAACTGAATTATGTATGCAATATATATGAATTATAATTGTTTTTTAAAATATATTATGTTTATTTGGTAAAAATTTGACACATTATAAGTGTATTAAAATGTGTGATAAATAAATTATGTATCATTAAAATTTGTATTATATGTGAATAAAAAAGGGAAACTTACATAAATATACTATATTTACCATTTATAGCAATAATATTTATTATTCACTTAATCACCTTTAATTCATTTATAATACAAGTTTAATTCATATTACAAAGAATAATTTTTTTATTCACATATAATACAAATTTTAATGATAGATAATCATTTATCACATATTTTAATACAATTATAATACAATATGTGAAATTTTTACCAAACAAACATAATATATTTTTAAAAACAATTATAATTCATATATAATTCATATATATTGCATACATAATTCACTTTTAATACATATTACAGATTTAACATAGTATTGCTATAAATGGTAATAAATAAAAAGTATTGCTAAAATAAGTAATTATTTATTAAAACGTACTAATTCATGTAATTTTTTCCAATTAAAAATTGTTCTTTGTAATATGAATTAAATTTGTATTATAAATGAATTAAAAGCGATCAAGTGAAAAATAAATATTATTGCTATAAATGATAAATATTTTTTTATTATAGTATATTTATGTAAGTTTCCCTATTTAAAATGTCAAAATTAAAGATAATTTTCATACCTTTAATAAAATAATTCCAATATTGAATCACAAAATCTTTTTAAATGTTCTTAAATTTTATACCAAATTAAATTAAATCCTTTTAAAGAAAATGATCAAAATATTAATTAATTAGAATAGAAATTAGAAAGTTCTTTATAGTGTACTCACTTATTTGAACGACCACAAGCCAGAAAAAAGGTTGATTTTGAAATATTTTATTGATAATAATTATATTTTAATTTATATGATAGTTTTTTTCTTTTTGATTTGTAACAAATGATGTTTTTTATATAATCAGTAATAATATAACTTAAAAAATATTTTGTATGACATATTTTATACTATGAATTTCATAGACCGAAACGAATAAAAATAACTTTGGTCCCTTAATTTTTGGAACCAAAAGCGACGACTCCAGTTGTTGTCTTTTAATTTGTTATTAATAAAAACAAGAAAAACGTTGGTAAAATTTCATGTCACACTTTTTCTTAATCTCATCTTTCTGTTATATTATTGTTCACAATAGATTTTTGTAGCATTGAAAATTAACTGCAATTAAAATAAATTTTTAAAAATGTAATTTTTATTAATGAATTTTGTGCATACAATTTTGTGGTTATCTTGATTCTTTCTCTCCTAAACTTTTCTGTAATACGAGGGACTTTAATAGCGTATGTCTTGAATGTAGGATAAATATATAGACCTCTTTGAAATGTATCAGATCTCCAAAAACGTCAAAAATATTGTCATTTCAAGTCAATCTCCGGAAAGAAATCTGTTGATCACTCCTTTGAAGAACTATGTAGTGTATGTTGCAACTTTCTTCTATCATCACAAAATGTTTGTTGAAGAATTTTCTTATAATTCCTTAGAAGTCATGTTTATCCCCTCTTTATAGTTGCAGGTGGACAAGGTTGCTTATGGTTGGCCAAAGAATGTCACTTTGATATTTGACGGATTGTAATTGGTTCTTAAATTTGGTTGGGACTTCCACTTCATTTGTACACCGTGACATGATTGCTCTTGGATGTCTAGTCATTGTGACATGTGACATGGGTTTGGACTTCAAGATGAAAGTGGACCTTGGACTTGAATTTGATAAAGGATGAATTACCTATATACACACCTTTTTTTCCCATAATTTTCATTATTCCCTACCAGTTTTAAATTTTCCAAAATCCCTTATTTTACTCCAAACCTCCAAACTCTAGATATATAAATCTAACTCTCAAAATCAATATTTATCCTTCCTTATTTCACTCCACAAATCTCTCTTTATTTTTAGTCAAGATATCTTTATTTTTAGTACAGAATTTTGATAGTTATTTTCAATAGATTAAGGATGTTTTTAATAATTTCTCCAGCATATACTACTTTTCCGATCTTCCATTTATGAAATTAAGATAGAATTGTTTTCTAGAAAATTGTAGAAATAAGAGAATATTGAGATAATCTTTATTTTGTTTTATGAAAATTCAATGAGCGTGTGATAAAACTTTTTCCGTACACAGTAATTGTGACCTACAACTCTTTTCGCGTGACCAACTACTTTTATCATGGCATATTTATTCTACTATAAATGTTTTATTAATTATTCATTAACAATATGCTAATACAAAAATCTTGCATGATTTTCAACTCTGTGTTTAGTCTTTATTAAAATTCTAATTTTCAAAATTAAAAAAAAAATGTATATTAGTAGTAGTTATTATTTGGTAATAATTAATATAATATTTATAAGTTTTCCATAATTTGAGTTGTTTATGGACTCTAACAACTATCATTCATTGAAATTTATTAGAATTCTTGTATTATTATTTAATTTTTTCATTGTCTCATAATAATATTAGTTTCAATTTCACCGAAAATTTTCTCTTTGTGTTTTTAATAATTAAATTTCTTTAATGGATTGTGTTTGTTCATGTATCTAACTTAATTCTTATTTATTGTGATACATTTATAGATACATTGTGTTTCAGCTTATATACATCCTTCTTTCACAACCTTATTGTATCAGATACATTATTATCAACTACAAAATGATACATTATGTAAGTTATACATATCTTTCCAGGCAAACAATACAATACATATCAATTTATACGAAATACATAGTAGTAATGTATCATGCACTAAGTAGATATGATACGTAAATTCGAATTTATACTAAATGTATCAATTGCATAGCAACTACCACACGGTAATGTATCGATCTCAAATCTAACATCTTATGGACAACAATTACTTATTTAATGTATCTAGTATAAACACAATACTTATCAATTTAAACGAGATACATAAATAGTAATGTATCATGCACTATTTTTTTGATATGATACGTAATTTGAATTTATACTAAATGTATCAATTACATAACAACTACCACACAATAATGTATCTATCTGAAATCTAACATCTTATGGACAATAATTATTTATTTAATGTATCTAGTATAAATATAATACTTATCAATTTAAACAAGATAAATAAATAGTAAAACGCTAATTAGCAAAGATATTTATGATGTATCTTCTCAAAATTTTCAAATCAAATTTGAAAAGGATCTTCAATAAACTAGGAGAAGAATTTTGAATCTCAAGTTTTCAACAAATTCAAATCAAAATTGAAGAACTGAGAGAAGAAATTAAGAATCTTGAATCTCAAAATTTTTGATAATCTTGAATTGAAAGGATTTTTGATGAACTCGAAGATTCAAAAGGATATTGTTTGACTAACAACAATTCCATCACTTTTGTATTCTTCATAACTCACATCGTTTACCCAAAATTTCAACAAAAGTTTTTGAATCAAATATGAAAGTTTATGGTTGAACGTGGGAGCAATTTGAAATTTTGATTTCATATTCTATTAGGATTTTCCTCCGTATGATTGAGAGTAAGAAAAAACATAGGCGTAATATATGACATCAGGGCCTCACATGAGGTGTCTAAAATGAACAAAACCTAACTCAAGTGTCTAAGTAAAAATTGATGCCAACTTTAGGAGATCACCGATGGATTAGCCCTAATTTTAAAGATAATTTGGGAATTAATATTGTCTCTTTAGTAATAGTGTTAAATCACTGTAATTCAGAATTATTGACTAAACAAAAAATTGTTATAATAATTTAGTAGAAATTTTTATTATATTTCTTGAGAAATTTTTTTTTTTTATAATTACCTAATTAAAATATATGGTTTAATTCATTCTAGGATAGAAAATAACTAAGTTTAGGATACTAGTCATAAAAATACAAAATTTCCACGAACTCAACAACTTAATTGAGCACATGACATTTGCTTTTTTTGGTAAAAAATTAAATGCTAATTTGAGAGATATTTTATCTTTGAAGGGTTTGTTTGGTTACTGGTTAGAGTTCTATATGTATTAGTTATGTAGGGTTTAGTTATGCAGGTATTAGTTACACAAAATTTAGTTATGTTGAGTTTAATTATGCGGGTATTAGCTATGCGGATATTACTTATGTAGGTATTATTTAGTTATGTAGAGATTACAATACATGAATTATTAATTATTGAATATTAAATTTATTGTAAATTAATAAAATGTGGAATATATTGAATAATGTATATAATGTTAATATTTAATTAGCATATGTACCGTTAAAAAATATACAATCAAATTTTCAACATTAAAAAAATATTTATATTTGCATCAATAAATAAAAACTATAAGTATATAAAAAAAATTAAAATAGTCCATATATAATAGGAAAACATTAAAATTTCCAATTAAAAAAATAAAATAAATTGAAAGAAATAAAAATGGTCTACATATAAAAAGAAGTAAAAACAACAAACTTATATAGAAAAACAATAAATTTTCCAATTTTAAAAATAAAATAAATTAATAGGGTAAATATGTAATTTATTATTTTAATACATGTATAACTATACCCATATAACTTATTACACCTTTTACCTTGCATAACTTTATACATAAATTCTCTTATAAATTATGTCAGTATTAATTATATAGGACTACAAAAAATGCAACCAAATACCATATATATAAATTAATACATGAATAACTTTTATATAATATTTGAATTCTTACCAATCAAACATGGTATAAATTATGTTAACTTTTATACCTAATACAAAATATAGTAAATTTAATGTAACTTTTAATACATATATAAACTGTCTCTTATACAATAATCAAACGATCCCTAAGTGTTTAAAATAAGGTGAACCATGTGAATATTTATAGGTAGCCATTAGAGAACGAACGTGTGCATGTTTGTTAGAAAAATGTATTTTCTTTTGCTCACCGATCATAATAAATGAAATAAATGAATAGAGTAGAAAAATTATCACTATTGATAATCATAACTCTAACATCTATTTATACCTGACTATAAGTAATATAAAAATAAATACTGCTCCATAAAGATGGAGGTATATTTAATAGTATGAGAAATTATGCGGTTAAAGTAAATTTATATTATTTAATTATTTATTATAGCTATAATTTGCTATAATTATTACTCGCGACTAACATTATACATTAATTACGTGGTCTGACTTTGAGTTTGTCTAATTAATTACGTTTGTATATGTATAATTCGTCAGAATATACAAATACACATGTATAATATACAATTAGGAAAATTGTACGAAATAGCAAACTATGAATTCAAATTAAATGATATAGCTATAGTTTATTTTAATTGTAAGTCGCAACAAACATCTCCTATTTTTGCCATCTGATTCGATATACAGTTAGCCATTTTCGGTATACAGTTAGTCATTTTATATATTTCGGTATAAAATGTGTTTCTGTTTATATAAAGCGAGAGAAAAATGTATATACAAATACAAATATATATTTTTCGTTTTATACACTTATAATTATACAAATACAGATCTTATTGTATAAATTACAATGTATAGATGAATTTATACAAAACTGAATAATTCGTATAAAATTGGATGTTTGTAGCGAATTATACAAATCAAAAGTTCCATAGCAAACATAAATTTGCTATGGAGCGCAATTATGCAAACTATACATATAACATACAAATATAATTTTTATGTTTGCTATATGTGAAAGTTGCTCTATACAATTTACCTCTCTCACACTCTCTGCCCTCTCTCGCTTGCCTCTCTCTTCCCTCTCCCAATCTCGCTTGCCATATATACAAATACATATTTATAGTATACAATCATATACATATACAATTCACCTCTCTCCTCCCTCTCCCAATCTCACTCGCCTCTCTCCTCCCTCTTCCAATTTCGCTTGCCAAATACACAAATACATATGTATAATATACAATTATCTAACCGATATACATATATAATTCACCTTTCTCCCACTCTTTCCCCCCCCCCCCTCTCTCCTCTCTCCTCTCTCGCTTCTGTCCTCTATATAACATGTAACTACGAATTATAATTATCAAACTATAGTTACAGAGAATAATTAGATTATATTTAAGTGGCTATATATGAAAATTCCCCACAATAGTATATACCAAACAAAAAAAATCACCTATCTATATTGTGACTATATAATAATTTTTAAAAAACAATTCATTATTAATAGAGTAACAAAAAATTGTTTATATCTACCTAGATAATAGGGAATTAGAGAAAAATAAAATTTAAAATACACACGTGCACAAATTGTACGTACATACATATAATTAATGCATATGATATTAAAGTCAATAATACATTTGATGGAAAAGTTCTTTTTTTCTTTTGGTTAGTTGAGTCAATTGAGAAAAGGATAAGAACCATGTTCCAAGTCTACAAGTTTGTTATTTAGAGCTTGAAATTTATTTTTCTAAAAAATACACAATTTCATTAAATATCTTATAAAATAAAATATACTCTCATAAAAAGAAAAACTTTTAAAAAATCACGAGAATCAACATATATATAAAATATCAAAATTAATGATACAAATAACTCCATCTGGATTATATACATAAATTGATGTTATTACCTATAACTAGAGAATCAAATCGTTAAGTAAACTAAATTCACAATACAAACGAAAGAAATTAATTAAACCATTAATTAAACGTCATTTTTCATTCTTAATTGAGATTACTTTTCTTCTTCAACTTTGTCACATCACCTATGTGGACCTTTCTTAATGGAAGTTCTTTAAAGAAAATTAGAATATTTTTTATCCATATATGTTGCCCTAAAAAGTGAACTTTACCGTGTATAAATACAATTTTTTTTACCTAAATTTTTTTATATATAAATATTAAATACGGAACGAAAAAAAAAATTTCTAATGTGTTTAATATGGAGACAATATATTTTGATTTTCCAAATATTTGTTTGATCAAAATATTTTGGGTCAAACTTATATGCACCGGGTGTTTACACCAAGCCAATAAATGCATGTTATATGTTTAAATTTATAATTCATTTTATTTTATTAAATCACTTACTAATGCATGTTATATTCACTTAATGTAAACACCCTGTGCAAATATAATATATCAGACTTACAATATAAATATCGAGGTCGAGTGACAACTAATTATCACACTAGGCGCGTGAACTCACTCACATCCTTCTCGGTAAGTAAAATGGTCGTTTTTTTTTTTGTTTTTTTTTTAACGTTATAAATATTACTCCTATTTTCTTAGTCAATTTCAAGAACCAACAAGTCAACCCAGAAACCCAAGAAAATACGCAAAACATTCACCTAATTTAATATTTTTTGTACAATATATTATATTACCCAAAAATCTAATTGACTGAATTCCAATTTGGAATTTTTTTAATATTTTTTTCTAATGTATATTTATAGGCACAGAGAGAAGGGGCGAATGATTCAGTAAAAATCCTCATTCTTTACTAAGAATCATCTTTGAAAAGGGGGGAAAACATGTTTTTGATTCTGGTTCATTCTTGTTCGAATCTTTTTCTTATAATTGTAGTGTTAACTGTTACTTGTTTTAGTTCTTGTTGGGTTTTGTATGGAGAACAAGTTCAAGGTGGGGATGGTTTGCATAAGAGTGCTACTCTTTCTAGCTTCATATATGCAACTACTGTGCTCAAACCTTATGAATGGAGATACATTAGTGGTAATTTTTTTGGATTAGTTGATTAAAGTTTGTATTTTTATCCTTTTTCTTAAAGGGGTTTTGATTATTTTTTGTTTTGTTTTTGGGAGGGTTGTTGTGGTATGTGACTTTTAAGTTTCATTCTGGCTCCTTGACGAAATTTGGGATGATGGGTTTTGATTCTTGTAGAATTCTTGAGCTTGTTTTATTTGGATGATTTTTCTGTACTTGTTGCTATTTCTTGTATTCATCAATGCAAATAATAGATGAATGTAGCGAGATGTATGAGAGCGATTGTTCAAGTTGCTTGTTTCGTATTTTTGTGTTGTTTTTACTTATTGATGGTTTATGAATTGATGTATCAGGTGCACTGGGAGGGGGGTGGGGTGGGGGGAGGGATTCTGGGACCTCAATGGAATTTGGGATGCTGAGGGTTGATTCTTTTAGAATTCTTGATATCTATTCCTGTATTCATCAATGCAAGAATAGATGAGTGCAGCTAGAGATGTATGAGATCAATAATTCGAGTTGCTTGTTTCGTTTTTGAATTGTTTTAACTGATTGATGGTCTATGGATCACTCATTTCACTTAGTTATCAGTTGCACCGGGAGGGAGGTGGGGTGGGGGAGAGTTTGATGGAACAGGGGAGGGATTCTGGGATCTTGACGAAATTTGGGATACTGGGGTTTGATTCTCTTAGAATTCTTGATATTTATTTCTTGTATTCATCAATGCAAGAATAGATGAATGCAGTGAGAGATGTATGAGGGCAATATGCCGAGTTGCTTGTTTCTTTTTGAGTTGTTTTTACTGATTGATGGTCTATGGATCACTTGTATCACTAATGTATCAGTTGCACTGGGAGGGGATGAATGAAGTTAAGAGGTACTGGGTTTTGATTCTTTTAGAATTTTTGTTACCTGTTTCTCTGTATTCATCAATGCATGAATAGATGAATGCAGTTATAGATGTATGAGAGCAATATTTCGAGTTGCTTGTATCGTTTGAGTTGTTTTAACTGATTGATGGTCTATGGATCACTCGTTTACTGTTGCTTTGATGTAAATATGTAATTGCTTGTTCTGATTCAACCAACTGGTTTTGTTTATTTATCTTGTTAGTATTTCCATAGTTTCAAAACAAAAAAAATCCTTGGTCATGAGCTGCTCGCTCTGTTATTCAATAGTTGTGGATTTAGCTTGTTCCCTGCCTTAGTGTTTGTAATGTTCAATTATTAATTACTCCATTCTAGCTATCTTGGTTTTGTTTGTGAAGTATCAGTGTTTACATCTATCTATGTAATTTTTTGAAAACTGGGTTTTTACAGGCAGATTAGTGCTATCTCATTTTCTATGTAAATTTTTGAGAAGTGGTCTTTACAGGCAGATTAGTGCTATATTAGATGTTTCTGCGTTGGTTGTATCACGGATAATTGTGTGAGGAAGTGTTAAATGGAGAATATACTGTGTTGTGACTTCACACAGTTTAAGGTTTCTTTCCTTTTTAATTGATGGCTTACTGGTTTTGGTTTCCATGCCTTTCTGCAGTGGACTTACCACCATGGTTCTCTTCGGTGACTATTGCTTTGGAATCCAATATTGGCGTTGTAAGTGCATGACCGAAACTTGCATCATCGAAATGTTCTGCTTAACTTTGGAATCTCTTTTTGGTTGTCTTTAATATGATTATGCAATTTGCTCCTTTTGCCCACTACAATTTCTCTGTTTACTTCCTTGATATTGGTGTTAAAGAATTTTTGTCGCTGACCGGACCATGCTTTTAATCCCAATAATTATCCTTTTACAATCTTTAATTCCTGAATTTAACTGCATGCAGGACCTGAAAAGAATAGGAAAAGTAAGTACTTTGCCGATGATCTGCTTCCGAGAAGGAAGTCCGCCCCTTCCAGATGTTCATAACACTTCTCTTACAGGTCTAGGTACAAAAATCATTCTCTTAACTGACTGAGCATGCCAAATCATGTGGCCACGAAGTAACTAATAATATTAGTTTTTCTCTGTAGTGATAGACCACATTTCCAATAGTTCCTTTGGAGAATCACAAGATCTTCAAATGGTTGAGAAGTGCTACCCCATGCAGAAAAGTATATCCTTGATGTTGACAAATGAGCAGGTTTATTCTTAACTTTGTAATATGTGTGGGCTAGTTTCTTCTTTGTAGTATATTAGCTTCTCCATTTGAGAGATAAATTTCTTTTCAGTGGTGGACTTATGCATATTACTTGGGTTTGAAATAAGTTTTTTCGCAGATTCGTCCAGGAATATGGTATTTTGGGTTATTTAATGGCATCGGACCTTTAAGGACACAATCAAAAATGGTACTTGCTTTAACTTATTTATATTCCGCATCTTGGCCATTATCTTTTGCACTTGTGGACATTTCTTTTTGAGTTTTCAACATATGATCAGATAGACATTATTTATTTGTTTAAATGATCTTCTGATGTATCTGAACATGTCTATGTGATCAATTAATACCCTGTGTTTTTTAAGTTTTAGTAAAAGAATTGAACTCGATTTTCTTTCCTATTTACTACAGAGATAATAATCAAATTATCAGTACATTTATCTCTTTTTCTACCTAAGCAGAGGAAGTAAAAGAGGAAAGGCCTGCTACTCCTCTTCTTTGGCTTGAACTTAAAGGATGGTGCAAAATGAAAGAGGAGAGCTAACATGATTGATCTTGTTTGGGGTTAATCATTCACATGAGCTCTTCCAGTAGTTAAGAAATAATGACTTTGACTTCCACCAGCTCTGTTGCTACTGAACCTTAGAGAAATGTGGGGAAATGGCTTGCACCTGCACTTTTGTGGTTGACATGCATTTTATGAAACTAGTGAAAAGGATTTCTAAGTGGAAAAAAATTAGGAAGTGGTAGATCTGTGAGAGCGTTGTAGAGTTGTAGTTTATGTTTCTAATAAAGGAACAACACCGCTAGGTTAAGAATGGGCTTAGCAATCTGACAAAGCTCTAAGATATGAGTACACATTAGTGAGGAAGTGCTCCGCCTAAGAGAGAAGCCTGCTCTCTTCCTTGTGGGCAGTTGTTAGTGAGGAGGAATACATACTGAAAATTGTTTCCTCCAAACTTGTTACGAAACTTTCCTCTGTAAATACTTGCCAGCAGTTTTGGTACTTTTTAATACAATACCTATATCAATCAAAAAAACATAATTTGTTTCCTCCAAAAGGTAGCAGGTGTGTCTTAAGTTCCACTGGATTGTTTACTTGTATGATGATGATTTGTGTTCCTTTGTCATAACAATGAAAGAAATACTACTCTGTCAATTAAACTGGAGATTCTAAGAATCTAATCTCACTCCCCAACCCTTGGATTGAAGCTTACCACTGTGAAACAAATATCATTCTTTTAAAGTCTTAATACCATCATTTCAACGGTTTAATATCTTAACTAGCTAATTTCTATTGACTGATTTCTCTTTGCAGATTAATCGAGGACATTCATACTCATTCAGTGGTAATATAACTGTGGAAGGCTGTACAAATTCAGCTATGCTGGGCAAATTCTGCAACCAAACAATTAGTTCACTCTCATGTTCGGATACCTATATATCTCCTCAAAGTGGAATAGGTATGCAAACTTGTTGGAGTGTGTGACCATCTCATCTAACATATCTAACATATTTGATAGAGAGAGTACACTTTTATTTACTTATTAATTATATTCAGGGTCCTGTTTCTTTTTTCACGGGCTAAAGCACGTCAAAATTCTCTTTGATAATGGGTGGTGGTGACATTCGATATCAGGACCTCTGCTTGCTCTGAAACCATCTCATCTAAAAGCTTAAGCTGGTAGAGAGAGCATACTTTTATTTACTTAAGTATATCCTTAAATCTTATAAAACTGCAGCCAATATGACTCCCTGTGGAGGTACCGAGGAGAGCTGTCTTGACGTTGCTGGGTCAAAAGTCTACTCATTGGATGTAGTGAGTATTGCCGAGGAGATAATAATCACAGCATTAAATATCACGTTCACTCAATCACAGCGTTCTAATGGGGCCATCAATAGCAGTGGACATTCCCTGATGTGTTATGTTCGGCATGGAACGTTACCGCAGCCACAACTGTATGATTATTCTGCTGATATAACCAGATCCCCATTGGTCATACCTTTACCTAGACTTGGTCGTTGGTATATTAAAATACTGCCAACAAACCTGTCAGAAAGCACGTCGGCAATCAAAGAAATGAACACTACAATATGCTATTCATTGGAATGGCAAGTACTTCGGTGTCCTGCGGATAAGGCTGGATTGAACTGTACAACAGCAAAATACACACTTCAGGTGGACTTTTAATGAGTTTGTCTGCTTCAATCTTTCTCAAAACTTCTCATTAATTTTGTATACTTTTTTAGTTGCACATTAATATTGAACATTATGTATGGTCATTGTGGATTTGGATAACTCAATTTCCTGCTTAATAAAAGAAAATGATACACTAGATGTATATATACACATTTTCTCTTCCAGTGCAAATAGCACGCATCAAAGCTGACCTGATTAGTTTGTCAATTCATTTCATGTCTTCTTTTTTTTTTGGTGTGTGTGTGTGTGTGTGTCTTGGAATAGTAGCAGGACTTTCTATTAACTACCTCGTAATTGTTCTGTGCAGACGTTTCTGAAAAGAACTCCATTTGTCGCTTTTGAATCCTATTATCTACCTATCAGTGGAGAAGTTTCCTCAGGCTCTGCTAATTTTCCTTTGGGACCTCTTTTGAGTAATTCCTCTGATGGTGATTACACTTGGACCTTTTTCCTTCTGGACATTCCCGATGGTGCTGCTGGTGGAAATATTCATGTCCGCGTTGCATCAGAAGAAAAGATAGGTGGGGAAATATATGCCAGATATGGTGGATTTCCCTCTCTTAGTAATTGGGATTACTTCTATGCAAACAGCACAAGCAACAGCAATGGTTCCATGTTTTTTAAGTTATATGATGCAAGTGATAAATCCGTTAGCTTTTATATCATATATGCTAGAGGAGGAACATGGAGTTTTGGGTTAAGGCACCCAATTTCAAACAGGCATAGTTCGACAGTTGAAACTACCATGTCTATCTCACTAGAGAGATGCCCAGCGAAATGCTCTTCGCATGGGGCATGCAAGTCTGTGTTGGATTCAAGTGGTCTCACATTCTACAGGTTCATATATGACGATTTCTGAAGATTAAGCTATTGGGTTCGATTCATGTTCTCATGCAATAAAACTGTCTTTTTCAGTTTCTGTGATTGTGATCGACGCAATGGAGGCTTTGATTGCAGTGTTGAACTGGTTTCTTCTTCAGGTAAAGCATTGTATTTTTGTGCCATTCGGACTTATGTCAGTGTCTGTAGCAATTTTAAGAGAACTGTTGCTACATCCTCTGTGGTTTCTTTGTTTGTTTGTATTTTTGAAAGTCTTCACTTAGCACTTAAAATTGAATCTGGAACTAGACGTTGCAGATTAGAGTAACCAGTTAGTGTTTGCACAATCAGTACCATCTCGAGTAAACCTGTCAATTTATTCAATGTATGATAATATGAGGAGCAACATTTGTGTATTCTGAGTGCTGATAGCTTGCTCTGACCATGATTCAGTATAAACCATTTCAATTGCTGCATGTGTTTCACCAACAAAAGTAAAAAATAACAAATTGCAACATTATGTTGCCAACATGTCTTTAACATGCTCTTTGCTATTGCTAGTACACTCTTGATTATTATTTGTTTGCTTATGTTTTGCTAACATTTTAACTCAGTAAGTTCTCATTAGTAGCCAATTAATCATGCAATGGATCTTTTAAAGGACAAGTGCTGAAAACTCATGTAGGGCAAATGTGGCAATCGATTTCCCTTATTGGATCCAATGCTGCAGCTTTGCTCCCTGCTTACTGGGCCCTCCGTCATAAGGTGATTAGCTAATCCCATAACATCCTAAGGCAATTGATTTATTCTGATTGATATTCAAGTGAAGAGGCTGTTAAAATCAGATATATAGGGTTATATTTCAGTAGACAAACTTTATCAGAGTGTGGGTATAATAATTCTTTTTCAGTGGACAAGCGGATGAACTTGAGGTAGAGCTATACCTTGGATTCTTCATTTTTCTATGCTTAAAAGGTTCTCCTTTCTTCTGCAGGCATTTGCTGAATGGGTTCTTTACACATCAAGTGGTATCTCAAGTGGCCTGTATCATGCATGTGATCTTGGCACTTGGTGTCCTATGTCCTATCATGTCTTACAGGTATCACTCCGATGCATTTTGCTATATTGCGTTTTTGCGTCTGGTGGCTAAGTAATTATATGGTATCCTTTTTGTCGATCGGCCCCAGTTCATGGATTTTTGGCTCTCTTTCATGGCTGTTGTTAGTACTTTTGTGTACTTGTCTACTATTGATGAAGTTACAAAGAGGGCGATTCACACTGTTGTTGCAATCCTGACAGCCCTCATGGCTGAAAGTGGACCAACCAAGTAAAGTTCCTCTTTTTTCAGTAGAAGTTTAGATTTGGTTTTCTTGTCATTGAACCGTTTGAATCAGCTTTAACATGGTCAACATTTACAGGTCCTCAAACATTATTCTTGTCGTTGCTATTGGTACTTTGGCTCTGTTCATTGGGTTCCTCATTGAATTCTTTACTCATCATAGATGGATTTCCTTTTCAACAGAAATTTGTTTGAACATGCTCAACAGGTAGGTGGATTTTTTGTTCTAAAAATTTAGACATGTAAATTTTTAGAACAAAGATATAAATTTATATATTTGTTTTAATATCTAATAATTCAGCTAAGTATGATTCTGAATGCAGATGGGAAACTGTAAAAGCATGGCTTCATAATTTCATTCGGTCTCTTCTGAAGCGCTTTCGGTGGGGCTTTCTACTTGCGGGATTCACTGCATTAGCAATGGCTGCTATTAGCTGGAAACTTGAAACAAGTCAAAGTTACTGGATATGGCACAGGTCTGAAGAGCTATCAAGCATTTCTCCTACGTCTTTTTGATTCTCTCTCTCTCTCCTGTTCTTTCTCTGACATCTTTCATATCTCATTTCTGCAGTGCGTGGCATGTTTCGATATATACTTCTTCATTTCTTTTTCTCTGTTCAAAAGCAACAGCAGTAAACTGTGAGAACGAACAACCTCGATCAGAGAACTATGAGTTGGCTCGGCAAAATTCTTTCAGTGGTAGTAACGAAAGAGGTGGTAGATAGTTCATAATAGAATCTACTTCAGCCCAAGCACACAACATATAGAGGCTAGAGCTGCTTGATGCTGAGAACGTACGATGAAGTTCACCAAGAAGTCACTTCTCTACATTAGGCAAGTGATTACAAGCAAATGTTTGTCAGTCGTTTTTAACAATCAAAAAAAAAAATGTTTGTTAGTCATTGTCAAATAGTTTTCTTTTTCTTCTTTAAAGTTTTACTTGGCTAAGGGATACACCATTGGTGTCCTGTTTATAGGAACCAAAAGCAGAAAAGGTCCATTTTGTGTAGTCAGGAAAGTTATAGCTTACAATAGGGAATATGAAAAGGGAAAGAAGATTGGTGCTAGGTATAGTAACTTTGTTTTAATTCTTTCTCCGTTGAGTCAATACTGGTAGCGGAGATGCAAGGCATACCACACAAGTTCATATATTGGTGAAGTCTGTAATGAAATTGTTCCAATGAGGAGTCCTATTTATAAAGTCCCATATATACTGTTGCATAGCCCACTGTTCAATTGTTTGTACGTATTACACTTGTAGCAGATATTATGTGAATTAGGTAAACCATGAAAGTTTAGTATCGAAAGGAAGAGAGAGGAATGTACATTCTCTGAATGGAATTTCGAATCTTCTCATTATACAGATCCTTGTGAAGCTACAGGTAAAATCTGAGTTTCTTTCAGAAATAAATCTCTACGGACGAGAAGCCAACAGTATAGACAATCTCCATTCAGTCTTGCAAAAATGAAATGTTTACTGTAGATATCATGTACATGTGTTTCCCTGAAAAGAATGTCACGGAACCTTTATCCATCAAAAGGTTCTTCCAGCTTCCTGAAGCTTAGGGTTTGGCTTGAGATCATACTAGTGCATAGCAGTTTGATGACACCATTTTCTTGTGTTTAGAAGGAGGCTATAACATGATTTACACCACTGTTGTGCATAGGTTTACCTTTCATCAATCAGTCTGGCAACCCTTGCCTTGCTCTTGCTACATATTCAATCTCATTCTGTTTCCTAACTACATCCATTCACTGTTCTCCATTTTCATGCTAAAAGCAGCCCAAGTGTTTGGTTGCTTCATGCTAATGTGTTGATTCCATGAGTAATAATTTCCATGCTACAGCCTGGTGATTTGTTATGCAACCGCTCTCTAGCCATTTCCCAGATCAAGGCTGCATCCGGCCAATTACTATCAGAGGTGCACAAGTTTGACATCAGGACGTAAGTAGCAGTATCCTTTGGATCTATCACGAAAAGCTTTTCTGCAGCCCATTTTGCCAATTTCATATCTCCATGGATTCTACAAGCGCCAACGAAAGCCTTCAGGGCATCTGGTTGGGATTCAACTGGCATTGAGTTTAGAACTTCATAAGCCTCACTTAGAAGGCCTAACCGTCCAAAAAGATCTATGAGACAGGTATAGTGTTCTGAGCTTGGCTTAATTTGGTAGTTATTCGTCATTAAACTGAAGTACTGCAGCCCTTTACTAAAGAGACCACCATGGCTACAGGCAGAGAGAACCTCTAGAAATACAATACTATCTGGCTTCACACCATTTTCCAACATTTCCTCAAAAAGTTGAATAGCTTCCTTTGAAAAGCCATGGGATGCATAAGCTCCAATCATTGAGGTCCATGAAAAAAGATCTGGTGCTTTTATTGAGCTGAAGGACTGGTAAGCATGAGCTATACTACCACACTTTGAGTATGCATTTATCAATGCATTTCCAATTGATATAGAATTTGAGAATACATATTTAACTGCATAAGCATGAACTTGTACAGTTTCAGTGGCCATTGATAAGTTACCACATGAACTAAGAACACTAGCCAAAGTGAGCTCATCAGGAACAAAATCCTCTCTTACCATCCTTTTTAGAAGTTCCATAGCTTCCTTCCCATCTCCACGGCGTCCATAACCTACAATAATAGTGGTCCAAGAGACTACATTTCTGAAGGCCATTGCATCAAAAGCCTTGCGAGCATCGGTTATATGTTCATTCTTTGCATACATATCAACTAGTGCACTTTCAACCACCACATCCTTGTTAAGGCAAGCTTTAATAAGAAGACCTTGGATCTGCCTACCTGAGTCATAGAACCCCAAACTAGCACAGGAATTAAGTAGACTAGCAAATGTAAACTCATCCCCCTCAAACCCCTCCAATCTCATCAAACTGAATAACCAAAAAGCCTCTTCACCCAAACCATTCATTACATAGCAAGAAATCATAACATTCCATAACACCAAATCACGCGCCAAAACCCCATCAAGAACACACCTAGCCTCTCTAATTAACCCAAACTTCCCATACAGATCAACAAGAGTTGCACCAAGAAAACAACTTTGATCATATCCCAACTTCACGATAGCACAATGCAACTCCTTGACCAACCAAACACCACCCTTTAACTCCACACAAAGTCGGAGCAACCCACAGAAAGTAATGCAATCAGGAGACACCGATTCCATCAACATTTGCTTGAAATAACAAAATCCCAGATGACCATTTGTCTTTACACGCTGAACAGAATACCTTAAACCACATATCAATGTATTCCAAGTAACAATATTTCTAACACACATTTCATCGAACACCTTGCACGCATCAACAAACTCCTTGCATTTTACATAAACTTGCAAGAGCTGATTTCCCAAGGAAAGAACATTAGTCATTCCCAACTTTATAACATTTCCATGTATACATTTTCCTTCATCAAGATCGCCCATTTTCGCCGAAATTTTAAAGGAATTGGAAATACAAGCGTGGAATTTACATGAATCATTATTAACTGAAACTTCATCTCTAGCTAAAAGTGAATTAGTGGTGGCAACAATGGTGGATAGAAATAGTAACTGCTGATTGAAGTATATCGTCGGAATTGGTATAATTCGGTATTTGATAATCATGGATAGAGATTAAGCAATCCTTTTGTACTGTTCAATATTTTCGATTTAATTACTCAGATAATCACATAATTATTCGTTTTTAGATTGAACCATTACTTAAAAATATGAATATGCTTTTAACAAATTTAAAGAGTAATTTAATTCGATTCATTCGAAAGAAAAATTATCGCGATTTCAAAGAAAACGTTGTGAGGTTACATTTCCATGTGATGATTTTAGAATAAAGTTTTATGTTGAATTTAATTATATTTAATGTGAGGTGACTGACTAATCAAATAGTGAGAATATATTTGCTATATTGTTTATGAATTATCATATGATATACTTATTTAAGATATGAATAAATAAATGGAGGGCAGCAGCCAGGAGGAATATGACTTTGTCTAAAGGTAATGAAGAAAGAAGAATTGTATGTTTCACTCAATTATTATTATCCATGGATTGTCTTGCTTAATATTATTATTATTATTATTATTATTATATGGTTATGATAAAGAATTGTCAGCCGCAATAGTGATCACTATTAATTTAAGTGGTTATCTTTTTAAGCAAGTTGGTACAATGTTGACAAGAATGTCATCACTTGTTGTCTCCACTTCAACCATTAATTCATATATATATTGATATATGCAAACTTTAAATAGTTTCACCGAACATATATTTTCACTTTTACTACGATTTTATATTATATTTTGGGTTGTGACAGTCCACAAATGATGTAGCAACTTTTAGTCTTGAGGGGGTCGACCCACTCAACCCTTAATTAGTCTGTTTGTAATAAATTTTAAATATATGCAAAATAAATAAATCACATAAATAAAATTTAAAGAAATATAATTTTATTCATCAAAATAGTACGGGTATAATTCTATTCGTTCTTTAATTTTATTCTCCTAAGATTTATTTATGATTCGGATATAATTCTATTCGTCCCTTTGATTCTACTCTCCTAAGATTTATCTATGATTCGAGTATAATTCTATTTGTCTCTTTGATTCTATTCTCCTAAGATTTATCTATGATTCGAGTATAATTCTATTTGTCCCTTTGCTTCTACTCTCCTAAGATTTATCTTGATTTTACTCTCCTAAGATTTATCTATGATTCGAGGGCCGTTAGTGGCGTGTTTCTTGAATTAGGTTGATTTAGATTTGAACTTTCTAAATAAATATTTTATTAATTTGCGGAATATTCGAGATCTCTATCTCCTTATATAATTTTCGAGATGTCTTTTAAGAGAATTTGATATCCTTTATATAGGCATAAACTAGAGTTTAGGGTTGAGTAACCTCTAAGAATCATAATTTGAATTGAACACAATTTGTAGAGTTCCAACTCGATTTGAAGCATCTTGTAGAGTCCCACAAAATTTTAATGGCTACACGATCAATGACTATGAGGCCTAAGTCTCATGAAATCATGTCTAAACAATCGAGATTTTAGCTAAGTCAATGTTTTATGTTGTAACATTCCTTTTTTCGTTTTCAGTTTATGTTGGAGTATGGCTACTATATATACATTTTTTTTCCACACTTCAGTTTGCTCATTGGGTTGTTTGTTTTATACTTACCAAACATCATTTTGATAAATTATGTTTAAACATACGATCATAACGATAAAAATAACATATTCTTTTCTTTCTAATAGACCTTCTCAAGAATCTGCATATCATAACGGAAGCGCCAAAAAGAGCTTTCAAATAATTATATAAATTGTTCTATTTTACATGTTCACACGTAATTTTAAGTAGATATTTGGAAGTTTTTAATTATATTTTAAACCATTATATTATTATTTTTGTATAATATATTATCTACAATATCCATTTATTAAAATAAATATATATTTGTGTAAGCTTGTATAGGTTTCGTGGTGTAGTTGGTTATCACGTCAGTCTAACACACTGAAGGTCTCCGGTTCGAGTCCGGGCGAAGCCATTTTTTGCACATTTTTTTTTTTTGTCTATTCCGACCCCTAAACTTTGTCCTATTGTCAATTGAACTCCCTTCTTTATTAAAAAGACGACAAAAATGGTAGTAATCCCTTTTTTTCAGTTTTTTCCTTGTCTTTCTCTCAAGTCAAGCAGCAGCCTTAACCCCTTTTCCTTCTTCTTCATCCCACTAGTGGCTAGTTACCGTTTCAAGCTTATTCTTACCCAAATATACAATAAAAAAAGAATCTTTAGCAAGGGAAAATTCTCCTTTTTTTCCTTGTAAGTGTTTCTGGTGTGCCACTTCTTGGTGTATATAGTTGATTTTTATGATATACTGAAGATGGGTGTGGTTATTTTTTTTTGATACTGCTATTGGGTTGCTTTGAACTGTTTTTACTTGAGTCGAGGGTATCGAAAACAATTTTTTTATTTATCTTTTTCAAACTTTTATTTTTGTGAGATTATATTGGATTTGTTGTTGTTTTACTTTGATTGGTTTATTAGGTGTATTTTGTAAAGATACTTTTTTTCACTTATAGTTACCATTCCAAGCAAAATATTTTAGTGTGGTTATTGGTAAAGCTTCTGTTTTTCCTCCTTTTGTCTTGTTTCTAGTGTGCCACTACCTCTGTATGTAAGTATTCTTGAAGTTGAAACGGAAAGTGTGTAATTTTCAACCTTCTGAATTCTATTTTGTCTGGTCTATTAGTCAGGTTGTGTAAAGATCCTGTTTTTTGCTGAGTTTGTTCAATTAATTTCTGTTGTCTTTTAGCAAAAGAGTTCTCTCTAGTTCTTTCTGGCGTGCCACTGCTTTTTTAATGTGTTCTTTTGAAACTGAAGGTGGTTCTAGCCAATTTATCTAGAATTTCTTGAACCCAACTAGTTCAAGATTGACTGATTGAGACATAGTTGTATAGGTCTAGTTTATTAATCAGTTTTTTTGGTCTAATAATTCTGTTTGCTTGTGTTTGCATTATTAGGTCTCTTGTGTAGGTACAGGTGCTGTTTTTCCTTAATGGGTTTTTTTTGGTGTGCCATTGTCTTGGTATGTGTATGCTCATGAGACTGAAAGTGGGTGCAGTTAGAAATTCTGCAATGTTACTGGGTTTGGGTATATTTATCAGGTTTCTAGTGTAGTGCTACTGTTTTCTCCGTTTTGCTAATATTTCACTTCTCTTAGTTAATGTTTTCTTGAAAGCTTAGTTTCTTCGATATCATCGAAGAATTTTGGTACCAGAATTGTGGTATCAAGAGTTTGACTGCTAGTACTTGTTGGTTCTTTGTTAATCAATAGTTTTTTAGAGTATGGATTATAGGGTTTTTTTCATTTCAGGGGAACTTCTCTATTTTGCTCAGTAATCGTTTGTTATGGTTAGAATACTCAGTAGGAGTTTTGAAGCTTACTGCTTTGTTTATTGTTGTTGCAATTTCCATAGCTTTTTGAAGATAGGTACCTGCTAACTCCAAATAGTATAGGTACGGGTAGCTCTGTTCACTAAACCCAAGCTAATGGGAAAAGAATGACCAAGTGTTTTTTTTTTCTGCTCAGGTTGAACCCTAGTCTCCAAGGTATGTACCCACCCCGTTGACCATTAGGATACACTTTTGGGTAATTTTATAAGCTTGAGTGTACATATTACATCATTTGCTTCTCTAAGTCAGTCCTTGTGCAATCTTTGGAACATGTTCAGTACAAAGTATTCTAAATGGGCAGGCACGATGCGACAAGTGTTCTAATGGTGGACCGTCAAGTCTGTATATGACTTTGTTTCTGTAATTCTGTGACTCTTGTGATAACTATTTTAACTATGAAAATATTGGTTGATAGGCAGGACTTGTGAGAGTTCTACATGGAATTGGAAAATAATTGTTGAACTTAAAGTCTGTCAGTCTGTTTAACTATCCAACCGTTTTGTACAAAGAAGTGATTTTATTCACCAATACATCATAATCACAGAATATGGACTCTTCAGTATGTTATGGAGAGAAAAGTACAGAAGAGCAAATGCTCTTCTTCAAACTATAAACTAAGTACTTAGCTCTCTTTGAGGGATAATTAAATTCTAAACTGTTATAGCTGATGTGTACTACGATGGATCAAAGTAGGTTTATGTTCTTGTTTCAAGAAGCTCTTTTATGTGGTATTCTTGATCCTGGTCTTCTTTTTGAATTTCTATGTTGCCTTACTGGCTGTTAACCATTCATTTCTTTTTGTGCCTGTATAATTCTAAATGCCCATCTTCTTTTGTGTTTCTGCAGTGAGTTATCCTTCATACAGACGGAGAAGGTAATGTGTTGGTAAATAAGACATATACTTGGATAACTAAAACAGCTGCAAGATGGGTGGTTGCTGTTGCTCTTCAAGGAAGCCTCCCCAGCTTCATGGCACACAAGTATTTTACTATGTTAGTAATCTGTTCCAATCACTCTACATATTGAAACATGCAACTAGCTTAAGTGCTTTCAATTTTGTCCTATTAATTCATTTACTTTCTGCAACCTTGTGTTATTTGCTCTAGTCTGTGTAAATAGTATCAGATTTCTTAAAATGGTAGTTCATTGAATTGTAAGTGGAATCCCTGCTCAGGCAGTTTCTTATTGCCTTTATGGTGCTTAGTCCGATTGACTTGACGTGAGATTTCACACTTTTACGTGTAAAAAAACTCCTTTTTACTGTTTGATTGGTTTATCACTAATATTGCATTGCTATAGCTCATGCATTCTGATATTAAGCTTCACTTAAAGAGATTTACCAATTTTGTCCAAGGAGAAGCTTAAATATTGGGATCAGTTCATGGTTCCTTATAAACTTGAACACAGTGTATTTTCTATATACTAACTATACACTTCTAAAGTCATGTCAATCAGTTTTACTACTCATGTCCTATGCAGACGGACTGGCACTTCTTTTGTTCATAATGTATTTTCTAATCTTTTTGTTATGGCATTCTTTTAGTCTCAACCTCTTACTGTAGGTTTTTAATCTTCTTTCTGCAGTTTCCACCAGCTTCTGAAGAGTATGAGTCCCTGACATCTGATGATAGTGCTGCTATTGCATTTACCTCTGAGCTCCTGGATGATTTAAACGTAGATAGATCAACACCCGACACTTACCGCTCTCCCCCTGCACCAATTCCATTTGAAGTAGTTTTGGGGCATCCACAGTCAAGAGGAGGTTCCCAGTTCACAGATGAAACAGTACTTCAACATAGCTATGAGATAACTACTTGTAAAGATATTAAGTTTTCTGATCGCAAAGCTGAAACAGAGTCTCTTCTCGCCTCCCTAAAGAAAACAGGGATTGACCTTGTAAAATCTAATCCATCTATTATTAAATCAGCAGAAGAAGAGGATGTTTGTCCTACTTGTCTTGAAGGTATACAAGTGAACATCATTCGAGGGGTGACTTTAAGTTTTTCCCTCCTCTCTATGTTTTTCTTGTTTATCTGCTATATAATCCCCCTGCGCTGAAGTCTGAATGTCTATAATTTGCACTTGATTTGCAGAATATGATGCCGACAATCCAAGAATAGTCTCAAAATGTAACCACCATTTTCATCTTTCATGCATTCTTGAGTGGATGGAAAGAAGTCAAACATGCCCAATATGCGATCAGGTCTACTTTGTTTTCCTTTTCTACTGCTCCCCCCTCAATTCCTTTTTCTATCTTTCTCTGTTTGTGTCATCAGTTTTCCAAGAAGGTTTTGGTTTATTCGTTTTATTGCTCTTCATTATCATCGCCATTTGATGACAAACCACATTCAAGCTCCTTTGATATCTTTAATGTCTTGATTATAAAAACCGAATCATCTTGGTTGCTGAGATTCATAAAGTGAGCGGGACTGTTGATTTTCTTGATGTAGGAAATGATATATGAAGCTCTATGAAAACTAATCAAAAGTTCCTTAGTTGCTGGTTGTCAACACCTGCCTATACAAGCAGCAAAACCACATGATGCTGTTGTTTTTCACTTGGCGGCTTGGCCTGGATTCACTTGTTCACTCATAAAAGTGTAAATTCTAAAGGTATATGAAGTTTATGTTAGTAAATCCCTCCCTTGATGAAGATGCGAGTTGCATATATATGCTGAAGGGAGCTAATTTGCAGCCGAAGAACAGAAAAAGAAGTTGTAGTTTTGCATTAGGTGCCTGGAAGATTAAATTCTGAAAACGCGTGTTTTTGGTCATGCTTCTTCTGAGTTTCAAGTGTTGTACAGTGAACCCTTTTGGTGGTTGTAATTTTATGTTCAATTTCTGTACAGATTCTTCTGTCAAAGATTATGGCAATGGCATAGTTCATAAAGTTTTAGAGACTCACTTCAATCCTTGCTTTGGCCGTCTCCTTCCATTCTTATCTTACATGTGCATTTCTGATTCGATTGCATAAGCCCTAGTTTCGACTGAATATTACCAAGTGAATCGTCCCACCTTTACTCTTGTTGACTTGAACCGCCAACCTTAAGTTGGCGGTGAAAAAGATGTTTACCATCTTAGCAATCCTCTCTAGTCCGTAAGTCTTGTAGTTAAAGATTGACAATCATAATATTGCACTACCTATGAGTCAAATCGGTTATATGAACTTTTATATTAGCTTCAACATATGGTGTTTGTTTAATATCTGCTTAGTTGAGGTATGCATAAGACGATCATAATATCATCAATATAAAATGAATCTTAAGCTTATGTGTGTTTTACCTGAAAAATAACTATAGTTGGTATATAGTGTAATTATTGGGAATTTAATACAACTACATAATTGGTGTCTCAAAGCTGTAATCCAAACATTTCTATGGTAAAACCTCATGCTATTTTTAAAAAATTATTATTTATATGTAAGTTTTAACTTGATTTTGTAAGAAATTGCTCTTTTTTTTTTCAATACACAAAATTTGAATTCATAATATATGATAAAGTCTATGTTTGTTAACCTTACGAAAATCGTATTAAAAATTATGAGATTCTAACACGCGTAGGGGAAAAGGTTTAGTTAAATGTAAACATCATAATTAATTATTGCATCTACAAGTGTTATTGGAAGTGTTAAAATAATATAGTGAAGAAACACATTAGTCAAAGGATTTCACCAACTTCCATAACCTAATTGTTATAGCCAGCTTACTCTTTTATATTATATAATAAAATAAATATATAAAAGAAATATAAAAAAATGTTTTGTTTAGTGCTTAAATCAAAAGACATGTACTATACTTCATTTTTACAAATTTTGTGTTAGGCTTAGACACATTCTTTAAGAAAGTAATAATAGTTTTATTATCAATTTTAAATATAATAAATTTATTATTTTAATAAATATATTGAAAAATGACTATAATTATAATCATAAAGATATATTTTAAATTAATAAATAAATTATCTCTTAATTTCTAAATAAATAAGAACAAAACATTTATTTTTAGTACGTGAAGTAATTAAAGTTAACTGAGGAAGTAATATATTGGAACGTGAGTTAATAATTACAAGAAAAATTATATATATTTCTGTAACAAAATATATAATAACTTTTGACTTTTCAAGAAATGTTTTAGTTATATCATATTAACATTTTATATGTGAGAAATATTATATAAATAATTTCCTTCATATAGATAGAGTAGTCAAAGTTCTAACATTGTATAACTAATTAGCTCAGTTTGTACTTATATCATTTATATATAAATTCAATTGTGTAGGTAACTATTATATTAGTAATCTATCTATAACTACTATATATCGTACCTAAACACGAAAAAATAATCTAAAATATATAACAAATACCATAATATTCTACAATTTTAATATAATAATTCAATACCATATCTTACACTCTTGACTTCATTATATAATTAGATAAATCAATTATAATATACACGATGTCAATTCCATACCAAACTAAGTTGCTATCCAAATTACATACTAATCGTAAATAACATTTTATTTGTGCAACTCTATGTATAAAAATATAGTAGTCAATCAATTTGACACGATAAAATGAAGTTCAATAACAATATCGTTTCATTGCAAGTGTATATTTTTATATATATTACGAATTATAAATTTAATTCAACAAATTTGTAAAAACACTTTGGAAATTATATTATTTAAAATAAGGTTGACTTTAAATTGAAAACTAACTATGGGATACAAAAGAGGTTTAAAATTTAAATAAACAAGTTGAGAAGTTGAGATTATAGTTTTTGAGAAATATTCGTAACTATAAACTTATATAATAAGATCAAAGAAAAAAACTTTTTTTTCTTTTTATTACTTCCTCCGTTTCAAAAAGGATGACTTAGTTTAACTTGAAACGGAATTTAAGAAAAAAAAAAGACTATTTAATCTTGTGATTCTAAATTAAAGTTATGTCAAATTTACCAAAATGTCCTTTAATTTTATAGTCTTAAACATGTCACGTGAAAAGTTAAAATTAAAATATTGCGAAAAAAAGAAGAAAATATTTTTTTTTATACAAACTAAAATAGAAAAAAGAACAATTTTTTTAAAACGAAAGAAGTGTTATTTAATATATTCCTCTGGTGAGTGGACTTTAAGATCTTTTTGTCTGCCACCATCTCTCTTTTCCATAACAAAATCTTCAACTCAAAATCTTCTTAAATGACAACATTACCCTCAACCAACTCAATTACACTCTTTTTTTTAAATTCGTCCTCAAAAAACAAACTTTTCCTCTATCCTGATGTCATATGAGTTACCATAGTTCAAATTTTAAAAGTCAAATAAAATATAATCTTATCTCAACTTATTTATATATCTTTTAAATAATTTAAATTATAATTTGTTTTTCTAATTTACATATTTTTAAATATATATAAATTATTATTAAAAAAGGCAAAAACTTTAAAGATTGTATTTTTTCAAATGAACAATCAAGATAAAGAACACTTGACTCTTAGAGTTCAAATTATCGCATGTCATAAAAATTAAAATAAAGAATATGTCGTTTTTAAATTTAATAAAATAACAATTTTACTTTAAACTTTGTATAATTACATAATTTATATAATTTTTTAAAAAAATCTCCTTCTTTTTCTAAAATTATAAATTTAATCAAACACCTTGATATAAATCAAAACGGGAGTTAGACTAAACAAGATTCCTTAGAGGGGAGCAAGGTTATAACAGTAAATTGGACATGTATACCTTTATATCTCGTCCGTGTGTGGCAGCTTTTTAGCAGATATTAGGACAAACATCACCAGAATTTTCCAAACACTGAAATTTCTCAAAAACTGTACAAATATTCTCTAATTTTTTCAATGTTTCCTTAAAAATCAAAATCTTTTTTCTTTAGCTAAGCAAATTCATCACCATGATTCCACAGAAAGTGATTCTCATTTTACTTATCATCACAATTTCTATGGCATTTGAGGTCAGTTCAGAAACAGTAAAATCAAGAATGCAAAATGTAACCACTGAAGAGTCTTTTTCAGCTGAAAGAAAGTTGGGATCTTTGAAAAGGAGCATAAAGTTTGAATCTTTGAACAAATCTAGAGTTTTACTAAGTGGGAACTTCACTCTTTTGAGTGAAAACAAGACATTTGAAATGGGGTTTTTCAAGACTAATGATGAAAGTAAATGGTATTTAGGGATTTGGTTTGCTTCAATTCCTACCCCTACTTATGTTTGGGTTGCTAATCGTGAAAAACCCATCAAGAATCCATTTTTATCTACTTTGGAGATTAGTGAGGATGGGAGATTAGTTTTGAAGGAAGATTCAAGAACCATTGTATGGGAGACAACCAATTTGGAGAAAGCTAGTGATGTGAAGCTTTTGGACCAAGGTAATTTGGTTCTTGTTTCTAATGAAGGTGTTTTGGTATGGGAAAGTTTTGATTTTCCTACAGATACATGGCTTCCTGGGATGAACTTGACTGCAAAAAAATGGCTGACATCTTGGAGAAGTACTAATGATCCATCACCTGGAAGGTACTCTTTAAGGCTACAACCACATAGTTATGGTGAGATAGTTCTTTTTTATAATGGTACCTATCCATATTGGTCCACTGGGAAATGGAGTGAAAATGCATTTGTTGATGTACCAGAAATGACTGTTCCTTACATTTACAAGTTCAATTTTGAATCACCTTTTACCCCTATGGCATCATTTGGATACTCAGAGGTGACATTAGAGAATGGAATGCCTCCTCCTTTAACTAGGTTCATGGTTGATTTCACTGGACAGGTTAAACAGTTCACTTGGATCCAACAGGCGCAAAGTTGGAACATGTTTTGGTCACAGCCAGAGAATATGTGTGGTACTTATGGTCTTTGTGGGAATTTGGGGTTCTGTAATAGTAAGTCATTGAATCCATGTAAGTGTTTACCAGGGTTTACCCCTTTGGATGGTGATTCATGGGATGCAGGGGATTTTTCGGGTGGCTGTCGCCGCGAGAGTAGTGAAGTTTGTGGTGAGAATGATAGGTTTGAGGAGGTTGGAATGGTTAGATATGATGGAGCAAGGGTAGTGTCAGTTTCTGGAACTAGAAATGAATGTGAGAGAGAATGTTTAGGTAATTGTTCTTGTATTGGTTTGTATCACAATGAGAGGACTAATTTGTGCAAGAGTTTATATGGCTCATTGCTCAATCTTAGGAATCTTACCTCTGATGGCACTGTTGAGGATAAGCTATTTGTTAGAGTTCAAGGAGGAGGGAATACTCGAAAGAATCAGATTCAAGTCAGATTACTTGTGATCGAAATGATCTGTGGATTTGTGGTAATTCTGTCAGTTGGAATTGGGACTTTCTTGGTATTTAGGAGGAGAAGAGTAAGGAAGAAGAAGAAAGATGAGGAAGATGTATTTCCTATAATGAATTTGAAGGTATTTTCATACAAAGAGCTTAATGCTGCAACGAAGGGATTCTCGGAGAAGCTTGGTCATGGTGGTTTTGGAACTGTGTACCTAGGGGAGCTATCGGATTCTTCACTTGTAGCTGTGAAGAGACTTGAAAGAGCTGGTGGTGGTGAAAAGGAATTTCGAGCTGAGGTATGCACAATAGGGAACATTCAGCATGTTAATTTAGTGAGATTGAGGGGATTTTGCACTGAAAATTCTCATAGGCTTCTGGTTTATGAGTACATGTCAAAGGGTCCTCTTAGTGCATATTTAAGGCGAGATGGTCAGAATCTTAGTTGGGATGTTAGATTCCGAATTGCTGTAGGGACAGCAAGAGGTATCGCTTATTTACACGAAGAGTGTCGCAATTGTATAATACATTGTGACATTAAACCAGAGAATATTCTGCTAAATGAAGATTTTTCAGCAAAGGTTTCTGATTTTGGACTTGCAAAGCTCCTTGGTAGGGACTTTAGTAGAGTGTTGGCAACCATGAGGGGTACCTGGGGCTATGTTGCACCCGAGTGGATCTCTGGATTAGCGATCACAACGAAAGCTGATGTATATAGCTATGGCATGACATTATTGGAACTGATAGGTGGTCGACGCAATGTAGAGTCACCACCTTCAGCTAAAGGTGAAGAGGGCGGAACAGAGGAGAAGTGTTTTTTCCCACCATGGGCCGCACGCCAAATAGTCGAAGGAAACTTTGCTGCAGTCATGGATGAAAGACTACATGGAACGTACAATCTCACAGAGGCAGAACGTGTGGGATTGATAGCGATTTGGTGCATTCAGGACGATGAATCAACGAGGCCTTCCATGAGAATGGTGGTGAAAATGTTGGAAGGTGTAGTCGAGGTGACAATGCCTCAACCTCCGAAGCTGCTCCAAGCATTAGTATCTGGCGAATCATTCCATGGGGTAGGAGTTGATTCAAGTAATGGGACATCACGAGACGGAGGTTTCAGCTCGGGTTATAATCCTCAACATTCAATATATTCAAAAGACTCTCAAGCTTCAGTTTAGGTCTGCTTCTCAAATCTCAACTAGTATGCAAGTTGATTTTCCCCAGCTTCACTGAATTTAAAGTTTCTTTTTATTGTCTTCACACTGAGAATTAGCAGCAAAGTGCTCATCATGATATTTTGTAAAATGTATTCATAAATATAGAAAATCTTGTTTACTTCGCTTAATAATTGTCACTTTTTTTGTGTGAAGTCCAAAGAACAAAAGCAAAACAAAACATACATTTCACTTTGAAGGAATGTATGTTTGGATCAGATGGTTGGGGCGGAGCTAGTAAATTACACTATTGATATATTGCTAAGATTATCTTTTATGTATATATAGTAGACATTGAACCCTTTAACTTCTTTTTGTGTGTACTTCTTCATATTTTGAACTCCTTAATGAAAATCGTGACTTGTATAGGGTTATAGGAGAGGGCTTCCTAACCTTAGAATGAGACAATAGTTGAAAATATCAAAAATTATAATGACAGAATTATTTAGTGAATATATTTTTATTGGTAGATATTTCGTATAGTGAACTTAAAATGAGATATAGGGGTATAATATAAAACATTAAAACATTATGCTAAATTTTATACTGATATTATTTTTGTTAATATGGTAAACCAAATGACTAATAAGAATATACCCTCTACCTAATTTAATGGGAGAGTTTAATTTTTTTTTAATTTATAAATGAGTGTAACGTTTGTACCTGCCCAATTATAACCACACTTTACTTTCCTAAGTTTAATTTACATAACTGTCTTGACTACAACAATAGCAACTAACCACTTGTCAATAGTTTCCTCTTTTGTAGCTAAATAATATAACAGAAATTGAAACAAGAAAGACCATATACACTCACACAAACAAGCAACAGAAAAAGGAGAAATGTTTTCCTAACTTGTCAACTTTAGTAACAAAATTTTCCCAAAACTAAATTTTTCGAAAGAGTGTAAAGATTGAGGGGGGTAAAGAATATGGTCAAAAGAGAGCAGAGGTAGACAACTCTGCACTCTCACCGAAGAAGTTTGTTACCTTGGAAATGGAGACACCTGGTGGTTCGGGTGGGGAGGTGCCGATATATGGGGGATCCTCATCTATGGAGTCCACTGAGTTACACTCTGCTCCATCTACCATGTTGGCGGATTATCCGCCAGTGCAAGGCTATCAAGATTTGAAGAACTTGGTTAGCATGGAATCTGGGAAGTTATGGACTATTGCAGGTCCCATAGCCTTTAATATTCTGTGTAATTATGGGATTAATTCTTTCACAAGTATATTTGTTGGGCATATTGGTGATGTAGAACTCTCTGCTGTTGCCATTTCTTTATCGGTTATAGCAAATTTCTCATTCGGATTCTTGGTTAGGTTCTTTTTTGTTCTTCCTTATTCTCTCAAAGTTCTGTTCTTTTTAATATTATGTTATATGGGCACTGAGTATTCATATAGCCGACCCCAACTTGCTTGGAATAGGGGGGGATAGTTGTTATTGTTGTCGTCGTTTGTAAAATGTAATACATCAAAGATATGTTGGATTTTGTCAGACTCTTCGATGAGACTTATGACTATATAGTTTATTTTGAAACAGAACTAGGATTTTGATTGTAAAGTCTCAAAAAGGTTAGAATAAGCATGCTTTTAGGTTATTGGTTGTGTTAGTTTTCTAATTTTTTATCTTTTTTTGATGGATTATCAGTTAGGCATGGGTAGTGCACTTGAGACACTTTGTGGACAAGCATTTGGTGCAGGCCAAATAGAATTGTTAGGAGTTTACTTGCAAAGGTCATGGATAATACTTGTTGCTTCTTGCTTCTGCATAATGCCACTCTACATCTTCTCCACGCCGATACTGAAGTTGTTAGGCCAAAGAGATGACATAGCAGAGTTAGCTGGAAAGTTTTCGATACAAATCATACCTCAAATGTTCTCCCTTGCTATCAACTTCCCAACCCAAAAGTTCCTGCAAGCACAAAGCAATGTTGCGATCCTGGCATGGGTTGGGTTCATGGCTTTAGCCATGCATATCGGGGTGCTCTTTCTTTTTATCAAAGTTTTCCGATGGGGTGTTACTGGTGCTGCTGCAGCCTATGATGTTTCTGCTTGGGCTATTGCACTGGCTCAAGTGGTTTATATTGTTGGCTGGTGCAAAGATAGTTGGAACGGGTTGTCTTGGTTGGCCTTGAAGGATCTTTGGCCCTTCGTAAAGCTTTCTGTTGCATCAGCAGTGATGATTTGCTTGGAAATTTGGTATTTTATGACTATAATTGTTCTAACTGGTCATCTCGAGGATCCTGTCATCGCTGTTGGATCTCTTTCTATCTGGTACAATCTTGCAAATATGCACTTACCCTTTACAATGTGTTCACAATTGTTCTGTTTTTCAAACTTAGAATCTTTCTTCATTGTTTCAGTATGAACCTTAATGGATGGGAAGGCATGTTGTTCATTGGAATTAATGCAGCAATAAGGTATACTACTACTCTACTAGTTATAGCAGGACATTGTCAGTGCACAAAAGTTAAACTCTTGCGATTAGTGTAACTGCTAACGGTTTTGTTGATATTTCAGTGTTCGCGTTTCCAACGAGCTTGGATCAGGCCATCCTAGGGCTGCAAAGTATTCGGTCTTCGTCACAGTAGCTGAATCTCTCATGATTGGGATATTCTGCATGGTACTAATCATATTAACAAAGGACCATTTTGCATTGCTTTTCACAAGTAGTGAGAAAATGCAAAAAGCTGTTTCTAAGTTGGCATATCTTCTTGCTGTTACAATGCTGCTTAATAGTGTTCAGCCAGTTATATCAGGTACCAAAATATGTGTTTTTCTTATCCACACACACATCAGTTAATGTGCCAAACAAAAAGTAACTATTTGTGTACAAATCTATGTTGTTCGGACTCTTCAAAAAATGTCAATAGGTGTGTGTCGGACTCCCGATAAGTAAAGTATTGTTGTAGAATCCGTGCAATCAAAAAGTGAAGAGTCCGCGCAACTTTAGGTACAAACTCAAAGAATAAATTAGATTGTTTCTAATATTGAAGGTGTTGCTGTTGGAGGAGGATGGCAAGCACTAGTGGCATACATTAATTTGGCTTGCTACTATGTCATTGGCCTCCCACTTGGATTCCTCTTAGGCTATAAAACAAGTTTAGGAGTTCAGGTAACATCATAAATCTTTTTACTATTATTAATTTAGCTCCGGTTTGACCATAGATTTTACTAACCTGCTCTTTTACTTGATCTCAATTGGACATTTATGGACTTTTATTTTGAATCTGCAAAAGTAGATACCTGAATTTATATAAAGTTGAACAAATAGGCACATTTGCGTCCTATATGGCATTATGCTAATCAGTTTGGGTGTCTCACGTGAATTGGCACGTAGGACGCTATCTACTTGTTCAATTTTATACAAGTTTAAGTGTCTATTTCTGCACGTTCAAAGTTGAAGGGCAACTGAAGTCAAGTCAAAGAACGCATGTGTAATCTTGAACATTGTTTGTTCATGAAATTTGGCCAGTTTTCTAAAAAGTTTCAACTGAGCTAGTTTTTGGATGAAATTTCACGTCTACTCGCGAAACAAATAAATTGCATGTCCAAACATAACTTCATATGCCAAAAATTGTTCAACACAACTTAAAAAACTCACATTTTCAAGTTTCTACTTAATCTATGGTCAAAACTCAAACACTAGCTTGAGTTTGAGTTTAGGAGGGAACTTTGAAATAACGATAAAGTTATTTCGAATAAACTATTGATGTTCGTTTGTGTCCGGATAAATTGTCTACATTACACTAATTTTCGCTTCATTTTATTTTCTCTTTTCTGTAGGGAATATGGATGGGCATGATTTTTGGAACTTTTTTGCAAACAATAATTCTCTGTGTTATAGTATACAAAACCAATTGGAACGAAGAGGTAATTTTATTTTCTTCATTAAGATAGTAATTACATATTTTAGAAGTAACTTTTTATTTTATTTCATTTTTACAAATTTGAAGTAAGGTTTTATTGGTTTTTTTACCAACTATATAATTGTAAAATAATAAAACCATTTTGTTTTTGTTTTTTAATTTCAGGTGGCACAAGCATCAGAAAGAATGAAAAAATGGAGTGGAATATCTGAAGAATCAGATATTAAATAAAATTCATATCAAATTTAGAAAATTATATTATTCAGAATAGAAGATTGACATGAGAAGTCGATGTTTTTGGTATTTAATTGTTTGCGATAGATACATTAAAGATAATTTTAACCTTTTTTATTTTTGTTTCTTTAGGTCTACTAGATGAAAATGTTAATGTAAAGCTAGATTTATTTTCACTTTTTTTTTTTGTTAAATTAAGGGTTAGATATTTTGATTTACAAAAAAATCTTCCTATTCTAAAACAGTTCAATATATTTGATACCATCTCTTGTCCAACTAAATATAGTTCAATTTGAAATATTTTCAAATTTAAATTTTGATCGAAATTGTTGTTACGATATCAAATTTTGAAAAAGATTTTTTACTCTATGCACTATTTAAACGAAGAGGTAATTTTATTTTCTTCATTAAGATAGTAATTACATATTTTAGAAGTAACTTTTTATTTTATTTCATTTTTACAAATTTGAAGTAAGGTTTTATTGGTTTTTTTACCAACTATATAATTGTAAAATAATAAAACCATTTTGTTTTTGTTTTTTAATTTCAGGTGGCACAAGCATCAGAAAGAATGAAAAAATGGAGTGGAATATCTGAAGAATCAGATATTAAATAAAATTCATATCAAATTTAGAAAATTATATTATTCAGAATAGAAGATTGACATGAGAAGTCGATGTTTTTGGTATTTAATTGTTTGCGATAGATACATTAAAGATAATTTTAACCTTTTTTATTTTTGTTTCTTTAGGTCTACTAGATGAAAATGTTAATGTAAAGCTAGATTTATTTTCACTTTTTTTTTTTGTTAAATTAAGGGTTAGATATTTTGATTTACAAAAAAATCTTCCTATTCTAAAACAGTTCAATATATTTGATACCATCTCTTGTCCAACTAAATATAGTTCAATTTGAAATATTTTCAAATTTAAATTTTGATCGAAATTGTTGTTACGATATCAAATTTTGAAAAAGATTTTTTACTCTATGCACTATTTAAACGAAGAGGTAATTTTATTTTCTTCATTAAGATAGTAATTACATATTTTAGAAGTAACTTTTTATTTTATTTCATTTTTACAAATTTGAAGTAAGGTTTTATTGGTTTTTTTACCAACTATATAATTGTAAAATAATAAAACCATTTTGTTTTTGTTTTTTAATTTCAGGTGGCACAAGCATCAGAAAGAATGAAAAAATGGAGTGGAATATCTGAAGAATCAGATATTAAATAAAATTCATATCAAATTTAGAAAATTATATTATTCAGAATAGAAGATTGACATGAGAAGTCGATGTTTTTGGTATTTAATTGTTTGCGATAGATACATTAAAGATAATTTTAACCTTTTTTATTTTTGTTTCTTTAGGTCTACTAGATGAAAATGTTAATGTAAAGCTAGATTTATTTTCACTTTTTTTTTTTGTTAAATTAAGGGTTAGATATTTTGATTTACAAAAAAATCTTCCTATTCTAAAACAGTTCAATATATTTGATACCATCTCTTGTCCAACTAAATATAGTTCAATTTGAAATATTTTCAAATTTAAATTTTGATCGAAATTGTTGTTACGATATCAAATTTTGAAAAAGATTTTTTACTCTATGCACTATTTAAACGAAGAGGTAATTTTATTTTCTTCATTAAGATAGTAATTACATATTTTAGAAGTAACTTTTTATTTTATTTCATTTTTACAAATTTGAAGTAAGGTTTTATTGGTTTTTTTACCAACTATATAATTGTAAAATAATAAAACCATTTTGTTTTTGTTTTTTAATTTCAGGTGGCACAAGCATCAGAAAGAATGAAAAAATGGAGTGGAATATCTGAAGAATCAGATATTAAATAAAATTCATATCAAATTTAGAAAATTATATTATTCAGAATAGAAGATTGACATGAGAAGTCGATGTTTTTGGTATTTAATTGTTTGCGATAGATACATTAAAGATAATTTTAACCTTTTTTATTTTTGTTTCTTTAGGTCTACTAGATGAAAATGTTAATGTAAAGCTAGATTTATTTTCACTTTTTTTTTTTGTTAAATTAAGGGTTAGATATTTTGATTTACAAAAAAATCTTCCTATTCTAAAACAGTTCAATATATTTGATACCATCTCTTGTCCAACTAAATATAGTTCAATTTGAAATATTTTCAAATTTAAATTTTGATCGAAATTGTTGTTACGATATCAAATTTTGAAAAAGATTTTTTACTCTATGCACTATTTAATATTGTATTTTAACGATATATATTTGCTCATGTGGACATAAAAAAATATTGCATAATTATAAATGGTAATGTGTCCACGTGGGCATATATATACCTTTTAAATATAGTATTAAATAGTTTAGAGATAAAAGATCCTCTATAAATTTTGATATCGTAATAATAATTTTGATTAAAGTTAAAATATTTTTCGAGTTCTTTTCTCCTTTTATACTGTAAAGCCACACCTTTATTGTGCAACTTAAAAATCAAATCACTAGTCCTTTTGGTAAGCAAATAGCCAAATTTAAGTCATAGTAAATATAATTTTATTTTTATTTTTATCTTTTTTACTTTTTTAAAATAATAGTAATAAATAAATGGAGATTCACCTATAAGCTCTTAGCTAAATTATCTTTTTTAATATCACTTCTTCAAGATAGAATTTAGAATTGAGAAATTTGTTTCCATGATTATACACTCTTCGTCCTAATTAATATACAATATGAGTTAGTTTAACTGGACACGAAATTTAAGAAAAAAATGAAGATTCTAATACATTATGGTTTAAAATAAGTCATAAATATTTGTGTGACTAAAAATCATTTCATTCAGAGGCGGATTTAGGTCTACGTATGGGGTGCCACGACATCCAATTTTTTGGAAAAAAACGTTGTATACACATGTATATATATATATATAATAATTAAATATATATTACTTTTACCACTCAATGACAATACAACAGAATTGCCAATTTGCAAAGGAGAGGGTTTGCCACCTCATCAACTCGGGCTCAAACCTCAGCAACAACATTTAATTTTTTTTTATTTTTATTTTTTTCTCTCCATTCAATCTTATTTATTACTATTCTTTATTAATTCAAATTGACCGCTTTTCATAATTAATTTTTATTTTTTTACTTTCTCTCACACTAATTATTAATTTATTGATTTGAGTGTAACATGTTTATTTTGTTTTATCAATTAGTGAGTATTAAAATATGAGCGTCAAATAAATATTATTAAGAATATATTTAAATATAGTTTTTAGAAAAAACATAAGTTTCAAATATGTTTTTTTTTTTAATTTAAAGGTTCCTTCGATCTTCACCGACGTTTTTGCTAAGTAAGATGAATAGGCTGAAACTATAATTTTTATTATTTCCCAACTATATATCTCCAACAACACATAAAGTTAATGGAAGATGAATATATTATGTTGATATTATTAGATGGTTTATATAAGCTCAAATTTTAACCTGACTTTTTTGTTCTCAAAATTTCAGCGAATAAGATATTTTATTCCAAAAAAATATAAAAATTGAATTGTTTAGTTATCTTTGATCACATAATATCTAAAAGAAATATTACTATAGGCACATTTAATCGATCTGTAACTCAGAATTAAAGCAATCAGTCATTTTATCTTACTTAAATGTTGTGACATCTCCGACCTTCAAATCTTAGATCCGCCTCTGATTTCATTGAGGATGAATGCACATTTTAAGATTAAATTATTAGTAAATATAAAAATATGTCATTATATTGAAATTAACTAAAAAGGAAAGTAAGTCCTAAGTGGACAAATGAAATAATATATTTTAGTTAAAAACAAAGCACAATAAAATGATAGTTTTCCTCTTCTATTTTTTCCCTTCTTTTTTACGAGAAATGAGATAAATATAAAGCATAAAACGAATAAAAAAGAAGGTTGTAATGATTATTTTTTAACTTGGTTTGAATTTTTTTTCAAGAAGTAGTAGAAATGGTTTCGCCATTTTATTGAACAATTTAAAGATTTTAGAAGTATTTTCATAATTGAATTGATTATTACCGTTTATTGTATTCATTTTTCAATATATTTTTCATTAAATACATTGAATTTATTATATTCAAAAGGTGATATATTAACATTTATTTTTTTAATTGTTCCTTGAGAGATGTGTCATATCGATGTTGTACAAGTGACAATGGACAGAAGGAGTAGTTTCCTTATTTAATTAACACATTAGGAATGATTAATGATCTTGCGGGATTTGCGGTATCAAAGTCTCATTGATCTTGATTTGTGTGTTCGTCTAAAGAGCTATTTTTAATCAATTTTAAATTAGTCAAGACTAATTTCAACGAGCAGACTATTTTCAATCAATATCAAATTTTATTCCACTTTTTAACTAAATCAAACAACGACTTCTTTCTGAATACCAATATAAATTTTACTGACGAAACTTATTAGATTAGTAAGAATGAGATCATATTTTGAAACATATTTTTTATGGGATATTTCGATGGAAGAAAAATTCTTACAATAATTTCATGCAAATTCTATCATATTCCATATAAAAGTACTTTCAAACAAGAAGGTCATTGAATTGAAACTGCTTTTGAAACACAACACCAAAAGAAAGAAAAAAGAAACATCAACGTCATAAACTTGAACAAGTTTATAAATAGTCAAAACGATTTGCTAAATATGTATTTTGAAATTTTATCTCTCCACTAAATATGTCAATTTTCGACAAATTTTTTCATCACTCAAATTTTTGCACGACAATTATTGATTAAACTTATAAAAAATTATAAATTTGAATAGTAACTTAAATTAGAATTCCAAAATTAACTATATATGCACTTTCACCTATTCTGAAGGTCTTTCAAAGAAAACTCCAAACTTGTTACAATTCATAAAAAAATCATAAAAAACTAGTCTAATCTGTTTTAACACGTCTATATAATATAAATTTTGTAATAGACTCTTCAATTATATGAAAACCCTATATACAAATCATTTCCCTATCATACTCCACCCCACCCCACCCCTTCTCTCTTTCTTTTTATAGTTTCTTCGGAAAAGGGTCAAAATTGCCCCTGAACTATGTGAAATAGATCACTTATACCCTCCGTTACACTTTAGGATCAAAAATGCCCCTGCCGTTATCTTAAGAGACCACAATTACCCTTAAGACTTAACAGAAGTGATGTGGCAAGCCACATGGCACTAAATTCTCCACCTAGGCTTGCCAACTAGGATACCCACTAGAAAATTTAACCCAATTCCTAATTCAACCCTACCTATTTTTATTGGATCCAACCCACTAAAATTAAAAGGGAAACATCATTTTCAAATATGCATCCTCCATATAAAACAAGCACGAAAAAAGTTATCAGATGTTTTGATGTGCATAAGATCAGATCAATTTCAGTCACTGACTTCGACGGCTAAAGGTTTCTCAAGGATAGCAACACAAAAAAATGTAAAGGTATTCATTTCATAACAATAACTTAACTGCAGCAAGCAACCATATAATTACTAATCACCTGTCAAATATAAAAAATTTACCCACAACAATACTGGAATTCAAACAACAACAGTTAACACCTAACTAACCCAAAATAGACCAAGAACCTAAACCGAAAACAGGCCAAATAAATATTCATCCTAAACAAAGCTTCCATTCAAAATAAAACAGTCATTTGTGTATTGTTTTCATCCATAACATAACAAAATAAAAATAGTAATGCCATTGTATGCTTGCCATATCATACAAAAACCAATATTTAAGTATCTCAAAAAAGTAAATTAACACAAGCTGGCACATACTTAATACTTTCAACTACCAAGTCTAAATTTGGGATCTTCCATTTGCTTTCTTAGTCTTCAACTTTCCCACCTTCTTCTCTTTTTTCTTTTCCAATTGATTACTAGTCATAGCTTCTTTCCCTTTCCATGTGACTTTAGTGGGTAAGTAAGGTAAGTCAGGCTCACTCACTCCTTTATGATCACCTCTGAAAGTGATCACTCTATTAGCAGATCTTCAAGGATTCAGTACCCCTATTTCTCTCTTCTGTTGGCCAAAACTCAGAAGAGAGCCCAACCGAACCACAGATAGCAAATATTATAAACAAAGATAAATGTCACTTTGTAACAAAAGGGTTTGAAAAAATAATGATGATGTTTCCCTTTTAATTTTAGTGGGTTGGATCCAATAAAAATAGGTAGGGTTGAATTAGAAATTGGGTCAAATTTTCTATATCCTAGTTGGCAAGCCTAGGTAGCGGATTTAGTGCCATGTGGCTTGCCACATCAATTCTGTTAAGTCTTAAGGGTAATTGTGGTCTCTTAAGATAACGACAGGGGCATTTTTGATCCTAAAGTGTAACGGAGGGTATAAGTGATCTATTTCACATAGTTCAGGGGCAATTTTGACCCTTTTCCGTAGTTTCTTTGTTTACTCTTCTCTTTCTTCCTATTTTTAGTGCACAAATTCTATATTTACAAGCAATCTCAAGTTCAAACTTGAGCTAATAAACTCTCCAATATATTCAATAAAAAAAATTAATGAAAGATATGTTCAACCCTTTTTTGATAACCCGTCTTAAAAAACAAGTATACGTATTTTGAAAGTATGCCTCCTCAATGAATATGACAAATTTTCCAAAATTTTTATCAGTTCAGACACAATTTTCGCAATACGTAAATTTATAGTGTCTTTATTTACAAAATTTATAGTGTCTTCAGACACAATTTGAGCCTAAGGTGTATGTCTCATTTTCAACGGCATTGAATCACATCTTTCTATCCTAAAAAACAATAACACGTATTTAAATATTTGCCTCCCCATTAAATATGTTAAACTTTCGACAAATTTTGTATCTTCAAACACGAATTTTGAACATTAATTTATAGAGTATTCATTATCAAATATCAAACCCAAAATTGAGAACACATATTCAACATTTACTTGTTCGTCGAGAAGAGTGGTCCTCAGTGATCTTAGTGCCGAATCCGATGTATATCCATTCGATTCCATTTTGAAAATCTTTGGCTTCCCATTATTTCTCCTTGAACCATAATCATCTTCAAACTTTTTTTTCAGGATTTTGAATTGAATAGTCAAAGTTATTAATTTCTCTTTAATAGAAAAAATTATCATTGTGTTTTTAAGCTAAAGACATATATATTCAAATATATTTTAATCTTATAGTTTTAAACATATTATGTGAAAGTTAAATTTAAAAATTGATTCATAAAAAGAACTATTCTTTAATGTTTCTAAACAAACCGACAAACGACAAATATATTAAACAATATAGTATATTTTTTTGTTTATTAAAATAGACTTAAAATAATTTTATTATCACTAAAGAAAAGTCATTTCGATCTTGGGGCCTAAGACGTATGCCTCATTTCAAAAAATTTCTTCAAAAATTGAAATTGAATGTTCAAAGTTATTAATTTCTCTTTAATAAAAAAATTATTGTTATGGTTTTAAGCTAAAGTATATATATATATATATATAAACATTTTTTAATCTTATGGCGTTAAACATATTATTTAGAAGTTAAATTTAAAAATTGATCCATAAAAAGAAACATTATTTAATGTTTCGAAATAAACTGAAAAAGACAAATATATTAAACAATATTGTATATATATTTGTTGTTAACATAGACTTAAAATTATTTTATTATTGCTAAAAAAATAGTCATTCCGATCATGGGGCCTAATGCATATGCCTCATTTTTAAAGGCATCGACTCACATGTGCCCATCCTAAAAAACAAGGGAAAATTACGCAACAAAACAAACTTATACTATTTAATACTCATCATAGCTATAGTTTGTTATAATTACCATTTGCGACTAACATTATACATTAATCACATCGGCTGATTTCGAATTTGTATAATTAGTCACGTTTGTATATCTATAATTCGCTAGAACATACAAATACATAATATACAATTATTTAACCTATATACATATACAATTCATCTCTCTCTCACTCTCTATCCTCTCTCGCTCACCTCTCTCATCCCTCTCTCAATTCTCTCGCCTCTCTTCTCCCTCTCCAATCTCGCTTGCCTATATAAAAATGCATATGTATAATATACAAGTATATACAATTATATACATATAAAATTCACCTCTCTTCCACTCTCTACCCTCTCTCGCTCGCCTCTCTCCTCCCTTTATCGATCTTGTTTGTCTCTCTCCTCCCTCTCCCAGTCTCACTCGCCTCTCCTCCCTCTTCCAATCTCTTTTGCCATATATACAAATGAATATATATAATATACAATTATCTAACCAATATACATATACAATTCACCTTTCTCCCACTATTTTCCCCTCTCTCTTGCCTCTCTCCTTTCTCTCCCAATATCGCTCGCCTCTCTCCTTCTTATAACATATAGTTACAAATTGTAATTATCAAACTATAACTATGGAGTGTTATTAATTATTTTTAAATGGCTATATGTGAAAGTAGCCCAAAAAACAATAACAAGTATTCTAAAAGTTTGCCTCCCCATTAAATATGTCAAACTTTTGACAAATTTTGTATCTTCAAACACGAATTTTGCACGTTAACTTATAATATCTACACTTTAAAAAAATTCTAAACTTAAGTCGTAACTTAAATGAAAATTCCAAAATCGACTATATGTGCACTTTTATCCAATTTGAAGGTCTTTCAAAGAAAACGTTAAATTTGTTAAAGCCCATAAAAATATCGTATTAAATTGGTCCAACTCATTCTGACAATTCTATACAATATAAAATCATAGTTTTACTTTAGTATTCCTAGAAAAAACTTTATATATAAAATCAATCCCTTACCCAATTTGAAGGTATTTCAAAGAAAACAATAAGCCTGTTAAAGCCCCTAAAAGTAAATTCTAGTACCTTTATTATCACTTTGAAAAATCCTAATATACAAATCATTCCCCTTCTCTACTCTACCCCTTATTTTATTTTTTTCTTTGTTTACTTCTTTTTTTCTTCCTATTTTTAGTGCACAAATTTTATATTTAGAAATTCAAAGCATAAACTTGAGCTATTTAAATCCTGGTTGATAAAATTATCTTCAAATATAATAACATTCATCTTAAAAATTCACCTCCCCACTAATATATCAAATTTTGTATCTTCAAACACATATTTAGCACGTTAATTTATGATATCTACACTTATAAAATTTATAAACTTAAGTCGTAAATTAAATGGAAATCTCAAAATCGACAATATATACACTTTTACCTTATTTGAAGATCTTTCAAAGAAAACATCAAACATGTTAAAGCCCATTAAAGTATTGTATGGAATCGATCCAACCTATTTTGACAACTTTATATAGTACAAAATCCTAATTAGCTCTAATATCCCTAGAAAACCTCTCATATACAAATCATTATCCTATCCAATTTGAAGACATTTCAAAGAAAATGATAAATCTGTTAAACCCATAAAAATATCATATCGTATCTGTCCAACCATTTTGACGATTTTATATATTACGAAATCCTAGTTATCTCTATTATCACTTGAAAAAACCTAATATACAAATTTTAAAATTTTGAGATATTTTAGATATTTAAATATGTCAATCTTTCGACAAATTTTTCATGCAAATTTTTGCACATCAACTATTAAGTAAATTTACAAAATAATTTAACTTAATTCGTTACTTAAATTGGGATCTCAAAATCAACTATTTGACACTTTCACATATTCAGAAGGCATTTCAAAGAAAATATTTAATCCGTTACAGCTCATGAGAATATCGTATTGAACTGATCTAATCCATTTTAACACATCTATAATATAAAATTCTAATAGAATCTACCTGAAAACCTTGTATACAAATCGTTCCCCTTCTCTCTTTCTTTTTATTTTTTTTCTCTGTGTACTCTTCTTTTTTCTATCTATTTATAGTTCACAAATCTTAGATCTACGAGCAATCTCAAGCACAAACTTGAGCTATTTAATCTCCTCTATGTTTGATAAAATTATTGAGAGACATGTTCAATTATTTTTTGTAAATCAATCTTTAAAATAACTACACGTATTTTGAAAGTTCGTCTTCATTTGCACGTCAATTTATAATGTCTACACTTACAAAAAATTCTAAATTCAAGTCATAACTTAATTGGAAATTTCAAAATCGACTATACGTGCAATTTTACCCAATTAAGTTGAATGTCTTTTAAAGAAAATGTCAAGCTATTAAAAACCCATGAAAGTATCGTATTAAATCGGTCCAATCCATTTTTACAACTCCTATTATAATACCAAATTCTAATTTAATTTTAGTTTTTCTAGAAAAACCTTAATATACAGACCATTCCACCACCCAATTGAAAGGTCCTTCAAAGAAAACGATAAACATGTTAAAGCCCATAAAAATATCGAATCGAATCAATCCAACTCATTTTGACAGCTCTATACATTACAAAATCCTAGTTAGCTATAATATCACTTGAATAACCTAATATACAAATCATTCTTCTACAATACCCTACCCGTTCTCTTTTTTCTATTTTTTTACTTATTTTTTTCTTCCTATTTTTAGTGCCACAAATCTTAGATCTACAAGAAATTCAAACTTTGAAGGCATTTCTAAAAAAATCGTCAAGCTAGTTAAAGTTCATGAAAGTATTGTATCGAATCAATCCAACCCATTTGAACAACTCTATATAATACAAAATCACATTTAACTTTAGTATTTTTAGAAAAATCATATTATAAATCATTTCCCACCCAATTTGAAGGCCTTTAGAAAATAATAAGCTTGTTAAAGCCCATAAAAATATCGAATCAAATCATTATATATTACAAAATCCTTGTTATCGCTATTATTACTTGAAAATCCCTAATACACAAAGCATTCCCCTACTCCACCGACCCCTTTTCTTTCTCTCTTTACTCTCTCTTTGTTTATTTTTTCTTCTTCTTATTTTTAGTGCACAAATCTTAGATATACTTAAATCTAAAAAACACAACGTATTTTGATAAAATTATTCAAAGACATGCTCAACCCATTTTTGTTAATCATCTTCAAAAACACAACGTATTTTGAAAATTTATCTCCCGCTAAATATGTCAAATTTTTGATACATTTTATATTTTCAGACACGAATTTTGCACGTAAACTTGTATTATTTACACTTACAAAAATTTCTAAACTTAAGTCGCAACTTAAATGAAAATTCCAAAAATGACTATATGTGCACATTTATCCAATTTGAAGATTTTTCAAATAAAATGTCAAGTATATTAAAAATCATTTGACAACTCGATATAATATAAAATCCTAGTTAAATTTAGTATCCCTAAAAAAGTCCTAATATACAAATCATTTTCATATCCAAAAGAACTGATAAGTCCGTCAAAGCTCATAAAATTATCGTATTAAATGTGTCCAATCTATTTTAACGGCTCTATATATTATAAAATTCTAGTTATCACTTGACAAATTGTAATACAAATCATTCCCTTTCTCCACTCACCCATTTTCTCTCTCTATTTACTCTTTTTTTCTTCCTATTTTGATTGCACAAATCTTAGATCTACGAGCAATCACAAGCACAACCGAGCTATTTAAATCTTCTTTGTGGTTGATAACAATTATCACAAGCACAAATGAGCTATTTAAATATTCCATATGTTTGATAAAAATTATTAAGAAACATGTTCAACCTTTTTTTGTTAATACATCTTTAAAAACAACACGTATTTTGAAAGTTGACCTCCCCGCTAAATATGCCAAACTTTTGATAAATTTTGTATCTTCAAACACAAATTTCGCATGTCAATTTATAGTATCTATACTTGCCAAAAATTCTAAACTTAAGTCGTAACTTGAATAAAAATTCCAAAGGAAATTCCAAAATCGACTATGTGCACTTTTACCCCAACCAAACTTTCGATAAATTTTGTATCTTCAAACACAAATTTTGCACGTCAATTTATAGAATCTACACTTGCAAAAATTTCTAAACGTAAGTCGTAACTTTAATGGAAAATCCAAAATTGACTAAATGTACACGTTTACCCTATTTGAAGGCATTTTAAAGAAAACGCCAAGCTTCATAAAGCACATGAAATTATCATATTGAATCGGTCCAACCAATTTGATAATTATATATAATATAAAATCCTAGTTAATTCTAGTATCCCTAGAAAAATCTTAATATTCAAATCATTCTTCTACTCAATATGATGGTCTTTTAAAGAAACGGTAAGCCTGTTAAAGCCCATTAAAGTGTCATAAAGCTCATAAAAGTATCATATCGATTCAGTAGTATTATATCGACTCGGTCCAATCCAGTTAGCTTTATTATCAATTGAAAAATCCTAATATACAAATCATTCACTACCCTACTCCGCCCCCACCCTATACTAAATTAATTAATTAACTCTAGTATCCTTAGAAAAAACTTAATATACAAATTATTCTCCTACCTAATCGGAAGGTCTTTCAAAAATTATTCACCTACCCATCGGAAGGTCTTTCAAAGAAAACGATAAGAATGTTAAAGTCCATAAAATTATAGTATAAAATCGATCCAATCTATATTGACAACTCTATATATTACAATATACTAGTTACCACTTTTATCACTTGAATAACCTTAATATATAAATCATTCCTTTACCCTACTCTACCCTACCCATTCTTCTTTTTTCTTTGTCTACTTCTGTTTTTCTTCCTATTTTTAGTGCACAGATCTTTTATAGCACAAATTTGAGCTAATAAAACGTATTTTGAAAGTTTGCCTCTCCATTAAATATGTCAAATTTGCAATAAATTTTGTGTGTCTAAGCACAGATTTTGCACGTCAATTTCTAGCGTCTACACTTATGTAAGTTCCAAAACTTAAGTCGTAATTTAAATGGAAATTTTTAAAATCGATTGTATGTGCACATTTATCCAATTTTAAGACATTTCAAAGAAAATCAAGCCTATTAAAGCTCATGAAAGTATCGCATTGAATCGGTCCAACCTATTTTGACAACTCTATATAATATAAAATTCTAGTTAACTTTAGTATTTCTAAAAAAATATCCTAATATACAAATCATTTTTCTATCCAATTTGAAGATCTTTGAAAGAAAATTATAAGCCCGCTAAAGCCCATAAATGTATTGTATTAAATCGGTCCAACTCATTTTGAAGACTCTATATACTATCAAATCCTAGTTACCGCTATTATCACTTGACAAATCATTATACAAACTCATTCCCCTTTTCCACCCACCCTTTTTTCTCTCTCTCTCTTCTCTCTTTGTTTACTAGTGCACAAATCTTAGATGTACGAGCAATCACAAGCACTAATGAGGTATTTAAATATATCCTATGTTTGATAAAAATTATTGAGAGATAAGTTCAACCCTTTTTTGCTAATCCGTCTTTAAAAATAACATGTATTCTGAAAGTTTGTCTCCCCACTAAATATGCCAAACTTTTGATAAATTTTGTATCTTCAAACACAAATTTTGCACGTTAATTAATAATATCTATACTTAATTTTTTTTTTTAACTTAAGTCGTAACTTAAATGAAAATTCCAAATCAACTATATGACACACTTTACCCAAGCCAAACTTTTGACAAATTTATATGTCTTCAAACACAAAATTTGCACGTCAATTTATGGTATCTATACTTACAAAAATTTCTAAATTTGAGTTGTAACTAAAATGTCAAATTCAAAAGAAAATTCCAAAATCGACTATATGTACACTTTTATCCAATTTGAAGGTCTTTCAAGAAAACGTTAAGTCTGTTAAAGCCCATGAAAGTACCTTATCAAATTGGTCCAACCCATTTGACTACTCTATATAATACAAAATCCAAGTTAATTCTAGTATATCTAGAGAAATCTACTTATACAAATCGTTCTCCTACCCAATCTGAAGGTCTTTTTAAGAAAACGGTAAATCTGTTAAAGCCTATAAAAGTGTCATAAAGCCCATAAAAGAATCATATCGACTCGATAGTATAAGCCCAAAAAAATACCATATCGACTCAATCCGACCCAGTTAGCTCTATTATTAATTAAAAAACCCTAATATATAAATCATTCGCCTACCCTACTCCGCCCCATCCCTTTCTCTCTTTGTTTACTCTTTTATTTTTCTTCCTTTTTAGTGCATAAATTTTAGATCTACAAGCAAACCCCAAATCATTATCTTTAAGGGTTACAAACAAAACTTTGTGAAAGGAAAAAAAAAAAAAACTTAGAGAAACCAAAGGACCAAGAAAAAAAGAAGAGAAGAAAAAAGAAACAAAAGGTCATCCTCAGCCCCTCAACTTCTTCCAATTACTGGTATTTCTCTCTGTATTTTAAAGATTTTTCTACAGAGTATTTTTCCTATTCAAGAATTCGAAAATCAACCTACCCCCACCCCTACTCAGACCCCCACCCCCACTCTACCCCACCCCCAACTCCGTTTTCCCTCTTGAAGTTGTAAAATTTGGATACCTTTTAGGGTCAAAAACTTTTGGCGCCTAAAAATGGCGAAAATTAATTGATGCTCATGAACTTCCATTTTGTTCAAAAGATGGTAACACTTGTTTACTTGTAAGGGTTTTTGTTTTCTTGTTCTTTTTTCGTGTTAGTGTGATAAAAAAGAGATTTTTATAGGTTTTGGATTTGCAAAATGACAGGTTGGTCGAAGAGAGTTGATGGGTTGGGTTTAGAGAGTTTCAGGTCAGTGGAAAATGTTTCGAAGCTTGATAGTATTCTTGTTAATCGTTTATTAAAAGAGGTTAATGGGTGTTTGTGTTTTAGGCCATTTCCTCCTATGCTCGGTGATGGGAAGGCGGTGGATTTGTGCAAGCTGTTCTTGGTTGTGAGGGAGAAGGGTGGGTACGAAAGGGTTTGTGCAAGTCGGTCTTGGGGTGTTGTTGCTGTAGAGTGTGGGTTTGATTTAACATCTGGTTCGGCTTTGAAGTTGGTGTATGTTAAGTACTTGGATGCATTGAACAGAGCAATGGTGAAACTTGAGCAACCCGATAATGAAAAGAGTGAGGTTAAGAAGAGTGCTTTGGGTTTTAGTGCTGTTCGGATGGACCTTGAGCTGGATTTGAAGGGGGTTTTGATGGAAATTTCTGATGAAAAGAAGAAAGACGAGGAATGTGGGAAGATGGAGTTTGATCCTGCAGGTGATGGAAAGTTGAGCGATCATATTGAGGTTCAGGATTTTGTTGAAAAGCGAAGTTTGGACGATAGTGTTTGTGATTCCAAGGGGATTGATGAAAAATTTAGGGTTGTTTATGCTGAAGAAGATTCAAAGTTTGTGAATCAAAACGGAGATGATCAGCTTGATACAAATGACAATAGGCTAATGAAGTTAAGTGAGGATGAGGACGATTGCAATATTAGGAAGAGGAAGTATAGTGATGGAAAGATGAGCGTCGATTATAATGAAAAACATCTGAAGATTGATGATGGAAATGGAGATGTTCAGGGTGGCACAGATGACATTGGCCTAAAAAAGTTTAGCGGGGATAAGGAAGATAGCATTACTAGGAAGATGAAGCGAGAGTCTAACTTGGACATGCTTAAGTGGGTTACTGAACTTGCGAAGGATCCATGTGATCCTGCCATTGGGCAGCTGCCTGAAAAATCTAAGTGGAAGTCTTATGGGAATGAGGTTGTTTGGAAGAAGATTCTTTTGTTACGAGATGAAATGCTTTTGAAAGGGAATGTGGATACAAGTACTCAAAACTCCATATGGCAGGTACTTCATTCTCCTATATATTGAAACTCCAAATTGTTTCCTCAACATCTCTTATTGTGATTTACCAGATAAAGTATTTCATGTATGTAGCTCCTGTGGAATGTCAGCTGCATTTTAATAAGTTGATGACATGACATTGTAGTTGAGAGGGGGCATCTCCGTTTGACCTTTATGCATCATATAACTTATCTTTATCCATATCTGTCGCATTTTGCTCAATATTTCTTCTTGATTATTAGAAATGTTTTCAAATGATTACACTTGGGGGGGGGGGGGGGGGTATGCAACAGTTGAAGAGCAAGGTTGGGTCTGACTAAGGATTTCTGGATTTTTGGGGAAGTTGAAATATAGCAGGGGTCAAGGCAGTGAAAAATCCATGAGTTTTAGAAATCATCTTTAATCCATTATTTTATTAGTTATAATTTTAAGGGGTCGTTTGGTAGGCCGCATTAAAATAAATAATCCATGTATTATAGATGGTATTATTTAATACTACATTTGGTAGGAAATTGGGTCTATGTATAACTAATCCATGGATTAGTTATACCTCCTACATGGTATTATATGATGTATTACTAATACCTTCTATTTGGAGGTATTAGCAATACATGGGATATAATACCATGGGATAAGTCACCTAAAGACAAAAATATCCCTCAAAATATTTTATTATTTGTTATTTTCTTGATTTTATGTTTTATGGTTGTGCAAGTAAATTTATTTAAATAAATTAACTAGCACAACCATAAAACATAAAATCAAGAAAATAAATACATAATTAAATGTTTGTGCGGTTTTCTAATATTTTGTATTTTCAACAATTTATAACATCGAATGCATACAAAAATTACAACTTGCAATTTTATTCGTAAATTTAGATTGTTTATTCAATTTTACTATTGTTTACCGTCTTTTCAATTTTAAAAGTTGATAGTTTATCTTTTTTTAAATTGAAAATTGACATTTGTAAGTGATCAATTTAATAAGATGACAATTATTTATCCTCAAATAATTTAAGAAAAAAAGGTAAACATGACGATAAAATTGTTCTTTTCTTAGCTAGTTAGAAGGTCATAAAAAAATATTATCCGGCAATTATTTACCTTAAGCCAATTGCATAAGAATTTAAGGGTATAATTGGAAAGAAGTTTTTTATAAAGTTTTAATCCAAACATAAGATGAGGTCGAAAACAATGAACCAAACACTTGATAAAAATAATCCCTGTATTACTAATCCCTGCACTATTAATCCCTGCATTACTAATCCCAGCATTACTAATCCCTGCATTATCAATCTTTGTACCAAACGACCCCTAAAAGTTCAATAATGCCTCGAATACGGAAGGTTCTATTACACAAAGTAAGGTTCATATGAATAACTTTTCCTTGACTTTCAGGGTCAAATTGGCCTTTCAACAATGCATCTTTAATTTTCTATGTTACATGATTAAGTGACAAAATAGCTGTTATTCAGTCTGTTCCAATTCATTACATGTTTGAAAAGAAGAGTTGAAAATGTGAACTGTTTAATATTTATCGAGAAACATGTGTAATATTTTCAAATTTGTGTCGTGGAATAGTAGAATAGATGATAATTTTTTATTAAGAAGAATATTAGGCTTGTAAACTTAGTGTTTTTTAAATTGTACCAATACTTCTCATTCAAAATGGACAACATTCTGGTACAACTCAAAGGAAAGTATGACAAATATTTCAGTACAGGACTGCAATATAGAAGTACAGATGAGTTATAATTTCCAAATGACATGTATTTTTCAAAGTCTGTTCAACTATTAAAAGGGCATTAGTATAGTTTTTAGGAGTAGGAAGTACATATTTTCAGACTCAAATTTGAAAAGCTCAAGTTAGTATGTATTCAATTTGTCATGTTTAGATTGTGAGGAATTTAGAAAAAAATTGGACATTGCTTGAATGTGATTATATCAGAGTTTATTTGTTCAACCGCTCCATTCAGCTTTCCTTTTTCCAGGGGGTATTGTGAACAGGGGGAGAGGAACTTCTGATGAGAAAGCTCAAGAAAGTGGATGTATGGTGTGAAACATGATAATTTGTTTTCTTCTCTACTGACATTGACTCAGTTAGAATGATAAATGCTAGAATAGTATCCATTTTGAATAGGAGTTAACATGTCATTTCTCATTAGTGTGTTTAGGAACTTGTCAATATGCTCAATATTCTAATATGAGCCCTTTCTACTAAATATATGGATGGTAGATCATTTTCTTCTAAACTGAGAACCAGTGAAATGCCTAGTCTAAAATCTACACTTTTGGTCCCCATTAATATGGTTTCACTACTTTTGGTTTCTCCAAGTGTAAGATGAGCAGACATTTCTTGGAAGATTCTTCAACTTGAAGAGATTCAAGAGGTTCTAATAGGATGCTGAGTTGAAAAGTTTTCGTAATTGTGATGCTGCAAAGTGGCGTTCTTTAAGTGTATGATTTGACATATTTTAGGGTATTGCTTAAAAATGTCAGCAAATTTGGATGGCTGGAGTTTGCTTTCTAGATTGTTTAGTATCATATTCCGGAATGACCATGCCATATTTGATGTTTTGAAGACGTGTTCTTAGTAAAAGTAAGGCATGTTGGATCCTTGTACGCCTTCTGTTTACCAATTCAATTATTCTCCTTAAATGGCTAAACAATTTTTTCCCTGATCTGAAATACTTCATTCAAATTTCCATCCGGAAATGCTAATTATCTGTTTCCATTTTCCATTTTTGTGTAGCATGCTTTATATTCATAATTAATGGACTTTCACAGTATCCAATGTGTTACAGCATATACATCTGGAGAGAGTTCTGTGCTTCCAATTGTGAACCCTTTTTATGCAGTGTGCCTCTTATGCTAGATAAGTTGCTAATTCAGTAACCAAGTAGCATTCCTTGGTTTATTCAGCATTTTTATCAATCTTAAAATGTGATAGTTCACAGTATGAAGAACTCAAAGCTCTAGTGTGATCTCTTTTGAACCTTTGGACCATTTGTATCTTACTCCAGCTTTCAAACTTTTCTAGTCAATCATGATGATACAAACATTTAGGCTCTGTTGAAGATTGTTAATTTACTCATGTTCTGGCTTGGTTTAATTCAAGTTTTCTTTTGCATTGTAGCAAAAACAGAAAATGCATCCATCTATGTATGATGATAATAGTGGGTCTGAGCAGCTAAGGTGCAGCCAAAGGGTCCAATCTGCGAAAGATTCTTCGAAAAAATCAGGTTCTCATATTGATGCAACTCTGATAGACAGACCTACTGACTCTTCTGCAGAGTCGGGAGTTTGGTGGAACCGCCGGCGTAAGAAAATAGCATCAATTGGGTCGGAGTTCCAAGCAGATATTCCAGTGTGGAATAAGGACATCTATGAATCTGACTCTAAATGGTTGGGCACCCGAATCTGGCCACTGGATAAAAATGAACAGCACAGAATATTAATTGAAAGAGATCCTGCTGGGAAAGGAAGGGATGATACATGTGGTTGTGAATATGCTGGTTCTTATGACTGCATTAGGTTTCACCTATCTGAGAAGAGAAAGAAGCTTGAAGTTGAGCTAGGATCCGCCTTTTATCACTGGAAATTTGACTGCATGGGTGAAAAGGTTGCACTCTCTTGGACATCAAACGACAAACAGAAATTCCATGATATAGCAAAGTCGATCCCTTTGTCTGAGGATGAGAGTTTCAGTTACTGGCCTGACCTTTTTAAGTTCTTCCCTCACAAAAGCAGAGAATCTTTGGTAAGCTACTATTTCAATGTCTACAATCTACACCGCATAGGTCAGCAGAATAGGTTGAATACAAGTTACGTTGACAGTGATGATGATGAATCAGGGTGTGGACCTAGGTCTATTTCTTTTGGGCGGGATCCTAAGTCCTCCATCTCTTGTTCCCCGAAGAAAGCACGTCTAGATTCCATATAGTAACAACAGGTTGGTTGATGGATGGATGGATGGATTAACATCAATGGCTTTTGTTCAGAAATGTAAATTCGCGGAGTCTCTTGTTCTCTTTTACATCAGCAATATTTTTGGGTCGGTGGATACAATGGGTTTAAGGGGGGGGGGGGGTTTACAGATATCAATTTTTGTTCTGCATTTCTCAATGTATACAGTTTATACTCCCTTTTGGAATTAGCAGTGCTTGAATCAAAGAAACAAGACTTCTAAGAACACAAATTTTCATCTAGCAGCAAAGTCTCTGAGATTATATATCAATATATACATGCTGCTCTTTACTAAAGTTACCATTGTTCTTTGTTTGATGAGTTTCTTTTCTACTAGTTATGTTATAAACCTCTAAAATTGGTGAGCTTTTGAATGGTACTTAGGGCCCGTTTGGCCATAGATTTTGCAAGTAAAATTTGGAGAAAAACTTGGCAAATTTTGTTTGTCCATACACTTTCTCATTATTTGGCAAACTTTTTTGGCAAATTTTCCAAATTCCCAAATACTAGAAAAAACTAGTATTTGGGCCAAATTTCATTATTTGGAAAGTTTTAAAATTCAATTTTTACACCTAACTTTTATATTTTACAAAAACAATCTATTTATTGACACCAACCAATTCAATTAGCTCCCCATATGCCAACTAACTCAATTAATATACTTTTCTATTATACTAGTAAAATATAGCTCGTGATGTGCACGAGGCCAATAATATTTGTGAAATATTTAAGATATTTAACATGACTTAAATTTTTTTCTTTAAAATTTATATATATTGACAATGAAATTAACTTAATTTAAGTAATTTGAGTAGAGTTTATTTACTTAATTAATGTTATTATAAAGTATGGAAGTAAGTAAAATAATTAATTGTAGAGGGGGTCGGAAAACATAATGAAATAAGTTAAAATTTAATAATTAATTATATTATGGAATTAAAATAATCCATTAGTAAGTTTATTAGAAAATATTAAAGTAAGTAAAATGAAACATTGTCATTTGATAATAATAATAATAGTAATAATAATAGTAATAACAATTTTATACTTTAGTAAGTAATTAGTAAGTTTTATTAGAAAGTATTAAGTTAAGTAAAATAATAAACGGGTGGGTAAACATATTAAAATACGTAAAAAATTTAAAATTATTTCTGTTAAGAAATTAAAATAAGTCGTTAGTAAGTTTTATTAGGAAATATTGAAGTAAGTAAAATGAAATATTATTATTTCATAATAATGACAATTTTCTATAAATATTTACAACAGAAAGGATAGAAATTGGCATTATAAGTCAATAAGCAAGCACATTGACGAAGAACTAAACGTCAGAGCTAAAAAGGATTCTATAATTGCGAAAAAATTGTATATGGGAAATGCAAGCTCATCGAGAAGAGATTGTTCATAAAATATGGGAAGATTATATTAAAGAATAGTTTGAACTCTTTCAGATTATAAGGCATAGGTTCTTCAGGGATTGCAATATTTATTTCCTTCTGTTTTCTTCTATTTTTTTTCGAATTTATATTAATTGTATTTTCATTATCATGATTTGTACCAAGACTTTTTCACTATACAAATGTTTACTGTAATGATGCTTGTTGATTTGTTACGGAAGTCATGAATCTTGTTACGTGAGATTTCTATTTTGCTATGTAATATAAATTTATGGTTAGTTTTGATAGTTTTAAAAACTTATGGGTATAAATCATATTTTTTTAAAAAATGAAATATGTTTCCCAAATTCTATGGCCAAACACATGGTGAAATTTTACCCAAATCTTTATCCAAATAATATTTGCCAAAAATATTTGAATATCTATGGCCAAAGCTTATTGTGTATTTCAGACCAATTGCTGTATACTCTTCAGGTTTATTTGGTACGTGAGATGTGATAGACAAAGATATCCAATGGGATTAACATTTAGCATAGCTAATCGGGATCATTTTAGTATGTTCCATGAGATTGTTATCTCTTATCCTACCAACCAAACGTAGGATAAAATAATCTCATGTTTTATACTATCTCATCCCGCACGCCAAATGAACCCTTCCTATTTCAAAGTTGTCCTTGAATTACTTTTTTGAGTTAAATTGTTGATAGAAATCACTTTTGAATTATAATTATAGGTCCACACCAAATAATTCACTTTTGAAAAATAAAAGGTTTAATAATGCAGTATACAAAGAATATAGAGGACGGTGTTGTTTTATTCTTCTGTTAGCTAATTTGACAGTTTATGTCAGTGGTTGGAATCCTCTTTGGATTGACACTCGAAACTAGAGTTCTAATTACGAATTTGATCGAAGGATTTTTTTTTTTTAAATGTAATATTATATTGTCATCTCTTAATTTTATTTTTCTTTAGGTCTCAATCAGTTGAATTGACCTTTGTATTTGATAGGAACTGAGAAAAGGAAACTTTGGTTCAAATTAAATAAATAGGTGACAAATGAAAGTTGTCCTATTCAATTAAACAAAATAGAAACTATAGGTTATATATATTATAGTGCTTAAAAATTGTCCACTCAACGTAATGGCAGCCATATACATTTTCCTAATTTAATTAAAGGAATCCCTAAATGTCGACATTCCACAAAATAAAAATAATAAAAGTGTAAGGCTTTACACACTTCCATAATGTGATTCATTGAACAAAAACATATTTATTTGATCAAATATTATGGGTTCTTTCTAAATGTTACTCTTATGATATTTTCAAACTCACAAATTTTAAAGGTTTTATAATTGTTTAAATATTCTAATATAAGATCGTACTTTTGAAATAATTATTTTTAAAAAAGATTTTATCAAGTTACGTTATATAAATTGAAACGAGCGGAGTAGTACATTTTGTTTGTTTGCTAGGCCATTTTCAATTATTTTCTCTCTCTCAATTATGAGAAGAGTTAGCATTTGAAGCACTTATTTGTGATAAGTTCCTTCCATTTCAAAGATATCAATTATGTATTTTATTGACTTATTCCATAAAACTATTAACCTTGTTTTACTCTACTTTTTATTTAATAGTATTTATAATAATTTGGTTGTGAATATTCTCAATCTAAATATTATGACTTAATATTTAAGAAAAGCTAATATACTTGTCTAAATAAACTAAATTTATTTAATTTCAAATCATTATTATCGCTATTTTTATGAAATCAAGTCTTTTTTTTAAACTCTCATATTTTAACGATATTACCAATAGAAATATTATCACTCGCCACATTATTGCACCCCATTTAGAACTTCTACTAAGAATAAAATTAATTTTCTAATAACTCCACACATCTCCTTAAATTTTCTTAATTACCTCATAATGGATTAAAGTTGTCAAGAAAAAATTATTGGGGAAATCTAGTTATCAAGATTTTGCAAGATAAAGATTATGAAAATTTTGAATAATATGAGGGGAAATGTGGATAGGATTAGAGATGGTAGGTGACAAAAAGCAGATATATGAAGAATCTTGAAAGATGCAGATTTCTTAATTATGATAAATTATAAATATAGTACCTCCCCATATTAAAATAAGTATCATTCTAATAAAATAATGCATTTAACTAAAAAAATATCATTTCAAAATTTTAAATAAAAATGAATATGTTTTTTCAATTATGCTCTTATATTGAAGAACTATTTAATGATCATAAAATGCATTAAAACTATGATTAGTCATCTCGTAAACAGAGATTTTAAATTTAAGTCTAAATATGATAAAAAAAAATTAGTGGAATTTTTTTTTTTTTAATGAAATATTATATAACATAAATTTAAATTAATTAAACTGTACACTTATTTTGAAACTAAAAAAATAATACATTTACTCTAATATTTTATGGGACAAATGACTTTATCATTATTATCTCTACTTCCTTCTTCCCCTCTCTCTCTCTCTCTCTTGTCTGAACATTTTTAGTATTACAAAGAACTCTTTTTTTTTTCTTCCTCTCTCTCTCTCTCTAGAATCATCCAAAAGAAGAAAGCAACCATGTCTTCTCCAAGCAAACGCCGTGAAATGGACCTCATGAAACTGTGAATCTTTAATCATTTCTTGTTAAAAATTTGATCTTTTTTTGTTCTTGTTAAGTTTGAGTTAGTATTTTGTTTCTTTCTTTTGATTCTATATTTATTTTGTTTGTTTAAATTAGAATGATGAGCGATTACAAGGTTGAGATGATTAATGATGGCATGCAAGAGTTTTATGTGCATTTCCATGGACCTACTGAAAGTAATCTTCTTTACCTTTATTCTCAATCTTGTTTTTTTTTGGCCTTTGTATTAAAGCTTTTAGCTTTTTGAGCTTTTTCTTTAAGAGGGTCTTTGTTGTTTTTGATTATTGATTGAGTTTATTTGAGTTATCCTCTGATGGTGTTTTCTTTTGGTGGGGTTTTGTTTTTTGATCAAGATTCTTTAAGGGGTATGAGGAAAAGAGTGGAAATTAACTTGGGTAGAATGTATACCCCAGAATCAAGATTTTGTAAAATCTTTTGCTTCTATTTGCCCTCTATTTGTGAAATTGAATTAGGAAATTGCCATTAAAATTCATTAAGGCTGCTTGGGTATGTCTGGAATTCCTTTGGGTCTTAAAGTAGAATAGATAAAGCCTAAAGGAGTCATCTTTTGGCTCTCTAGTTAGTAGTTTTGCTTATATCTGCTTATTGTCTCTTCACCAATGGATCTTCAAGTTACGTCTTGCTTTAAGTGGAAATCAATTTGAAAGACTTTTTTTGGGGTGGGGTGTTTTGCTCAACTTGTTTGGGACTGAAGCGTAGTAGCAGTGTTTGTTGTTGTTGTTGAGGTGGGTAGTTTTCTTCGGCTTCTGCTCATACTGATGGTGTTTTTGGCAGGTCCGTATCATGGCGGTGTGTGGAAAATAAGGGTGGAACTTCCTGATGCTTACCCATATAAATCTCCATCCATTGGTTTTATTAATAAAATCTACCACCCAAATGTTGATGAGATGTAAGTGCTGATACCGGTATAAGTAAAGGAAATTTAATCATTCTTGTTTTCTTTAACGAAGGTCTAACATTTTACAAATAATCATTTTTCAGGTCTGGCTCAGTTTGTTTAGATGTTATCAATCAGACTTGGAGTCCCATGTTTGGTAATTAGAAATTACAGCACCAATAAATCATAATTCTGTACTTGAAAATTTTTACTTACTTGTCTAGTAATATCATTATGAGTAAGTTATATAAGTATTAAACAACCTTGCAGATTTGGTAAATGTGTTTGAAGTGTTTCTTCCACAACTTCTCTTGTATCCAAATCCATCAGACCCATTGAATGGAGAGGCTGCTGCCCTTATGATGCGAGACCGGGCTTCCTATGAACTAAGAGTTAAAGGTATTGACTCATTCTAATGCCTTTATATTACTCACTTAAATCAATTGCAGGTTCAAGGTACTAACCATAAGCATTCTGTTATAGACAGTGTGTTCTATAATTAAACTGTGTTTACCTTTTCAAGTTTAGAGTAAGTTCTAATGAGGTGTCCTCATTCGTTAGAAAATATATGTTTTAAGCTGTTAAATGCCATCTAGTAATGCACCAATTATCGGCTTAAGATCTCGCTTCACCTTCTTCCCAGACAAGAAGCAATCTTGGTGGGTAAAAGTAAAGTGTGACCAGCATTCCCAATTCTAGTCCTGTTTTACAAACTACATTGTTCTCTAATCCTAATGTCCTTATTAGCACCACTTTTAAAATTGAAATACAAAAAAAAATAATGTAGTTAGCGTCTTTGCTGCATTTTATGTGGACCTTAAAACTAAAATCAAAGAGATGGGAACACTGATTCGTTCTGGGGAACTGTACTGGTAGGAAGTAGGGACAAACAAAACTGAATATTATCGCCGTGAAATTCAAGTTGAGTGCTTAGAGAAGAACTGAAATTTCTTTGCTTAATGCGCTGGGAAATTGTACTGGTATCAAGATAGCTTGAACTGAGACCTGCGTTTTCAGGCGCGACCCATTTATGCTTCTCTGATTTCTGTGACACTGTCTACTTCAATTGTGACTATTTGCTATTCACAATTGATTGTTCCTGTTTCCTTCGTGTCTCTTATGGTATCACACTGTCTAATTACTAAACAAGTCCTTGCAAATTTGGATAAATTTTGGGAAAACTTGATAAAGTATTGGTTTGTATGCACTGCAAATGAACGGCCAGGTCGAGTATTGAGATGAAGCGATTAAAGTTAAAGGTCGCATGATTAGTGTGCAGCATAATTGCTCTATTGCACAAGTGTTTAGTTGCTCTTCTTCTTTTATGTTCTGGGTTTTGAAAATGGAGAAGGCACCGGATATGGTTGTGCAACTTCCTAAACTGAAGTGCTTGTCTTCTATTGTTATTCGAAATGTTTATTTTCCTCCCTTTTACTCATCTCTAACTGGTTTAAGAGTTTATGGGGTGATGGACGTGTCTTGGTGTATCTGCACATGTTGGCACGGCAATAATGGAGTGTGAAGAGATTCTCAAAAGTTGCAGGGTTAACAAATTTGCTGGTTTAATAATGGCTTGAGTGGAGCGAAAGCTATTATTTTTATAACCTTTGCATAATAATGTTGATGGTATAAACGTGTGCCATTCCGTAAGTGGAATAGCTGAATAGATGTTTGCACTGTCATGAACTATGCTATAGCAAGTATAGCTGATTTTTCTTCTCTACTGATGCATGAATATATGGAAGTTTATTACTTTTATAGACTCGTGTACCACGAGTTAAAATGATGATTGAATATGCTAGTAGGTTGGAACCATTACATTAAATTGGTCACTTCTCTTTATTTTCTTTAGAGCTCTAACATATGTTATTAACGTGGTGTTTACGTGCTTTGTGTATCCAGAATTTTGTCAGAAATATGCGAAGCCTGAAGATGTTGGAGCTGCTGCCCCCGAGGAGAAATCAAGTGATGAAGAGTTGAGTGAAGCTGAATATGATTCAGCTGATGATGCAGTTGCAGGCCCTGTTGATCCATGACCGACCCCGCGCTCATTGACTTAATGTATCTGTAAATGATGTTCTTAGTCCTGTTTAATATCAAGCTGAACTACTAAGTTCAAGACTATTCATTGGGGAAAGATGCATAACAAAGTTCCCCTTGTTTTATTAGTTTAGCTTCAATGTAAATAGTTTCATCCTTTAATTACTGTGTTCTTGATATTTGCGTCTTCCTTCCCTTATGTTTTTTCTTCTAAAACAATTTGTGGTTGGAAGCCATGTTACATTGAAGTCTGAAACCACACCGAAAAATTCTAATATCTTTTAATCCTCATACTCTGATCAAGTCATTAATTTTGAGACATGAACATCAGTTGGTTGATTACTTGACAGACATCAGTTGAACTTTCACCTTCTTGGTGAGAGTTCGATAAATCGATTCTTTATCTTGTAATCCCCTCTCCAATATCCAGTTTTTTATTTTTAAAGAAGGAACATGTACTACAAAAGGCTTATCCCCTCTAGGGGTATTTTAGTGATAGGTTCTATGGGGAATTGGACTATCCTATTTGGTTAAATACCTAGCGACGAAATCTTATGTTCCTTAAATATGGTATTTATGAACAAGTTCCAAAATAAAAAGTCTAAAGGTTTTTTTCTAGATGAGATCGTTATTTGATGATAGTGACAACATTGATGCTTAGTAATAGATATTGATCGCTACCTTGATACAAAGTTGGAACTGTAAGCTGGGATGAATGGGCTGACTGTGGATGTGATCTTAGTACCACAATCTTAATGTAGATATTTCACAGGATCTAGTGCTTCTTTCATCCTATATAACATGGGCTAACGGGCGTTTGAAAACAATGGATACAACATCAGCTGGATCACATACTGGAAAAAACATACAAGGAAACTTAGAATCATCATTAGCTTTAGAATTTAGCCAGCAGCACCTCACCTGTTGGAAGGTAACCAAAACTGCACCAGCTTTCTCTATTACATCTAACTAGTTCTTCAGGTAACGTGATGGAATGTTCGCTGGATTGTCCATATTCAAGATCCCATAGTTTCAGTCTTACTGGTTGATCAGTTGATAGACATGTACATGCATCTGTTTTGATGATCCTACAAATCCTTAGAAGAGTAGAAGTCGTAAGGTCTGGCAAAGGATAGACATGTACATGCATCTGGTAGTATGATCCTACAAATCCCTAGAAGAGTAGAAGTCGCAAGGTATGGCAAAGAATAGGACTATTCAATATATAGATCATCTGAGAGTCCATCAAACTTTACTCAGTAATAGACATGTTGTTGAACCCCCCAAAAAGAGTTATGCAGGTAAATAACTTTTCATAATCTTGGCACTCAAAAACTATTTCTGAAAAATAGAATTAAGAGGATGGAGAAGGAGAGAATTATCACTGACAAGCAGTTGCCAATGGTAGACATTAAGAAACCTATGTTTAACAGCAAATTTATCATACAGGTGAGGCTGGGATGAAATGGGGAAGTACACAGGTCAGGAGGTATGAAAATACCAAAGGGCCGGTTATTCACAGCACCTCACTCAGTACAGCTGCTACTAGCATTACAGTGTACACCTTTAACAAAACAATAATCATAAATGACTTTGCCGTCTTCTTGCAGAATCTGATCTCAATCTCTTCACAGGGTTTGCCCAGCCAACAGAGCTGCTGCTACCACTGCCATTCAACTGTTGGGGTGTCTGCTGGTTTAACCTTCCCCCCTCCTTCACAGTTGGGAGTGAGCCAGGACTTCTGATACTGCGGCTGACACCAGGTGGTGAGACAGGACCAGCAGAACTACTCCCGGGTTTCAAACCCAACTTCTCTCTATCTTTTCTTTTCTTTTTGCAAATAACAAGCTCCCTGGGATGAGTGAATGGGCGTGAATCATCATGTTGGTTAAGCTCCCGGCTGCTGCTACCACCAAATCTTGTTTCTCTTTGAGCCGTATGACTCTTAGCCTTGGCATCTTCACCGGCATGGAGTGTTCCACGTGTCTGCTGCTTCAGCAGTGGGCTAGAGTCGGGTTCCATTTCATTTATCAGTTTGTGTCTCTTGTTTTGACCTACAGGCATCAGCCGTGAAGACGCACCGGGTGTAGTAGAAGCTGCTGGTCCAGCAAAAGAAATGGAATTCCTTGCTTCTCGAAAATCAGTCTCCGGAAATTCTATCTTCAAGATGTCAAAGAAAAGATCATGCACTTTCCTTGCTTCAGATCTCACCTGTGATCATAATAGTAGAAAAATTACAGAAAGAACATGGAGGAAGCTGGGTATGATCATGACGTGATAATTGGTGAACCACTCAACGCTGATCTCTTTTCACTGGTTATGCCAGTTCATTATACATAATTCTTATTCAATGATTTAGTAAACATCAAGAAAACGAACGTAGAGGTAAATTTCTTAGACTGGCGTTGTATGTCTGTTCTGCCAAGGTAGTGTCAAGGAGATGAGATGAATATGAACACATGGCCCATAATGACCGTAACATTGAGCAGAATTAGTGCATACCTCATGTGAGAAACCGAAGTATTGTACTGCACGTTTTAACATCAGCTGCACATCAGACACAAATTCGAGCACTCCGCTGTACTCAGACTCATCAACACGTAGATCAATTGTCTGTAAACCAAACGGACTATCCTCTGACCCACCCATGCAACCAGAACTACCAATTCTTTTCCACAGACCATGTAGCAGTGGAATTATTTGATGACCTCCCTTCTCTATTTTCTTTTGGAGTTTGGTAATGACAGTCTTGCACTGCAAATAGCCAATAGAAGGAAAAAAACATGCACAAGATCAGGAATAATATCGGCAACACAAGAGAGGGAAAGATTGACACACAGCCATGAGTGATGTTTCTTCTATTCTTCTTTATGCAAGCAGATACAAAATGAGCCCCAACTTGCTTGAGGCTGAGGCATAGTTGATTAACACTACTCTGAACCAGTCCACCATTGTGTTCAAGTAAGGCAGCCATCCAACCATAATTACTGAGGGGAAAAAAATATAGTCCTAGCCTAATCAAGCATATATTTGTCAAAGCTGTTGCCTTGTTAAATATTCAGATAACAGGAAACTGATCATAGATTGCAGGTATTGACTTTCAACTAGAAAGGTATATAATACAAGTCAATGTTTTAGAATTTAGATTAATCAATCAATTAGGCCTCAATCCCAATCTAATCACAGTTGACTATGTGAATCTTCTGTATCCTTTCAGCTCCAATACTCATTTGAATAATAAAGAACCTATGACAAAATGTGCCACACAACCGATTCCTTCTTCCTAACTCCAGTATAGATGCAGTATCCATAAATTAATCCAATAAAAAGTAGTTTAAACTTAAGTAACAGTGGAATTACTTCCAAGTGTTTTTAAAATTTACCTTTCTTTGAATGACCTCAGACATCTTAGTCCCTCCACTATAAGTCCCGCTGGCATTCATGAGCTTATTATCCCAACTTTCCCTTGTGGGTTCAAAAGCATCATCGGGGGACAAGCGACTGACTTTTCCAGGTTTTCCTGAACCATGCATCTTCACTGAATTAGAAGATGATTTCCTTGAAGGTATGCTTCGCTTACTCTTAAAGGATGCATCATTTTGATTATTCTTTGGACCACTAGGCCCTGCATGCGCTTTGTGTCCACGGTCATTTCTCATTTGGAGATCATATCTACGATCCCCTTGAAATGCCATCTGAGAAGAATCTCCACGCTGCACAGCTGGCTTCTCAATGAGGGTCTCTTCTGGCCTTTCTGTAGCCTGCCTTGGTCGAACCCTCAAACTGCGTTTCCTTTTTATTTTGGGCTGCAACACCTGTTCGTCTTCACCTTCATCACGATCTTGGATCCAACTACCAGATTGCTGGAGATCCACATGTGAGTCTCCAGATACTGCAATTTCTCCTTCCTCTAAATCATCTGCCTGAAATTTAAAGATGAAAAATATGGAAGTTATTAAGTGTTATGAGTACTGGATGTACACCTTTAAAGGAAAGGGGGAATGAATCTTCTCACCATCCTTTTGGCCCGAGAACTGGGCCTGGCATCTAATGCAGAAAGAGATCCAAATTTCTGCTGAGATGACACAGACGATGATACTATTTGTATCGGCCTTTGGTTGTCTGAAGATGATCCTGATGAACCTAATTGATCGGGTACACGAGTCTTTATAGCACCTTGTAGACCTTGGTGGTATTCATATCTATCAGCAAAACTGGGACCATCTTCTTCTGACTGGTCTTTGTTAAGTGGTGTAACACCAACTGCACCACTAAATTCATCATCTTCGAATTCCCCAATTTCACCATCTTCATGGGCTGAATATCCATTCCTCTCCACAGAACTTGCTTCAGAGAACTCTCCGTTGTCATCATCCAATTCTGTGTAAATAGGAACCTTCTTACCTTTGGGCCGCCCCCTTTTCTTCTCAGATTCAGGAGCTAATCCACTGGAGTCCACACCAACACCACTACTGAATAAGACATTCTTTGAGGGCTTTTTTGCTAGATTGGCTATGGCCATATTAACATCCTTACTGGTAGCACGAAGCCACTTCGGAACCTGGTCATATCTAGTCATCTCCTCTTCCCAATCATATTCTTCATCCATTTGATCAAATTGTTCTACCTCTTCTTCACTCCTAGCAATCATGCGATTTACCTCCTGAAGAGAGGGAACATCATGAAGTGTCTCCTGATATCTCTCCTCGTCATGTAATAATGTCTCTAAAGTCAAACGTCGCTCTTCATGTGTAGTCCTTTGGTCAAAACGCCCAGCATTAATAACTTCATCAGCCATATCAATCTTATACTGTTGAATGTTGTTCCGAATGAGACTCTCAATAGATCCCATATAGCGGTCCTTGCCTGCGAGGTCATCATCAGAATCAACTACGCCTCCACGGTATTCATCCTCTTTCTGATGACTTGCAATTTTGTCCACAACTGCCTCCAAGTAAATGACTTTAACTTCTCTCTTCTGCCCTATACGATGGGCTCTTGCAACTGCCTGTTCCTCATTTTTGGGGTTTGGATCAGGATCATAGATGATGACAGTATCAGCAGTCTGCAGATTTAATCCACGACCAGCAGCACGAATGCTTAGCAAGAAGATAAAGCAATCAGTATCTGGACTATTAAAATCCACAATAGCTGATTCACGGTCCTCTAGGCTTGTTGTCCCGTCAATCCTTCTATAGACGAGTCGTCGCCACTGCAAATGCTCCTCCAAGATATCAAGCAGTTTTGTCATGGTACTAAAAAGAAGCACCCTGTGCCCTGCTCTTTGAAGTTTAATTAATATTCGATCAAGAATCCACAATTTCCCACATGATTTAACAAGGAAGTCCTTTGTAACATTGAGATATGGATAGTTAAGCAAAGGATGGTTGCAAGTTTTCCGAAGTTCCATACATCTATTGTTTAAAACTTTATATGTTTTAGGCTGGTAATTTGGATTTTTTTCAGCCCTTCGCTTCTCATCTTCAGGGTCAACTCTAAGTGTACCAGTAGACTTGATCCAATCATAAACAGCGCTCTGAAAACCTGACATTCTGCATCTTAAGACAACTGAGACCTGTAGTTGAAGTAGTCATTAGAGAGGAGTTCCCACCTCAAAGTTTTATAAGGACAACCATGAAAGTGTACCTTGGGTGGAAGTGAACCTTCAACATCTTCAACACGACGCCTGAGCATGAAAGGCTCAAGAATTTGGTGAAGTCGATGGATAACAATGACCTTCTTCTCAGTCTCAAGCCAGTCATCTTCAGCATTGTGTGTCGGACCTTCTTTCTGAAAGGGCTTAGAGAACCAATCATGAAATGCTTTGCGATTATCAAATACTTCTGGAAGTAGTAGATTTAGAAGTGACCACAATTCCTTCAGATCATTCTGCATCAAACACAATAAACAAAGTTTCTTATGCTAATTCGTCAGAAGAGTTCATGTGGTCACAAGGAAAATTAGCACCCAGATGCAACCACTGAACAATGTTCAATATGATATGGATAAAAAAAAACTAAGGTCACTACTAAAACAGGACACTTAAACATTCATACAGGGGTCTTTCCTTAAGCTGTACTAGGGTCTCAATGATGAATTATGATTGTACACAATAAATATTGCTGGACCACAATTTTCCTTCCAAAAAGGTTCACAAAGTTATCAAGACTGGAAACCCAATTACAACCAATTAAATCCCAATGGAGCAACATATGACTGAATTCAAAAGATGTACAATTGAGCAACTGAACTCAGGCTTGAATAGTTTCGTTAGCATTTGAACCTAGCATAGCCTACTTAAAGGTAGGACATAGGCAATACTTATGGCAATAATGCAGATCCAAACATAAGCAGAAGACAAATATCTGAACATAAGCAATGATAGACGTAATGCACCTGCAATGGTGTCCCTGTGAGAAGCAAGCGCCTTTGGCATCGATATCTGTCAAGATCGCGAGCAAGAACTGACTCCCTATCCTTCATACGCTGTGCTTCATCAATTATTATATACTTCCAATCGACTTTTGAAAGTTTAGCACGATCATACATGATGAACTCGTACGTAGTGACAAGAACATTAAACTTCATCGCACAAACTTCCTACAAGATGTGGAAGCAGCATATAGAATCTTCAAACCAAACTCAACAACTTAAACTGGTTAAATTTCATCAGCATGAATGCATCTTACCTGCGAAAATAATTTCGATCTTTGATCCTTTCCACCAACATAGAAAATGCAGGACGCAGATGGAAGCCAATTGAGAAACTCACTCTGGAAATATAAAATGGGTAAGCACAAAGGGAAACCAGAAAAAGACACACACTATCAACAGCAATTGATTACCAACCTTCCAATTAACTAGAACTGCATTTGGCACAATTATAAGATGTGGTCCATAGTTTTGTTTGAATTCCATCAAATAAGCAATTAATGCCATAACCTGTTGAGACAGAGAATGAGGATCAGACGCATATCACCATCCCACAAGCTACTGACTATCTGCTAAAAATGTAGCACCCTGAAGATGGACAATAATATGTTTTCCCTCTGTTTCAAATTTAGCATGTTGTTCAATTATGTGCAACTTCTTTTTCACGCTGTTGACACACTCGTACTTATAAAGATCCAACTAACAGAGAAAAGCAGGACGCTAGATTAGATGAAAGGGTAGAAATATTCACACCTGCACAGTCTTCCCCAGACCCATCTCATCAGCCAATATACCATTTAGCTTATTATTATACAAAGAAAGCATCCACTGCAACCCAACCTGTAACATTTCGATACAAATTTATTTTATCTCATGTAAAAGCACAAAGTGAGAAACTGAAATTGAGAAAATAAAGTCAATCCTTTTATGCATGTATTGAAATTTACAACTTACAAGCTGATAGTCTCGCAAAGTTCCAGCTCTTAACATGGAAGGCTGCTTGATAACCCTTTCATTCACAGCATGGGCAAGATGGTAATACCTGGAGACATTAAAAGAGTACACAGTTAATGCACCTAAACAATGACACTGCATAGAATGTTAAAGACAAGTGTAGTCAGTTAAGATAGGTGATGGTTATCCTAGATGTAAGCAACCACAATGCCAATGACAAAATGAACAGCGACCAGATAACTAATTTTCTTCCACATAACCTAGGACCGCTCAGCTACTATTCAAGAGCAAACTGAACTTATCAGCAACAAATCATCGACCGCTGAACAGAACTTCTCACATCCAGATATGTCCCGAAATGCCAAAATGTAAGAGAGGGATCCAACTTAAACAGCGTGTACTAAGAAAAGAAATGAGTTACTTGTTAACTGATGAACCATCTCTGGGTGCATTCATTTCAGAGAAACGATTCCTAATCATGACTTCCTCCCGAGCACAGGCTGCTGCAGCTCTTACTTCTTCTTCAGAGAGGCCCTGTTATCACGGAGAAATATATGAATGAATGCAAATACAACGGTCATCAACTAGGGAATGGAAGTTTATCAAGCAAATCCGGTACAACAGGAGGTCCATATGTTCAAATAAAGAGTGTGTAGTTGAAAGACAAAGTTTGGTTTTATGCTTGTTGCTCATAACAATATATAAGATACCAGTACTGGTAAAGGCATCTGGTCACTCCTGCCTTACCCTATGTTACCCGTAAAATTGCCCCAACGACCTTTTCCCAATGTATAGCAATTCGTAACACATGCAAAACAACTTAAGATAGGTGATTGCACAAGGCAAAGGAAAGAGAAGTACCTGTGCACGTGCAGCAGCTGCAGCAGCATTTGCAGCCTCGTCAACCTCCTGCTGTTTTTTTGTGGCTGTAATTTTGCCTCCCAATTTATGAAGATACTCTTCCGTCTGACTCAAAAATGATGAAAGAACAGCATATCTCTCAGCACCATCACCAGGAACGTTGGTCTGCTGCTCTAGCAACATCTCCCTGTATCTCTCAACATCATTATTCTTCAACGCCTCCATTCTTTCATTCCGGTTATCATCCTTTTTCTTTGAGAACTCCCTCAACATCCTCTCATGATACTTAGCTACTCCCCTGTTGCGTGCAGTTCGAGCATCACGTATTGCCCAATGAGCCTCAAGAAGCTTCTTACGCCATTGAAAAATTAATTTTAATTGTTTTTCTCTGCTAGCTTTCTGGGAGGCCTGCACTTGCCTAGATAGATCCTGACGTTGACGCTCGCACAGCCTTACAAACTTTCGGTAATGCCTATCAGGCATTGCCATTATCTCCTGCTGCTGTTGGTCAATCTCATCCCTCATTCGTGCCTGTATACCAGCAAGTCGGAGTTTCTTTTCTTCTATTTGCAATCTTAGAACAAGATCTGGTCTAATCCTTTTCCTCTCTAAATTAATAGCTAGTATATCACCAATCTTCTTTATACTTTCCTCCCTTTTTCTCTTGTGAAATTCTGAGCCTTCCTCCATTAGAAGATCCTTGATATCATAACCCAATGTTAAATTATTGTTGTTGTTCATCATCATGGATGGTCCAAAACCATCATGCTTTCGAGTGAAGAAAGGAAAATCGAATAATGGTCCATGATACTTCCGAGCTGGGCCCGTATCTTTTTGTTGAGTAGCACTAGGCTGCATAGCTTTTTTCGCCTGAGTAGTATCAGAACCAGTAACTTGTGATGCAACAGCTTTACCCCTATCTGGTGCAATATCACCTCTGCCAGCAGTGTTCTTAATAGCATGATCAGCATCCTGGTCAGATTTACTAGTATGTCCCATGATTCGCTGCTCCTCTTTTCCAGGAAGAACCACTGATGCATTCTCCTTTGTCTCAGTTGTGCTACCTGGCACAGGTGCGGTTGCGGCAGCTGTACTCTCCTCTCTTGTGACTTCCTCCGTTGAACCATTCGGTCCATTAGATGGTACTACAAGCTGAGGACCCTTCTCACTTGGTTCCGAGGGTCTTCTGTTATCTTCTGAACCTTTTCCTGGTGTTTTCTCCTGATTTACTGTACCACCAGGAAGAAATGTTTGCTGCATTTGCACATCCAGAGGTGGCGGAATTATAGCTTGGAGTAATTCACGTGGTAATGTCCCATCTCCTTTCTACAAGCAAGTAAAAGAAGATCAAGATATATGTAATAATAACAGACTTGAGTATTTTGAACAAGGAAAAGTAAAGTATGTAACCCTGACAGGTACACTAATGTACAAACCTTTATACGTCTAAATGCAAGTATTTGGGCTTTAAGAACGTGCAGTTGCTGCTTACTGAAACCCAGTTGTGGTTGCACCTGACGGACATTTCCACCCTGAGACGTAAGGGGATTCCCCGAGTTCCCATCTGGAGAAGAAGCTGCAGAATGTGGTGAAGGTCGACTCAACTGCCTGGCATACTGCGTCTGCAAGGTTTCTTGGGCATTAGAGGCGGGTTTAGGTAGCGAGGTGTTATCTGCACCCTGGTTTGGGTTTACAGATGACTGTGGGTAATGCATCGGAGGTAATCCACTGCTAGCCATAATTGGTTGTCTAGGAGGCAAATTGTTCTCTCTGCCATGAGCAGAAAACTGCTGCTGAGGAATATTACTTGGGTTATTCACTGAAGCTACACTATGAGACGCAGCGAGATGACCAGTTGTAACAGCCTGCCTAGTTTTAGCAGAACTTGACCCCGACAAATCACTTGAAGAATGAGCATGGGGCGAACTGTCATTTGCAACTTGAGGTGATGAAACTTGCTGCTTTGGCATATGACCTGATGAAGATTGAACAGGCACATTGTTTTCAGGCACTTTCTGCTGGGCAATCATTCTGGACTGCATGAGCGGAATTAGCTGTTGCATAATGTTAGCATTTGCAGGTAGTGACAGATCAACATTACGTTCATAAGCCAGAGCCTGCATTGCCTGCATTGCCTGCATCTGTGCAGCCATAGCAAGAGAGTTACTCGCCATGTTCGCCATGCTTTGCTGAGATGGTGGCGCCTGCATGGGCTTCGTAGCTACCGTTTGGCCAAGCAATGTTGGCTGGGATGGAAGCTTTGGGTCTGGCCTCTGATCGGTCATCAACTGCTGTCCCTGGTCTGATTGTTTCTCGCTACGAGAGAAATGTTGCTCAGAGGATATCTTTGATGATGATGCTTGGGCCTGGTTCGGTGCCTGCATGGAAACAAGTTCCTGAATTTTCATATTAGCAAGTCTAGGATCTTGGTCCTTTGCAGAAGGGCCAAATATTCCCATTTTCATTTGCTGCTGATGTTGCATCCCTAGAGCGGACTTCTGTTGCGCTGCCTGGAAAGCATACTGCAGGTATGCCTGTTGGACAGGACTCAACATCGGTTGCTCAAAGCCCTGGCTCCTGTTCTGTCCATCCTCTCGAATGGTGGGAGAATCATGCTGTTCAATATACCTCCTCGACTGCTGAGGCAGCTGCATGGATCCAGAAGGTCCAACAAAATTGCCCCCACCTAAAATTCCATGGGGACTGCCAGTCTGGAAGGCCAGAATACCTTCGTTTCCTTCAGGCCTTCTAAGTAACTGTTGTTGTAATGACTACAAAATGAATATCCAATAAGTGATATGTAAAAGTTATTTATAAAAGAAGGTGAGTAATTCAAATAAGACCTAGATTATTGTGATCTTCCTTATTGTTGACAATAGGCCACTACGATATTTTCAGCAAGGAAACATAATAAGACACTAAGATTAAACCCACATCAGTTTGAAAAGAGCAGCTATCATGATTCAACATAACAAGTCTTGACACTTTATTTGAAAACATACCTGGTAAAATATTGTTTCAAAAATAATTTAAAAAAGGAACAACAATATCTCCAGATATCAGTAGTAGGAAGCAAACAAAGCAACAAAAGTACATGGAAAAATATTATAACAAGATAGCATACAAGGAACTCGAGAGAAACTGGTATGACTGACAAAGTTGATAATGCTGAAGGTTAAATACTGCCAGTCAAAAGCATGAAAGAATTTCTAGGGAAATTTGCAGCATTCTGAAGGTCAAATACTGCCAGTCAAAAGCATGAAAGAATTTCTAGGGAAATTTGCAGCATTCTATGCACATAATGGACAAAAATACTCTGGTTTAGTTAAGCAACATCTTATTTCGTCCTGTGCTGTATTCGTCTTCTTCAGTTCACTTTTAATAAATGTGTTTCCTGTTAAGGATAATCAACTCAGAAATCAAATACAGTAAAATTTTAGAAATGAGGACAATTACAACTTTTTAGAGTATCATTAAGTATCAAATGTGGACAAAATGTGTCATATGTATGGACGAAATAGAAGTTTGCATTCCATAACCTAAGAAATGACAATTAATCTGGTATGAGTTGAGAACATCATTGCAGTTAAGAATCACATGGACAAAATGCGTCATATCATGTATGGACGAAATAGAAGTTTGCATTCCATAACCTAAGAAATGACAATTAATCTGGTTTGAGTTGAGAATATCATTGCAGTTAAGAATCACATGGACAAAATGTGTCATATCATGTATGGACGAAATAGAAGTTTGCATTCCATAACCTAAGCAATGACAGTTAATCTGGTATGAGTAGAGAACATCATTGCAGTTAAGAACCACATGGACAAAATGCGTCATATCATGTATGGACGATAACCTAAGCAATGACAGTTAATCTGGTATGAGTTGAGAACATCACTGCAGTTAAGAATCACATGGACAAAATGTGTCATGTGGATGGACGAAATAGAAGATTGCATTCCATAACCGAAGCAATGACAGTTAATCTGGTATGAGTTGAGAACATCATCGCAGCTAAGATTCACATTAACTTCCAATACTGTTGGAAATATAAACCTTTTGAATAGGTCAAGGTTAAAATATTAAAGACCTGGCAGAGACGAGCACTTAAAATAAGCAAGAAAAGGTGGAACTATCTTTATCAAGAAAAGGAAAAGTAGGAATCACAACATGCTAGACAACACGTACTTGGTGGAACTTAACACTTCCATTAGAGGGCAGACTAAGATACACAGAGTTGATTCTCTGAAAAGTGAAGTTTGGATAACTCTAAAAATCAACATGCGCTAATACATTTTTCAGCACAAAAAAATGCTCTTTCTTACAAAAAGCAAATCACTCTCTCCTTCATGCCAAGATTTTCAAATTCCTCCTACTTCCAAAGCTTAAGTAGTTAAGCAGCTGGCATCTCAGTGCTAATTGAACAAGAAAAAGAATGTCTTTCACATAGCAAGCAAATTCATGTCACTTCAAACCAAGTGTTGAACAACATCATACGAAAAAAAAGAACTTGATGGCATATCCGAAACCCACATCCAAAATAGAATAACAAACATCAATCCTACTTCAGAAAAAAACAAAATGCCACTAGAAACACCCCCTCTTCCTCAAAAGCACAAGTAAAATTCAGAAAAAAGTTGTTAACCCTAACCTGCCGTTGATGCTGTTGATGCAGCTGCTGCTGATCCAACCCCATATGAGAGGCAGAAGAAGATGATGTTGGAGAAGCTGAGGCTGATGCCGCCGTGTTACGCCCATGTCCACCACCGGCGCCGGCGACACCACCTTGCTGAGCTCCACCCCCAGATTGCATGCACCCTTAAAAATTCAGCAAAAAATTCTATTTCCTCCAAAAATGTTGCAACTCACCTGAAATTTAATTGATTAATTTCAGAACCCCCATCATCAAGAAAATAAGTAATGAAACATTAATTTCAGTGGAAACCCCTGTAGTTTCCTAAAACCCAAGATTTCCCACTTTCCGATCCCCAAGGTTCAAATCAACCACCTACCCCCCTTACCTCACCACTCTCTACACCTCTCTGTCCCACACAACTGTACTTTATCTATAAAAAATGTCTCTCTTTTTTTTGTATGTATAATTTCCTTATTTTCTTGATAAAAAAAGCAACCGAGAATTTTGCTGAGGGTAATGGTGAATGGATTTTGGCGCGAATCTGTGGGCCTATGATAAGATCGGAAAAGTCGCCGGCGATCTCCCGAAGTTGCCGGAATCTCTCTCTATATATGCTGTCTGGTGTGTGTATGTGTGAATTTTCACGCAGTTTGCATTTTTAGTCCAAGCCCTAACAGCTGTTATTTCAATGTGCTTCTCCTTTTTCCCTTTTTTTTTTTCTAGTTTCTCCTTTTTTTGTTTTTTACTCCTATCAAATTAAAATGACAAAAAACAATTTTTGAGATTTGAAAAAAAAATGTGAAAATTTTGTAATATTTTTGTAAATTATATTCCCCTTAAAAGAGTTTCCTATTTATCTAAATTTTAATGGATTCTATTAATATCGATGAACGATAACATATAATTTATATATGTGTAAATTGACATTTATATATTATGATTATCAAATAAAAAAGCCATATAAAAAAGTAATATAAATAAAAAATGAATTATGTGCGTGAAACTTAAAATTTAAGAAATGTTAGTTTAACCTATTTTAGCATGCTAATAAGTATTTATTATTGTATCATATCATAATTAATAGATATCATTATTATTTAAATAAATAAATACCTTTATAATTGATTTGATTATTTTTCTATAGTGAGACTATATTATTAGTAATTATGTGTGAAGCTATAAGAGATTTTTTTATTATTAAAAAAATTTATCACTCTTCTTTTGAAGAATCAAATAATATAAATATTGTATATTTTCATCATATAGATATGAAGAAAATTTGCAACTTATTATACTTTTATAAAAAAAATTAAATATCTAAATTTTTATTTTAATTTAATGTTGATAATCAATTAAATTAATTTTTGAATACTATTTTGGAACTGGTTACATTTCTTTTGTAATTATTTTTGTAATTTGTATGTATGGATTCTTTTAAAATTTTATTGTCTTTTTGCTCAACAACTTGGGTTTACCTTGGGTTAAGGGCTGGTTAAAGTAAAGAGAGGTTAGGTTAGTGGAATTCATTTGACCTCAGAAAAGGTAATATTTACCAAAATGCCAAGATTTCGTAATATTTAGAAACTGATTACGTAATAACGTGTGTCGACGGATATTCCTATTTGGCTTTGCATTTTCAGTCTCTTTTTAGTATAATAATAAGAATAAAAAATAATACCAATTTAAGAAATATTAATTTTAACGTATATTTTATTTTATGTATGTAATTAAAAAAATGTTAAATTAACAGTAAAATAATTTATTTATTGAAATATGCGCTAAAGGAATTCATTCGATTTTTTATTTGAAAAATTACTATGTAGAGCACTACTTCAGAAATTTAAAATTCGAATTTTTAACTCATTTTTGTCTGAATTGTATAAATTTTTTAGAATGTACAAACATTGTGAAAAGAGATATTTGAATTCTAAAAACACAAATAGATAATTCACACGTATTTTACTCTATTAGACATGATAACCTACCCCATTTGTAATTAAATAATAATGTCGCTAATATTAGTTACGGAGAGAGATTTTGAGTTTAAATTTTTAAAAATAAAAAAAAATATACTTATATCAAAAATAACTCTTGCACGAATATGAATTTAATTGAATCTTAACATTAAAATAAGATCAAAACTAAAAAAAAAATCTTAGTGGCTAGGAATATCCAAAAATAAACAAACTTTAATGCATGAATATGAATTACGAGAACAAAAAAAAGTAAATATGGTGGACTGGTAAATAAAAATGGTTTTTTTAATTAGGAAACACATAACTATTTTTGTGTAATTAATTTAATTATCAAATGTTGGCTATCATTCGTGTACATCAATTTAAAAATGGAAATAACCTGTAATTTACTTATTTTGGTAATTTAAAATATCAAAAAGAAAAAACAGACTATCTTGCAAGATGGGAAAGTATATGTAGGATATCATTTTAATTGAATTACGTGAGAAATGAAAATAAATTATTTCAAGTAAATAAGGATATCAAATATTAGGAGTTCTCAAATAAATAAATAGCTTTCTAATGAGGATTATGACACTAATAGTGGGTTGATTCTAATTTTAAGGTATTTAAGTTAGGAAAAAGAGTTTGAAAAATATTTTAATTTTGGCCGAAATTATTGTTACGATGTCAAATTTTATGGAGGACCTTTACCCATAAATTCTTTAATAGTGTATTTTAAAGGTATATATGTGCCCACATGGACACAATACTATTTATAATTATGTAATATTTTTTATGTCCACGTGAACACATATATACCTTTAAACACTATTCAATAGGCAGGGGGTAAAAGGTCCTTTCGAAAGTTTGGTATCGTAATAACAATTTAAATCAAAATTCAAATATATTTCAGATATTTTTTCCTTTAAGCCATTTAAGTTATGTAGTATCAGGTGTACTCAAAAGTTTTTGGTACTTCGATCAGGTTAGATTACTTTCTTTGTCCTACTTGGCCAATCACGTCTTCAATTTTTTTTCGGTTTTCGATGAGTAACTTCTTTTGTTTGAAAGTTATCGATGTAATATATATACGTGTCGTTTATCTATTGGTAGGGTCCAGGTAGTTCTACTAGCTAATGAGCAGCTTTTGGATAAAGCCGATGGGGCCCTATGGACAGGCATTTCCACAAACACGAGCACCGTTTTTCAACAAAAATAAAGAAGCAATAGATTTCAAACACTACAAATACATTCAAAAGAAGAAGAAGAAAAATTATTATTTCTGATAATATAATAACTTTAAATATAACTAGTTTTTCAACACGTGTGTTACGTGATTGTCAATTGTCAATTCAAAAAATTCTCAATGAGCAACTTCTTTTGTTTGAAAGTTAGATTTTAATATATATGATTGTCATGTATCTTGTGATGAGGCCCAACTTCCTATGGGCGGGCATCTCCACAAACACGAGCACCGTTCTTCAATAAAAATAGAGAAGCAATAGATTCCAAACACTACACATTCAAAAGAAGAAGAAAAAGAAAAATCATTATTTCTGATGATATCATAACTTAATATATATAACTAGTTTTTCAACACTTGTGTTACACGTGATTGTCAACTCGGAAAATTCTCAATGAGCAACTTCTGTTGTTTGAAAGTTATCGATTTAATATAATGATTGTCGTGTATCTTGTGGTAGGGTCCAGCTAGTTCGACTAACTAGTGAGCCGTTTTTGGATAAAGCAGGTGGAGCCCCGTGGGCGGGCAATCTCCACAAACATGAGCACCGTTCTTCAACAAAAATAGAGAAGCAAAAAATTCAAAACACTACACACTCAAAAGAAGAAGAAGAAAAATCATTATTTTTTATGAGATCATAACTTTAAATACAACTAGTTTTCAACACGTGTGTTGCACGTGATTGTCAATTCAGAAAATTTAAGCGGAGATTCAAAAAATAAGGTTTGCACAAAATACTATTGCAAATTCTTTTTGAATGTTTAATGTGAATCGTTATATATTCATTCGAACCTATGAAGATAGTCAATATAAAAATTTTATTAGTTAAATGCAATAATTTATATATTTTTTTGCAATTTAATGAGGTTCAATCATGTAATTAGTCGTATCTCACCAATATTACCTTATAAACTACATTTGTTCTGTATTTTCTGTCATCTAATCAGATGTGTTTCACGTGTATTCCACTTAAGTTGTTTCGATGTCATATAAACATGTGGAGAATAACTATATTTATTTTTTAGAACTATTTTTGTATATTAAATTTTATGTTATAAGTTATAACATAATAGATGACATTTTTTTGTTGGCTCATATTTGACTTCTCGTTTGACTGTGTACATAAATGATAGATAGTTATCGGACTGTCCATAATTAACTGAGAAAGGTTTCTATCTTTTTTACCGTAAAAGTAAAAATTAAAATTAAAAAATATATTGTAGCTGTGAAATAATATATATAGTCACCTTCTCTTATACCCAACAAAGATATAGTTCACATCAGGGGCGGACCTACAGTGGTGCAAGTAGGTTCATATGAACCCGCTTAGTTGGAAAATAACATCGTATATACATGTATATTTAATCAGTTTTTAAAATTTTACATATATATATATAATTTTGACCCCATTAACACAAGTTTAAAGCTTGGCCGAATGGTTGAGGGAGTTCAAGTTCTCTCCGCCAACTCGGGATCAAATCCCAATATGCCCTTTTTATTTTTAATTTGTTTTTTTATATTTTTATTTATTTATTTTATATCCTGAACCCACTTTATAAAAATTCAAGGTCCGCCACTAGTTCACATACTTGTAAGTAATTCTAAATTTATTCAACTAAGCAAGATTCGTCAAAGAAAAATAATAACATGTGTAATCACAAATATAGGGATGGTATAATAATATGAAAAATTATTGGTCAAAAATTAATATAAGAAAAGATGAAAGATAAAAATAATTAATGTAATAACTATGAGAATTCATAATATTATAACTAAATAATATAAAAGAGGGTGAATAACATTTCTGATAATTAGTAATAACTTATACTTACATAAATAAATAAGAATTTTAATTAATGTTGCTAAATTTTTTATAGTTATAGTATTTTAATTTAGTGTAAGACAAAATGAAAATATTTATTTCATATTACTGAATATAAAATTTATTTTGTTAATGATAAGTTTTAAACGACTCATATATATTCATGTATTTTCACATTTGTTGTGAGTTTTTTTTAAAAAAAAAAACACGAAATTTTTTAAAATAATATATTTTAACTTTAGAAGATCTTGTTAATATATATTTTCATTAACCTCAATTAGCGTTATTTAAAGTCAAATGAACTTTTCTTCGTCGAAAATACTGATGTATTAAGAAATATTAAATTAGTAAAACAAATGGGCAATGTTTACATAGTAACAAAAATTTTGAAGCAAAGTTCTTGACAATCTAAATCATATAAGTAACATTGATAAATAAAGTCATTCTTTTGTATTGAGTATCAAAAAAATAAACTATGACAATTCTCCTACTCCTGAGAAGTTTAATAATTTTGGAAAAGATATCCAGCCTTGTTAACAAAAACAAATGAATTTAAACTACAATACAAATTAAACTAATACAAACTTAACCTGGCATTATTACAAGTCATGTGAATTTTTTTTCGTCGAAAATATTGAAACGTTAAGAAATAGTAAATAATAACTATTTTGAAGCAAACTTCATAATAATGAACAATCTAAATGACATGACTAACATTGATAAATAATGTCATTATTTTGTCTTGGGCATCAAAAAATCAATCGTGACAATTATCTAACTCTTAAGAAGTTTAATAAGTTAGGAAAAAAATATTTAGAAGCATATATCTACATCACAAGAGAAATTATTAATAGAAACAAATGAATTTTGACTACAATAAAAATTAAGCTAATACGAATTTTAACTGACGTTATTACAAGTCATATAAACTTTTCTTTGCCGAAAATACTTAAATATTAAAAAATAGTAATATACCAACAAAACAAAATGTCAACGTTTATATAGTAATAACTATTTTGAAGCAAGCTTCTTAAAATTCAAAATCATTTAAGTAGCACTGATAAATAAAATCATTCTTTTGTTTTGAGCATCAAAAAAAAAATCGTGACAATTCTCTAACTATTGAGAAGTTAAATAATTTTTGAAAAAGATATTCAGAAGCATATATTTACATTACAAGAGAAATTGTTAAAAAAAACAATTGAATGTAGACTTTAATGATGTTAACTTCATATATTGGAATATTACATCTAATGTATATACTAAGCAAAAAAAATAGTTATTATATCATCAGAACTATTTTCATCAAGTACTCGAGGTTAAGAATATACCCTCTTAAGATAGAACAATTTACTTCATCAAAATAGTTATACATATTTTTGAACTTACTCAACTAAATAATAAATCACACGGAATTTTTTTCAAATGTAAGAAGAAGAAAAGTTGAAGACCAAAAAAAATTGTTGTTGAAAAATGAGAGAAAACCCCTCTATTTATAGTCAACAAAGGGTAGTATGAACAAGTGTTTTTTGTGTCTTATCTTAAAAGTCATGATCTTTCCGAGATGTCACAATCCTTTAGAAAAGTCACAACTTATTGAAAAAGTTACAACTCTTTGGAAAAGTCACGACACATCGAAAACTCACAACCCTTTGAAAAAAGTCACAACTCATAAAAAAGTCACAACCTAAGTTAGGAATATTATAGTAATTTGACATTTAAGTTAAGAGTTTATGCTTTTAAGGTAATACAGATATAGATAAATATAGATATTTATTAACTAAATCTAATTTTAATTAGTCGTAAGTCATATCAAATTGCCAAACTTGCTTTGTTCATCAAGGTTGAATATCAATTACATCTAGTGAATTTTTTTCGATTTTAAGAATCACCCTTCTCAATCCGATCCAATGGAGAGTACTTATAAATCTATGATCATAGGGGACCAGTAGGTGTCAAAATATAGCTTAAAAATTATTGGCATATCGAACTTGTTCAAAAAATTTAGGAATTGAAAATAAAATAACATTGTATGAGCTGATTTTATGATAAAATAATATTAATTCCATTAGATGATTAAATTCAGTCTAGACATTTAAAAATTAATACAAACATTTTGTTTTCTTCCAGAATCAACCTAGTGATTTTATATTTGCACTACTATTTGCCTTAATGATATCTAAAGTTAAAAAAAAAATGTTTAAGTAGGACATCCAACAGATTTTTTTATTTTTTTTTTATCCTTAAAATTGTAGTTAAAACTGAAAAAATGATTATAACTTTTTGCTCTCTACATATTTGCATAAAAATAAGAATATCACAATTTATATGTATAAAAAATAGTATTACTTTCTCCGTTTCTATTTGCAAGTCGTTCTTACTAGAAATAGATGTTCTTTAATTTAAATATTGGTCATTTCACAAAATCAATGCGTAAATAATCATATTCTTTTTATTTTACCCTTGAGAGTAATTAGCCTTAGAAGTATGAATTTGACCAACATCAAAAAAACTAACTATTTATTCACGTTCATCGGTCAAATTAATTAATCAAAATAAATTATTCATATTCATTTATTAAAAACTTGACTTAAAAAAAACACTAAATAAGAGTATAATGACAAATTCACCTAAATTTTTAAGGAGCGTGAAACCTAAAATTATAGTTACTAAATAGGAACGGTATTTATTTGAAATTAGGAACTTGTCACGAGAGTTACGATGGGCTAATTTGTATATAAATGCCTAGTCACCTACATTTCACAAGTATCCAATAAAAGAAAATACTATGGCTGAGCATAAAATATCAAAAAATTAAATTATCGAATCGAATTGAAATTATTAATAATTTGATATTTGGAATGGTATTTGAAAGTCAAATTTTAGAATTATGGTATTTAGGTTTGGAATTGGTATGAGATATTAGTATTATTTCGTATTCGGTATTTCTCGAATATCAAATTAATTACTTAATAAAGGTCATATATCAACATATTCATTACTCGTTAGTACAAGTTCAAGGAGAAAGTTATAGAATAAGCATGAACAATCCAAATACATATAGTTTAGTTGTATCCGTTTTTTTTAGTTCTATTATTAATCGGAAAAATAGTATTAAGTCTGTAATACAATCGGCTATACTTCGATACAATATTACCGAATACCGTAGCAAATCAAAATTTAATTTACCATTTCCCGTATTACCAAACTGAAATCTGAAAAATTGATATTTAGTATCTACTTTAAATTACCAATTACCAAATCCAAATTTGAGAAACCCTAACGGTATACCGAATGTCTATCCCTAGAAAGTAGAATATAAGTTTTTCATATCACATTTATGAACAAAATTGATCTGACAGTATGTAGTGATAGATGTACGATTTTGATTCAGGATTATCAAATTTCAAATTAAATAATTCGATTTATATATGACTTTTATAAATGACTCAATATTCAGAACATATTGAATACTAAATGGTACTGATGTTTCATAACAAATCTAAAATTTTTATGCACAACCCCTAAGTCTGTTTGTGGTAAGAATAAAAACTAAAAATAAAAAATAAAAAATAAAAAAATAAAAAATAAAAAATAAAAAATAAAAAATAAAAAATAAAAAATAAAAAATAAAAATAAAAAATAAAAAATAAAAAATAAAAAATAAAAAATAAAAAATAAAAAATAAAAAATAAAAAAATAGGAAAAAAATCCGACCTGCCGGATTCGAACCAGCGACCTAAAGATTCCAGCAATCACACTACAGTCTTCCGCTCTACCAACTGAGCTAAGGTCGGTTAGTGATAGAATGTGTGAAACTAATTTATATATTGTATTTTACAAATTAAATTAATTTTTGATTAAAAAAAGAAAGAAAAAGCTATCATTTTAAATACTCATAAAGTATATGTTTCTAATAAGATTTACTTTATTTAGGTGAAGCAGGAAGAAGCCTGCACAGGCACCTAGTAGTGTAGTCTCGGTCGCACAAATTTTGAAATTCTAGTGAAAAAACAAGCTTAAAAGAAAAGCGCTACTGCATTATATGAACGTCACGGATGTCGAATAGTAATAACAATGCAGTCATGATTCATATCAAGACTAATAACAATAAATTAACTTGCTGATTTTACATGCTAAGATATAGCATCAAACAAGATTCATAAAAGGCAATCAACCAACAGTAGACATTCAGAAAACATCATTTAGAATGAACAAAAAAAAGTTTACATTTTTCTTGCTGAGTTTTCGATATTTAATCGACTGAAACAGGTTGCATATTCTCAGCTTCTTTCCTCAGATCTTGATACAACACAGATGATAAGTATCGCTCACCAAAACTTGCATGTACAGTCTGTAATCGAAAACCAACAAGTAATTACATTTATATATAACAAGAAATGAAAAAGTAACGATGATCGTTGGCCTATTACATGATGAGATTGATTGATATATATTCATACCACTATAAGTTTGCCTTTGTTTTCTGGTTTTTGAGCTAGTCTAAGAGCTGCTACTGTATTAGCTCCCGACGATATCCCAACCTACACGATGAATATAATGTAGTTTAGAGTGATCATCATGGCTTTGGACTATCAGGACACATACTTCGTGAAATGGTTCATACAAACAAAGATCAAGTTGGTATGGACTAATGCTTCGTTTCTGTTTCTATAGTCGATGAACAGAGAAACTTACCATGAGTCCTTCCTTCACTGCCAACTCCCTAGCCATGTTTACAGCGTCTTCGCTAGAAACCTACAACTCAACAAGAACAGAATCATCAGTACAAATACCAAAATGACTAATTATTATTAGAACAAAACTTATAGTATATAGTCACATCATTCTGATACCATTAGTACTTCCTCCATTAGATCCATATCAAGGATATCTGGCTTGAATCCAACCCCATTTCCGGTTATATGATGAGGACCTGGTTTTCCACCATTCAGTATATTGCTTTCAGTTGGCTCGAGTCCATATATCTAGCATACGAGGAGAAAACATAAGCACGTTGTTAACTATGTTGGACGTTTACTGATTCTGTCTCGAGGAACCAAGAGTATATATAAATTACCTTGACATTAGGATTTTTGGATTTAAGATATTGTCCAACACCAGTAACAGTGCCTCCACTTCCTATTCCCATAACAAATATGTCAACATTACCTAGAGTTTCTTCCCATATTTCAGGGCCAGTTGTGTCAAAATGAACCTGTTTTTCGACATGAAACAATTGAGCACTCTGTAGTAAAACACAGAATATATATGAATTAAGTTTAACATTACCTGAGTGTTTGCGGGGTTGGAAAATTGTTGAAGCATGAAAGCATTAGGTGTCGATTCCAAAAGCTCATACGCCTTCTTAACAGTGCCTCCCATCCCTTTGGTTGGATCGGTGAGGATTAAATCAGCTCCAAATGCTCTCATTGTCACTCTCCTCTCCATGCTCGTGTACGATGGCATAGTCAAAACCATTTTGTAGCCTTTCATTGCTGCCATAAACGCCATACTGATCCCCATATTTCCTGATGTTGGCTCAATCAACGTCGTCTAATTATAATCAACAATCATGTCAGAGATAACATATTCACACACAAACGTGGCCTCAAGCACTCCAACTAACTATGACAGTGCACGTCTAGACACCTCAACTGACAACTAAAGGAGTTAATAAGTTCTTCCACTAGTAAAAGACATGAATCACGTTAACATACCTTTTCAGGTGATATTAAGCCTTTTTTTTCTGCATCATTGATCATTGCCAATGCTGGTCTGGTGCAAAATATACAAGATAATTTTTTATTCTTTAAAGCATAGTAGTGGAAGAAAATACAATTTTGTACCTGTCTTTGATGCTTGAAGTAGGCTGAAACATCTCTTGTTTCACAGCTATATATGCTCCACATCCTTCTGTCACTTTTTTAAGATAAACCATTGGTGTTTTCCCAATTAACTGAAATTTGAGATTTTAACATGTCAATTTTTCTACACAACCAGATAAAGCTATAAACCATAGTATATAATCTATATTAGAGCTAGTTACATTACATTACAATAATAATGTACTACTATAATTCTTTTTACAATGTTAAAAGAATCACTTTTTTATCCAATAGATTGTGTTCTCCGTCCAAGTGCTCAAATTTCTAATTGGATAATAACAGGGGGAAAGAGACAGAAAATTTTATTAAGCGTGTCCAAGAATCAACAATAATGATTTGTGAGTGTTAAAATAAAATAAAGAAAAACTGTGTTATTTGGAATTTGAACCCGAAACTCCTTTCTTCTCCTTATGGACACCCATTAACACTATCAATGGTGTGATTTTTAATAAGGGGTTCAAAATTTGAAGGACTAAACACAGGAACTAATCAAAAGGGGTTCAACATCTATGGTATATATATATATATATATATATATATATATATATATATATATATAAAATAATTTTAATTATGTATACATAATATTCGCCAAGGGGGTTCGGATGAACCTCTAACAGAAGGCTAGCTCCGCTCCTGTGTTCAACTTTAAATATATATCTTTAAATGAAAAATTAGACACATATATATTTATAACGTAATTTTCCAACAAAAGAGTATCTACTCGGACACCTTTGGATACAAAAAATTAGTTTGGTAGGCTGAAGGTGGCTAATTGAACACCCTTTATCGGAAGATGATTAAATTATACAACCTATATAGATCAAAAACTAATGAAGACAAAAAAACAGAGAAAAATGAACTAACTTGAGAAACTTCAGACTTGATGTTAGTATGAGGAAGTTGTGTAGAGAACAATCTGTTGCTTGCTGCTCTCATCAAATCAACATTATTATAATCTAATGATCTTTTCTTCAAGAATTTGCTTAAAGTTGCCATTGATGAATTCTCAAAATTATTGCACTTTAAAATTTACACACAAATAAATGGTACTTCTTTCTCTGTGTACCTCACACTGGGAAAGAAAGATAGGACACACTTTTTTATAACAAAAAAGTTTTGGACTATTCAACCAGACTTCTTCGCTGTATTTTTTGTTTGGACTCTTAATTCAACATGAAAGTTAGCAACAAAAAATTGCCAAGTAATAAAATAACATGTTTGTTTTCGAGATTTAAATTTGATAGATTCAATTTTTTATATAGGATTGTGTGTGTGCAAATATATATATATATATATATATATATATATATATATATATATCGTGTAAAAAGATATTGGATTCAACTCAAATTATCTAGTTTATGGTGTTGTATCTGATTCCTAGTCATATTATTTCTCGTGTACTACTCTGACAAATTTTTACACAGGTTAGTTTTAAAAATAAATAAATTAAATGAAAATTTTTGTTTGTGGTGACGCCATATAGACGTGCCTAAAGTTTTCTTTTTATATAATTATATGATATATTATTATTATTATATAAGAATATGTGCCTTTTATATTTGTCCATGTTGTATCCTAATGCATAATTAATTTTAATATAACGTATTGTTTTAATTTTATTGATTTGTCACAATCGGGTTCCGCAGGCCAGGTGATGTGTACATTATAATGTCAATTTTAACATTTTTCATTGAAAAAAAAAATGTCTGTATTTAAATTTGTGTAATTCGGATAAGGCAAGAAAAAAAAAAGAAAAAAAAAGAAAGGTCATTTATTCTACACCATTAATTGAAGATTGGAACAATATGGATTTATTTGCCCACAAAATTTATAACGAAAGCCAAACTATTTATATATAAAATAGTTTTTAAAATAAAAACATGAAATTTAAATTATTAATTTTATCAAATTTGTAAGCTATTTTTTTTCCAGCTCCCGCCTTGATTATATTATTGTCAAGCCTAAACGTGTAAAATAGAAATGCTGTCCTCATGTCAATTACTCAATTTAATGAGATTCTAAGTATTTTGTACGTATATTTTCTTAGTCCAATATTATTTGTCAATTTTTTTCTTTAGAAATTATAAAATTTTAAAAATATTTCTACTAATTTATGCTTTTAACTTTTTATGACAGTCTATATTTATGTGTTTTATTCATTAATATCAAAATAACAATGGAGAAATTTTATAATATCTATATTTCTTAAAAAAGAAAACGGAAAAATGAAAAAACAAATAAATTTTATCTTAATTTCATACATTGACAAGTTATTTGGATGAATATTTTTAATAATATGAATAAAAAAATATAAAACGAAGGAATAATATTTTTAGTAGCACATGCAAAAATATAATCACATCATTATTGATTGAGGGCAGATTAAAAGAATCCCATGTGATGCAATGAATCGAAATTCCTAAAAAGGAACAACCAATATAGGAGTCGGCTGTTTATACCAATGTATTTGTCTTCAATATAATAATCTCAATGTTGCACATACATTATTGTCCTTTCATTAAAAAATAATAATCATAATTAAAGTTGATACTGAAAGATAGAAAATTTACATGTAGTGAATGACTTATGAAATATACATCCAATTCTATTATATATAAAAAAATATTTTATCACAAAATACTGAATTTTTACTAACTTGAAATTAGGGCCCGTTTAGCTATGCGACATGAAATCATGATATGGTATCATGATATGAAATCATAAGATGAAATTGAAATTTTGTTTGGACATGCAATATAAAATTGTATATTTTCTCATAAACATAAAAAATTCATAAGCTGTAAAATTATTAAAATAAATTCAATTGTTTATTCAATCTTATCAAATAAAAAATTATAAAATCACATAATAAAAAATCACATAATAAATTATTACAAAGGTATTTGTTCTCCACTTAAGTAAGTGTTTCTTCTAGCTTTAATTTAATAAAAAAAATTAAACATAAATTGTAGTGTATTTCACAAAGTAAAATGGAATTGTTTGGTATCTTTACTTTTTTGGTGTAAACAACTCTGTATAGAAGATGCAGATCAAATTATAGAATTAATAGGGAGCTTGTAATTTTGGTTAGGGCTGTAAATTTTTTGAAGGTGGGCCAATATGTGTTTAATGCTAAGAATACAACTTTATCAATATTTAAAAAAATAATAATTAGTGTACTAGTTTTTAATATAAGTAAAATTAGCATTCCACACACATTTAAGAGGATAAATATCAAGTTGTAATCATACTTTTTAAAAATAAACTACTTATAGCATATTATTATCATTTTATAGCACATCAATTAATAATATATTAATTAAAAAAAATATTTTAAAAATAAACTATTTATAGCATATTATTATCAAGTTATAGCATATTAACTAATAATATATTAATAAAAAAATTATTTTATTATTTAACTAATAATTATTATGTTTAAATAATTAGTTTTATTTATTCACTTACCTTTTATCAACAAAATTTTTTAAATTATTACTGATTAATCAATTACCTTTTAAAGTTTTTAATATAAATAATAATTATTATTTATTAAATATTAATTAAACTTCATATTATATAGTTACCTTTTAAAAAACAAAATCTAAAAATTAGGGATTTGGTTTTAATTAATTTCATATTATACGGTTACCCAATAACTACCCACACCCATATCAACCAATACCCTTTATCTCCCCCCAATACACTCAACCTCTCCCCTATTTACACGCTTCTCTTTCTACCATATTAATTTTGCACGACTTTTTTCACGTTTCTCTCTCTATTAATCAATTAAAGACAGCACACGTTTCTCTCTATATTAATTAATTAAAGACAGCACACCTAATTTCTCTGTCATATTAAATCTGAGCATACATATTCGCACGCTTAATGTCATCTTCAAGTAGAAACCCTTTCACCTTTAAACTTATTTCCCAAAATCAGATTAAGCTTAAAATCCTTATTCAACTACATCTCTATCAATCTTCCACAAAATTAGGTTTTTTATTTTTCGACCATCAAATTCGCAATATTGCATGATTTTCGGAAAAAATCGTGTTGTATAGATCATCAAACAGGTTTATTTCTTAAAGTTTTTTATTTTTTCTCTGGTTCTTTTGTCAGATTATTTAATTTTTATATGTTGTTGCTTGATTTTAGGATAAATTTACGTTGTATAGATAATGCAGGTTTCTTCAAGTTTTATATTTGTTTATGTCAAATTCTTTAATATTTATTTCTCTATAAATTTTTAAGATCTGGGTTGTTGAATACAATGTCTAAAGCAAATACCCTAAGGAGATTCACAAGATGTACAAACTATACCGGTAACTTCATGGTTGAAATACCATCTTTTGATCTATATATAACTCAAATTCAATCGCAAATCTCAGGCTATATAGCTGCGATGAAATTATAGAAGAAGTCGAATAATGAACTAGTAAGGTCTAGTCCTTCTAAAAGGAAAGTAGTGTCAACGGTGAAAGCAATCGGAAAAAAATGTTACAAGAGGATGAAAGTAAAAAATTCTGTCCCGGACATGATTGGAGAACCGGTTGTTAATGAAGAACAAGACGAAGTGAGTGAAGAATCACATAGTTCATCAATTTCTTCTTCTTCGTCGTCTTCTTGGTGTGTGAAACCAAGAGATATTTTGACTTGTCACAAAAATCCAGCAGTAGATATCTTGTAACACTCATGTCTGCATGTTGTATAAAATATATTTAACTATATATGTCATAATATATTAACTGTTGTATTTAATGGTAGTATGCTTAAATGAATATTTGCACTTTATTAAATGTGTATGAGTTTTGTATAAATTTCGATTGCAATATGCAAAAATATATGAATATTGTATGAAAAATGTATAAATATTGTATAAATTATGAATGTCATATTGAACTTTGATATATGTAACAGAAACAAATGGTATATATATGAACATTGTATGAATACTATATGAACATTTTATGAATGGCAGTAAAGTTCAATATATATATATAATGTATAAACATTGTATGAATTATGAATCCCATATTGAACTTGGATATATGTCACAGAAACAAATGGTACATATATGAACATTTTATGAATACTGTATGAACATTTTATGAATACTATATGAACATCTTATGAATGGCAGTATAGTTCAATATATATTTATAATGTATAAACATTGTATGAATTATGAATGTCATATTGAACTTTGACATATGTAACAGAAACAAATGATATATATATGACAATTTTTTACGAAACCAAACTTTATAAATGTCAATGATAACAACTGCACTCAATAAAACAAAACGTGTTTCTAACATTCAAAACAACACAATAACAAATGTAACATTACGAAATCATTGTTTTTGCACAGGATAATTTGAACATGTCTTTCTATTGTGTCCAACTTGACGGCATCTACTGCAAGTCATTTTTGTCCTTTTGAATTTCACGTCAGCAAACCCCTTCCATCTTTCAAGTTTTGGTCTACCCGCTGTACAAAATTAATACAAAACATATATTCTAATTTCATTAGAAACATATACTGTAATTTTGAAAAAAAATAAATGGACTTTCATACACAAATGATACACGTTTCGTATAATCTTCATACACTATTTAAAAAAAATTCAGACTTCAACGTACACAAATTTATAATCAGTTCATATAATTCATACACACTTCATACACAGTTAATATATCATTCACTGTCCTATACAAAACTCCAATTAAACAAACACAATACATTTTCAATACAAAATTAATATAAAAACATATATTATAATTTAAATAGAAACATATATTGTACGCCAAAATTTATCAGGTTACTAAAAAAAAAAAAGAAGTGAAATATGCAGCTATGAAAATATTCTTGAATTTTTTAAAAAAATGACTTATACGTTGAAAGCAATCTGAAAATAATCGTGAAATTTTGGAAAGAAGACTACTTGTAACGTTGATCCAAATATGTTTGAAAATGACAATCTGAAAGTATTCTGAAAATTCAAAAATATTTGTTATTATCTGGTTGAGTTTTTTAAGGAATTAATTCAAAAAAATAATATTATTTTTAACTAACTAGAGATATTTAAGGCAATGATGATAATTTGAAAATATTTAATATCCCTAAAAACGTGCTAATCATATATTTAGCTTTAATTAAACTCCCTAAAAAGTGCAAATATTCATATTAAAAAATGTGCTACCTGCATTAAATGTAGAAATTAATAAAGAAACAAAAGTTTCAAAATTTGTGTTGTGAGTGTGTTAACTATTAACATTAATTATCCATTATTACTTTATCCCCTTAATTTTTAATTAATTGTTAATAATATTTTTAATAAATTAGAATTAACAATATAATTATTAATAAAATGCTATAGAGTGAGATATTAAATGCTACACAATGAAATTGAAACTCTAATGCCATAACTTGATAATATTACTGTATAAAATGCTATATAGAAAATTTACACTTAATATAATCCTTCACATAGTACGAACAATTTCCTCAAGTTAAATTTGCATTTCTCGATCATGTGACTGAGAAGACGAACCAACATTGTTACTTTGAGTCATTTGTTGGTCAATATCATCCGCAACTATATTTTCGTGTTTATAGAACATAATATTTCATCACTTTAACGATCGGTTGGTGTGAGTTAAAGTGACAATATGTTGGTGAGAATAATAAATTTTATGTCGGTGAGAATAATAAATTTTTAAAAGTAATGATGTGATTATAAATTTTATTTACATATGAAATAAGTGGTTAGTAGATATAAATGTGGGTTTATTTTTAACAAAATATAAACTTGTGGATCAATTTTTGTATTAAATATCTCAAATCATGATATGGAATCACCATGTAATTCCATATCATGCTTTTTGGAGAATATGTAATCACATCTCATGATATGGAATCAGCGTGAAATCGCATGTCCAAACGCTGATTCCATCTCACGATATCATATCGTGATATGGTATCGCAGTGTTTTAAAAAACATTTTTCGGGCGAGTCCCAGGGCGAATTTCGGGGCGGGGCGTACCAAAAATGCTCTGGGACGTAATTAAAAACGTAGATCCATAAGGCGTAAGTCCTAAAATTTGAGGCGTAAGCTCTGAACATAAAAATGTAAGTTCTGGGCGTAAAAATGTACGCCTAGACGTTTTTATTTTTATTTTTTAGTTTTTTTTGCTTTAAATCATATTTTTATTATTGGTTTAATGATATTTCTCAAATAATAATTATAATACATTTTTTTTTCATTATTGATTATTAATTTATCTCAAATAAAAATTATAAATCATTAAAAGGTTTACTTTTGCTTGTTTTATTAGTAATAAAACTATAAATTTAAATATAAATGAGACTACGCTCCGTAGATTCATGGAACTTATGCCCCGTGTTTCGAGGCTTACGCCTCGCCACGCAATGTATAAAACACCTCGCCTCTTGCCCCTGCCTTTTAAAACACTGTGGTATCGCATGGCCAAACGCCTACTTAGTTGTGAATTCGCTATTGAGAGAAATAGATGCTCAAACTGCAATGTCATATTAAAATGATAAATCTATTAATATTATAATATTGATATACAATTTTGAATCTAACGATCGGTCTATTAATGTAAACTTTCGGAATAGAGATCCATGTTTGCAACATAACATGTGTTTGGCCTTTTTATTTTCTAATGAAATTATAGTTGCTGAAAATAATGAGTATAAATTAATTTCAATAGAGATGGTTTATTTGTGTATGAGAAATACATTCTCATTTGATAAAGTATTGGGCTTGGCAGGTTGAAGGCACCTAGCCCAACCCATCTCAAATGGAGTGCAAATTTAGTGGCATGACACATGACATTTGGAAGTTGAAGTAAAAATCGATATCCTAATTGTTATACACAAGACAGAAAAATCTAAATATTTAATGGGGTATATAATGATTAAGGAGATACGACAAATGATGTTGATATTGCACATCGTATTGAAACATGATGGAGGCTCATCTCTCGGGTATTGTGCATTAGAATAATATGTTACCAAGGTTTAAATGTAAGTATTACAAGGTTGTGGGTATATTAACACAGTGGTATAAGGTAGGCTAATAAAAAATCTACATGCTCAAAAGATGAAGGTGACATAAATGTGGATGCTCTGTGCCGGTGAGACGATGTGAGAGATTAGTTGTAGCAAGTGTTATGCGAGGTAGGAATAGACCAAAAAAAGAATTTAGGAGAGATGATTAAATAAAATATACATAACTTCAGATCAGTAAGAGCATGACTTTAGATATAAAAGTTGAGGATCAATATAGAATTGATTAGTAAGTTATTGAGTGTTATCATGTTTCTAGTATTTCGACTTAAGTTTCACATAATTTTATTTTTCTAATGTATGTTGATATTTATCGCGCTACATATATTTTATACTGTCTTTTCATTATAGTCTCTCATTTCAAAAAAAGTGAATTATTGAGCGAATACATATTAATTAAAAAAAAAGTTCAGGACATAAAATAAATACTACGTTCCACTTTTACCCTTTTATTCACAAACTATTCTAAATAATTCAAAGTGAAATCGTGAATATGAACAACTAACCCTCTTGAATTTATCACTTAGAAAATACAAATAAGGGGCAAAAATAAAAAAGTTTTTATCATCTCTCTTGAACTTTAAATGCTTTACTTATTTTGAATCATAAAAAAAATTCAATAATACTTTTTTTTTTTTGAGTCGAGGGTACATATTTTCGGTATAAATAATGAAAATAAAAATTTATTCCAAACCTGTAAATACACATGCAGATGATCATATAAGCAAAATTAAATATCACTAGCTACAATGTTCATTCAATTGCGTAGATTTTCTTACACAGTATGCTTCTTCTTGCTCTTGATTGCCACCGGAACCCTAAGATTTCACCGTTTCGCCGAAGGCCTACAACAGCGGAGGATCCACGTTTCCGACGATCTTAACGACGTCGTAAACAATGAGGAGGGTGAAGAATTGAAACCCGCAAACTCCGAATCCGCCCCGCCCCCAAACGATGCCGAAAAAATGAGCCCATCAGATATCCAATCTGAAATGATGAGGCGGGTTCTAGGACCCGTTTTCGGATTCGTTAAGCTCCGACTCGGAACTCGTCGGACTCCGGTCGGTATCTCTATTTACCTTTGAATGCTTTGTTTTTTATTAGTGATTTGTTAATTAATGAGCTGGTAAGTTAATTTCTTTGCTGAATTTGAATATGATAGATCTATATCAATGTAATTTCGTAGAATCATTCGAAAATATCAAATTTTACTGCACCAAGAGCTAACTATCGAGACTTTGGACTATCTACCCATGATTTTTACAGGCAGATGGTTGTTAACATCACATACTTAAGGCGTAGTTGTTTTTACACCTGCATTGTGTCTGGTGTTTTTACTATGGTTAGAGGCTTGTATGGTAGTGTAGATAAATGTGAGATATCGAGAATCATCAATTCTAGGCTGCCTTGAGATTAAGTTAATTTTTTTTTCTGTATTGGGACGAAAGAGGTCATAGTAGAGTGGAATGGATATACTGAAATCATATATGCGCGGGATTAAACCATAGTGATTGATTGATTGATAAATTGATGTTTGTGAGGTAAAGGGAAGGATTTGTTAAGGATCAAAACTTGCGCCTAGAAGGTGGGAGCTTTACAAATGAGCTGCCACTACACAAAATTATCTCACTAACTGAAAAAGATTTACATAATGTTAATTAAGTATCAATGTTAATTTTCTTGTTTGGCTATTGTTGTTGGAAGCAAGGTAATAGAACCTTATTGGTTTAGATTATAATGATTTTCATTTTTCAGGAGATGGTTACTCATGTTGCCAAGCGGTGGGTCAATCTAGCAAGATCTGAAGGAATGGAGACGAAGTTCATAGGTGTTGATTGGACCACGATAATGTTCACCATGGAAAAAGGTCGAGACACAACAGAGGTTTGTTTTACTTTCCCAAATCAGATGTCTTCTAATTCTGTAACTGCTGATATTGCTTATGGATGCTTTTAGCAAAGAGCTTGTTCAAAAGGTTGAAGCAATTAGGGAGTTTGGTAGAAAGTTGGTCTGTTTTTTCCTTATTAACTAGTTGAGGATATGATCGAAGAGAATCAATCTTAACACACACCACAAATGAAGAGCAGATTAATTATCAGTTGAAGGAACTCTATGAGAAGATTTTTGAGAATTTGGAAAAGGGAAATGAAACATGATGCTTTAAAAAAACACAACGATAACACTTACCTTTGTTACACCTGCTTTATGTCAACCCTAAACTCTCTGTAAATATTAGCTCTTTCTCCTCGAAACTCAGTAAGTAAGCCCACGAAGCCCCAAGGTGGTGTAGCAGGGGAGGGTTAGGGTGAAGACATCAACTAGTCCTTTAGAAAATCCCTCCAGCGGTACTACATTACTCCATCTCTAGATATAATGTCGAGCAACTTGAGGTTATACCTGCATTTGTCGATTTCATTGTGTGCTGCCAACAAAACCATATTCCTTTTATTCAAAGGAGGTATTCTCAAATGCAAATGCTTAGGGAATTTCAATCCGACAATATTTTAGTGTTGTTGTTATGATCATCCAGGAAAGTAGAATGAGCATTCTCTCATTGTTTGGATTTTAACTTTAATGTAACTTTGCTAATTATTGTTGGACAATCTCCAATTAGTGCCGTATTACTCGTTACTAGTCACGGCTTCCTTCTTTTGGTATAAATGTTTTTACTCGACTCACAATTTTTTCTCAATGTGGCACATGCAAATTCCAATTTACAATGAGTTTGCTTTAAATTTTACCCCTGCAACTGGTTTTATTGCATGTTTTGAGCTGGTTTAACTCAGATTCCGAATGCTAGAGGGTTTGAGATTTTGTAAGTCAATTTCGCAGTTGAAAAAGTTTTTGCTGGAACAAGAAGAAGCATATGAGATTAATATAGGGGACCAACTATTTCGAAGACCAGGTGACCCTCCTTTTGATGAAGTATTCGAGATTGAGGAAGAGAAGAGCAGACACTCTGAGTTGTAATGGCTAGAAACAAACCTTTCTTTTCTCCTCTATTCCTTTATTGATTTGCAGGAATTTGTACATTGGTTCATTCTTCCGTGCAGCTCATTCAACGATCCTCCAACAACATCTATTACGAGACAGGTTACTGGACATGATGTACATCTTACCCCTCACTCTTTTTCTCCTGAGTTTTCTGGTTACCATCTTGTTCCCTTCTATCATTCATGATATTATTTGTAACCAAGAGCTTATTAAATTATAGCTCTGCTTGGCTAATAAGTTACACATGTAGATTCAATAAGTTAGTTGCAGTAGGATGCTTACATTATAATATCGAACATCTTATACCAGGAAATATGAGTTAATATCTCAAAAGTTCACGAACCATGAGCTGTGCTCATTTGCAATACATTCTTTAAATAGTTTCTTCTTATTAAGTATATGTTAAAGTTTTGGTAAGTGGAATTATTCGATGTTCTGTATCGGTGAACAGTAATACAATGATTTCATTGAAGGGTCAAGATGTATGTAAAATTGCATGAATCACCATTTTGTTATATTTATATTTATAAGTTATAGAAAGAATCATATTCTGCCTATTAATTATGTCTTGGTATTCTCCTTTTAATAATGATTAATGATGAGAAAGAAATAATATATCAATAAACTATACACAATAATTATAGAAATCATATGCGTCGTGTCTAACATCTCCTCCACTCCTTAGATTGTTGTAAAGGTACGTGGAGATTTATCTGGGTAAAATATTAGTACGGTTGACATGTAATAAGTTAAGTAGTTCGTTTTGATAATTTATGAGTAATTATTAGTATTGATAGTGATAATGTAATGATAAATATGTAACTATATATAGTATATCTCTTTTAGTAAAAAAAATAATATTTTTCCACATATAATTTGATTGCAATATATTTATTTATATTCATTAACATAATTTTTTTTTTCCGAAAGTTCATTATTATTGGTATAAAATTGACGTATCTAATTCATGAATCACATGAAAAATTTAAAGTTGGACAAATGTGAATATATCAACGAAAATTTCATTTAACAAAAGGCAAAATTAGGATAAAAATACTACTACTTCACTAATAACCTTTTTTCCCAAAATACAAAACGCACGTCAACCACTTCTCCACTCGTACAAGCAAACCGCTAAAAACCGGGAATACTTGAACCGGCGCACAGAATTTGACCAAACGGCGGCGTTTTGGTAAAGAGTAAAACCGCTATCCTCACTTCGCAAGTCATTTAAACTGCCGCTTTACCGGTTTTGCCGGTTGTCTTTATCTCATTCACCAAAAAGATCTTAACTCTATATATAAACCATTCTCTCTCTCCGCTCATTTTTCGACACAGTTTCCAATCATTCTCGCCGGAGCTCCGACGTTATCTTCATCGATCACGTATCTCTCACCGCTTATCGGTTTTGTAAGTATTCAAAAATTCAGCTCCGGTTTTAGTTTTTAGTTTAGCGATTTTATCTCCACTGATTTGTTGATCTGATTATTTGATTGTTGGATTGTTTTGAGTTCAATCTGTTAATCTGATTTAGCTTTGTTCGGTAAATTAATAAGTGCAGTGGATTCGGTCTTCGGATCTGTGCTATGTACGTCTGCTGAATGCTTGTTTATTACGTAACTTCTTCTCTGTCTATACTATTCTGTTACATGTTGCTGTTTCTCCTATTAATGATTTTATCTCTGTTGTGTAAATTACATTGATTTTACTCGAAATTGGAACTTTTTAGGGTTTGGAATAGTGTTGTTCAAAAGTAACTGATCCGTAGATTGAAAAATATTGGTAGACGAATTTGGTAGTGAAAAATTTTAAACTGCTGAATGGATTCAAGTTTACAGTTCACAAAAATAAGCACAAGCGCACACAGAGAGAGTCACCATAAGTTTTCTTCAAATTTCTCCTGATTATGTTTGCAGTTTGCATGTTTTGAAAAGTACAAGAGATGGTTCCATTGGAATAAATGTTATCTTCAGAGGTATTGAGCAACCTCCATGTGTTATTGCCTTGAAATCTTGTGGTTTTATGTCCTCAATGTCGCAAGTAGCATGTTATAAGACTTGTAAGTTCGACGATTCTGTAAAGAATTACTTGATGTCGTACTTGCTAATTTTGTGCATTTTTGGTACCAGAAGTTTGCAGAAATGTATTTGAGTTCAATAAACTTATCATATGTGTCCTCATAATTTCTTACTGATTTTCTTTGGAATAAATTTGACATTTTGTTATTCAGAAGGCATGATGCCTTTTAAGCACTTGACCTCTGATTTCATGTGTTCTCTTTTTAAATCTCTTCAGTTTCAATTTCTAAAAGATGGCAAGTAATGAGGAAGGTGAAGAAACTGCTCCTCGTGGAAATGAGTGGGAAGTTGTATCACTCACACAATCAGCATATGCTGCTGCCCCTGGTCCAAAGCAGGTTGACTCGAATGATGATAATTGCAGTAGCGCAGAGTATGTAGCTGAAACTTCCCAGGCAATGTTTATGTCTGGTCACTTTGTCTTTCCACCAAGCCAACATGAGAATTTGCCATTGGAACCTGATGTTAATGAGATCAATAATGAACAGGAAGGTGAAGATGCTGCTTCAGAACTTGTTGCTAATGAAGAGGGTAAATCAGATTTTTATGAAGGAAGTACAGAAACTAAAGGATCGAGCACACCAGAATCTCCTGGTATTCAATTTTTTGATGAAAAGGGTAACCAGTTATCTATTGGTGCCGAATTTGAAGAAGATGCAGCCCTGCAACGCTTGAGTTTGGTAGACAAAGAGCAGAGTATCTTTGGTGCTGCTAACTATAGTTCATACCAGAGTGAAGAACCCATGGGTTTCTCCGCAACAACAGAGGAAACCAACGTTCTTGAAGAATCAGTTGAACCCTCTCACCAGGGCTTAGGGTCGGGCAGTTCGAATTTGCCAAAGACAAAAGATGAAGATGATTATGATGCCGCTAACCTTCCTTGTCAAGCATGGTGGAAAAGACGGGCTGCTTCCCTAGTTGCCCATGCGAAAGACACAAATGCATTATGGTCTATTTTCATTGCTGCTGCTGTTATGGGCCTTGTGATTATTGGTCAGAAGTGGCAGCAAGAAAGGTGGCAACTATTGCAAATGAAGTGGCAGGCTGGAGTCCATAGTGAGGTGAGTTGTTGCTGTTTGTTAAAATAATTGAAAATAGTATCCCCATTGAGTTGAATAGTTCAACTTTGTGTCCATCTGCAAATGAGTTTTTTCTTTTTAAGAAAGGAAAATGTGGAAAAAACTAGCTAGAGTCACTTTGTAATACTTGATTCACCAGTTAAAGTATTACAAAGTCGCTCTAGGTGGTCTTTTCTGCATTTTTGGTTGATGCAATACTTGCCAATTGGCTGACAATTAGAAAATCCAGGGAATTAACTAGCAAACCAGATATTCTGATTGAGATAACTAAAAGAAGAAACACAAGATTGATCTTGAATAAGTGTATATAAATAAGATCCAGCTGATAAAAATTTCTTCAGCTTTGCTGCAACCCATTTTCCTTGTCAACATTATCAAGTACCTTACTAGATTTCCTCCCTCCTCCATCCCCAAGTATTCACTCTTCTCTCCTCTTTTTGTTTTCATTTCATTGGTCACCTGAGGTCCTTGATGGCTCATCAGTTTTGCACCATTACTGTTGTTTTCATGAAAATGACTTCTGAATGCAACTGAGGCCTGTACCATATCTTGACGTATACTTGCGCAAGCTCCTTTTCGCAAGGGCATCTCATTATATTCTTCCATGACCTGCTTTTGGCGAAAGTGCAGTTGCTAATGTCTTTCTTGTGGTGAATCTAATATATAAATTTTTTTTTGTCGAACTCTGGAAGAATAAAATCTTTCCCCTAAAATAAATACATAAACTACTTAGCAGATCTTACAGTTGAGTTGATTTCCTTCCCGTTGTTTTGGAGGGGGGGGGGGGATATGTTAGTACGTTACTGTTATGTGATTGTCCTTGGACCTGTATGCAAGAATTTTTTTTCTCGGATTCTCTTTGGTGCCGTAGACCCTTGTGATCTGCATTTATTCATCAGCATCTATTTCTGATTAAGTATTTATCTCTCTCAGGAATAAGTGAACTCTACTATCCATCTGCCTCAGAAGAGGATGGAATATACTTGTACTGCATAGCCTCTAGTTACACCTATGGTCTGCCTATTTTGAGATAGTTTACAATTCTTATACCTGTATATATAGAGAATTAGGGAAGAAAATAATTGCACTGTTTTATTTGGGAAAATGGAGAGACCCTTGTATGATTTTGAACAATACCATATCATTCCAATCCGACAATTGAATCTTCAAGGTTCTTAGGAGTTAGGATTAGCAAATCACAATCTCCAATTACAGTTAGTGCCTCATTCTGTAGACATAACTTGCTTTCAGAATTCTTTTTTGCTCTTGTTTTGACGGTGAATTACTGAACTTTTAAATCACGTTAGGATAATAAGGTTTTCAAATCGTTTTTTGGTACGTTTTTCATACTGATTGTTTGAAGATTGAATGCTGCTAAGCCTCGAAAGTGCAACATTTCCCTAAGAAACAATTTCTCTCTATAAAGTCCTCTAGGTTCTAATATCTCTGGAGAAAAGAACCACCACTGGTAAAGGAGAAGATGCAGGATTATTGCCATGGTTTCTGTTTCTCTTTGTTTGATATTTATGATCTTCTTTAATTGATAAATCCAGAAGCCTTGCGAAAAGCGAAGACTCAAAATAGTGACCAAGGTGTTGCCTATCATTAAAAAAAGCACTGGAAGTACAACACACAAGCTAACCTGTGAAATTTTTCTGGAATCTGCACGGAATTTAATTTGCATTGTAGTCGCACAAAAAACAGCTATGGGATCTTCTGAAATATTAGTGGTGTGGAACGGGTGATGCCAAAGAACTTGAAAGACCTTTTGGTTTGCTGGCAGAATCAGAAAGTTGGAAAGAGACTGGAGATAATCGGATTCTAGAAAACCATACCCCTTTGCATCTTTTGGACCATTTGGTTGGAAAAGAAATGAGAGATGTTTTGAGAATCATTTAGATATTGTGAACAGTAGGCGCCTCAAAATCTATATTTCTGGTATAGGGGTAATAGGATAGAAAATTAGGGACAGTTCGAGGAATTTATAGTTATGAGATTATAATTTGATACAGCTTTGCTGTAGTTTGTATGCTGTTGGTACTTATTCAATGAAATTTACGTTACCTTATAAAAAAAGTTTCACCAACTCCGATACCCTATACAAAAATACCAAATGACTTTAAGGAGGGTTATTATTTCTCTGACTCTCCCCAGACCCCACTTGTGGGATTTCAATATTTTTGTTATTAGTTCATTGGCCTTAGACTAGCTTGCAGTATTATTGACTGAAGATGGTTCTTTGTTGAGTCTAGAAATTCATGGGTGTTAAAATAAGTGAACCTGAATAACTGAATCTGCAGGTCTTTTGACCTCCTCATTATTAATCTTCAGCCTTTGTCCCATGTCTGATTCTGTGTTGAAGTGCTAAGGAGTTCGCCATTTAACACTTACTGTAGATTGCATGTTCTTCTTCAAGATCTCCATTGTTGGTTCTGGGAAGTTAAAAACTCGTGTTGCTTCCTGTTGGTCTAGTAAATAGCTTTTATAATAAGATGGTACCGGAGACTTCAATCACACAAACAGTTTGGTGATCAAAACCGGGATTAACCTTTCACTTAGTGTGGTATATAAGAACATTAAACCCTGGAAGTCATACTTATATATGTTGTTAGTCCCGCTTACGTTTCTTGTTGTCAGTTCAAACATCTTGGTTCTCAGAAATGCCATTTGGACTCGTAATTTTACTCTGTTTAGTTGCATTGATTGGTTCACTGATCTGTATTTCAATGTTGGCAGAGGATTAGCAGGATGTTTGGTCCACTATCTCGATTGAAAGATGTGATTGTTGGGGGTGATCGCCGTGGTACGTTCATCAGAGGGAGTGGAGCAGCTCAACATTAAGATGATGATGACGAAAATGAGTGAGTGAGCGAATGTTTTGTTTACTTGATATGCTGGGTTTGCTTTTTCAATGTACCTGATTTACTTGCTTTTGACAGGGCATGATGGGAATATATCATGTTCTCATGACGGGGTTGTGTAAGCACGCAGCAGGGTGTCTTGATTGTCGGGTTAAGTTTAGGAGGTCGCAGCAGCCAGCCCTGTTTGATGTTGATTCTCGCACTTTACACTAGATTCTAGCTACGTTCTGAAAAATAGCATCTGGAAACTTTATATCTTTTATACAATTGTTCACAAAAGGTTTAAGTTGTCTGCTGTCTGATTTTTCTCTTTTGGGATTTCTGAAAAAAAAATGTACTGTATTATTTTCATGATCTAATTTTGAGCAGGTGTAGAGCTCGTCAGTCTTGTACATATCTGGTGTCAGATGGATTGCTGGATTTTACATACATTTTTTTGGATTACCTTCTGCTTACAATTACAGCCTTTATTATTAGTGTATACATGAGTAATAGCAGCATAAATTTCATACTAATCTCCTATCTTTCCTTTTGACAAAACAATTACTAATATCTACCTATTATGTGAGAGATTTTCACTCGTATTATTGTATTAAATACCTTGGTTGTAGGTTACTATTGACGGGTTCATTAATATATTTACACTTCCTCATTTTTTTTAGTGCTCAATTAAAATAAGTTGTATTTTGAATACCTAAATGAAGTTTACTAACAAATTCAAGTCGTAGATACACTCTTGATGTATTAAGCCTCAAAGTCTATTTTGCTGTTTCATATAATAACTGTATATCTACTTTCCTTTTAGTTAATGACATACTTATATCTTTATATAAACTAGCATACTTAAATCTTTATATAAACTAGCTCTAAGGGATCAACGATATATCTACTTTTCCTACGGTAAATAACATATTTATACCTTGATATAAACTAGCTTTGTTTCCTAACAAATTTTATAGGGGTTCGATGGTATTTGAGGCTTGAATTTAAGTTCTTCTAGGAAATATGAATAAAATCGTGAATTTATCTCACTTCACTTGATGTTCAGAGAAACTTATAATTTTATTTTCATTAAATAATTACATAAAATATTAATTATTAATTTTTTTAAGTTTTCAAAATATAATTAATAAAATTATTTTTTAAAGTGTGTAGTCACAGCTCGCATCTTTCATATTGGCGGGAAAATTAGCTGTCATATATACCTAGGGTTGAATTGATTAAAGACTCTTTTCGACTTTCTTCCTTCGCTGGCCACCGCAAAATTTCCGGCAGATTTCGTTTCTCCGACTATCAGTAAACTGTACCGCAAGGTGTGTCCTCATCTCTCTTCTCTTTCAGTTTTTTTTTTTGTGAATTTATATGCAATTAAGTTGTGTTCAGTTTCTGAAGTGTCTGTATAGAAGTTCCGAGTTCGGATGTAACTATAGATACCGTTAGGGTTCTTCCGTGGCCCTATAATTGAATGTTTATACTGCTATTTTTTTTTTTTGAAATTTCCAGGATTTTGGCACATAAGAAGAAATGGGTGATGAAGGAAATCCACCAACTCCTAGAAGAACCACTAGAGCATCATCGTCTAGCACACCGAATCCAAAAAGTTCTACAGGGAAGTTAAAATCATGTAATTTGTTGCCTTTGACAATACATGATCTCGCTTATGGAGATGAATCAATTAGTTTCAATGATTTGATTTCTAGTTTACCTGGTAGACGTGCACAAATTATTGAGTTATTACACCTTTTGGGCCCTTTGGATTCTCCAATGTTTCCTGTGTTTGTATATGGAGGTGCTTCGACTGGGAAAACAAGTTCAATTCTTCAGACATTTAAGCACCTAAAACGTCCATTTGTTTACTGCAGCTGTATAACGTGCTATAACCCAAGGATACTATTTGAATCTGTGTTGAACCAGTTATTGCTTCATAGAAGAAATGAAAGCAATCGTTATTCCAGTACGAAACGCTGTGAAAGGCCCTCCGATTTTGTAAATCTTTTGCAGGAGGCTCTTCATAATGTGGTGGATAGTTTGAAGGGGAATGTGGAGAAATCAAGCTCGAAGAAGTCGGTGGGAAGGGCTAGGGGGAAAATGGTTTACTTGGTATTTGATAACTTGGAGCTTGCTCGTGAATGGGATAAGAGTTCCAACATATTGCCTTTTCTCTTTAAGCTCTATGATATTCTGAAAATGCCAGAAGTGGGTTTGATTTTTCTCAGTAATGCCTCACCTGATACTTATTACTCGGACACTGGTTATGTAGAACCCATTCCTGTTTACTTTCCTGATTACACTGAGGATGAGCTTCGTCAAATCTTAATGAAAAACCAGAGAAACCCAAAGCTATATTCCTCATTTCTTGAGTAAGTTTGAATTTTTAATTTGATTTTATCACTTTGGTGGCTTTATTAAAAATTTAACCTATACACAGTGTTTCTTATTGTAATACAGAGTGGTGTTGAGGCCATTTTGTCGAGTTACTCGGCGAGTTGATGAATTATTGACTGCATTCTCATCATTATATCAGATATATTGTGAACCTCTTGATGATTTAGGCATTGTTCCAAATGAAGATATGAAAAGAAAACTTTTTTCTCATCTTCAACCACATATTGGACCATCCCTGAACGAAACGTTCAAAGTTGAAAGCAGGCTGACTTCTGAAGCCCTAGCTAACACGAACAAATGGAAAGGCATTGCCAAGAAAGTTGGAGCTAGAGAATCTTCCAATGAGATAGACTTTCACATGTCTGCTTGTGCCAAATATCTTCTTATTTGTGCTTTCCTTGCTTCAAGAAATCCAGCTACCCTTGACGCATCCATGTTTGACTCAACTGGAGGTTCCAATAATAAAAAACGAAAGAGGTAGTTAGTAATTCCGGATTCTGTTTTTCTTATGTTGCTGTCAATTCTAGTTTCCTTCATTTGCTAGATAAACTGCTTGTATTGATGGTTTTCTTCGCATTTACATGAGTGCTTTGGTCATAACTTCTTTCTTAAATTCAGCAGAGAACAAATATAGTACGAATCGCCCCATCTATCCTCCTGAGGAGGAGTTCGGTTTCATGTACATCTTTGTTGCATGATAAATCGCAATACTTGACATATGTATTACCGAAATAATCAGGGGTGATAAATTGGATTACTTGACGACATAGGAATCACTGAAATAGCCAGATGTAAAAATGAGCATTTGCTTCCTTATTATCTTATTTATCATCGAAGCAATTAGTAGGAAACATTCTGGTAATTGTTATGAAGCTTTGAAGTCCTATTGGCTCATTCATGAGACTTCCTTAAGGAAATTTAAGTTTTGAAGAAGTGGTGATGTTGTCTGATGATTAGGTTTGCTGGTGGATCCTTATTGGCATTTGAACAGTTGCTACTTCTTATGCATCAACTTATATCTCTTAAGAATTTGTATGAAACTGTTATTTTACCTTCCTGGTATTTGATGATCTCAATCTCTTTTAAAGTTTTAGTGTTTTTTATTTTTCTGATGCAAATCATACTTTAGTTGTCTTTTATTATCTTACTTCATTTTGCCTTACACGCCAAAGATATGATGTCATATTTTAGGAGCTCAGAGAAGTCAAAAGAGAAGAAGGAAATTGCAGAACAAGAATTGCTCTTGAAGGGACCAGGAACGTTTCCCTTGGAAAGATTGTTAGCCATCTTTCAGTGTATTGTATCTGTGTCAGAATGCTTACCTGATGAAGAAGCACAAGGAGATGGTGGATTGGAAGGAGAGAGTTGGACTAACGGGCTATTATCTGATGTTCTTTTGGAATTATCAAGTCTGTGTAATGCCAATTTTATCAGTAAAGGCGGAAGTTGCCCATTGGAAGGCGCTAATCGGTATCGATCTATGGTGTCTGAAGCTATGGCTCTTAAGGTAACCTTTAAAAAACTGTTTCCATAATTTTTTAAAAGTAAAAAATGGCCGTGTTTTCAGAAGCTGTTCTCACTTCCCATTGTGGCTCATTTTGTTTCTCGAACTCTGCAGGTTGCAAAGAGTCTAAAATTTCCTCTGGCAAAGTATTTATATAGAGGAGGATGATATAGAAGATGTCTGTTCATGTTAAAATGATTTTGCATGTCAAGCAAGAACAACATGTGAACATGATGCAGTCGACAATGCATCATCACCTAACCAACCCCTGTGGCACGGTGAATGTACGATTGAGATTCTACTTATAGTTATTGTACACTCAGCAGTGAAAGGCTAAAGGGTAAGTTGATTTGTTGTACTCCATGAAGAACAATTAAACAGTATCATCTATCGAAATACCCAAGCGCTGAGTTCTTTGATTTTTCCTGTGTAAGAGTCTAAGCTAGTCCATTGTTATGCAGCCATTGACTTCAATATTGTTAAAATACCTGCATTTGAGACCTATAAAGGTGGGAGACATTTTAAAGATGGATGTCTCATTGTCACAACCCTTTTGGGAATAGTTGATTCCTAGTACTACCTTTCTCTAATTGGATTTGTTTCTTGATAAAGTTCCTTGATTTTAGTGGAACAATATCTACAGTGTCAAATGAGCGGGTTTGACTGAATTTGGACGGATTAAAATGAGTTGAGCTACTAAATAGATGGGCAACTAACCTGTCCATAGGTGACTTGCTCTGTGATGAAGTCACACTTGTGTATTTGGGTTTTTTCCCCTTGGTTATATTGGTTTATAAATATGTTCTTTCTTGATACATAAAATGACCAAACTAATCTTGTGTACTACTATTTATAACAACTAATACAAAAATTTATGTATCAGTGTACAATATAACATCATCTCATTGTAATATACATGAAATTTCCACACAAGTATTGCTATTATAATAAGGTTTGAATTACTTGATGGTCTCTCTTAGGATTTTTTGTCAATGACATTTAGCTTGATCACCTAAATTATTAGTAGGAGACAGTTGCACCAATCTCTTAGAAATGTTTATTTTTCTATTGAGAAAAATGATAAAGTAAAGGAAACTTCTAATTATATGATGGATTAGCAAATTATCTTCTTAATTTGGTCAAGTCACTTCACCAAGTTCCTTGTTTTAAACCATTGACAGTCTTAAAAATACACTTTTACTTGATTAACTAAACTTAGATACACTTTCGGTATGCAACATGACATAGCAAGTGATCTCAAGCTCTTGTAGGAGCATGTAATGTCTTAAATAAAAATCAAGAGAAGTGTCGAAAATACCTCTAAACTTGATAAAAATATGGAGATGTATTTCGCTCATATTGCAAGATCGTGGGGTGTATTTGCGTTTAGTAATTAGTCAAATAAAGACCGTATTTTTAAAACTATCAACAACTTAGAGATGAAACTAATAATTCATACAAAATTCAAGAATATTTTTAATCCTTCTCTCAATTATTTTATCATTTTCTACTCCAATAAAAAGAATAAAAAAAAGAGGTAATTAAGATGAGAAATTGTGAGTTGACTTCATTGAAATAGTATTTGATGCCTGCAGAATCTATCTACACTTTGCATTTGCATGAAGAAAGGCTCCATTTCCCAATCAATTGGCTAAGGTTTTGTTCTGCTCAAAAAAAACCTCTGATACCTTTTGACTTTTTCTTTTTTAATTTCCCAGAACCAAAAAATCATGACAGTCCTTATATATAGTATATGGTAATTGACTTTTGCTCTTTTATGTCAATTCTTCCATTCAAGATAGTCAAAGTCAACTCCTGTCATTGTGTTTCGTCCGCTCACTTTTATTTATCCACTTTATATTTTACACATTTTTAAAAAAAATAAAAATTGATAGTATAAATATTTCATCACAATATCCATTACTATTTTCGTTCACTTTTATTTGTTATGTTGGGTTTCTCAAAAATCAAATTTGACTAATCTTCAAAGTAAAACTAGATTACATTAATTTAATATTTTAAACATAAAATTTATATATTCAGAAACTATACTAAAAATATTATAAATTGCAATTTTTTGCATACAATATGATGAAAAGTACATCATAAAATGTTAGTCAAAGTTCTTATATTTTGACTCTAAACATAAAACTATGACAATTGAAAATGGACGGAGGGAGTAAATTAATTGTTGTAGTCTTAATTCTTAAAAAAAGAGAAGAGAATAATTCAGTAATTAATACTATGGTAAAATAAATAAATAATTACTAGTATATTTTATCGATACGTTAAAAGTGATAAGTAAAAATGAAAAAAAAATCTATTTTAAAAATAATGAACAAGCAAAAGTAAATAGAAAGAGTGATAAAATTTACTACATTAGGTTCATATCATTCGTCATTTCAAATAAAAGACCCTTTTTATAACAACATTTCATTATAACAATCAAATTTTCCTTAAAACACTTGTTAATACTACATGACATCCAGGCAAACCTAAGCGGGAGTTCGGACGAACCTAATAACTTTTCCATATATCCAATATTTATATTAGAAAATTAAATATATATATATATATATATATATATTAACTTATAAATAAAATTGATTGATGGCTCAGTTGTAAGAAATATGTCATGTGGAAATTCTTTCCATGCTAGAGTTATGAATTCAAACTCCCTTAAAAAGAAGCATGTTTTGCAATATTTTTACCTTCTGTCCTAAAATTCAGAACCTCGAAATTCCAAATCCTGACTCCGCCTCTACATTACATTATATATTCTCTATAACAATATTCCGCTTTTAGCTATAACAATCAAGTATTGAAATTCAGACAAATAACGTTATTATAAAGAAAGATATTATATTTGTAATGGTAAAAATAGAGTTTTAATAAGAAAAAAAGTTAGATGAGATAAGTGTCACGTAACGTGAGGTACTTGACTATAAATTTGTTGTTGGCAAGTCGTTCACCCAACACTTAACTATCTTACATGATCACACTCTCATGTTCTTCCATTTATAGTTTAACTAGCTAGTACTATTCCATAACTTATATTAAAAAAATTAATTTCACCCCCTAAAAATCTCCATAACTAAAAATTATGGGAATCTATACATTATTTTTATTTTTGTCTTTCTTTAAACTTGCTCAACTAATTTCATTCAATGCTTCAATTTAAAGTCCACCTCTTTTCTCTGCACAAATTAGTTGGGAAGAAAGCTTTTTTTTTTCTATAGTGGTATTTCACTTATTGTCCTTTTGCTATGCATTTATTGTATCAAAAAAAAATTAGATGGTGAAATTCAAGAAACAGTCTGTCATTTAGTTATTGCTACTCAATTCTACTTCAACTACTATAATTAATTTCATTTTTTTCCCTATAAATTCACTTCATTTTATATCTTTTTTCTACTACTCCATACCAAAAAATAAAAAATAATCATATGGATATTGCTATAGCTTTGTTGCTGTTTAGTTTCATAACATGTTATCTACTATGGTTCACTTTTATTTCGAGATCTTTAAAGGGTCCACGTGTTTGGCCCTTATTGGGTAGTTTACCGGGTTTGATCGAAAACTCGGAACGTATGCATGAGTGGATAGTAGATAATCTCCGCGCGTGTGGTGGCACGTACCAAACATGCATATGTGCAATACCGTTTTTGGCTAGGAAACAAGGGCTCGTGACGGTCACGTGCGACCCGAAGAATTTGGAGCATATATTGAAGACCCGATTCGAGAATTACCCGAAAGGTCCGACGTGGCAAGCTGTTTTTCATGAGCTGCTTGGACAAGGGATTTTTAATTCCGATGGTGACACGTGGCTTTTTCAAAGGAAAACGGCTGCGCTCGAGTTTACGACTCGAACGCTACGCCAAGCTATGGCCCGATGGGTTAATCGGGCCATACAGCTTAGGTTTTGTCCGATTCTTAAAACGGCTCAGGTTGAAGGGAAGCCGGTTGATTTGCAAGATCTATTGCTTCGGCTTACTTTTGATAATATTTGCGGCTTGGCTTTTGGTAAGGACCCGCAAACGTTGGCTCCCGGCTTGCCAGATAATATGTTTGCATCGGCTTTTGATCGAGCCACGGAGGCGTCGTTGCAGCGGTTTATTTTGCCTGAAGTTGTGTGGAAGCTGAAGAAATGGCTTGGGCTTGGAATGGAAGTCAGCTTGAATCGAAGCCTTGTACAGCTGGACAAATACATGTCTGACATCATCAATACACGTAAGCTTGAGTTGATGAGTCAGCAAAAAGATGGAAATCCACATGATGACTTGTTATCAAGGTTTATGAAGAAAAAAGAATCCTACACGGATAAGTTCTTGCAACACGTGGCACTTAATTTCATCCTAGCTGGACGTGACACGTCATCGGTCGCATTGAGTTGGTTTTTCTGGTTGGTCATTCAAAATCCTATAGTTGAACACAAAATCTTACAAGAAATATCCACGGTCTTGGTTGAGACACGTGGCAGTGACACGTCATCATGGCTCGAAGAGCCGTTAGCGTTCGAGGAGGTTGATCGGCTAACCTACTTGAAAGCTGCATTGTCGGAAACTCTCCGGCTCTATCCGTCTGTGCCGGAGGACTCGAAGCACGTGGTGGTCGATGACGTGTTGCCGGACGGGACATTTGTACCCGCAGGTTCGTCAATAACATATTCAATATATTCAGCCGGAAGAATGAAGAGTACATGGGGAGAAGATTGTTTAGAATTCAAGCCAGAAAGGTGGTTAACCCTAGACGGTAAAAAGTTTGTTATGCATGAACAATATAAGTTTGTGGCATTTAATGCTGGTCCAAGGATATGTCTAGGTAAAGACTTGGCATACTTGCAAATGAAGTCGGTGGCGGCAGCAGTACTGCTCCGCCACCGACTCACAGTGGCTCCAGGGCACAAGGTGGAGCAAAAGATGTCGTTGACACTTTTTATGAAGGACGGACTTAAAGTGGATCTTCGTCTCAGAGACCTCACACCTTTCGTGAATAGTGTAAAAGAGGTGCAATTAATCCAAATATAGAATGGGGACAAAGATGAATGTTAATAATTATGAAGAGAGAGGGGTAGGGGGGTGGTTGAGGTGGATTAAAGAATGGTGTTGGAAAATATTGATTGCAAGCTAAGGTATAGTTGAATTGGTTGAGGTTAATTATGGTGGTTGAATTCTCACATGAGTATTGGTATTCATGATATTAAGGTACATTATCACATTCATTGTGGGAGAAACTTTTTTTTTTTTTTTTTAAATTTATTTGTGGAACAGCTGGAAATGGTTTTGAGGTTGAAAGAGGAGGGACATTTCTCAATAATTTTTTATTTTGTTTTGTTTTTACTAGTAATAAGTTGTACAAGTACTAGCTAGAACTTTTTTTTTTTTTTTTTACTTTATAGTAATTATTCTACTGTCCTAAAAGCTGACCCCCTTGATTTGTTCATTTTACTTTGGTTGCTTGTTTTACCTTCAATTCTTTGTATTTTCTACTTTTTTTCACTCTTTTTTGGTATGTGAATTCTTTTGTATCTTGTTTAAAATTTTAAATTATGGTATTCTTTTTTTCTATTAGTGAAATCGTACTAAATTGCTTGATTCAATTTCTTTTTTTTTCTTAATTATACTCCATACGTTTAAAAAAAATGTTTCTATTTTTTTTTAGTTTGTTTAAAAAAGAATGACTCATTTCCTTGTTTGACAACACTTTAACTTTAACTTTCTACTTGTCATGTTTAAGACCACAAGATTAAAGGGTATTTTGGTACATTTGACATAACTTTATTTAGAACCACAAGATTAAAAAGTGTTCTTTCTTTTCTTAAACTCCGTTCCAAGTCAAACTATGTCAATCTTTTTGAAACGGAGGGAGTATGGCATTTGCAACCAGATTTTGAAGGTAAAACTCGTTCAAAATATTAAAGTCTTGAGAGGCGATAAAATTATGGTTTACTAAGTTACTCTTATTTAATAAAGGTAAATTGTTTTTTTTATCCTCTGAAATATTATGTATACTTCTTTAATGTTAATAGGGGTGTTTACGGGTTGGTTTGAGTTGGTTATTAGTTAAAATTAATATCAAATTAATTTAATCAATTTTAAAATTATCAAAACCAAACCAAATATAATGTACATTTATTGGTTTGGTTATTTTCGATTTTGGTTTGATTATTCGGTTATTAATCATAAATAAAAATAAAAGAAACAATTCATTCAAAACGTGAAAAAAGTGACAACTCATTCAAACAAAAAAATAATTAGAATGAATGCCATTACAGAACTTTTGATAATTGAATTTACCGAATAAAACTTCAAAATTCACTATTTTGGCATTAGAAGAAAGAGACAACAACATTTTCAGTCCCACAAGACACTCATATACATGAAACCAATAAGAAAAATGTTCTCACCTTGGACATTTTCTTTTTTCATAAGTAAATTATAAACAAATTTTGATGAATCATATATAAAATCTTTAATATTGTTTATGAATATAAATATTATGTAAGTATAATAATAAAATTTATGTTTATAACTTGTTGGTTCGATTTGGTTATTTCTACGATTTTTTTCGAGCAGAACCATAACCAAATCAAATTATATGTTCTTAACAATCAAAAACCAAACCAAATCAAAATCCAAATGAAATCGGTTTGATTTTTTTAATTGGATCGATTTTAATCCAAACGATGAACACCCCTAGTTAATAGGATATAAATAGAAACAAAATTATATTTTTTTGAGATAAAACTATAGTTAAAATGGGACGGATGGATCATGGAGTATATCACAATGAAGTATCTCTTAGTGATTTTCCTAATAAATTCAACTCTCTTTCTTTTTGACGGACTTGCATTTAAGTGCAAGTAACATAAATTCAACTCTATTTCTTTCCAGCAACTAGCAAAATCCTTTTTCTTGTGTGCACGTATGTGAAAGTAATTCAAAGTCTTAATTTGAAAATTGTGTACTATCCTATCTCAAGTTTCGTAAAATTTTTAGTGTTCACAATCAGCATCCTGAGACGTATTAAACATGGACGATGAGACCATAATAACGTGATGTCTAGCTAACAGTATAGAGGTTGATGGAAATTACTCTGGCTAAAGAAATGCCCAGGCTTCTATGGAAAATTCATGCCAGTAAACATACTAACATTTACATGGACAAATTACCCAGGTAGCTATTAACGAAGCATGGTTCAAAGTTTTATGCTTAGTAGAGAAACTTCCCATAGGCAACTCTGAAAATTGTTTACATGGATCCTTTCTAGGTATAAACCTGGGGGCATTAACATCTTCTTCTCTTAACTATATTTTATGATCGTTTGCACTTTCTCTTGGGCAACAAAGATTATCTACTCGAGGATTCTCTCTCCGGTTGAGAAGAAATTCCAGACTAATGTGCCTATGATGTATAATACAACAGCAACCTTAAATACATCATCCCAAGACCCTGCACAAGGAAAATAGAGGAATACGATTGAATAAATTAACTCAAACCCGACATTCTCATCCAGAACCGCCAAGTTGATAAGAAAATATACAACATAAATACCTTTCTGTAGTATGTATCCAGTTGCAGCTGTACCGAAGACACCAGCTAGTACACCAGCAGTATTAGATAGTCCCAACAACACTCCCTGCGGGAGAGGAAAGTATACAAAAGTTTCAAAAATCTAAATTTAGTAAAACAAGCTATGAAATGTCTTGTTTGTATAAGAAGTTAAAAGCTTTTCTTTTTCATTTTGCCATGTATAACAAGTAGAAGTACTTACAGCATAACGTGGTCCAATGTCTTGGTGATTAGAGTAGAGGCCAGATTGAGAGAAGGCATCCAATCCCTGCAAACAGATCAAATTATTATTTAAATCAACAGACTTGCAAGAATCTCCTAAAAGTATGTCATTCCATTATCCATGGCACCGACCTGACTGCATGCCATGCACAGCACTGCAAACGCAGGAGTCTTCACATGGCTTAATTGCGTAAGGAAAAAAGCAGGGCCCAGAAAACCAATCGATTGCATAATCTGCAAAGTTATTTAGAAGGAGTTATTTATTAGAACAAAATAAATACAAATAATCCCTCATCAATAGATGGTTAAACTAAAATGCTATATACTCTATACGGAAGTTCTATCAAGTGCTTGCCTTACGAACTGATGTTATGGAGAATCCTTTGCTCACAAGTGTATCGGCAATCCAACCACCTAAATTTGCAAATATGGCCATGGTCAGCCATGGCAATACACAGAATAGTCCAGATTCGGTGAGATTGAACTTCAAAACCTGAAGAAATAAGAGGATTGGAAAGTAAGACCTTAGATGCTTGTACAGTAAGATTTTTTCTAAATATGGTACCATCTTCTAAATAATCGATGAGCATCGAGTCATTTCAGACCTGAAATCTCAAAAACTCAACCCACATAATACAGAGATATGACAAGAGCCACTAGAGCTAGTAACAAAGCACTTCTAAAGGTATGCAAAAACAAACCAATATCCAAATTCAAGTTGTAGAATGAGTAACTGCAATTTTCACAAGATTTTTTACTTCAGATTCAGCATCATAATAACAAATTCTAGAGTCTCGAAGATTCTGAAGATCAAACAGGTTCATGAATGAAAGCAAGCCCTATATTTCATTATGCCATGCCAAATATTGATATTACAACGCCAGAAAATGGACTCGAATAAAGAAAGTAGAGCAGAACGGATGAGCCTCCAGGAAACAATGCATGAATCTACTAAAATCCCCACTTGGACCAAGACAAAGTTTAAAGTTTTGTTTATTATTCATACTCCATTTTCCATGGTGATGAATATGCCAAGAGAAGAAATTATTCCAAGAAGGAAGTATCAGATACCTGACTATAGTATGTAGGCATCCATGTCAGTAGAATAAATGTTCCCCAATTATGACAGAAATGGGAGATAATGAGGGCCCAGACAGGTGCCTTTGATAAAATTAGTTTCCATGGGATGTTAGTGACAGGTTCCTTAGAGACACTTCCATCCAAGATCAGCCTCTTTTCCTGCTCACTAAGCCCTGGGTCATCTTTCGGAGTGCTATATGCCTGGAAAGCAAAATAGTCAATGTATAACAAAATGAGTTAGACTGGTAGGACTCAGATATGATGGCATAGAAAAACTAAATCAGACAAAACTGGACTCCAAGAGGTCACCCTTTTCACTAGAACCAACAATTAGTGTAGCTAAAACTATATCACGAGGTGATGTTTCAACCATGAAAAATCATGGAAAGAAAATAACAACCAGACATTTTTGAGCCATTGACATGAAACTTATGCACCTAAGTTTTAGGTCTAAGCAATGATCTTAGAAGCTGAAAACTAATAACAATGTTGCATCTTTAGGACTTCATAACTAGCAGCACAAAGGTTCATTTTTATCTTAAGCCGATTTGATGAAAGCAGTGAAAGTGGGGAAATAAAGAGAAGTCATGAAAAATTTGGAAGACTAAAAAAATAACAGAAGTCGAAATACAGAAAAAGCAGACAAACTCACCTTGGTCAACCAGAGTGCAAACCAGATGCTTCCAAGGGAACCAAAGGAATAAAATACAGATGGCCATCCGAATTTTTGGATCAAAATAGGAGAGAAAGCTAATCCTGTAACAGAACCAAGATACATTCCACTATACACTAGAGCAAGAGATCTGCTTCTTTCTGAGACAGGAATCCATTTTGAGAGCATATTATTCATGGCAGGCATTGCGACACCCTGACAAGAACTTACACAGTCAGAACAAAAACTATGCATGTGATGACTGATTCAACTCCTCACCAACTACAGTACTGGTACAAAAGAATCAGTGTGTGCGGTGAGGCCCCACAATTGATCCATGAGTTTATGAGATGTATCTTCTCAAATCTACTATGTTTAGTATAGCTAAGCATGAAGCAATTGGTTTGTCTTTCAATGTCCATAACAAGAATAGCTTCAGGCTACACACAAAATGAAGACAACTTACAATGTTTGGAAAATCAGCTGTGTCTGAGATTTCCGAAGAAACAGGGAAAAAGCATATAGAGACTAACCTCCCCAATACCCATTAAGGCACGCACAACAAGTAAGAAAGGCAGTCCAAGTCTGGCAGCGAAAGGAGTCAAAACAGTTGCAATCGACCACCAGACAACTCCGAAGCCAAGCACTACCTTCCCACCAAGTTTATCTGCCCATATTCCTCCAACAATCTGCATAAAGAACATGTCAAACGAAAGTAAGATAATGGTTTATCGAGCACATGAGAATAGCATACCAGAAATTAAATTCATTCTCCTACGTGTTTGTCCCTATTCAATGGCTACCTAAAGTAGAGTTCTAAGGTTAGCTCAGAACTTAATGATAGATAAAACCTTAGGTTGAGACATGGGCAGAGTACATGAAAACCACATCCATCATGCAATAGATTGATCAAATATTAGTACTGAAACAGGAAAGAGTTCATGGACTAGAAGAGACCAAGACAATGTTAAAATGAAGAAAACCTGAGTGAGAAGATAGCCCCAGAAGAAGGATGACTGGATGAGACCAACCGTAGCACTGTTCCAGTTAAATTCCTTTGACATCGGAAGAATTGCAATGCTCATGTTTACCTAAAAGCAAAAGTGAAACCCGAATTAGGACAGTATTAAATGGTCACACATGGTCTTTATCAAATAATATCAAACAAATGAATAGAAAAAGTATGGAAGGAGGAAACTCATTTTTATTCAGCTATTTTAAGAACTTTAAGAGCTTTAGCGACTTAATCTATAATAAAAAGCTTGAGGGCAGGGTATCTAGAACCTCACAATCATGTTTAAGGAACAAATTTTGATGGTGATCGTTGAAAATATAGGATGTGCAATAGTTAATATAGTTCCATGAAGTTTTGCATGTGTTTAAGCTACTTAATGAGTTATGCTTAGATGTCTTAATTTATTTTTACTTGAAAAAGGTAAATAAACTACATTCAAACATCCCAAATTGGCATTATAATATCCAATCTTAGGAGGGGCCATATGATCAGAATGGAAAGCAAGTATCGAAGTAAAAGTTGGATGAATTACTCACACGATCCATGTTGCATAGCAAAAATGCAGCAAAACACAGCAGTACAACAATCCATCTTCTTGGAAATTGCTCCCACCATGGTTTTGCTTGCTCAACCCCTTCCACCAAAATGGCTTCACTTGCCCCTTCCGATGACATAAGAGACCCCAATGCTCCAGTTATGTCATATCCATCAGATTTGAAGTCGGCTTGGGCTCTATTTACTGGAGCATGCTTTATCTGCTGCTTTTGTCCATCAATGAAACCAAACTTATCCAGCTTCCTTGGTTGAATCCAACTGTTGCCTGAGTCGGTAGAGGAAAGATAGCATTCCCATCTTCTGGTTCTTCGCTTAGGATTGATGACATGAGACTTTCCACTAAACCGGTTAGGTTGAACGACTTCAACATAAAATGGTGATACCGATCCAAAAGATTTACCATCCAAAGGTCCAACAGATTGGGGATGTGAGCTATATACGCAACCCGAGTGCGATAAGCCACTCCTTGAGTGACACCGCTCATTGTATAACATATTCCTCTGAACATACTTCAAAGCAGCAAACCCCAATCGCTCTCCATGGTGATGTACTGTATACTTCTCTCTGCCTGTTGACATAGTTCATTGATTTATTAACTAAGGAACCACAAAGATGCAAGATACTAAGAACTGAATAGATCAAGTAGATGACAAAATCAGGAAAAGGCTTCAGTGAAGTGTAAAATTTAGTTTTTGCAGCCACAAGTGCTGCCTAACATTCTGATCTTTACATTTCACTTCACTTCACTATTCAGAGTAATCCCCAGAAACTACAAGTGAAGTGAAAAAAGACAAAGTTAGAAGACTCTGCCCTTTACTTCTCAAAAACTACTCGCTTTATCCCCAGGTCAACTTATTGCAGCATTTTCCATGAACAACAGGAATCACAAGATTCCCTGAATTCGCAGTATTCACATATCCATATAATTGAGTCAAATCATGAGTTAATTTGCATATGTTCATTTATTGATCCCAATTTTGGAGTCAACATTCCCTTAGTTTTCTAATGTATACGAACTATTTATCAAATCATCCAGTACTTTACACAAGTTTATGCTGAAGGATGGTCCTTTAGAAAGTGTGCAAGACATTTTTAGAAGCTAAGGGATCAGAGAGGTTAGACTGTGAATGTTATCTTTGATAGAATAGGTCTTTCCTGTTTAGTCTCATCACGATGTACCAAAATGATTCTACAATGATTTTTAATGAGTGAAAGAAACAAACGGTCATTGTTACACATCGTTGAGCCATAACCAATTTAAGGGGCTGTTTGGCCATGCAATTTGAACTTCACAGCTAAATCAATGATTTCGAATTCATATCCAAACACCTACTAAGCTTTGTCTTAGTTAAAACAGTTTTATAAAATCAACCTCGATATGGTCGCTTAAATGAATTCCATTTCTATCACCTCTTCCACATCCAATGTATTCTTGATCTAAATTAAAAACACCTAAATGACCAAGAGTAAAATCTCTGCCACACAAAATCTACAATTATCCAATTGCCTGGAAAAAATTCCTTTTGGTACCAGTATGGCTCTACAGGTTCAACCAAGCATGGAGGCAAACAAAGTACCCCAGCACAAAAGCACATACAGAAATCCAAGAAGCCAGCACAAAATCATGAATCTCGAGTACCTTTTTCTTTTTTTTTACTTCCTTAGTGACTCGAACTCGAATTTCCACCAAAATTAAATATTCATAATCACAAAAAACTACATTCACAAATTCAACAAACATGCAATCAATCAGACACATGCATCCGCCATCCAATACTTCTTCGCTAATTCTCAAAATGAACATTTGCCGTATAGAAATTCACAACTTCCGTAAACTAAATTAATCAGCTAAAGCTAAGCAGAAACACTTAAAGTAAGCATGCAAAGTTCAAAGCCGACAAATAATTTACCTGAACCGATGAATCCACCGAAATTCCTGTTAGAAACAACGGCGCCGATAGCCATTGTCTCCGGCGACTACGTTTTCCGGCAGCTACCTATTACTCTTAGCTTCACACGAAATTTGTTCCTCCCTCAGATTCAAGCAAAAAAATCCAAAATTCTCTCTCTAAAAACTGTGCAGAGAAAGAAGATAACAAGAGGAGTGATGTTCTTCATCCAAATTTCACAATAAAATTGCTACTTATATTTTTCTGTTTTTATTTTCTTTTCCTGTTAAAAGCGGGAAAAGTAAAAATCTCAGTGGGCGTCGATACAACCCAAAGCAAACAGAGGGCTGAGAATATGACACGTGGTGTTTCATCCACTGCAAAGTATTTGAATCTCGAGAATACCCCTTGTATTGCTTGTTTAGAAATCGATGAAAACAAGGTGAGAAATTAAGGGCATTTTGGGGTATTTCAATGAAAGCTGCGTGCTGTGGCTTTTTACTGAAAAGCCCTTTATAGTTGAGTCTCATTAAAAGGAATAAATTGATGTGAGATGTACAACGTAGGTCATTTTTTATCCACTCTTCTTTACACAAAATCAAAGTTGTTTGAACATAAAAAAGAAAATATTTACAAATTAAAGTTATGTTTGAAAATACATTTAACTTTTTTAAAAAAAATTGTTAGTATAAAGTGAGGATAAGTTGAGTCTATAATTTGATAATCAAATCAATTAGTATAATTAGGGGTGTCAAATGAATGGGTTAGATTCAAATTAGAAATATTAAAATGAGTTTGAAATAGAAGTGGCTTGGGTCTTGACCCTTTCAATTTGACTTGATTAATATCAATAATTTAACATATTGATATTTAATTTTTATAATCACAATTTGATAGATAAATTCTAAAAGATGTTAAATAGATGCTAATTCATACCTTAAATATACGAACATATCTTAATAAAAAGTTTTAAAATGAGTTAAAATTGGAAATTGAATTAAGCTCAATTGATAATTATTTTCAAATGAGTTAAAGATTTGAATGGTTGAGATTGAACCCAATTCAAATTATCTTCAGCCCAACTCTTAAAATTTTAGACAGATTGGACGGGTTACCCATGGATAAATTCATTTTTGACACCCCTAAATTAAATGATTGACAATGATATTCTAAATCTTTTAATTTCATATCATTAATATGATATAACGTAATATGCTATAGTTGAAAAGAAATATATTAAAACAACTCATTCACTCTCAAAATATAGTTTTAGCCCTTTTTTTTGTGAATTCTTAATTCAACATCAACTGTTCCTTTTAGTGAGGACTTTATCCGGAGTTCCATTGTCTGGTCGGTTAGGTGCATGCACGTTCATGGATACCGAGTATTTTCATAATACCATATGGTTTTTGAGGGTCGCATAACATAGCGAATGGACATAACTCTGATATCATATTAAATTAGATCTTGAACTCGCATCTCAAAACTAATTCAGGCCATGATTCTTGTTCGATCCGACCACTAACCGACTTGACATGAAATCATTCTCATCATTTTGATTAGGTATAATACATAAACATGACCCTTAACTTGACTTCAACGGACAACTATGCCCTTTGACTTTGAGTGTGCACAAGTAGACACTTAAACTTGTATAAAATTGAACAAGTAGACACACATGTCCTACATGACATAATACACGTAGGACGTAAAATTGCTATATAGGTTGTCATGTAGGACGAATGTGTCCATTGTTCAATTTTATACAAGTTTAAATGTGTATTTATGCATATCCAAAGTCAAAGGTCATAATTGTCAAATGACACCAAGTTAAAGGAATAGTTGATTCACTTCTAATTTATCCAAGAGTAAGAACTTCATTTTCTTTGTCTATGAAGTCCTTGTTCTAATTTGTGATCCAATTGCATGTGGGACATCCATTTTCATATGCCAGATTGTCAAAGGCCAAATTCATACCATTGGCACACAAATTCGAGCTAGACCTTAACAAGCCTGGAATTTCACAAATGATCCGCTAAAAGTTCTTCATCTTTTAGGCCCAAACTAATAAACAGTAAAGAGAGAGTTATTCTTAGGCACAAATTTGATTCCAATTAATATTGTCTATTGAATAATACGAATACAAAGTGAGTAATCATGTAACAAACATAGCCTCTTCTCAACAACAAGATTTCTATATAATGTTGACCACAAATTTTACTAACAGAATCCCCACTCAAAGCAATTAAGCCTTCTTTTTTTTCCCAATGAAATTGTAATTCAGGCTTTCTTGGAGTACATAGACTCCACTTTGCCATCATTTCCACCAAGCAACATATACTTATCCTTCCTTGTCAACTGAGTGCATTCAAATCCAAGAACCCCACCCAACACTTTCTGCACATGGTTAGCTACTTCAATTGATGTTTTCCCAGCCTTGCATGTCATTTCCATTGGCAATGGTTCAAGAAATGTCAATTCATAAGTTGGCCTTGGGTTCATGAAAAAGAAATATGGATCCCAAAACTTCACTCCGCGGACTGTTGTACCAAAGAACATGCTCTGCTTTGTATCCACTGCTACTGGCACGATCCTATCGCTTAATTCTGCAAACAGAGCACTGAACCTCAGCAGAAACGGTTCTCTACATGTAGTCCCCTCGGGGCATACAACGAGATCACCCTTCTCCAGCAATTTCTTGATCATTGCAGCATCAGCTTCACGATCACGTGTCAAGGCAATGGCTGGAATTGGGGATAAGAATCTCGAGAGCTTGCTTACGCTGTATGTGACAGTGGACACTTTCCTCCCTAGTGCAATAGCAATGACGATAGGGTCAAGTGCTGAACGATGATTACACACATAGAGGTTCCCTGGGGTACCCGGTGATGGTGGAGGTGGTCGAGGACCTTTGATCACGAGGTTGATCCCTACCATCCCATATGTATAACGAACAATACGCTCAGGGAGAGGGAGGTTGAAGTATACACGGAAAACTCCAAGAGCAAATCCAAATGGCAACCAAATGTAGGTGACTAACGCGTTCAATGGAGTTGGGCGTTGCACCAGGCGACCATCATGGAAGATCAATCTGCTTTTCAAGCGATCAAGTGGTACTGGCTTTGCTGATTCGCTAGGGAGCACCATATAACCCTCCTGTTAATTGACATACATATATTAGCGAATAAACAACCATGTAGATCACCGATTGATTGGTTTGATGTTGGTACACTTGATGTAATATTACGATTTTTAGATGCGTTTATTATTCAATAAAGAAAAACCAACTACTCATTATAAGAATGACCGAATAAAAAGTAACACTTATTTTGAGACGGAGCAAGTAGTAAGAAAATCTAAGTTCATTGTGACATACAAGTGAGAGTGAAGGACCACTGTGATTCAGCTAAGAGGCAGGTAGGAGAGTAATTGGTGAGGCCCCTCCACAATTTAATTACTTTCACATGTTTGGCTCAACCACTTTATTAAATGGCCTAGTTGTTTTAATTTATTGTACACGAGTATAGAGTTGTAAGAAAACGTATTCATTGGAGGCTTTTTTTTTTTTTCATCTTTTCAAGAAATCAAAGATAAGGTTCCATTTTAAGAAATATTATCAGATAAATAAGAATTCTTCACGCAACCCATTTGAAAAAATAATATGACAAATTTGGTCACAAATTAGATATGTTTGGTTAACAACATCATGCACTAATTGGAACAAATTACGCTATCAAAATATAATTTGCTAACGATAGAAATGGAAAAACTAAACGTCAAAGACTTAAATATGGTTAGATTTTCCTCCATATACAAGAAAAAAATTACATTAACATTACCTGTACGTAAGGTTCATACTGACACAATTTCAATACACTAATCTAAAAATGTTGCAAATATGTACATATTATAAAGTTATACTCCTTCCTAATGGCATAGCTATAGATAGCTTAGAGTGTCAGTTTGACATTATTTATCAAAATATTATACTATTTGTAAAAAAGATTATACGAAGTATATTAGATAAAATATTATTCTCATATATATACATCAAATCTTGAACACCCTTAACTAAATTCCTGACTACGCCACCATTTCTAAAAGAATGGAGAGTTTGGACCACTCTCCCTCCATTTCATTTTACTTGACTCGAATTGCTTTGACACTCCTTAAAAAAATATTTATTATACTAAACTAATCATATTAATTATACTTTAGAAATCTCACTTTGACTACAATAACTTTAAGTACTCTAGTTATTTACTAATAATAAGGCTAATATTGAAAGAAATAATAAATTTCTATTGATTTGCTAACATAAATAAGTAAAAAGAAAAATATAATTTTAACAGGATTTTATTTTTAATTTACCCTCAACCCTAGTCACACTCATTCTAGAAGTATAAATAGCCATGTTAATAACAAGATGAGGGTTTATTAACGAGAAATTAATATGTTATGAAAGATTTTTTTTTGTTAAAGCTACACTTATTTTGAGATGGACGAAGTAACAAATATAGAACATAGAGAATAAATTAGAACAAAGTATTGAGTTGCGATTAAAATTAGTGCTTATACCTTGCAAATGGACATAAAATCATGATCCGAGTCTCGATCACCCAATCCAATATCAGGCATTTCTTCTCCAAATTCCTTCAAAATTGACAATTTCTTCCATTTCCCAACCAAAATCCCAGGACTCTTTACAAATCCAGTAGCCTTCTTCGTCTTCGGATTCACCTCAATCTCTGTTCCAAGTACTTTATCACCTCCTAAAAAATCCTTCACAAAAGGTTCAACCATAATAGTAGGATTTGCAGTAACCACAACTTTCCTCTTACACTGATCAAAAACCTCGAAACTGTCCTTCCTAACATCCGTAGCGTAAAATCTCGGGAGAACAGCTCGCGAAGCGAGCTCAATGTCCCGGACTTTGAGTCCGGCGAAGGAAATGTAAATCAGCATCTGAATAGCTAATGCTTCGGATATGAATACGTACGCAATCGCGATGAGAGGGAAAGAGAGAAGGAGAATCAGTCCACGGAAAAGGCTCCCGGCTTCAATTGCTACTAGCATGAAGTAAGGGAAAGATGAACGGGAAATCAACAGAGTTCCGTCGAGATCCGCCGCCACAGAGTGGTGGTCAACGGCGGAGGTATCACATGTCGTCACCGACGGGAAGGATTTTTTGGATTTTGGAAGTGACATTTTTGGTGAATTGCAGAGAAAAACAGAGCTCTTTAGGGGTTAAGAATATAATGGAAAATGAGGCGAGGGAAGATCCGGTTTTAAATGAAAGCGGTTGAGTGTGAAAGTACTTAAAAGTCCTTCTGAGATGGTTTTTATAGTTGGGGAATTTTTTGGAGGTAAGATGGTAAAATGACCTAAATATCCATGCTTTGAATTTAATGCATTAATTAAATTTAAAAAAAAAAAAATGATGTTTGATTGTGCCTTTGTAATTTTTGTGAAGATAAGGATCAAATTGATATTTGACTCTCACTCTTAATAAATTATAAAATTTGTTGATTTACAAGACTCAAGTTTATCTACAATATTTCTTGATATAAATTTAACATTATCGATTTTAAATTTGAATTATAAAAAGATTGTCAAAAATAAATTAGAAATACATCTAAGTATGGGTTAAATTAAGTATATTTTGTTTTCTTAGATTTCATATTGTTATTGAAATAAAGTTAATATTTTAAAATTGACATTTATACTAATAGAAGTTAAATTGGTGAATAAATACTCATTTTTGGTTGGATGCAAGTTATTTTTAAAGTCAAACTTGTGTTTAAGAATTTTGGGAAGTAATCATGGTTAATTAAACCTTGATTAACAAAAGTAGTTAAATTAGGAAAGACGGAAAGGAACTAATCAATATGAAATGTGTTATCGAAGGTTAAAATTGAATTATCGAAAAATATTCATATATTCGGAGTTAATGTTGTACAAAAGCAAGTGAATTTTTTATATTTTTGTGTGTTTAGTATATAAATAAAAAATGAGCGAAGAACACTATCAATGCAGAATACCACTTATTATGAAATTTGTTTTTCTATTTTCATTTACCGAAAAATAATTTACAAATTTATTTGCTAACTGAAAAAATAATTTTCTCTATATCAAACACTTTCGATCAAATATTATGGTAAATTAATGAAAAAGAAGAGAAAAAAACAACCAGCTATACAAGCTTTGTAATTAATGTTACGAACTTAATACAGGTATGGAACCTTTGTTATTAATGTCATATATTTATTAATTTGACGTAAATAAAAAATAATAATTTTTATCTTTTATTCTATGGTTGCCAAGCATATAAGCAATTTGTTGTGTGTGATTTGGGACAATTCTTTGACTCACTTTCTCAACCGACTAGACTTTTATGTCCTTCCATTTCATTATTTCTTCCTAATTTAGTTGTGCTATTAATTGCAAAGCTGTCATGTTTGGTGGCCATTTATTATATTTTGGAATGGATTTAATGTCCATTTAGATTAACTTTTTAAGTCAAAATAGCTTTTAAATAGTTTTAAAGTATTTGAGTAAAATTAAAAAGTATTTATAGGTATTTATTTTAAAGTCAAAATAATAAAAATAAGCCAAAAATTACAAATTATTTTGACGTATAAGTCATAAGCCAAAATTTAATCCAAACAGGCCCTAATAACTTTTAAGTTTTTTGGCCAATTAGCTTGAAGTAGTAATCCAAGTAAATAATAGAGCAGTACTTTGTTCGTTCCATATTAGTTGTTCACTATATGTTTTACATAATCCTTGAGAAATCGTAAATAAAAGTACTCTAGTTTTACTTATTTACCTCTTTAAGAAACTTTCATAATTTGAAAAAACTATTTATAATAAGGTGGACAAATTATTTTATCTGTTCATTTTACTTGTTCATTATTTCAGTAGATTTTCACTGTTACACATCACTTTTAACATATCAAGAAAAAACAATTTTTTTTTATTTTATATTTGATCGTTAGCATTAGTTATTTAATCCTCAAATTATTTTTTAGAGACTAAACATCAATTAATTTTATGAATATTATAGTAGCAATTAAGAATATGGAATTTTTATTCCATTTTCTCTTTCTTAATATTCTCCATATATAGTTCTAGGGATTGGAGGGCCAAATAAATACAAAAAATGATATTCGAGTTATATTTTTTACTTATACGCCTAAATAATAACAAAGAAATGTCTGTGTGATGAAACATCAGAATAAAGGAATGTTTTTATTTTATTTTTTCTTTGTCAAACTACCGAAGACTCATTAGCTAAAATGCGATGAATCATTAAGAAATTTGTACTATAAAATGTGATTCTTTTTTATTTAATTTTCATTAAATTAACTCATGACAGAAAAATGCAGGGGGAAAACATGTTTTCGTAAAAATACTGAAAATAATTATTGACATTTTTTTTTCTCATTGATTCAATCAAAATATTTATAGATATTATAAATATTTTTTTCTCAGTAATTTAATTAAAATATCTATGCAAATAACGATCAAATATTTTTAAATGTACAATTTCAATGGAAAATGAGTAATTTTTTTAGAACTGAAATAGTATATCAACACAAAATATTGGTTTGGTTTGGGGTGGCAGAACCAATTGACTAAAATGTACATACTCCATTGTATCAAGAAACCTTAAGCATATCAATTTCCCATTTCAAGAAGAAAGTTGAAAGTAGAATGCATATAGTTTTAATTAGTTATATCAACATTTGGTGCCTTCATTTTCTTTTTAATCTCGAATTCGATGAATTTAATTCGTGTCAAAAAGTCCACACTAACGAAAGGAGGTAAAGCGTCTTTATGATAAAAACAAACTCTATATCTACAATACTTAAAATTTAAAACCTCTCATTAAAAATGAAAATCATTTACCATTCTTCGCAATTTAATACCATTATGAACACATGGAAGTCTAATAAGTAGGTCAAGTTGGTGGTTCTTCTTGTATATATATAGTTGGCTAGCTATTTATTACACATAGGCTTACTTGTACCAATTTTCTTTCACAACTAATTTATATGAAAGACTTTTTAGTCTTTTGGTGTCTATTTTAGTCATTCTAAACCCAACAAAGCATATGAGTTTAACAACTAAAGAGACCTACTGCAGTAGAGTTGGGTGAAAAGTATCACGATCACGTAAACTTCATAAACTTTAAAATCTGAATCGATTAACGAAGAAATCAATAGCATTATTGGTGGTGAAAGACTTAGGACATGAAGTGTAATTGAATGTAGAGAAAAGGAAAATTTAGAAGTAGTTGGGGAGTGAACCAGGAAGCTAGGACCCCATGTTTTCTTGTTGCAAAATTCATTAATTGACTATTAATGTATGAGTAATAATAATTTATTAGATGCAACAACTCACCACCATACATATTTTCCACATTACATATGTTATATATTAGAAATATATATTATATGGATGCAGTAGCTTCACAGCTCCACCAACTTCCACCTATATTATATGTCATTTGCCTCCTCACTTAATTATTGGTCCCTTTTTCTCCTTCATTTATTTTCTCATATTTCTTTCGCGATCGTCTCAACAAGATTGATGGTCTAATTATTGGTCCATTTTAGAGTGTGTGTATATATATATACATGGATCATAGGAATTGTACTAATTTTTTATGTGTTTATTTGAGTTTACGAATTCGTCTCAAGTTTTACACAAGTCAAATTCATCTAGTTTAAAGTGCACCTTGACTTTAGTACTTAACAAGTTTCAAATCATGAAAAAATAAGTTAATCCTCAATTTCGAGCTTATAATCAATCTCTCATCGCCTAATTTTTTGAAGCATGTGAAATCTCTTGAGTCTGAATTTAAGTTATAACTATTATATCATCCTTGTGTCATAAAACTACACGTTTTATATTTTAAATAGGATAATCTTTAATATTTTAATCTTGGGACAAAGGACAAATACATTCTCCAACTACCGTGAATAATATGCACATATCCTCCGTTATTTTTTGGGATATTGATGCCCTACTATCCAAAACTAGAACATATATACTCTTCACTCTAACGGAAGACTAAATAGAAACGGGTGGTGCAATCTTATCCGTCGAGTTAGCGGATAAGATTATGAGATGTGTATATCCGTTAGTATAAAAAGGATATATATGCTCTAATTTTGAGACGACATGGATACCAATGTCTCAATAATTCCGGAGTATATTTGTCTTTTTTCCCCTTTAATCTTTATTGGATTCTTGTGTCTGGCCCCAACTTGAAAATAAAGAAACCTTGGGCTCCTTTTGAAGGATCCAATGTCCAATCTTAGCCCATTTATATATGGAATAATTATATATAATAGCAAACTAATAATTTAAAATAAATAGAATAGCTAGGGTTTGATTTAATTGTGCTCCATAGCAAACGTTTATCAAAAATTGCCAGGCGCCTCTCTCCCAAATATCTCGCTCGCCACTCTCCTTCAATCTCTCGCTCGCTTTCTCACCTTTTATACAAATACAAGTGTATAAAAATTGTTCTAATTGTATAAAGCAGAGAAAATTGTATAAATACATATATTTTTGTTTCCCTCTCTCCCTCTTCCAGATCTCGCTCGCCACTCTCTCAAATCTCGCTCGCCACCCTCACCTTTCTCACTTATACAAACCGAAATGTATAAATTGCGTTTCTATTTATATAAAGCTTGAGAAAATTGTATATACACATGCAAGTACATATATTTTCATCCTATACACTTATAATTATACAATAAAAATACTCCCCTGCCCAATTTCTGTTGCCTTTCTCTCTTTCTCGTTTTATATAAATTTCAAATTGTATCTAATTTCTCTCTTTCTCATTTTATACAATTCGATTCAATTGTATATTCCCTACCAAGTCTCTTTTGTCTCTCTCTTTCTCATTTTATACAAATTCAAATTGTATATAATCATTCTATACACTTATAATCATACAATTCATTTTATGCACTTCATTTTTATACAAGTCTCTGCCCAAGTGTCTTTCTCTTTCTCATTTTATACAATTCACTAACTGTATATATATAGCGAATTATACAGTTTCTATGTTTGATATGAAGCACAATTATGCAAACCTTACTATAGAATACAAATATAAATTTTTTATTTGTTATATGTGAAAATTGCCCTTTATATATTGACCCACTTTTGCTTTAGCCCACTTAAAAAGATGCCTTCCAAGTTCACATTTCTCTTTTTAAATAATGCCTTACATGTTCTGAACATTTTAATAACAGAGAACTACAAGGTGTATATAACAGATAACTACAAGGTGTATATATATATATACGCACACTTGATAGCAACACATTTTTACACTTGTAATAAAAAGTCAGTTGCCAATCATTTTAACCAAGTTATGATTAATGTTTATCATACAAATTTACTTTGTAATTATTTATAACTGATTTGATAATATGAAGAAAAATCACAAAAAGGATGAGAGACATAATAATGCCAATAATGAAAGGTAGAATAAATAAAGATAGAATGAAGAACCAATACAATAATAAAGCATTACAACAGCTTTTTGTACATGATAACCAAACATTAATGAACATCATTGTCAATCATAGCAAAGTAAACAAATACTGAAAAAAGACATAGCCATAATAGCCAATAGGCCAAGGTGTTTCTCAGTTTCCACTCTTGAATGGAATGGCTCTTATGATAACTTGGTGGTATAAGGCAGCAAGTGCAGCTCCAATGAATGGTCCCACCCAGAAAATCCACTGCATTTTCAAAACACAACAAAAAAAGGAAATCTTTTAGCAACTCATATCGATAACTACAACCAAGTTGTTATTAGTCCTTATCATGTATATATGTCGCTCCATTTAAACTCATCTTAGTCTTCACTTCCTATTATTCTATCAGAACAACCTCTTCAAGATAGGGGTGAAGTTTACGTATATTATACTCTACCTTCTCCAGATCCCACTTGAGAAATAACTACTTTTATTAAGTAAATAATATAGGAAACTTACATGATCATCCCATGCATGTTCTTTGTTGTAGACAATGGCAGCACCTAGGCTTCTAGCAGGGTTGATACCAGTGCCAGTGATAGGGATGGTGGCCAAATGAACCAAGAACACTGCAAATCCAATTGGGAGAGGAGCCAGAATCTACAAAACACAAGAATCAAGAGTTAGCATACATATTTATTTAATGGAACTCGAAATGAGAAGTCAACTAAGTACTCACAGGGACATGGGAGTCTCTAGCATTTCTCTTGGCATCAGTAGCAGAGAAGACAGTGTAGACAAGAACAAAAGTGCCAATAATCTCAGCACCAAGGCCATCTCCCTTGGTGTAACCATGGGCAACAACATTAGCACCTCCACCCTTAGTCTCAAACAAAGATGGCTGGAACCCTTTGACAACACCAGCACCACAGATTGCACCAAGGCATTGCATCACAATGTAGAACACTGCCCTGGTTAAGGACAATTTCCTTGCCAGAAATAAACCAAATGTCACAGCAGGGTTAATGTGTCCACCTGATGATCAAAACCAAGAATTTTCTCAAGGTCAGAACTCAAAGAACAAATTTAAAGGTACTTAAGTTATACGTGTTGGCGACATAAAAATTTCTTGCACTACGACAATATACCTAGTGTAATCTCACAAGTGGTGTGTACACAGACCTTAGCCCTAAGACCCTCGGCACGAGTAAAGATAAAAGATTTCTTGCACCATTAACAGTAATTTAACCTATGTTAGCAAGTTATTACCATTTTTACTTGGCTAACATTTAATTTTTATCAAAGAAATTTACTAGTAACCTGCCTTAATAAGTAATCTGACTGTGTAATAAAACTTTAAACATTTAAAAAACAATTCTCCAGGATCTGGCCATCTTTGGCAAAGGCACTACTTAGAATTTAATCAAAGCTCTAACATAAGGAAATATCTAAAAAGACAATAACAACATTACATAAAAAAAGATAAAAACCAAAAAAGAATCTTTTGTTCACCAAATGGACCAAAAGGAAATTTTAATTTTGTTTTTTTGATGGAACTCCAAGAGTACTAGATACAATAAACACAAAAGCTGTTAAAGACTGCAACTTGCTAGATTTTTTGTTTTCCTTCTACATAAATCAGAAAAACACATAGAAGTTCCCATCTTTGAAGCAAAATACCACTAATGAACATGATAAAAGACAAACTCTGAAGCTAAACACACAATTATAGAAATGAACTATAGAGGACACAAAACAAAGCTCCCATCTTTGAAGCAAAATAATACTAACATGATACAAGACTACAACTTTGAATCTAAACACACAACTCAAGGTAGGTGAAAAGGCCAAATTGAAGCTCTCACCTTTGAAGCCAAACACACAACTTTAGGGTGAATACATAAACTATGGATGTAAAGGAGAGATATATGTATACCTGATATGCCAGCAGTGCAGTAAACAAGGGCAAAAATCATACCCCCAAAAGCCCAAGCAATGCCTTGAACACCAACAGTAGTACATTTGCTATTAGCCCTTGAATAACCCATAACAGTCAATACAGTTATGTAAAGAAACAAAAAAGTAGCCATGAACTCTGCAATCCCAGCTCTCCAAAAAGACCAAGAATGTAGCTCACCAGCCTCAAATAATGGTGCTGGTGGTGCCTCCTTGTAGTCCTTGCTCTGTGCTGAAGTCCCTAATGGCTGCCTTTCTGAATACTTATTTGCTCCAACCTTCACATCCTCTTCTTTCCCCTCCATTTTTACAAAAAAATTCTTCAAAATTATGCAAAAAACAAACAAACAGCTTTTGCTTTGTGTTGTGTTGTCAAGATTGTGGAGATGGTGATTCTTTTTATAGAGGGAATTTCCCTTGCTGACAAATATTGTTTACTTTTTCATTTGAAACCCTTGAGGTTTCCAATATTGTCAACCAAGTATCTAATTTATGAGAAATTGACAATTTTGGGATCTATTTAAGAAATTAATTAAGCCTTATGCTATATATGCATATAGAATCATTCCATGTTTATCAAGTGTATTACTTTTTGAAAAGAAAACTCATAATTTGATTTCTTTGTATAAGGAAAACAAGGTTTATTGGTAATAACAATTTATTATTTACCATCAAAATAACAAATAATTATATTATTATCACGCTCAAATTTAGGGGAAAAACACAAATATATCTCCAAACTATCGTAAATGATATGCAAATATTATCCATCATATTTTTAGGACATTGGTGCCCCGCTGTCCAAAAACTAGAGCCTATATATGTCGTTCACTCTAACGAAAGACTAAATAGGGACACGTGGCGCAATTTTATTCGCCGATAAATGTAGATCGGTGGATAAGATTATTACATGTGTATGTTCGTTAGTATAAAGGGTATATATGCTCTAATTTTTGAATGGCAGGAGTACCAATGTCACAAAAGATGCTTCGCCTCATCCGTGCTCCTTGGAAACCTTGACTCTTCAATAGATTAGATTCGGCGAACTCCCTTTAAGGACAGAAGCGCACCCAAACCTCGTTCTTTTGTATTATTTGTTTGTTGGGCGGATACGATTGAATTAGCTTTGGACTACGAGATCTCTGAGCACAAAATAGAGTGTTTAGTTGAATATTCGTTGGTGTCGAAATGGATTTTGTATGACGAAGGATATTTGCATATCATTTACGATAGTTTGGGGGTATATTTATTCTTTTTCCCTCAAATTTATCTCTATAAAATTACTTTAAAGCAAACTACCAAGCGATTATATAATTCTCTAGTCAAGTAAGTAAATATAGTGATTGTTATTTTTTTATTTCAGTCTAGTTTCTTTTTGAGACATAATAGTGCAGAATTACGTATTTTAGCTATGTAAATGAACTATTATTATTTTAACTCTAATGAGGACATAAATAGGAAAAGAACCATAATTACTTAAAGAATGAATGTTTTGCTAAATTCAGTTCTAAAGCAATATGACTTGAAACACCATGTAAAGTAAATGCTTAGCTGTTAAAACAAGGAAATAAAAGGGTGGAGTAAAGTGTAAATTATGTAAAAAAGAAAAGGACATGAAGAAAAAGAGAGAATGGGAATTAGGGAGTGAAGTTTAATTTTAGGTAAAGTTCTTCTTTTCATACTCAAGTATATTTGTCTCTTTGGTCCATTTTTTTTAATTATTATTTTTTGCTTTTTCTCTTTAGTTTTGTGTGATAAATAAAGTTTAAAGAGCACCATTAGCTAGATGTTTCTGGATAAATGTAGCAATAAAAAGACAAACAAGTGAGTTGAGCTGTCATACTCATTTTCCATTGAACAACAAACCTTTTTCTAAAGTTTTACTAATTTAATTCATTTTCACAATTTGTATTAATCAACAACATGTAATTAGCTAATCTTGGTTTTATCTTAAATTTAAACTATTTGATTAATTAACAAAAGCTGATTCACAAATTCAAAATCATTTGGTGCAGAGTCTTAGTGAGTGGCATGCACACAATTTTGGTGTTAGCTTATTCGTGTTGTTGTGGTGACATGTGATTGTGATTGTTGTATATACGGTAATTGATGGAATTGTGATTGTTGTATATACGGTGATTGATGGTTCGTAGTGATCGTTATTGAGATGAAAATTGTTAATAATAATGATTGTATATTAATAATTTATAATAAACGTGTAACGTTAAAATTTAAGATTTTTGAATTAAATGTTAACGTTCAATTCATAAAGAAGCTCTTTAGATTTTATTTTATCACCTTATCTAATACTATACTACTATAAATTAAGAAAAAACAAAAATATGGACTGAAAAAGCAAAAAAGCAAAAGGATCCTTGATTAGGAATTATTCCCTCTATCTCTATTTATGTGATATGTTTCATTTGCGAAAGTCAAATAATTTAAGTTGGATAGAAAGTTTGCATATGAAATTTTAATTTTTTTAAAATAAAATTATATATTATAAACTACGTAAAAAATGTTATTTCACAATAATTGACAATTTACATTATTTAAAAAATATATGAAAAACTCTGAATTTTAAAATTAGAAATATATCACATAATTGTGACAAATAAAAGTACTAAAGTAGACAGAATGTAATTTTTTAAACTTTGAAGTCGTAAAACGTACTATTCCTATAAAAGAAGGGTACGTTAAAGAAAGTTTCAAAAGGTCGCACATGCCGTTGATGATCATGTTGCTGCTTTTGTATTTTTGGGGCCTTTGGCAACTCAACCATAATCATTATTTTAACGGCGAAATTTTTTAAAATATATCGAGCAATTATATCAAATCAATCTATGAATATATAATATGTATGTGAACATATATTAGCACTTAATTTATGTGTTGGGTAAAACACGTTTGTCATGAGGGTCCCAAGTTCCAAACCATCTCGCAAATTACGAAATGAAAGAAAAGTTGCACTAGATTGTAGAGCTAGTCTTAACAAAAAGCTCACCATATGATAATGTTGCTAGAAGTGTAAACACAAGTTACTAATAAAATGATTTCAGCTCAAAGAAACAAAACCATAGTTGAGTAAATAACATCTACTGTTCACTGAACAGCCTTCAAAAGTTAGTACAAAAGCTGCACAATGTATGTAAGCTAAAACAAGTTATGTTATACAAAAGTAGTCTTTTTTATCCTACTATAGATGAAAATTACTGCACACTGGCTTCCTCCAAAGAAGCGCGATTACAGCTACTGCCTGATGGTGACGGAATTTTGAACAGCTTAAGGCATGAAGCTTGGCAGGTGCACGGGCAGTACACGACTCAGCAACTCTACTTTAAACTACAAGTTCTACATCTCAGCATTTCTGCTAAGCAGTGATATGTCTCTGCTTGGCGTTCACAACAAGGGCAGTTTACTAAAGTGTCCAGCTATCTTCAGAGTTCCACCCTCTTGTACGATTTTACTCTTATGTACACCAACGTGTATATGGAGAAATCAGAGTTATACGTGGATTACAGATTGACGGCTTGTCTACTATCTAGTTACTCTGGTTGAAGCCGGACATGCGGGCAAGGCCTGTCTGGCTCTCCTCTTGTCCATAGATGCTTGAGATCACCTCTTTGCTTTCCCAACGTCAAAAATGTGCCTAACATGAGCAATAACAGATGTTCAAAGTGATGCGCACTAACATAGAAAAATGAAAAGTTTAAGCTTTTATTGTTTAGTGTTAAGAGTCCCATTGTTTGGGGAATGGACTAGTGGTCTACTAATATGGACTTGGGCAATCCTCATTCCTCCCCTCGTGAGGTAGCTTTTGAAGTTCAGTTTTCCTATACATGGTATTAGAGCAAGAGTCAGAGTAGTACTCTCTACTGTGAATTCCTCATTCGTCTCCTCTCTTAATACCCCTCGTCTTTTCGTTCATAACCTTTGACCAACACCCACCATTTTCACAACTGTTCCCCAACCTATTCTATTGCTCTAGGCTTCTCTCTCTCAGAATACAATAGCTCCACATGCCACTATGGGCTCCCTCAGCCATCTAGACACTGACTTTGGTCTAAGCCCGTTGAACGCAACTTTCTTTACTCTTAGATTCATTCTTCAACTGGTGTCTCATAACTTCAGCCTCTCTCTTCTCAAATGAAGAAAAAAAAAAGATGAACAAAAATAATAACCAAAACAATTTCCCTCCACGAGTAAATCCAGAACCGAGTTGCATGTGCAGGATGATGTTATAAATAAATTTACACCTTCTAGATTGTGGAAGAGTTTTCAAAGAGATTTCATAATACTAGGCCCTTGGCATGGGGATGATAGAATATCTTATATTAGTTGAGGAAATGAACTTTCATCTCCTAAAATGATGACTTGGATAATACCTCACCTCATAAGCTAGCTTCTAGACTTGAAGGTCCATTTCTTTACACTCATTCGTTCCGATGTTAATTCTCGCTTCTTTTACATGGAGTGACCCTATGTGTGTTTGTGGTGGTAGATTATAGTGCACAGTGGTAGACTATCACTAGAATCAAACATTATCGGCTTGGCTGCTTCATCATGAGAGATGTTTTTTGTGCTTCATGTAACATACCTAGTGTGAAAGGAACAATGTAAAGCAAAGCAGGTTGACCATGACCATCCATCAAATTCAATGCCACATATGTAGTGAGCAAACCTGTAAAAGGGAAAAAAAAATTAACAGGCAAACAGACACTTGCATTGGTTCTAAATCTTGAAAAACACTGATCAACAGTACAAACGGATGCTAATACATCATATATATGCAATAGTTCGGTTGTTCACATAAAACATATTCACTTCTCTTGACATGGTTAAAGACATACATATCAAACTCAGACACTGACAACATATCACTCCTCAAACTTCGCCTAATGCCTGAAATACTTTTAATTGAATTATTTATTATTAGTAGGAAAATGGGCATAAACCGAGTATCATGACAGCAGTTAATCACTTAACATGATCGAGTTGCATATTTCTGTGAGATAGTCCCCTGCTATTTCAGATTAAAGAGGTGAAGGGAAGGGAGAAAGAGAGAGGGATGAAACATAGGAAACACCAACCAGCAAGCATTTCTATTGACAACAAGAAAATGCTGTTCCATTTGAAGATTCAATACCTAAACCATAAGCAAGCATAGCCCACAAGAAGTATCCATCTCGAAGTTTCTTATTACACAGCCAGTCGTACCTGCAACGAAGAACAAAAGCTCAATAAATGAAATTGCCGAAAGATTTTCCTATCGATGGGAAAAAAAAAAAAAAGGTATAAAGCTTTTGACATCTTTAATTTTTTGAACTTACAAGCATTCATCATTTCAAATGATAACCTAATATTCAATCTTTCTTTGAAGTCTTGATATTAACTTAAATTGCTCATCTGAAGAATCAGAAATATTCAACATGAAAGCACTTAATTATGCAGCCGTGTCTCACAGAGGCATTCATAGGCTCTTTTGGAGGATGGAAAAATAAGTATACTGAAAATAAAATTGAAGCCTATAGGACTTGATGGAACCACATCAAGGTAGAAAATAAAAATAAAAACAACACAACAAAAAATAGTCTCATTCAGCTTCATGGTCAAACCTTAAAGAAAATGCTACCAGTAAACCTGGTAAAATTATGTCACCAAACCCAATGATACTGTAGCCATGCCAAGGATCAAACAACCGTGGGATTTTCAGTAACATAGGAATGCCATCTTCTCCGGTTTTATCACCTCGTGCAACCTACAACAGAGAAAATGATCACATTTCCATAGCAATATTCAAAACTTCACAGTGATAACTGATAACAGGGAAAAAAGTACATAAACAACACAAATAAGAAACTCTACAAGCAAATAAAGAGCTTACCACTATCATCACACTCTTATGGAACAGACTTTTGGAAAGAAACACCCAGAAAAGGTCATACAATAAAGAACAACTCAGAAGAACTGTTCCCACCTGATACAATCAAGGAAAATAAAATAATGTCAGACTTCTAGTAGTACTGATAATCTTTGCACTACTCACCAAGAATTCAAGTCTAGATTGACCAATAAATCAACACAGTAGAAGATAATTCCTGAACCAAACTATTGGTAAAAATTGTTGTTTTTTTCTTGTAGTTGTTTGGCTGCAGGACAAAAGACTGCAGAAAACCAGCTGTGAAGCATTTTCCCATTAGGAAGAGAAGTGAGATGACTACAAATGATGGATACTGAAACCATAATCTCATCTTTCTAAACGTCTTCTACAAATATTCCTTTATATGGTAATTTTCTTCCTTAGTGACTTGAACCACAACCTTAAGGTTGGAGGTCGAAGGGGCTTCCCACTTGAGTTATCCCTCTTCTCCAAATAAATAGAGCAGGTCACTGATTTGTTTAGTCAGCATTTTTGTGGCTCTAAAGTGAGTTACATGCATATCCATCTAGGGACTGTACTCATTTGATAAACTTCTTGAGCTTAAGAAGATTTAATTGAATAAAGGGTAATTGAGATTACTTAGGGGTAACTCTCTGTACTAATGTATATATAAAGAAGTAAGTCAAAGGTGATTCGCAACTTTCTCCATACTCTCTCCTCGTTTCTTATTAATTGTTGACAATTGAAAAGCAAAAATAGAATTTCTACTGAAGTAAAAGGTTAACTTCTGTATAGTTTAGGTTTTGGGGGAGCACTTATCTACTTAATAGTTAATAGTTGATGTCGAGAACAGGGATACCACAATACATTAAGACATTGCTCATCCGCAGTAAAATTTCAAGCATTATTGAGAGAATCCAGGAATATACCATTTCCTAAAACCAAAACATTATATAAACTGTAAAGCTGTAACACAATAAAAAACAGCAGCATGAATTCTTTTACCTTGAGGTTTGGAATCTGCACAACCTGGAGAACCGTGATGATCAATGCAATACCCTAGTTAAGAGAGATCATCAATCCATTACATTGAGTCGATACTAATAAGAATAAAAGTACAGCTATCCAATTATCAAGTTACCCTATTTTCCTTTTCTCCTTCAGCTTGGGGGGTTGGGGTTGCTCTCCCTAGTGTCTAGATATATAATCATACCTATTGGAAGTAGTGGTAGCCAAAGAATAGGAGTTGATATTCCAACACTGAAAATATGCCTAAAACACCCCCATGTCGCAGGGTGAACAAAAAACATATTTCCAAGTGTCTGGAAAAGAGTAAAATGTTTACGGATTTAAATCATCAAACGTTCTTACAGGAACCAGGAAATTGCACCAGAAGTACAGTAGTTCCAAGAGAACAAAAGACAATGAGAACAGAACTTGATAACTCAAAGAAAGAACACCGGAAAAAAAAGAAGCAGAAGCCAATATTATTCTCTTGAAATCCAAAGATGAAAAGAATTCAAGCACATAGGTACGTCAATTCAAGAGCAAAGATGTTACCAGTAATCTATAATATAGAATAAAGCTTCCATTTCCCCCCTCACAACCACGTTTTTAAACACATACCTACTGTCTAAATAAAATAAAAGAACATGTCTTCTCTTTTTAAGCATATCGTGTCATCTTTTAAGATAGCATCTGGAAAAGATTATTTTTTTCTTTTGTAGCACACAGAAAGGGTTTACTGCTCTGGAATTTTTATTTTTATTTTTATAGTGTATGGAACAGCTTTCTCACACCTCAATTAATTCCATGAGATACCTGCCACCAGCAACAGGTAGTGACTTTGCCCACCAAGGCTGGGATAGATGGGAAGAATAGGCTTTTTTGACGAGGTAAAATTTTGTTTCTATAAATTTGTTAATCTCCAACATAATATGTTAACCTTAACAATTTCCACTAACCAAGAAGATTAAATCCAAAGCAGGTGGTAAGAAGTGGTTTGACATCCCACCAACCAAGCCCATAAAAGAAAAGGGAAAAAGAAAACCATGGTTAGATAAGTGCAACTCTCTCTCCAATAGGTCAGGGTTAAAACTGTGAAGAAAAAAAAGGAAATAGAGGAGATACAAGCAAATGAGATGATATTAGACAAAAGAATAGTGTGAATATGCAGCGACGCTTACAAGTATATCTTGACCTATCCAAGCAAAGGAGATGTGACGGTAAACTGCCCACAGAACTGCAAAGGCTATGCAGAATGGAGAAATCGCCAGCGTCAGATATGAAACAGGTCCCAGAAAAGGAATTTTAATGTATGACTGTCCAAAACGTTCGAACCATCTGAAACTATATATAATGAATGTTAGCTACACCTTCTAAGAACCACCAGCAACTTGAGTTGTGGCATGTAAAATGAACTTAAATCTTATTTCAAGAAAATATAAATAAGAATTTAGTAGCAAAGACTTTGACAAAAACAATTGATGACAAGGTTATATAATGCACCACAATGAAAGAGCACACGCCCAGGGTGATCCGAAAGAGTACATGGCCCCTACTCCCAGCAAAAGTAAAGGAAAAGAAGGATAAAAGGCATATTGATAATGCTCCTGTACAGCTGTACTTTACATTGATGGTCTAAGCCACAGTCACTTCCATCAAAGCACGCAAAGCTGGACCTTAATAACTAGTACAACTCTGGTTGGAACTAAACGACCCATCACACATGAAAGGATGTAAAAAGATCAACAACAACATGTCACATGGCCAAATCATTATTAGAAAGGAACATCATGCGTTACAGTTTGTGATCATGTTTAAACAACAGATGTTGAATGATTTACAGCAACAACCGTAATCTTTGTTTTGTTTGAAGAAAGAGCGACCGTAATTCTTCTTTATGCCACTCATAAATGGTTGGTGTTTTTGGTTGAGAGAAGTTTAAAACAATAGTACAGTCAAACTTTGAGATGGTAAAAGCCTTTCATCCTATATAGGTACGGTAAGAAGGTAAATGTCTCTCAAAAGGCAGGTTTATGGAAACAGACTTTCAAAAGAACGAACATGTAATGCTAATGTGACTGCTACTGTTGTGTATGATTGTGGCCATTTATGATAGAAAATATAATTGCGGGTAATGCTTGAAAAGTGTGATGTAAAACATTGAGGGGATAACATGTAAAGTTAGAGAACAAGAAATTCCTTTTCCATTTTGCCTTTTAATTTGTTGACTTCCAAGAAAGCTATTACTCCCTCCGTCCAACAATACTTGTCCACTATACTAAAAATAGATATCCAACAATACTTGTCTACTTTATGAAATCTATGGATAATTTTACATGTAGTTCCTAATTTACCCTTATCATTAATTATAGTCATTTCCCTATTATATTTTTCAAGACATTGTATTTATTATATTCAAAGGGTGATATAGTAAAATTATCCTTCAAGTTATAGCTTCTGGGGTGTGCCAAGTCAATAGTGGACAACTATTGTTGGACAGAGGGAGTATAAAAGTTTTGAAAGACAATAAAATGATGTTACATTCAGTTCCACCAAAACCTGCAAGAATCTCACTTGTATTTATTATCACATGATCAAGATCTATGCACAATGCAACCACAGGTCAATATTACCAAGGGCCAGGATTGCAGAGCGTCAGAAATAGAAAAATAAGTTATGCTAGTGGTGCCAAAGAAAGAGAGAGACTAGCTCTAAACTTGCTTCAAACCAATGACGGGGGCTAAAATAAAAAAAAGTTAAGAGTGATATCAGATCATATCTAATAGTGGATATGAAGTTAGGCTTCGGGCCCTGAATCCTAGATAGAATTTAACAAGATCTAAGTATGCAATTGTATAAGTTGATGTGGAACTTTTATTTGTTTTCCATGCACAGCTGCCTAATTACAGATTGATTTTCATTCTTGGTCTTATTGGAGCAGTTTTACTATAGAATTTCTGAAGCCAAAAAGAAGAGTGCTGACTGCCAGTTGGAAAAAAAGTAAGAATAATGAGAATTTGCTTGAAGCAAGAGATGTTTTTCCTTTGTTTTCTAGTGACGATGGATGATGTTCAGAACAAAAATATGCAGCAATGACTTCTTTTTCTGGAAAGCTTTGCTAGCCTTTCTAGTTTGCACAGCGTTTGCTTGGACAGTTTATCATACAGATATTTGAAGAAGTTCTTTTAATTAATTTCTAACAAACTTCAACAAAACAACTAAACAAAATCTTTAGTTCTTTCAGAAAACTTTTCTCAAAAGCTTCTCCTGAAAACAACACAAACCTGGTTTTGCTTAGTGGAGCATTTGACACACTGTAGCTAAGAAAATCATATATGAATAGCACCAATAAGATACATACCATGATAGCAAAGCGACCAAACAAGTTTGTAGACCCTGTAAGGACAATGTGAGAAAGGTGTTACTTCAAATATTCTCCGCATGAAGATAGAATGATTTAAACCTCATTCAATCCATTCACGTCTTTCCTACATGTGAAGAATGTGCTAGCAAGTTCTTAACTCAGATGGATTAACGAAAGGGGTCACTAATGGATGATATTATAATGGAACAAATATGAAAGGAATTGTGACATGAAAAAGAAAACGTCCTAATTTCCATTCATATTTAGGGTCTTGTTATTTGCGTAAAATATTATGTATTGCTACCCTTGAATTAAGTCTCCTTCTACTGGTGTGACATACCTCAACACCCCCAATGGCGAATAGAACCACTAGAACCTCTATAAACCAGGAGGACATCAATTTGAAAAGCATAATCAAGAAGCAGGATGCAACAACCACGAACAGAACTGCTGATATTATGTTGATTTCCAGCACAACACCGGAACGAAACCCCTCTGTGACAATGCATTCATTTGAGCCATCCTGTGAGATTTAAGATACATATTTCAACCAAACTGCTAAGGAAAGATGCAGTGTTTCATGCTTCAAAATCGTAAAATCTGCTAAAGAGTAGGAACAATAAATAGGAGAGGGAGAGGAATGTTTGTGACTTTACTTTTAAGAGCTTGTCCTGCTCAATTGCAGCTTCTCTGGCACGCCATGCAGACCAATAAGAAGCACATAATATGGTAGCAACTGCCATAAGCCATAAAAATACTTCAGCTACATCGACCATTGGGCGCTTTGGAGAGTACAGCTGTACAGAAACTGAAAGACAGAAAATCTTTTAGTCATTATTTCAGAAACAAATCAGCAATAATAGAGACCATGTCAGATAATCTCAGCTAACTATGCAAATTGGAGCTATAAGCTGTGCCCCCCCACCCTCCACCCACCCTTCCCAAATAGACCTACAAAAAAAAGTACAATACCACGAGACTCACCAGAAGAGCTATTTCCAAGAAACTTTATCAGGCTTGTGCCAGCATGTTGTGGGAGCATGATAGCAGGGATGCCAATGTCCAAGTCAGGTTCATGGGGTTCACAAACCATCTTGAAAAGCTCTACATAGCAATAAGAGAACATAAGTTATATGTAGCCGTTTGCATGTGCATATCAGAATATTAAGCAATGGTGGTAATACAGGAATTTATCGGATGATTTTAGTTTTTCCATAGGGCAAACTGTGATGACGTTCCAAGTCAACATCAAAATTGATCACTGAAATTTGATAATAAGGAAATAGCACTGCCTGTAGTTCAAAAAATAAATCATGACTGTTGATTGGCTGAATGCAGTTTCCACAAGACAATCAAGAATGAGCCAATTCATATTGGAAGTTTTTAAACAATATAGATAATAATACTTAGGAAGAGCACTTGAACCTGTTTGGTTGTTTATTATGAGGATAGCTGAAGCACCGGCATCTTCTGCAACGTTAGCTTTGGTAGTGAAACTGCAATTACCTCGGTGCACCAGGATGGCCTCACCAGTGAGCTACGCATATTAGAAACCTAAATTTTGAGTTCACTATACAAATGACATTTTTTTGAGTTTTCAAGCCAAATATGCTTTCAACAGGAGAAATAAATGTGAAACAACCTTATTCCTAGGTGTGCTACAACAATCCGGAGGGTCTGCAAAAGCCAGTCTTGTCTGATTAGCACGCTTCTCCTTTGATTCCAATGTTGGTCCAAATCGAGCACCAACACCAACAAACTCTGTTACTTCTATACCTTCAACCCAAATCGGAACTTTGACCTATTTGAGGAATTCAGATAATATGTCCAATTACTACTGTGAGACGAAGAGACTCCAATAAACATATACAAGTAATAAAATATTTGACCGAGCAAAATTAAAGTAACATCTAAACGAAAGTCTGCTTCCACTTGAAACTGACAACAGTTCAATCTTGTTCAACCTTTTTAGATTCTTTTGGACTGATATCTTATGCAAAGACTATCCAATATGAGCATAAGATACAACAGTCAAGTGTTCCAATTAGGCTTACATCAAAATTAGGACCACCAAATGTCTCATATCCCATAGTGGAAGAAAAAGAGAGGTCACAGAACCAATATTCACGATGGTTATTCTTCACTTTTTGTTTTTCCATGTTGAAAGTGACCACCCACCTTCGACTTGGGAAAAGAGTTAAAAAGGTACTATACATTGTATAGATGCAGGAACCTGCATTGACATAATCTCTTTTTAGGATTAGGAAAAGGGAAGATGGGATTCAGTGGGGGTCATTTTGTTACACAACTACTGTTTGGGCTTCTTGTCTAGGAAAGTTAGCCATTACTTCTAATGGCTCATTGAAGGACTTTCAACTTGAGAGGTAGAGTTCCATATTACTTTTTGTCTTGATATAACCTAAGTTGCTCAGATTTGGGAGCAGGTGTCCTATACAGATGCGGATCTAGAGGTCGGATCTTTCATGATCTAATTAAAGATTCGGGGGTATAAATCTAGGTATGGATACGAGTACGGGGATTCAGCTAAAAATAATTCAAATATCTAAAAATGAGTTACAAAAATATGAGCCGAGAGGGTCTATCAGAAACCACCTTTCTATCTTCACAAAGTAGGGGCAAGGCTATGTATAGTCGTATACACTACCCTTTGCACACCCCACTTGTGGAATTACACTGGGTATGTTGTTCTAAAGTTATAAATGAAGTGTCCGAGCAACTAGGATATACCATACAACATCTTGATAACAAACTTCCCCACTTCCAAAATTCAATTAAGTGATTAACTATAATCTTACATTAACTGAAGATTAATTGGGGAAATGCAATCATATTTTTGCTGAAGAGGACCTGTGGAAGTACAATCATATTTATACATAATTCTTAAATGGCAAGCCGCTCAATCAGGGGCAATTACAAGTAACTGGAAGTGGGAGTGCCCAAGGCTCAAGTCTCAACCTCTTTGTGAGAGTGTATTAGGAACTTCTAAAGATTATACTAAATTTGCACCCTCTTCAAGAAAAGTGTAAGAGGAGCAATAATAATCTGCACTCGCTAATTTAAAATCCTAGATTCGCCACCTTTCCTTTTTAATAAAGTAGATTCACCATTTCATTCAAGCTCTTATTTCTTAATTTACATGCCATGGGATAATGAGGAAAGAAATTGAGAGCACAATGGGAGGGCTTAGGAAACCAATGCATCCTTCCCTTTTTTTTTAAAATAAAGTAGGCACGCGATGCATCATATCACTAACTTAAGCAACTTAATCGTCAAGAGACCCTGCAAATCAGCACCAAAACAAAGAAAACGTGAACCAAACCCTTTTTATTGTGAATAGGATAAAGGTGGTGTTTTGAGCAACTCCCGTGAACCTCAACTATTTCACACGATACCTGCCCGTTACAGACATTGGATAACTTTATCCATCTCGGACTTTAAGAAATCACCTAACCTTTTTTATCAACCGTTAGGTGACGCCCTTGATTGCTAATGTCATAGTTCCCTTTAATTGTTCAAATGATAATATAATTAAACACATATAGCAGAATAATAGCAAGTATATCACTCAAATATTGTTGATAAATCGACAGGCAAACACAAACAATCAAGTAACAGAGTCTCCATGAGTTGAGCTATATGAATTCTCTACATCAATTTCACTCTGCTAGATCAATTTCATTTCAGTACTAACTAATTAAAAGACACACATCAACACCCCCAAAACAAAAACACAGGAAGTGGGGGGAAAAATCCAGTTTTCTACAATACTAGTACAGTACAGATAGAACAATGTCACCAAAATTTTAAAAAATGCATATTTAGTGAACTAACTTCTTGTAACTAAAAAATTAACTAACTTGTAGCTAAAAAAGACTCAATCTTTGAACAGAAACACTAAAAAACAGTTGAAATCAAGAATCAGAAGATTACCAGAACAAAATTGTTGTTACAACCAGGTCTACTTGGAGCAATATCATCTTGGTGAACTATATCACCCCCACTAACTAAACCAGTACACAGCACAAGTACAACAACAAAAACAGCATAAATTGAACAATCCAATTTCTTCAACTCCATGAAATTCAACAACCCTAAAATAAAAAACTCCTCTTTTCTATTTTTTTGAGCAAATCTTGGAGATCAAAAGTAAAATGGTGAAATGGGTGTTGTTCTTTTTTTATTTATTCCCTTTTGTACTTTTTTTTTTGGTGGAAGATGTGAAGAAAGACATGGGAAGTGGGGGATATATGTATGAAAACAAGAAATGAGTTACATAAAGAAAGATAATATTCAATTAAAGTACTGTTTTGGTCTTTTTTATTTTAATTTGTTTTGTTTATTTAAAATTATTATTAGTAACTAGTTGTTGTGTTTGTTGTGAGTTTGTTTCTACTCTCACTAATGACGCGTGAACTACACGTACTTTTAAGGTAGTTGACTATTGTAATATAAGTCACCTCAAATTTTTGTAGTGGAAACTTTCTTATCCTATCTTATAGATGTGTCACTAATTGGTATATTTATGTATTGTCATTTCTTCATGAAATGTGACATTGCCTTTGAGGTTTTTAGAAACACCTTTAGGAGTTCGATACAGAGTTTTAATTTATATAACATATTTTTTTTAATTTATTATTAAAAGAAATATTCATTTTACTCTTAGTAAAATTGTTTAGAGTCACATAAATATTTAAATTTATTTTAAGTTCAAGTTTTTTTAAAAAAAATCTTAAATTTTATATTAAGTCAAACGGAATCACATTAAATAAAATAAAAAGAGTAAGAGTTTTTTTTTAAAAAAAAAAAGAGAAAAAGAAATGAGTGAATTCTAAATACCACTTAAAGTTATAGTTGGAATTTGAAAATTAATATTCAAAATTGTTGTAAAACCAAATAGATGACATGTGGCCATCCTTTGAAGAGTCATCTCTCATTATACTAATATAATGACATGTGGAAACATCATCCACACTTGGCAAATTATGGCCAACTTATACCTTTCCTAGTACTACTATATATAGGTAGTATATTTCATAATAATGGATATAAGAAAAATTTGAAAACATTAATATACTCTCTCTTATTTGTTCTTATATTAGTTTATTGTTATAAATTATTAGCTACTTATTTTATAACATGTTATCAGCACGAGACTCTGCCAACTTGAGCTACTTTAAATAGGTAAAAAGGGTAAGAATTTTATTTTTCTAAAAAATGTCTAATATTTCTAAACTTGTATTTGTTGCCTTGGATATATCGGGTAAAGGATACTCATCCTGGATACTAGATGCTGATATTCACTTGGATGCAATGGGTTTGGTAGAAACCATCAAAGATAATAATCAGGCATCCAGTCAAGAACGTGCAAAAGCTATGATCTTTCTCCGTCACCATCTTGACGAGGGGCTAAAAATGCAATATCTCACTATAAATACTGTGGAAAAATTTAAAAGACAGATATGACCACCTGAAGTTAGTCATTCTACCACAGGCACGTCATGATTGGTTTAATCTAAGATTATCTGATTTTAAAAGTATAACTGAATATAATTCTTCCATGTATAGAATTATATCACAGTTAAATTTATGCGGAGAAGAGGTCACTGAACATGATAAACTAGAGAAAACATACTCCACATTTCCTGCCTCGAGTATGCTCCTGCAGCAGCAATATCGAGGAATGGATTTTAAAAAATATTCTGAATTACTTTCACATCTTCTTATTGCTGAACGACATAACGATCTTTTGATAAAAAATCATGAAAGTCGAACTCTTGGTTCTATGCCAGTCCCTGAAGTGAATCAGGCAAATTATCACCAACGAGAAAAAGGTCGTGGCTCCTATCGTGGTCGTGGCTCCGGTCATGGTCGTGGTCGTGGTCGTAAAATAAATTACAATCATGATGGTCGTCTTGCACCGAAAAATGACCAACAGTATAAAAGGAAGGGTGAGAGACAAGAAGTGATACAAAAGAAAAATTCGGAAAGTGTATGTCATAGATGTGGAGGAATGGGGCACTGGTCGCGTACTTGTCGATCATCTAAGCGACTGGTTCAGCTTTATCAAGCATCCTTGAAAAAGAGTGATGATAATCCAGAAGCAAACTTTATCTCTGAAGATAATGTTGAGCCCATGCATAAAATTGATAATAATGCAGAAGCAAATGTTGAGCCTATGCATCTGGATGTAGCTGATTTCTTTGTATTCCCTGAAGGAAAAATAATCAGCGACGATCCCGCGATAAATTAGATAGTTTCATTTTCTATTAGTTTGTATTATTTGGTATGTTTGTGTTTTTCTAAATCATTGTAAATATAATAACCTTGTTTAATAGTATTATTTTACTATGTTTATATCTGTTTTTGAAGAAAATATGGATATGCCCAAACTTCGTTTGAATCAATGATCAATCATGAAAATATTTGTGTAATTGATAGCGGAATAACGCACGCCATATTCAAAGATGAGAAATACTTCTCTTACTTGTTTAGAAGAAAAGGAAATGTTACTACAATTTCTGGTAATTCAAACTTAATAGAAGGCTCCGGAAGAGCTACTATATTCTTGCCTAAGGGGACAAAACTTGTTATAGAAGATGCATTGTTCTCTTCTAAATCCCCAAGAAACTTGTTAAGTTTTAAAGATATTCGCCGAAATGGATATCATATTGAGACAATAAATGAAATGAACGTTGAATACCTTAGTATTACCAAGATTGTCTCAAACCAGAAATATGTGTTAGAGAAATTATCAACTTTATCTTCTGGCTTATATTATGCAAAAATAAGTACAGTTGAAGCACACTCTATCGTAAACCAGAAGTTTACTGACTTAAAAACTTTTGTGCTTTGGCATGATCGAATGGGTCATCCTGGATCAATAATGATGAGACGAATCATTGAAAACTCAAAAGGACATCCATTAAAGAACCTGAAGATTCTTACATGTGATGAATTTTCATGTGCTGCTTGTTATCAAGGAAAATTGATTACTAGGCCATCACAAATGAAGGTTAACATTGAATCCCCTCAATTTTTAGAACGTATACATGGAGATATATGTGGACCTATTCACCCATCTAGTGGGTCGTTTAGATATTTTATGGTCCTAATTGATGCATCTTCAAGATGGTCTCATGTGTGCATCTTATCATCTCGCAACCTGGCGTTTGCAAAATTATTGGCACAAATAATACGATTAAGAGCGCAATTTCCAGATTATCCCATTAAGGCAATTCGCCTTGATAATGCTGGAGAATTCACATCCCAAGCTTTTAATGATTATTGCTTATCAATAGGGATAAAAGTTGAACATCCTGTAGCTCATGTTCATACTCAAAATGGCCTTGCTGAGTCATTTATTAAGCGCTTACAGTTGATAGGAAGACCTCTACTTATGAAAAGTAAGTTACCCACTACTATTTGGGGTCATGCTATCTTACATGCAGCATCACTTGTTCGTCTCAGACCGACTCATTATAATAAATATTCTCCGTCACAATTAATATTTGGTCATGAACCAAATATTGGTCATCTACGAATTTTTGGATGTGCTGTATATGTGCCAGTAGCACCCCCGCAGCGCACTAAGATGGGCCCCCAAAGAAGGTTAGGCATATATGTTGGGTTTGATTCACCATCTATAATTCGCTATCTTGAGCCATTGACAGGAGATTTATTTACTGCAAGATTTGCAGATTGTCGATTTGATGAAACAAATTTTCCGCAATTAGGGGGAGAGAAAAAAGAACTTAAAAATGAAATTGCATGGAAAGTTTCATCATTATCTCATTTTGATCCACGTTCCCCTATATGTGAACAGGAGGTCCAGAAGATCATCCATTTGCAAAATATAGCAAATCGAATGCCAGACGCATTTACTGATTTGAAAAGGATAACAAAGTCACATACTCCCGCAGTAAACGTGCCTATCCGGATTGACGTCCCAAAAGGATCATCTACAAGTGTCATGACTTTTGAATCACAAACACGCTTGAAGCGTGGCAGACCATTGGGTTCAAAAGATAAAAATCCTAGAAAAAGAAGTACAAAAAATGACACTACAAAAGAATCTCACGAAGATAAGATCCAAGATTTGATTAATCCTGATATTTCTGAAGAGATCAGTGAACCCGAGACTCAAGTGAATGAAGAACTTTCAATAAGTTCTACGGGTGATGAGATAAGTTTAGATCGATCGAAAATCATAGTTAATAATATTTTCGCATATAATGTTGCACTTAACATTATGCAAGACAGTGATGATCTTGAACCCTTATCTGTCGAAGAATGTCGACGAAGATGTGATTGGCCAAAATGGCAAGAGGCAATTCAATCAGAATTAGACTCACTTGCTAAACGAGAGGTTTTTGGACCTGTAGTCCAAACCCCAAATGGTGTAAAATCAGTTGGTTATAAATGGGTTTTTGTGCGAAAGCGAAATGAGAGAAATGAAATTGTAAGATACAAGGCACGCCTTGTTGCACAAGGATTCTCTCAACGACCTGGTATCGACTATGAAAAAACATATTCACCAGTTATGGATGCAATAACTTTTCGATATCTCATCAGTTTAGCTGTCCATGAAAATCTTGAAATACATCTAATGGATGTGATTACAGCTTATCTTTACGGTTCACTTGATAATGAAATTTATATGAAAATTCCAGAAGGACTTAAAATGCCTGAAGCATATAGTTCAAAACCTCGAGAAATGTGTTCAATCAGATTACAAAAGTCGTTATATGGCTTAAAACAATCAGGACGCATGTGGTATAATCGCCTCAGTGAGTACTTGATAAAACAAGATTATATAAATGATGTCATTTGCCCTTGCATTTTTATTAAGAAAACAACATCAGGGTTTGTTATTCTTGCAGTTTATGTTGATGACATTAATCTCATTGGAACTCCAGAAGAGGTCCAAAAGGCAATTGAATATATAAAGAAGGAATTTGAGATGAAAGACCTTGGAAAGACAAAACTTTGTCTTGGTCTACAAATTGAACATTTAGTAGATGGGATCTTCATCCATCAATCTGCCTATACTGAGAAAATCTTGAAACGTTTTTACATGGATAAAGCACATCCATTAAGTACCCCAATGATTGTGCGATCACTTGAAGTGAGTAAAGATCCATTCCGACCTCAAGAAGAGAATGAGGAACTTCTTGGTCCTGAAGTACCTTATCTTAGTGCAATTGGCGCACTTATGTATCTTGCTAATTCTACAAGACCTAACATAGCATTTTCTGTTAATTTATTAGCAAGATTTAGTTCTTCTCCTACACGAAGACATTGGAATGGAGTTAAACATATATTGCGATATCTAAAAGGGACTAGTGATATGGGTCTATTTTATACTAACAAAGATAGTACAGATCTTGTTGGTTATGCAGATGCAGGTTATTTATCTGACCCACATAAGGCTCGATCTCAAACAGGCTATTTGTTCACATACGGAGGTACTGCTATATCATGGCGATCTACGAAGCAGTCCATAGTCGCTACTTCTTCAAATCATGCTGAGATAATAGCCATTCATGAAGCAAGTAGAGAATGCGTATGGTTGAGATCAGTTATACATTTTATCAACGAAAAATGTGATTTGAAATGTGATGTCAAGATACCCACGGTGCTTTTTGAAGACAATGCTGCATGTATAGCTCAATTAATGGAGGCTTCATAAAAGGAGATAGAACGAAACATATTTCACCGAAATTATTCTTTACACATGATCTCCAGAAGAACGGTGATATTGATATACAACAAATTCGTTCAAGTGATAATCCAGCAGATTTATTCACCAAATCTTTACCAGCCTCAACTCTTGAAAAGATGGTACAAAAGATCGGAATGCGAAGACTTAAACATCTGAATCGTAGTCTTCATCAAGGGGAGTAAAATACGCGTTGCACTCTTTTTTCCTTAGTCTAGGTTTTGTCCCACTGGATTTTCCTAGAAAGGTTTTTAATGAGGCAACATGTAAAACGTATTGTGAATGTCTATGTATATTTGTTTTTAATTTTTATTTACATAGACATCCAAGGGGGAGTGTTGTAAAACCAAATAGATGACATGTGGTCATCCTTTGAAGAGTCATCTCTCATTATACTAATATAATGACATGTGGAAACATCATCCACACTTTGGCAAATTATGGCCAACTTATACCTTTCCTAGTACTACTATATATAGGTAGTATATTTCATAATAATGGATATAAGAAAAATTTGAAAACATTAATATACTCTCTCTTATTTGTTCTTATTTTAGTTTATTATTATAAATTATTAGCTACTTATTTTATAACAAAAATCTTGTAATTTAGTAAATTAATTTCTTAATGGATTTTTTATACTAAAGTGCACTTATTTTTGTGGAGCCAATCAAGTGAGAATACACACATAGCCTATCTATAGTAATTAGGTGGAGCCAATCAAGTGATAATACACACACCATCGCTATTTTCTTGATTTTAATTTTCTTCGATCCAAAAAAAATTAAAATAACTATAGTTGAGTACCATATGAGAATCAACTCTAAAGTAGCACAATCATAAAAATTTAATGTGATTATTAACTTTCTTTCAATTAATTGTGATTATATATAACTATAATGTATACTTTTCGCAATTGTTTTCAAGTAATCTCAATCCAAAACATTATTAATTAAGGTGGTTTTCTCTTTTAGTTTTAAGTTAGATTGTAAAATCATGTAAAGAATGTAAAAAATTATAGAAACGACTCACAACATGCATCAAACAGAATAAAAAAGCTAGAAGCTAATTGAAGTCATGACGTATGAAATGATTATTCAGTGACGATTGATAAATTAAATTAGTTTTCCAAAAAACTTTTCTAAAACAATTTGGAGGAAAAAAAAGGTTATATGATATATCTACTTGAATTAGTTAAAGTCTCAAAAAAAAAAAAAAAAAAAAACTGTTCTTTATGAAGAATTATTTGTGAAAAAATATTTATTGGAGTAATTATTTTAGTTTCAATAGTACTACTATTTTTTAAAATTCAATCATTTTCTTACACGTCCACAAAAAAATAGACAAACCTTGTGCCTAGATACCAAAACCATCACGATCACATTCTTCTCGTTCCAAACTTTTAGCATATTATACGCATTCTTTTTCTGTTATTTCGAAACTGAAAGTTCAGTAATAATGAGTAATTATTTTTCACCTTCAATCTTAAGATTCTTATGTTTGAATCAAAAAATAATAATAAGAGTTCTAATAAAAGTTAGTATCATTTTATTAGTGGATACGAGGACTTTGAGATTGTTTCCAATAAAATTTGACAATAAAAAAAAAAATTACTTTCACATATAACATACATAAAACTCATATTTGTATGTTATATTTTGCATAATTGTGATTGTTATGGAGCTTTTGATTTGTATAATTCGCTAGAAACATCCAATTTTGTACAACTTGTTCAGTTTTGTATAAATCCATTTATACATTTGTATAATAAGATTTGTATTTGTACAATTATAAGTATAGGACGAAACATGTATTTGTATTTGTATATACACTTTTCTCTTACTTTATACAGATACAAACGGATTTTATATCGAAATGTATAAAATGACTAATTGTATATCGAAAATAACTAATTATATATTGAACCAGATGGCAAAAAGGGAATGTTTATCACGAATTACAATTAAAATAAACTATGACTATATCATTTAATTTGATACAATTTTCTAAAAAAAATCTCGCTTTAATATGAGTTGTTGAGAGGTGTGCCTTAATCAGAGATCTCGAATTTGACTTTCGAGCCCTAAGTATGAAAAAAAATCATGTTGAAAGCATACTCTAAATGCACCCTACAATGTGTAATTTAAATTTAATCAAAATTTTAACGTGAACTCCAAAAAACAGTGAAATAAAAAATAAAAAAAGAGTTGATAGCCGTGAAGTATAAGGAAAATTTGAAAGCGCGTAGATGAAAAATGGAGGTTGTTACCGGCTACGTATGGGACCGGTAAACAGAGATGTCCGTATAAACCGTACGACAAGAAAAGCGCCATAATTGTAAATGGGTCTGAGATTCACATTCAGGTAGCCGGTCGTAATCACATGTACTCAACCTCACGTGTCTAGTTTTATTCCTTTCACCTAATTGGTTCATAAATCTTCAATCAAACTACTCAATGATTTATTTATTTTCACTTTTTAGGGTTTTACTAAAATTTAAATTTTACTAGAGGTTGCTCGGATGGTAAGCATTCTTCACTTTCAATCTAAAGATTGCGAGTTGAGTCATCAAGAAAGCAAAAGAGGAGAGAGCTCCTAGAGAGATAAAATTCAAATTTAACAATAAAAATACACAATATAGTTGAGCATTATGGCTTATTTATACTTCTTCGGCTCCTTTTTAGTTGTCATACTTATATATAATTCACTGTTTTTTTTTAGTAAGGCGATATAAATTTTGATCAACATTTTAAGATGCATTTTTAATCACATTAATATGAAAAAAGATCGCAATTAGTAACACTTTTCGTATAGTTTTTGAATGTTCTAATTTTTTTATTTTAAAATATCGAATTAAACAATCTAATGAAGTTGTGAGAGTTATTCAAATTAATTTTTAAAAAATGCAGCATAACAATTAAAAATGAACGAAAGGAATACGTACTAAAAGCTCATTAGTTGTACGTTGTTGTTTTGCTAGTATAAGTAAATTGTTCTTTCTTAATTTATATGACACACATTTTTTTAATTATACTAAAATAATAATAATTTAACTCTAAAATGCTTATATACACTTTTCTATCTTGTTTTCAGTACTATTTTTGTAGGTTCAATTGCTAATACTTTTTTATTATTATTACAACCAATTAATATCGGGACATTGTGGGACAGTAGGATAATTTTTTAGGAGAAATTTGATTGTCAGAAAATGAATTATTTTATAGAAAATACTTTTATAACTTCTAACAACTTACAAACTACCTCTATGTCACGTAAACTAAAATCCAAAAATTTGGGGAGGGGGGCGATAGAATAATTAAATCAAAATAATATATTTTAATTTATATAATTATTTGGTATTTGAATTTGACAAGGCTTTGAATTTTCGTTAAGGTCTATTTTAAATTTTTAGATTAATTTACCCATCTAGGAAATGCAAAAGAGGAAGGAAATTTGATGCTATCTAAATAAGTCCTATATATTTGTGAATCTATAAATAAATTTGATGCAACAAATAGAAAAAAGTAAGCAAAACAAAATTTGCTTCTTTCAAGGATGAGACAAAAATAGGGAAAAAAAATATGAATTATACATGAGCAACTTTCACATATACCAAATACAAAATTTATATTGTATGTTATAGTAAAGTTTGCGTAATTAAGCTCCATAACAAATATAAATATGTAATTCGCTATACATATACAAAAGAAAGCAGTTGTATATAAATTAATTGTATAATTTGTGTATGTACAAAACGAGAACTAGAGAAAGACAAAAGAAAATTGGGCAGCGGAATATTTATATTATATAATTATAAGTGTATAGGACGAAGATATATGTATTTGCAAGTGTATATACAATTTTCTCTCGCTTTGTATAAACAGAAACGCAATTTATACATTTCGTTTATGTTTGTACAAGCGATAGTGGCGAGCGAGATCTGAGAGAGGGAACGAAAATATATGTATATATACAATTTTTTTGCTTTATATAAACAGAAACGCATTTTATAAACTTGTATTTGTATAAAAGCGAGAGGAAACGAGCGAGAGAGGGAGAGTGGCAAGCAAGAGTTTGAGGGAGAGAGGTGACTGACAAACAGTTTGCTACATGGCACAATTAAATCAAAATGTGGTTATAACATTTAATTTGATTTATTAATTTGTCATTATGTATAATTTTCTCTTATATATATTTGTACTTCATTTGTTCAATTTCAATTGTTCACTATTCTAGAGTGACATGTAACACTCAGGCACTACTGAATCTGTACACACATATTTTTATCTGTTTAATATTTCAAAAATTGATTTTCATTTTTATTTGTCACTTTTAACATATAAAAATAATAATTATTTCTCCCATGTTTTACCCTTAGTATTAGTTAGTTATGTATGTCAAATTCAAATATGATAAGTAAAAATGAATGAACAGAATAACTATCCTTTTATAATTTAGTTACAAGTCTTTTACACAATACTATATGTTGAGCCCGGGATAACAACCAAGAAGCTCTTTTGTGGTTGTGTTCTGAAGCGTGTATCTTATACAAATTCTTTTGTTCATTGAGTTGTTGCTACTCATCTTCTTATTGCTGTTGTGCCTATGAAGGAACTTACTATTCCAAAACCAAACCTGCAAATAGATAATGTAACATTTAGGGGGTGTTTGGTATGAAGGCAAAGTCATACTCCTTCTGTTCCTATTTAGTTGTCCACTTTAGAAGTGACACACATATTAAGACATCAATTATTATCATAGGTTAGTTATAATTTTAACCTTAATTTAAAAGATTATGCAATTCCCTAAGTATAATAAATGTATTTTCTGGTTTCAAAAAACATGCATTACAACTTAGTAGTACTAGAAATTTTCTAGAATTAAATAAGAACATATTAGGAAAAAAATTGTTGTTCTTTCTTGATTTGTTAAAATGGACAAGTAAATAGGGACATATATAAAAAAAAATATGAATAAATAAATAGAGACAAAGAGAGTATTAACTTTATCCGGTAGTTTCCATTTTGGGAATGTCCAGTGTCAAAGTCATTGAATGGCGTATTTCTAAACAACGAGTTAAAAAACAAACCCATAGTTTCTTTCCCCCTAAATCACACAGAAAGAACTATTGTTTACCAACATGGATTTCAAACTATCAATCTCTAAATATAATTTTGTTTTAACAAATCATGATTTGATTTTTTTCAATCTCAATCATTGCTCGTCTTATTGAGTTTTAGACCTATTTTTCTTGGTTGACAATTTCTACTAGCCAATTTGACGACGAATAAATTTCATCAGGAAACACCGTAAAGCTCGAAATGCATATAATACGAATAATTATGTTGCAATCTCAAATTCAAATTCGGGTCGGTCATATGAATCCAGACTTATAGTGACAGCGTCAGAAATTTCTCAAAGGTTGTCTAGAAATAACAGTTTATTATGTTAAGGGTGTCCAAAATATGTTATTTAATCATATCCTATATCATTTTACTTGAATGTATGCTATTTTTCCCCGACAAATTGAACATCCTTTCCACTATGTGGCTATGCCACTGTCGACTTAGCTATAGCTCTATTTTTAGATTATTTCAAGCTAATATTATAGAAAAATTAGAACATTAATAAAAATTAGTAATTCATGTAATGCAATCTTTACCTAACGAAATAGTATTTGCATAACTAAAACTCTATATAATTAAATCAGACATAATTAATATCTACGTAACTAAACTCTATATAATTAATACAAGCTTTACTCTCGCTAAATAACCAAACGAGCCTTACTAATTACAACAGCCGCTGCACCTTTAACTCTGAGCAGAGTTTTAAGATAACAATGGCATAATTCCGGTTTGTATCAATTTTGCCGCCGCCGCCGCCGCCGCCGTCTCATAGTCCCCTCTATTTGCTTCATCCGTCATTCATCTTCTTCTTGGTGAGCGTTGAATTGGTTGCCACTTTTTTTGTTATATAGTCTCAAGTTGTTACTGTCTTTGACAAATTAGGTTTTACAGACTAACCTAATCTCTTTTGAAATCTTTAAATTATTGAAAGAATCGATTTAGTAGATAATTAGAACCCTAATCCCTCTCCCACAGCATCGCCGCCGATTAGAATGTCGGAAGAGAAACCACATCTCTCCGATTCCCTCATTCCTCGCCTCCAACATACCCTGACTACATGCTCTCAATTGATTGAAGCCGGTCACTTTAGCGATTCCGATGGATTAGTCACCGAGCTTGCCGATTTCCTTACTCCGATCTCCGTCTCAGTTGTAGAAGAACCATCAAATCTGGATTTAGAGAGAACATCATTCGAGATTCTTACTGAAATTCATTCGTTCATAACTTCACCTTCCAGAAACCAGCAAGTTATTGATGCTTTGTCCTTTGAGTTGCCCAAAGTGGTATGTAAATTTGCATGTGCATCCAAAAGATGCTCTGAAATTGCTGAACTCATTGTTGAGCATCTAGTTAGTATGTGTTCTCCGCGAGAAATGCTATCAATTCTTTGCGAGGCGCTAAGTTCTCCAACTGAAATGTTTAGGGTTCCTTGTTATTTTTCTCCTCTTATTGGTGGCCTCGCTAAAGTTATAATACTCATTAAAAGACGGCAATTTGAGCAAGTGAAAGCTGCAGTTCCTGTTATTCTTGGTGTTTTAAAGTCCATGTCCTTAGAGGTAGATGAGGAAGGCAAAGATACCGAGGACTTATTCCACAAAGCAATTGCTATTGCAGATTCAATACAAGCTGTTAGCGAAAGGTTGGAACAGAACGATAAGAAAAAACTCTGTGCTCTGTTGGGCATGTTTGTCTTGCAAGTCATGACTCTAGTTTCAATTGCAATGGGGCATAACATTTCAAGTGTTCTTCCCATTATGATACACCTATCACACTTTCTTCCAATTTGTGGTTTATCATACGAGGGATTAATTACTGGACTTGATGTAGATAAGTTTACAACCATATGTGGAGATGACGGAGATGATAACATGGCTTGCTTTTCTCATGTCAAGCATGGTGGATCACTTGCAGTAATCTGCGGTTACAAATACAATGAGACATGTACAGATTTTGAAGCAGTGAAAAATGAACTTCAAAAGAACCAGACTAAAAGATGGCAGGCAATAGGCATGTTAAAGCACGTCTTCTCAAGTATTGATCTATCATGGGAATTGAAAGTGCATGCTCTTGATTTCCTGCTTTGCATTATGGATGGATGTACGCATCAAGAAATTCAAAATGATACAATGGACTACTCCACATATGTGTCTACTCTATATACGTCATTGCAGGCGATTGAAATGGTCATTATATATGCACCAAATGCTGTTTTGCGGAAGAAATCTTTTGATGCTATGATTAAGGTGCTTGCAGATGTTCCAAATTCTTTAAGGTTTGACATCTTAACGGCTTTGATACAGAATAGCCAGTCTTCTTCTATGATTGCAATCCTATTAGATTGTATCAGAAGGGAAATGCACGAGGAATATAGTAGTTGTATCTCACTAAACAGCCAATGTCTCTCATTTTGGAGTGCTAGGGTTCTGGAACTAGTAGAGCTGGTTCTGAAGCCTCCAAATGGTGGCCCTCCATCTCTTCCTGAGTACAGTGATGCTGTTCTATCCGCTCTCAATCTCTATCGGTTTGTAGTGATCAGAGAGTCAACAGGAAAAACGAACTATACTGGAGTGCTCTCTAAGGACATGTTGCAGACGGCTTACAACGAATGGCTTCTTCCTTTGCGTACATTAGCCACAGGAGTCATGGCAGCAAACCAGCAGGATCATGACCAACTAGCATTGGACACAATGTGCGCCTTGAACCCCATTGAGTTAGTTTTATATCGTTGTATTGAACTCGTTGAAGATCATCTGAAACATGCATAGTTTTATCACCAATCTGGGTTGTAGGAACAATGCAAGAAAAATGTATAATTATTGATTTTCAGTTAGTTTATCTTGTTATTTTTGTTTATTCCATTCAGTCACAGTAAAATCCCAGTTTCACAAAAAAAACAATAAAGCCAAAATTAATTTCGTCAAATAACTTTAAGCTAGTAAGTTAGTATCCTCTGAAAAAAGAGGAAAAGAAAATTCAACTCTTAGTAATAAGTAAAGATTTATGTACAGCATATTTAATTAAGTTATCTTAACCATCTTTCCTCTTTTAGAAGAGGAAATGAGTACTCTATGAGTCTATGTGCATTTTTATTATACACTTTAAAACATTTTATAATGCCCCTTATCCCTTCTTTCTATAGTTTCTCCTTCATAATATCACTATATAATCTTTGAAACAAAACGAAAATAAGTTGACAAAATACAGTCTTATATATATTTGTAATCAACTTGTAAGCACAAGGACATATGGATATGTAAAAACTAATATACCAAAATATTATAAATAATTGAGAATCTAATTAAGAGTCACAAAACATGTTAAGCGTTTCGCCTCGATTTTGGGCTTTCTAAAGGATCTTAGAGCTTTTTGAGCAAATTTACATAACACTGATGGAAACAAGTCCATCTGTTCTATTTCTTGTATGTTTATCAAACCACTTTGTCCACGCTCAGACTTCAGTTCAGTTTATGCTAATTTTATCTAAAGATGTATAGAAACATGTTTTGGAGTATTAATTTACATAAAAACTAGAGATCAACATCTGTCGAAAACTAAGGTAAAAGAAGGGATATAATGACTTGTATAGATAATTACACAAAGCTCGAAAACTTCTGTCAATTCTGTTGCAGCCACTCCTGAATTGCAGAACGGAGAGCGTGATTAGGAACAAGGTTCTTATGGGACAGCGTGAGGTTTGTCATGGGGGAGGTCTCATGCCCGCTGTCCAACCATCCTCTTAATGCTTCTGCTTCATATGTGAAGCCATCTGCTGCTACTACAGGATCTTGCATGATTTCCTGTTGTAGTGAAACACGAAATGATTAAAACGGATGATTTCTGAAAGGGAAGAACAAAGAAAACAGAGACTTTCTTGACTTCCCTTACTTCCCCGAGTTGGATGATAAACTGGAAACCAAAACACAAATTTGCACGGGTTATAATCTTGCACAACTGAGAATCGACAGTAAGAGATGCTGGTTTCTAGTCAAATGTGGTGGTTGGGGGTTTGGGAGAGTGAGCATACTAATTCCCCAGAACTATCTGACAACTAGAGTAGTTAACTCTTTTAATCGTGTACAATGACTGCTCAGTTCAAACTGTATGGAATTTATAATGAATTGACTGCTAGATTTAAAACAAGCAATATACTAACCTGAAATATGGGACAAATAAAATAGGATGGGATGTCACAATGCTCTTCGGAATCCATTCTAAAAGATGATGCCCCACATGAAGCTCTCATTGGTTCAAGCACCTTCCACACCTCTGAAGAGAGTTCAGGCCGGCACCTACTGTTCTTATCACAACAACTCATAGCTAAGTGAGCCAGCTGTTTGGCTTGCACAAAAGGCCAGTCTCCAGCAGTTGGATCCAGCAAATTTTTCAAATTTCCTTTATCCAGTGCATATTGGATTTCATTTTTTATCCCCAATGCAGATCTTCCAGTTAACAACCTAAGTAATATAATCCCAAAGGAATAGACATCGGACTTTCGAGTAAGCTCTCCTATTTCGAGGAATTCAGGGTCCATGTATGCAAATGTGCCTTTCGCGTCAGTTCTGTAACAAAGTGTAGTACTATTTTCTGAAAAGTCATCTTCTGAGAGAACTCGACAAATTCCAAAGTCGCTAAGCTTGCTCACAAAGTTCGCATCAAGCAAAACATTTGCTGGTTTTAGATCACCATGAATTATGCCCCGAGCAGTGCAGGAATGGAGGAAGATGAGAGCACAACAGAGCTCTGCTGCTACACGGATTCGAGTTTGCCACGACAGTGGAGGCGTGTTATCTTTGCAGGTAAGACGATCTTCTAGGCTTCCGTTGGGAAGATACTCATATACAAGAGTCCATGCTTCTGGACACGCTCCTATAAGAGTGACAACATTTGGATGCCTCAATTTGCTTAAAATATTGACCTATATCATACCAACAAAATATCATGAATTGTCAGAAAGATATCTGTGGTAAAAAAAATAAAACTTTGTGTTTAACATGATTAAGAGAGAAGCAGAGTATACAAAGCAAATATACGAAGGTAAGTAGAACAGAAAATGGACTGAAAAAACATACTAGTATGCATCAAATTGAATAGGCGTGTTTACCACTGAGCATGGAAGATATCAGGTGTACTGACACTACTCAAGGTTTATGTGTAAACAAGCCTTACAAGGTAATACATTCTAGCAAAACAGACAAGATGACTGGCTTTTAGATATTTCAATGTGCAGAATTATCTCAAGATGGGATCACTAAAAGTTTCCCTTCCAAGATAATCCTATTGGTCCAACCAACATAAAACCTATTTAGCAGATAATTTACCATCTTAGAGGAGATTTGGGGGAGAGAACTTCTTCAGAGATGAAAGGATTTTCTCGTTTAGTGAGTGGGAAATGGCGATGAACTAAGTGTAGCCACAATATATTGAATATGATACCTTTTAAGATCAAACAATTCCCTCGAATTGAGGATGATTGTATGTGTGATAACATCTACTATACCAAATAAACACGAACGTACGCTTACTTTCCACTATCCTTTTGTGATGCCACCATCAGCAGATATCACACCAAACTAAGTATTTCTGGGTTTAGTTGTTTTACCTCCCAAAACAGGGATATTAAGTAGAATATGCACAAAACAAGGTATACAATTGAGAGGGAAAATATCAAGACACAAAAGAAATAGAAATTACACAACAATTCAGGAGACGACACACATTTTAGCTTCTATGGACAGATACAGAATTAGCAAAACACAAAAAAATCTGACCTCCTGTTGGAACTCTGAGGGCCCTTGCAAGCTATGAGGGTGCAGCATCTTTACTGCCACTTGTGTGTGACGAAGGAGGCCTCTATAAATGCATCCATAACCACCTTCTCCAATCTTCAAGGCAGGGTCGAAAGTCCGAGTTGCTTCTTCAATTTCATGAAAATAAAATTCAGCAAATAGTGAAGATGTAGATGTTAATGAAGACCCATCTGAGTGCTGTTCCCTCAGTGCCTCTGCTGATTTGAGTGCATCATCACGCTCCACCTCCAATTCATCTCTCTCCTTCCTGTACTTCTGCAAAAGGTCGACAGCAGAGAACATTTTCTGTTCTAACTCTTGTACCTGAGCGTCAGAAACTAAGAGTTGGCCCTCCAGTGAAGAGTTCTGTGCTTGAGCTGCTTGCAGATCTCTCAGAAGTTTGTTTAGCTGTGCTTTCATCTGATCAGCTTTTTCTCTGTCTTTTGCAAGTGCTTCCTCTATTTCTCTCCTCCGTCTCAACTCATCAGCATAGAATGTTTCTGATGCTTTTGCCTGAAACAAAACTATCAGAATAAGAATCTCAGATTCTCCATCATTCCCGCTTCCCTAGGAGAGTCACATGCTTGAAAGAACAATCTCCTCCTCAAAAAATGGCAGCCTAGGTCTTACCGTCTTATATCTCAATCAAATTAAGCTTCTCATAAATCAAGCAACGAATGGGAACTTGGCATAAAGGGGTAATATTTGCAAACAACTGAGAGAACCAAATTGTAGTACCATAACATTCAGTTAAAAGATGAAGTAAAATATAAAATGAATAAATTACCCTTCGTCTAGCCTCAATTGCATCCTTTTCCGCTTTCCTACGCTTGATTGATTCTTCAAAAGCTTCCCGCCTAGCGGTTTCTGCTTCTGCAACATGCTGCTCATATCTATCATAGAGTTCATCGTTCATGCTTCCAGCTAGCTCGTTATTCACCTTCTCTGCCTGTATCCCCAGAACCATCCAAAATTTAAAAAGCATATTAATTCTGATTCTTTGAACAGAAATAGCCCATTTCATTAGGAAGCAAGAAATGAAGGAACTGCTTGTGATTTAGCAATTTAAAGAGACAAAAGAAATAACATGATTTACTTACTATACTTGGAGCAGACGACTGATGCGGACCGAAATTGAAATAGCGCAGTCCGGATGGATCGAATGCAGTCTCATTCCTTTCAGTCTTTGAAAAGGAATCATCAACCATTTCAACAGATGAACTTGATGAAAAACGTGAAGCCACTGAGGAACTTATTCGGGGTATGCCATCCCAGCTATCAGCACTTCTATCTGAACTCATAAATGGAAAATTAGCCTGTAAAGTCCCACTAGAGGGATGTCCAGAGAAGATTATCCCATGATTGTCAGAAGCAAATCTGGGATATTCTGTAAAAGCCCCCCTGAGCTTTACTTGTTCGCTGTAACCTTCTGTCGCAGATCCTGATCTCACAACAATATCATTAACTGGACTTGCTGGAACTGACGGTGACACACTGTCTGTATTAAGTCTCTCTGACTTACTTTCTCTGCAGGACATAATGTAGTCACCATTTAGAGTTCCCCATGTTTTCTAAGTGACATAAGAGAATGAACCCCACCCTGTCCCAACGGATCACGCATCCCAATCCGAAGGGAAGTCAATCTCCCGGGAGAAACGGCAGAAACAGAAATCCGTAGAAAATGATATTTACAGAACAACACAGAATATTGTACAAAGTTATCCCCACTTGTCCACCCAAATAACATCCAAAACAAAGTTTCAAGATAGATTCAAGAATGAAAGGTCGTGTACCTTGTATAAATGAGATTCCCTTTGCATACAAACCAGATGCAACAGAATGTGGGTGCTTGTAACCGTACATAGATGGCTTTCTTCGACCTAAGGTCAGACATTTTCCTGAAATATCATTATAAGAGTTCAATTTTCAGCTTGGTACGTTATGCAACAAATTGAATTAGATTTATCCATCACCTCCCAAAAGAAAAGAAAAGAAAAGAAAAGAGGCAATAAATTCTGAGATAGGAGGGGTGGTGGTGGATGGGGCCGACGGACCTCTTGGTTAAAACGAATTAATATGTCCGATTCATATCTGGTAAGTATTTAGATGCACAGAGGAAGACTGAATTAAAATAATGATGGGCCAAGAAGTGAATGATAGTCAATTTAATCTGCCAGTGCTCAAAGAATAGGATAGGAATTGGAAAAAGACAAAAGGGAAAACCAGAAGATCAGGGGCAAACAAATTAAATGAACTAAGACACCATAGACCATAACACTCTTGCAGAAGGGGTGGGCAGCACTAAGACACCTTTGGTAATGCATGAAAACAATATTTCATTTTCAACTTGCATTAATCATTCGAGCGGTCCATTAACTCCCATGCACTAAGAAACTTAAACACACAGAGCAACAAGAAACCTTAGGTTTACTCCAAGTACGTATCCTCACAGCTCACAGATCTTTCTTAGATAATACATAACATGAGCGACTTAACAACAATGCCTACAAAAGAGAACTACACAAGATGACAGGGGGGCCACAATATAATTGGAATTACTTTTGGAAGAGTGACATTCCTACAAAACTAAAGTGTTTCACCTGGTAAGTGATAAAGAGAGCATGTTTAACAGAGAAGTTCTACAGAAGAAAGAAAGGCAGCTGGTCCCTAGGTGTTTTTTGTGCAATTTGACAGGGGAAACAAATAACCATCTCTTCCTGCATTGTAAGTTTACTGCTCCAATTCAGAACATGTTTCTCAATATCACAAACATGAACTGGACAATGCTTCATACATCAGATCTGTTAAGCTGTTGGATTAGGAGGGGAGGCAGTAAGAGTCAAAAGAGATGGTGGAAGCTAATTCCATCATGTGTATGGTGGCCAGATTGGAAAGAAAGAAATGGAAGATGTTTTAAAGATAGATCCAATTTCATCCACAAAGTTAAATCGAATTGTATAGTATCTCTACTTTTTTTGGTGTAAACAACTTCGTATAGATGATTAGATCAGATTATAGATTTGATAGGAAATCTGTAATCATCCTTTTTTGGAGGTAGCCAGCATAGAATTCAACCTTACTAGTTTCAAAAAGAAACAAAAAAAAAACATGAGCGACTTAAGTGGTTTTTTTTCCAAATATTCTACTGACTCCCAGAGGCGGATCCAAATTTAAATTTAATGGTTCAACTTTTAAGATTCTTAGCATTGAACTCATTGTACTGATAAAATTTAGGGTTTGTGTCTGTTGTTGAAGTATGGACCATCTCATCTAAAAGCTTAAACATGGTGCCAGAGCAGGCAAAGGTCCTGAGATTGAATCTCAACGCCACCCATATCAAAAAGAATTTCCACGTGCTTAATTCATGAAAAAAATTAGGCAAGCACATGAGGGGCGTGTTGAGAATATAATTAAATAATAAAAGTGTGCTCTCTCTAACAACTTAAAGTTTAGATGAGATGGTCACACACTTCAACAACGTCCAATAGTTGTTTAGATTTTATTAGGGTTTTTACACATACATCTATATTCCACATCGATCTCTCTACCTCCAAAGTAGGGGTAAGGTCTGCATACACACTACCCTACCCAGACCACACTTGTGGTATTACACTGGGTTGTTGTTGTATGTAATATTCCGCGTCAAAACTTATCGGTTCATCTGAACCCATAGCCAAAAAGCTACATCCACCACTAATGACATAACTTTATAATGCTAGCATTTCTGTATTTGAAGTGAAATCTAGAACTTGGAATGATGAAACTAAGAAGCCAGCTAATCAACTAGATACACATGATGGAGGAGGGGAGGAGATGGGACCTTTCAAATCATTTTTTATTGTTTTGTCGCTTGAATTCTTAACCAAACAAGAGTACCAAGATATTCACTCTATATTTTTAGTCAGTAACATTCAAGTAACAGAATTTTTACTTTGAGTAGCACTTGTTTGCCGCAGCTCCCATAACAAGCTTCCCTATACCATGTTGCGATATAAGCTCGACTATGCCCTTCTCAATCGAGTCCATTTCAAGGACAAGTTTATCAGCACGAACCTAGCATAAGAAACAGACAGATTATAGGAAGTACAAAACATCAGCTCAGTCAATAGTATAATAAAGGAATATGGAAGTGTAGACATTCTTATGATAATTAACGATGTGCAGAGTGAAGCTCTGAACTCAATATCTGTTGCTTTTATCAAATATTTGAAAAAGGAATCTGGCTTATGACTTCTACTTAATACTTATCAACGTATAAATTGGAGATATGGGGTAAGGGAGAACCTCCATTACAGTTGCCAGCAAAGAAATTAATATTCACTACTCTTCCAGTAATGCTCTCAAGTTACAGGCAAACAAACAGTTTTCAGCTTGCAATATTTTCACCAACATCAATTTTCTGAACAAGGCCTAATTGAAAATTGAAGCGAACTATTGATGTAAAAGTCAAAGACTATACCCCAGCTCGTCCACAGATCAGAATATATTTTTCCAGGATCTTGTGCATGTCTTGCTTTTCCTTCTCATGGTACGCCCTGACTTGGTGCACATCCAATTGATCTATGTTAAACTTTGTACCCACTGCAAAAACCGTTCAAGAGAAAATGTACACAGTTGTAAATAAAATTCGTGATGAGACTAACCTTACCTAGTAACCATCATTTACTATCGAAAGGAAGTTAGATAAGTTATGGAGAAAAATGTCATCTCAAGCAAAACAGTTTTCCTTCTATTTCTTTTGTCTGGAAAATGGAGTGCCGGTACTTAGATTCTGGGAATCATTACAGAAGCAGAAAAAACATCGTGTACTTTAAGTAAAGAATTAATCATTGTTCAGGAACAATTTGTCTTAAAACCCAACACTAAAAACATTTTCAAAATTTCCAAATGAATGAGTGAGAAAAGTTCACGAAAATTTTAATTGCAAAAGTAAATTTTGTTTTGTTCTATTATAATTTCTTTGGGAGTCGCGTGGGCATTGGGTTTGACTGAGCTATAAGTGGAAGTGCATTGACTTCCGAGAGGAACAAATATTTTGATCTGTTGTAGCCAAATATCAACTTTTCCTTTCTTTTTTTTTTCCTCATTAAATTGGCAAGCAAACAAGAATTCTCTCTTCTACGCAAAACCCCACTCCTCCCCGCCAAATTTTTTTTTGAAAAAAGGAAGTCTGCACTGAGATTATTCAACACCACATCATCAGTCTTAAGCCTCATATATCAGGGAAATGTAAGGGATTGATAAGCTTAATCCCAGCAACAATTGCAAAAGAAATGGTAGCATCCTCAAGTTTGAAAGCTCACAGAACTGTAAACTAATAACTGACCTTTACTTAGCTGAATTCTAGGCATAAAAAATGTTCAGAAATAGTTTATTAGGTAGGAATGTTCATTAAAGAATGAAAAACAGATCCATTAAAACTTAAGAGTTGAACCAGAGAATTACAACCAACTTTCTCAAGCATTTGCAGCTGATGCTAATCAAGTATACAAGTTCAATTATTTATGCCTGAACTATCAGTATAATACCAATTTCACTAAGTCCCAACTCTCAGCATCAAACAACAGACAAACCATCATTTGACTTTACAGGTCTAAGCAACAACTACATACCTAGTGTAGTCCTAAAAAGTGGGGTGTGGGGAGGGTGGGGTCTAGGGAGTATAGAGTGTAAACAGACCTTACCCTACCTCATAGGTAAAAAGGTTGTTTCCGAGAGACCTCAGTTCAAGAATTTACTGGTCTAAACGAACATCAGAAATCAGTGAGAAAAGGGTTCTAGAAACTCTAGATAGAATAAAAAGATGAGAAAAAGCAAGACAGTTCAACAAATCAAGCTAACTCAACAAACCACCTTTTCCACAACACCTTAGCAGTCAAAGATTAAGAAAATCAAAACTCGATCATCAAAAATCACATTTATTTTGGAAAAAGTAAAAAGAAACAAAATGAAAAAGGAGCTGATTACTCATGGGTATCTTCTGAGCAGGAGAATGAACATGAAGAATGCAAATTTTCCTTCCACCGGACTTGTGCAAAGCCCATGTCAAAGTCGGTTCAGTCTCCTTCAAGTCTTTCCCGACAGCAACATACATCACATCGTCGACCACCACCGGCGTTACTGGACTTCCTTCTTGCACGATTTGCTCACTCAAACTCAGACGCGACAAATCAACTTCCGGGTACCTTACCGGACTCCGCCGGATTACGGATGATGGAGTCTCCAAAGCCATTTGTAATTGTATAACAACCTAGCTAATTCTCTGCTTATACACACAACTAGACTTACAACACAAAACGTCTTAACTTCACTTCATCAACGAAAACCCCATTGATTTGTTTGGGTTAAAACAATCAAAATCCCTGTTTATACACACAATTAGACTTACAACACAAAAGGGTTTTATCTTCACCTCATGAACGAAAACCCCATTGTTTTCTTTGGGATAAAACAATCAAAATCCCAGTTTATACACACAATTATACTTACAACACAAAAGGGTTTTAACTTCACCTCATGAACGACAACCCCATTGATTTCTTTGGGGTAAAACAATCAAAATCCCTGCTTATACACACAACTAGACTTACAAGTTTTGAGTTTATCTCATAACCCATTGATTACAATCAAATTGTCTTTGTATACACAGAATTACAGGTACAAGAGAAAAGGGGAGGAATGAAAAAGCCCCTTGTTAGCGATGAAATTGAGGGGAATAGGCAAATGGTGGATGAAAAATTTACAGATTTTTTGTGAAAAAGAGATAGTTTGTCTGAAAGTAAATAGCAGTATATGGTGTTATAATCAAACCAATAATAAATTAATCATCTGATAATTACAACTAACTTACCAAATGGAGTATTAAATTGAACAAGTTTGATGGTAATGATATTAATAATAAATTTAATAAGTAACCAATGCATATCGTCATTGAAGGAATTTCTGAGAACATTTCAATTTTGGTCAACTTTTCTCTCTCTCTCTGCTTCCTTGTACTGTTTCTCTTTTGTTCAGAGGTTTTCTTCTTCCTTGACACCGAAGCTTCTGTAGCTGATGAGGCAATTCCAAGTAGATATGCATTTAATTGATTATTTTTTTTCTCAACTACTTTGTTTTTATAAAAAAAAAACTCGCACCGGTATTTATATCAAGTTAATGCAATTTTTGTTATTACGTAATTTAATAAAGTAAAATGAATTATAAATTTAAACACATGAAATATATTTATTGACTTGATGTAAACATCAGGTCCGGGTAAGCTTTACCCGTTTGTTTACTTAATTGTTGATTCACGCTCTTCCTAATTATTTGTCTACTTTTGAATTGATACATCTGTTAAGAAAATAATAATTGACATAACGAGTTTATCATTTTATCCTTATTAATTATGAAATAGATGAATTAAAAACTTGATACTTTCAAAAAGTTCTACTTTTTTCAAAGTAATTAATTAAGTGTTCTTTCTTGATTTGTCAAAATAGATAAATAATTAGGGAAAAGTAAAAAAGAAAATGTTAATAAATAACTAGAAACAGATGAATATATGTGAATTGATCAAACGGTAGATATTTTGTTTTATTTTTATTTTTTTGATTTGGAATGGGTGTACGTTTTAATCTAAAGAGTAATTATTTTGGAGTGTAAAATATTTGAAGTAAGTTCTTATATATTATCGAATTATTATTTCAATTAACTTTTTTTTAATCAGAATGAAATTGCCTAATAGGACGATGCGATATTTTAATACTCATTCGTGCAATTTCTAACTCATTCATTCAAGATGATATACTAACATTAAAATCAGATTATTTTTTAAAAAAAAAATATGAAATTTAAATTTAATCCGGAGATTAGGAGATATTCAACAAAAGAAATTAAATTCTTAAAATTAAGATAGCCATTAAATTGAGTTTTCAAAATATCCTAAGAGATATTTCGATTTTTTGTGAAGAAGAAAAAGATATTTTTACACTCTTTCTGTCTTCCAATTTAATAAATTAAATTATATGTTCAAATTTATGAAATACTTAAGTACTATATGTACCATTCAAATAATTTTTTCCTAATTTCCTAAAATTCAACTCAAATCGCACAAAAAGAAAATGAAGGAGTGTATGTGCTAATATAATGATGAGACAAATATATTAATATAGATCTACATAATCTGGTTACAAATACAACTTAGTTTAATATTGCAAGCTCAATTATAATATTGTGATCAAAGAGTCAAGCTAAGTTTGCTTATAAATAATGTAAAATAAGTTATTTTACCTTATATTAATTATTCTCCTCATTCTAATACAGAATTGATGTATATATAATATCTTTGTTTACTAATCATATACGCTTAAGAATTAATCAAACTTATCAACATGTTTTATATATACATGACTGTAATTTATTTAGTTTTTCATCCAGTAATATCTATATTTGAGCTCGATTCAATATAAATTTACGCAGAAAAATTTCATATTAAACATTCTTCTTACTAATGACGACTTTTACATATCGGAATGTGATTACAATTAAACTAAACCTTATCTACCTTCTCCTTATTACTTTTGTATCGTCACCCATTGTTTTGTTATATTCCTAATTCCATATATACTAATAATACTCGTTTTTATTACTTATTTTTGTGCAAATACACGTATATCACGTTGCTATAATTTGAAGCTTGTTTAAAATTGTTCATGACATAAGCTATGCATTACATATTTTATTGCTTTAATTATTACTATTATAATCTCACCAAGTTAAAAATTGTGATAGCCAAACAAAAAAATAGGAATTATATTCATCAAATGCATTTTAAAGTTATCCAAATAAATTGAATACACACTGCAACTAATTAAACGACCTATTACCTCTATGCATATCAAAAGTGAATTTTCAAAAGTTAACACATGAAAATGACAAACATGCCTTTTTGGATTACAACTTCTTGCGTTTGTTTCATTCAATATTTCCATTATAAACTTAAATATTTTTTTAAAAAAGAAAAAGTATATTTTCTGGCGTTATAATTAGTAAAAAAGGTTTTATGCAAATTTATATTATTTGAAAAGTACCGAGACTTAATGTAACTTGAATGTAATTGGACCAAAGTAAATTGTAAATCAATGTTAAAATTAATTGTTTTTAACTTATTATCGTAAAAAGTTATTTTTATTATAATGTAACTTACTACAATTTAATATTTGGATTTTCGTAAAAGAGTACACAAAAAGAAATTGACTGAGTATTAATTTGGGCTAAAAAAAAAATTATTAGAATTTTTCATCTGCATAGTTGTATCAATCTGAAAATGCCAACGAAAAAGACGAGAACATTTAAAACAATAAGATATTATATCTAATAATAATAAAATACGTATTTTAATTATCCCTTCCAATACTTAAAGATAACTATAAAAAAATAACGAGATTTTGAAACGATAGCTTATTTTTGTGATTGAGTACCGTTGTTTGAATTATATTGGATAATAAGTGAGAATACTATTGATCCTTCTGTTTAGCGATAGAGTTTAAAATTAACTACTTGAAGAAAGAATACAATTTTTTATATTTTAGAAGTTAACATTTTCGTTAAATTAAAAAATTTATATCGATCATTTATTTGTACAATTAAAAAATTGTAGCCCAAATCAGTAACCAACATTTCCCTTTTTTTCCATTTCAAATCAGTTTGAAAAAATGGCTGAATTTAATGTCAAATATATATGCAGTGTAAAATAAGTTTGTACAAAATTATACCCCAAATTCCTAGCAATTTCAAGGCAATTAATTATGACTATGATGAACTGAGGTTGCCATAACAATGGACAATATAATAAAATAGGCTGAAAATACTAAGGTAAACGTAAAGTTTAATTTTTTCAAATAACAAGTACATATTAAATTAACTAAGAAGAAAATGTTACAAATTGCTATTTTATAGTCGCTAAATCGACAATTCTCTTATTCACGCTAGCAAAGATTGTTCATACGACATAAATATAGATCGTAATAAATCTTACACCAAATATGATTTGATGTCAATAATATATATTCTATACGCTAAATTTTCAACCCAATTGCGTTGGCTATGTATTTTACGTTTTAAATATATGTTAAAGAACTCCTTAATTGTCAATCTCAAACTCTATATTATATACCATAAAAATACATATAAAAAATTGTCATAAAAGTCGATATTGTAGGACCAAGTGAGGTGATATACAAGGAATATTCCATGAGATACTCAATTTATCTTTTTTTTTCCTCTCTTCTTAAATGTAGTACTTAACTTATTAACGTGTCTAGTCAATGGTACTCTAACCTTATCAATCTGTTTTTTTTTTCAATTACGATGTGAATTTATTTGCCACGTTCTTGAATATAACTAGTAAATAGTATGTATAAAAAAAGACAAAAGAGAGAGAAGAAACTCATACAGACGATTAGTTAATATATAATGTGTCTTTCATACATTTTATTATCATAATTATATTTTAATGGTTTAATGTAAATAGTTAGAGATCGACATTTTCTAGATCTTCAACAAATAAAAATGTTCATGCATGTATTTTTTTCTTTCCTCAACTATTTATGTGGATATTTTTTTGTGGGTTAACGTTTTCGTTAGATACTTAACTTTATCTTAGATGTTACTATATTTCAGTTCGTGTTTGTGTTTAATAGGTGGAATAAAATAGATAAAGATATCTCATTGGTTGAGATACTTTATGAAATTATTTAGTATTTGATAAGATAAGTTAATCCTAGAACTAGGTGGTAATTGTGAAATTAGGTCTTAGGCCTAACTTACACCTCAAAAACTAGCTCAAAGGGAGAACGATTGTCCAAGCCTTAAGGAGTCCACTCATCTCATTAACCATCGATGTGGGACTTTTCAAACCCAGTGCTTAACATCTGGTGCGTGGGCAATTTTGAATTTGGGGGCTCCAACATCGGGTGAGACTAGGGGTGGGCATTCGGTATTTCGGTTCGGTTTTGGGTTTTTTTATTTTGGGTTTTTCGGTTTTCGGTTTTTGGAAAATGTGTACCGAATACCGAACTGAAATATTTCGGTTCGGTTCGATTTTTATTGATTCGGTTTGGTTTTTATTAATTCAATTCGGTTTTTTATTTCGATTTTTTAATGGCCTGCTTAGTGGGCTTTTTCAAATTTTAAACTTTACAATTTTTTTGTTTGATTTTTCAACTTAATAGGCTAAAAAGAAAAAATAGTGTAATATTTTTTTGTTTGATTTTTTAAAAGATTATTTAACATTAATAATTATTAATTAATATAATATAAATATAATATAAATTTAATAAAATATTTCGGTTTAAACCGAAATATCGAATTCCAAAATAATACATACCGAAAACCGAATCGAAATACCAAAAAATACAAAAAAGTAAACCGAATACCGAAACCGAAATATTAAAAAAAAATCGGTTCGGTTTGATTTTTCGGTGTTTATGTCCACCCCTAGGTGAGACGGGCCCTGCTCTGATACCATTTGAAATTAGGTCTTAGGCCTAACTCACACCTCAAAAGCTAGCTCAAAGAGAGGAAGATTGGTCAATTCTTATAATGGGTCCACCCATCTCATTCTTTAACAATAATATCATAAATAAAATAAAATAATTTCATATAATATCTCGATATAATTATTCTTATTCCGCTAATCAAGCGAGCCATAAGGGATGTGTAAGTAAGGATGTACTATAGTACCATTTACTGATAATATGGTCATGGAATTTGCTCAAACATCACATTATTTTTATTTGTATTTGAATAAAAGTCAAAGTTTGATTAATCGCCCATGAGATATTAGCCGTCTGTTCAAATTTATGTGACATTCTCTGTTTGTTTGAGAATCAAACAGTTAAATTTGATGAAAAATTTATGTATAAAACTTCAATTATTTAAAATGATATATACTATGTAAAAATATACTATAAATCACAATTAACAATTCAAAATATTTTAAAATATATATGAGAAAGTTATCATCAAAGATAGAATTATTTAAATTTTAAAATTTAAAAGGTGTCATGTAAATTAAGACAGAGAAAATAATTATTTGTATATAATAATGTATATGTTATTTTGAATTTATCTATTGTTACTCCACTTTTAATTTAAAACCAATATAGTTCTAAGAATAATCTAAACATATCAGGTAAAGGGAATAAAGCATAGATTGAATTAAGAATATTCCTATTTTAATGTAAATTTTATAAAAATCTCATAGTTTTAAGGGAAAAGGCTCAAATATGTCATCGAACTTTCAGAATAGGCTTATTTATGTCATAAGTTAAAAGTTTGGCTCATTTATGCAATTACTATTGAAGAAAAGATTCATTCATGCCATTTTTTTTAACGATGATTTTGCAAATCTATTTTTGACACATGACTTATTATAATTCGGCCATATCATCATTTTTTCTAATAAAAAAAATCAAAATTCTGAAGGAAAAAAATTGAATTAATTTTTTTAAAAAAATAAATTGATGACATGACCAATTATATCAGCCACATCATTAATTTTTTTGATAAAAAAATTAAAATTCTGAATAAAATCTCAATTATATTTTTTATTAAAAAAATTGATGACGTGGCCGAATTATAGTTGACCACGTGTCAAAAATGATTTTGCAAAACAACCGTTAAAAAATAATGGCATGAATGAGCCTTTTCTTTAACGGTAATGGCATAAATGAGCCAAGCTTTTAACTGATGACATGAATGAGCCTTTTCTAAAAGTTCAATGGCATATTTGAGCCTTTTCCCTAGTTTCAATATGAAATTACAATATATCCTTCTTTAGTTTGTAATTACATTAAACCCTTTAAAAGTAACACAAATCGAGTACATTAATATGTAGCTCGGATACATTAAGAGTATCTCAGATATATTATTACATAAATTGAATACGTAATATGTAGTTCAGTTACATTAAAAACTAGCTCGGGTACATAAATATATAGCTCAGATACATTAAAGAGTACCTCTGATATATTTTAATATAAAGCGTATATATTATATGTAGCTCAGATACATTAAATCTTGATTCCGTTACATTAATATGTAGCTCGGATAATCAAAGAAATAAGGAATTTTAGAGTTTTTTTGAAAATAGAAGGAAATATTGAAAATAAGGAAACATAAGACGTGTATTTCAGTAATTTTTTATATTTCTAATTGTCTGAACTAAACGGGCCTAGTGTCAGATAAAATGACTCGGCCATAGTTATTGGGCCCAAATTGATGAGTAGAGGTTCATCACAGCCCAAAAGTCACATGATAGGCCCATATGTACCATTTTCCCCAAAATATTTGAAATTTCGCTGTATATAAACTCACACTCTCCCGCTGGATAATCAACGCATCACACTTCCAAGTTCCAACTGTTCGACGGAGCAAAATCGTAGAGGAATTCAAATGTATTTACAAATTTGATTATATATTCATCTGTTAGGGTTCTGTAATTGTTCAAATTGAAGTTTTAATTCCTCGAAGATTTCAATTTTTATAGTATCTGCAAATGAAGTTGAAGATGAACAAAGCATCGGATCTCAGCTCTATCTCTGTTCTTCCTCCTCATGCAAGGTGAAATTCTATCTCAGTTTCACGATTTCATCTCTTTGCATTGTATAGCATGATGTTGCATAGCTCTCTGTGTTTCTGCGTTTTGTGCGCATGCATTCCAATTTGAATGTTTTGTATGCGACACATATAGCGAGTTGGACTGAGATAGAGAGAATTTTACTGTAAATTTGAGCTTCTTCGTAAAAATTTAAGGAGGAACTAAGCGCGCATCTCTCTGTTTTGCCTTTTCTTTGAATGTATATTGAAGATATTTTGATGTTCTATCCACACATATGCATATGTATACAAGTTAATTGTTACATGTATGTTTATATGGATGAGAGAGGTAGAATTTTTTCTGTAATATTGAGCTTTATTTTTGTGTGGTGATGATATGAGAAGAACGCCAAGTGCGGATCCGCTCTGTGTTTTGGCCTACTTCTCCGTGTTTGTGCGATTTTTCTCATACATTACAGGTATTTTAGATGTTTTCGTGTCCGATATACACAAACTGTATATATACATATATCTGTCTATGAATGCATGAAGAGAGAGAGAGAAATTTTAAAATAATATTGATCCTATTTTGATGATATGAGAAGGAGGCCAAGTGTGGTACCAAGTGCAGCAGAGTCTTCCGTTTTCGGGAAAAGCCAACCCTCACAGGTTCGGTCACAGCAGCAATCGCAACAATCCTTCTCACAGGGATTTTCATCTCAGCAAGCAGTCTACTCTCAGTTATCACAGAGCTCTCTGGATGATTTTGTCCCTAATGAGCAAGTAATTCCTCCATCTCACTCCTATCTCGTAGTTATTCGAAGAGAAGTTGTTGACGAAATGTCTGGTATACTATACAAAGGAACTGATTCATTTGGTGTGGAATTGATAAATAGACCTCTAAAAATCATTTTTGTTAGCAACTTCTGAAGAATGCTTTAGATTGTCTAAAATGTATTTTGATGCTTAGCAATACTTGAATATGTTATATTGTAGATAATTGTTGCCTAGGTTACTTTTGAGTGTAACTTTGCATTAGTATGCTTTATGGTGCTTGAAATAGATGAATTAAGCTTCTGACTATGATTTACTTCGTTAAATGTTGCGTCAACACACGACACTCACTTTATATGACGTAATTGATTTAAGTGTTATACTAGTGAGGCTTGAAAAAACATTAAATTTAAGTATATTTGAACAGCTTTGGAAGTTATGAAAGTTGCATAAAAGATGAATGATGCCAATGTTTTGCAAGGTCCTTAAATGGAAAGTAAGTCAAACAAATTGGGATGGAGGGTGAAGTAAATATTATTTGCCATCTTACTGTACTGGACAGTGAATCATAAATTCTGTTGCCGCATCTGTCAGAATGTTTCTTATTGGTTTATGACAAAACAGGAGATTGTCACTGTGCACTTTGAAGTGGTTGTCGGCACTAGGTCGTAGATCTTCTTAGTGTTCATATACAATTAGTTAACTGATGGACTCTTGACTTTTAAATTGATCATATGCCTTCTTGTTTTCAACTCTGTCCTGTGCCAGGGCACATATTTCCATAGAATACATTGGAACTTTTCCTCATCTTATAGGAAACAATATGCTGTTATGGGAATTTTACATCTTAAAGCAAACAAATGTTGTAACTGTTAATAACTTTAATGCAGAGATTGGGTTCTCAAGAAAGAGAAAATTCAGCAAAAAGGATGAGCTGTTTGCCTCATATCAACTATACACGAGAAGAGACTCAAATGCAGTTATCAAAACCTTCGACCAATTATTTGCGCAAATGGTCAGTTCCTGAAAGCAAATGTAAGCCATAATCCACCACCATAAACTACATGCTATCAACTTCTGTTTAAAAGTTAAGGAAAATGTACTCCAGTTCAGTGCTAATTTGCAGCTGGAATCATCGGACTAAACGTGTTTATGAATTCTAATTTTTCTGGGCAGACCAGATTGAAGAACTTGAACACAAAATTGGAATGGTAGAGACTTTATTAAGCAGGCAAGGAATGATCTTAGATTCTATTCAGAGTGATATTATGCAAGTTAACCGGGGAACAAAAGAGATACTGATGGAGAGTGAGTATTCTCTGCCCTTTTAACTTACGTGATGTGGCAAATAATTAGGAACTCAAAGAGCCCATATCATTAGTCTACGACTGTGGAGTTTTGTCTTGAGAAGCCTGCTGGTCCGATTAAAACTTTTACTTGCAAATATTCTGGTGGATGTAAAAAAAAAGGCAACAAAACCTAACACATTTGTTTTTCTTCTGAATTTTCTTTCAGTGGAAAGCTTACGACCAAAGTTAGTTTCTCATGATGAACTGTTGCAATTGATGGTAACTATGCTTAGCTTTTCTGCCTACATCCAGAAATTAAGTGCCTGTTTGTTTTATCACATTTCCTAATCCATGTGGCATACAATATCTAGAACAAGGAGAGGGAAGATCTGAAAGCTAGCCTGGAGGGGACCTTCAAATCCATGTTTGAAGAGCTTAGGGAGAACAAATATCAAGAGAACATCAGAGATCTTTCATCACTGCTTAGAGCTATGCCCAACAAACTTGAGATGTGCATTTTGCAACTTCAAACTGATTTGAGCAAGACCTTGGCTAAAGAGATTCAGGCATGTTGCATATTGAAACTGACTTTTTTAATTCATATTTAGGCTACCCTCTGTGGTTGGATTAATGCTGTTTCATCTATATTCTTATTGCTTTCAGATAATTGCCCCCCGCCCAGATTGTCATGGACAAAAACATGAAACCCCTCCAGTCGATCCTCAAAAAGTATGTTTTCAAGGACTCTTTCTCCAAATTCCATATGATTTATATAAGTATTGAGTATAATGAAGAACACACTCAGAAGTTTTAATGCATTTGAACATTTGTAGGGCATCAATGATTGTATCCCTCCCCGTAAAGTGAAGTTGCTAAAGAAGTAAGTTCTCAAACTTCCTTCTCATCGCCATCACTGCAGCCTTAGTTTTGAAATCTTTAAGTAGCAATTAGTAATCGGTAGCTCTCCAGTATGAAAAGTTCATAATCACTTGGTGGATCTCTTATTATTTGCATCATTTGTGTGCAATATGCATCAGAGGTAGTCATTTCACATTGTCTCTGAGATGTGTGCATTGACATTTGGGAACACTTGAGGCCGGGATACACTCTCTGTCATCAGGAACTACTTAGGTGACAAATAGATGTGAAGATTCACGGCATAGTGTCTTTTGATCCATATCATAACCAGAAAGTGAGTGTCCTCATTTCTCTCACATTAGCTATTTGAAGGAAGAAAGGGAAAACAAAGGAAAGCACTCCCCTTATTCGTCGAAAGCTAGCCTTCATGATAAACCAAATGAAATTAGAAATATTTAAGAACTTTGCTATAGCTTCAACAGAAATCTTATAGATTCTTGCTTACAAAGTTTTGCTGATCTTTCTAACATTGAGCGACTTAATTCTTCATTGCTGTGCATTGCAAATCACCAAACATTTCTTTTCAATTCTGGTTCAACAACGAATCTCAGAGATCAGAAAACAACTATGCCGCCGAAGATTGAAATGGGAAGCTGGACTACAGTTAAAATTAATCAAACTTGTATGAAGCAGAAAATTCCCATCAGAAGTCTCACACAGAATGAAGCATTTCAACAGGTATTTCTCTCATTGTCCTTAAGCAAAGAATTGTGTGTTGAGTTATGAGCAACAGTTGCTTCCTTTGAATGAAATGGGAAGCTGGACTACAGTAAAAAATAACCGAACTTGTATAAAGCAGAAAATTCCCATCAGAAGTCACACACAAAATGAAGCATTTCAACAGGTAACTCTCTCATTGTCCTTAAGCAAACAATTGTTTGTTGATTTATGAGCAACAGTTGCTTCCTTTGTATGAAATGGGAAGCTGGACTACACTAAAAAATAACCAAACTTGTATAAAGCAGAAAATTCCCATCAGAAGTCACACACAGAATGAAGCATTTCAACAGGTAACTCTCTCATTGTCCTTATGCAAAGAAATGTTTGTTGAGTTATGAGAAACAGTTGCTTCCTTTGTTTGAAATGGGAAGCCTGGACTACAGTAAAAAAATAACCAAAATTGCATGATGCAGAAAATTCCCATCAGAAGTCACACACAGAATGGGGCATTTCAACAGGTAACTCCCTCATTGTCCTTAATTGTTGAGTTATGAGCAACAGTTGCTTCCTTTGTGGCATGAAACATCCAAAAAAGAAACAATGGGCTTTTAGATGTTGTATTTATGATATGTCATAGTCCACCATGTCTGAGGCCTTCAAATTGAAGTAACAAAACTTCTTTGTTCAGCACTCCACATTTTTTGATAACTTGAAACTGTGTCATCCTTATTCTCAGAGCTGACATCTGGCTGTCCATTTCAGGAAAGGGTATGTAGAATTACCATTGAATCTGATGAGGATATTGACGCGGGCTTTTCCTGCTTGCTTGAAGAAAATGGAACAGGTAATTTGCACTTCTTGCCTGCATCGTTCATTTTTGAGGATTTCATGATAAGCAAAGTTATTCTACATCCTGTAATTGATCAATGTGCTTATTGAACCATGCTTGTTGAACTTATCTAATGAATCCAAGATCTATTTAGATGTATATCAAATTATATCTTATATCTCCAGACTCTGACTACTGACAAGATTGACTTTTCCATACTTCTAGTCAAGCAGAACACCTAAGATTTATAATATGAAATCAAATACATTAGGTAACAAGTCAGAACATGTCTAAAATCCTGAAGCATCTGTTACACTTCATACTATTAAGTTTTTTCTCAAACCAAAGAGAAACTTATAGCTCTCTCTTCCCTTTGTCTGTTGGGGTACAGTAGGGAATTTGAACCTGTTCTCAGGGTTAGTGTCCCGAGGGATCTTGTTTATTTTCTCTGGAATAATCACATTTCGAGTCTGTCTAAAATAAGAAATTTTGAGCATCATAACTGCAGCAGCAAGTGTTCTTCTACACAGACTGAAACAATCAATCATATACAGTATTTTGTCATTTGCTAAGATTTGAGTGCTTAAACTGTCTTCCCTTAAAACACCCAGGGATTTATCCACTAGATGATGCAAAGGAAGAGAGTGCACGCATATTAAGGAAAGCAAGGAGGCGAAAGAGAAAGCATTTTAACACTATCATTATAGATTGAAGGTACACAGTGAATTTATAATCTGCTGAATCAAAGTCCTGTGATTTGATAAGCAGTAAAAAATGTGTTATTTGATTCTTCTGTCTTTCTTTAGCCGATATAGGACATGTTTGTTATTCGACTTTTCATTATTATTAGAAAATCCACGACTCACCATACATGGCAAGCTAAATCTGTGTTGCTGCTGCAATACTCAGTCTTAAGTGATTGTATAACAAGATGTCAACAGACTCAGCACCATAAGAATATGTAATGCACTTTGTAAGCAAAATGATTAGGATGTTTTAATTTTGAATTGCATAAAGTTGGCTGGTTAGATCATTGCATCTTCTGTATACAATGTTTTATTAGCTAATGAGAGTAAATATTATGCTAGTAAATTTTCAGCGTGTGATATTATACCATGATAGAAGCATATAATATGGAAAAGAGAATCCTTTTCAACTATGGAAGAGAACTTAGAAACACCTAGTAGAGAATGAAAGCATATCTACCAAGGGAAAAAAGGAAGGCACTTATTCCTGGACTTGGATGGTCAGTATTTTTATTTGGTTACATCCAGTACTACTCTTTTGTCAAGATCCTGAAGCCTAAATAAGGGAACCATTATCTCCTGGTAAATCTATTCACGTAATTTCCTATAGAGCATAAATATGGTCTGGAATTTATTCTTGTTTGTCTATAAGAATCTATAGATCATCTGTCATGTTCCTTGCCTGTTGCTTTTGGTGTATGTTAGGTTCCTTATTGACTTAGTTAAAGTTCAGCCTAAAAAATATTCAAAAAGAGAAACAAAAAAAAAAAGGCTTAGTCTAAGTCTAAGTAGCATAGGCATTACTAGCCACATCGAATTGCACTCGTGGTGTATTTCTATTAATGTAATTAAGAAGCATGCTCATACGAATTCTCTACAAGAGTCATGCGTGGGTTGCTTCTCCTTTTGAATTCCATCCAAAAGTCCAAACAAACGTTCGTTGGCTGTAGTAGGAAGTTTCCCTTCTTGCAGTCACCTACTGTGCCTCCATACATGACTGTAAAACTCCTTAAGTTCAAAACAGTCACTTTTGTAAGTTGAAGGACCCACATTTTAATTGAGATAAATGAAACTTTTGAGATCACTAATTGCAGTTCTTACTCTTAATCTTTCAATTTATGTGACATAATTTGAATTAACAGAGATATAAAAAAGAAATATAGACCTTTAAAACAGGACGTGAAAAGTAAAAACATCTCTATGTGGCACCAACGATAAGTACGGTTATGGTTAGGGCTTTAGCAGGTCTCATGATATTAATATTTGTTAAAGTGTAAAAGTTAATTGTTTTTTTTTAAATATAAAGTTGTGTCATCCTTCTTTTAGCATACTAATAACATTAGGAGTACATGGTTATTTATTCATTTAATTTAACTTTCTCAATTCTCATTTATCTAATTAGACAAACAGCGGACTTTAAGTTTAGATTACTTCCCCTTTTGAATAAGAATATCTTATTTATGAAGGCTTAGGCTCTGAAAGTCTTTATGTTGACTGTTCAATTATCTTTATGTAGTCATGGTTCTTGCCAACTTTTCATTTTTCCCAATCTAATTTCTTTTTACTTGAATAATTGTTTGTTGAAATATTTGTTTAATCCAATTGCTCTATCCGTCTTGTCATTGCTGCCTCATGATAAACGACTAGGATTTGCTAATCTTTTATTTCTGCGGGCCTTAAAAGAACTGGTCACTGAATTCACGTGAATTCATGATTTCCTCCCAAAACATATATAAAAGTGTTATATTTTAAAAAAATATTTAAATAATAAATGTGTACGTACACTCAAAGTATTATATAATGTTGTGTGTTGATAATTGGGTTCACGTCTCTAAGTGAGGTTATAAATTTGAGTCTTTTATCTATCTTGTTTTATTTTCCTTTCTAAAATTGGATAATACCTCTCTAAGTGATTTGGATAGATAAAAAATAATTTTGGACCTACAATTTTAATAATGACCTAAATGTTAAACTGATCAAATATGTACCTTAAGTCCACATTTTCGTAATTATACATCTATCATCTCAAAATCTTGGATACCTCATTAGTTACACATAAAAACCAAACGTTTTGATCTTTGAAAAGAAAAAGAGAAAACAATGGTTTCCTTGTGGCCTGCAGAAAGGGAAAGTAGAAGGGATGACAATTTCTGATGATATCAGAACCACTATGAAATTGTATACCAAAATGCATGCTTACAGATTTTTTACATTATTGTTACATACAAGCTTCTTTTAGGACCAGTAAAAACTTAAATAATTGAGGGATCAGAAAAGTAGAAGAAATGAGATATTTTATTGGTAGTACTATAATTCAAGATGGACCTCCATGCGATCCAGTTTTTAGTAATAACATTGGGAGAAAAAGTAAAAAAAAAGGAGAAAAGAAGCACCTTTACAAAAGATAGGTTTAGGTCCATAAGGATTGATCCTTTAATTTCACTTTTTCTAAAGAATTGAAGTGCTTTTGATCTGTTCTACTGCATTATTCACTTGGGCATGCATAAACACAAATTTGCACATGCTTTGCTTACTTTTTTTTAGCTTGGTTGAAATGATAAGTTTATCTAAATTAGTCACATCTTTAATCTTCATTTTTCTTAGCTAAAAGCCTATCCTTTTTGACAATTACTCTGACTTTTACCCCTTTTTATTAGATTTGTAAAACTCATTTCTAGGATTAGAAACTGAAAAAAAAAAAAAAGATTGTTGGCATTGGGATATATATGGACATTATATGTGGGGTTGATGGTGGGAGGGTAACAGGGATCCTGTGTTTGTCCTATTTTGTCTTCATAATAATGAGTTACGGAATGTCTCATTTCAATTACTCCGTCCCGTTTCCTCCGAGCATATCATAAATTGAGTTATTTAATATTTGTGCTCGCAGGCATAGTTAGAATTAATTTGAATAGGAGATAGATAATATTTTGTGAAATTAATGGAGCCTCGAGGTATACACTAATCACAATTATATAAAATAAGAAAATAGAAAAAAGCATTGCATCCTTTTTCAAATATTAATAGTTTTGGTTAGTTAAATTTATCTCAAAATATTTGATATTTGAAATATAAGAAGTTATTTACTTGTTTTTCTTTTTTCTTTTAAATTTTATATAAAAAGGGTAGTTTAGATTTTCTATCGACTGTACACTCGAATATTTAATGACAAAAGGACCTTGAATGCTTGAATTTTATTTTTTCTTCAAAAAATACTATAGTTCGTGTATTTATTAATCCAGATAGAAATTGTAATCATTAATCAATGAAAAACACAAGCCATTGATTTTGTAATCTTTATATAATTTTGGTGTTCAGATCAATTTACATGCATCTCAATTAATTTCACAGGATATTTATCATCTTTCAGTATCAATATGTATCAGATAATTTTGTTTATCATAATTAGGACATAATAAAATATTTTTTTCCGTCTTTACTCCAATTTAAACATGAAACTTCATGTTCTCAATTCACTTTATTGACAACCGGCGAATGTTCGATTACATTGGAAGAATTTGATTCTGATGATTTTTTAAATTCCATCGAATCACAACCACCCTGTCCTACTAAGCACACACTTGGTAATGAACTTGTATTTTTTTTTAAAAATAATTTATTTAACAAGTTGATTTGTCAATATGGTCATCAAATCCTATATATAGATGAAGAAACAAAACCTGAGCTTTTTTGTTGATTGTTTAATTATGCTCATTTGTCTTGTGTCCTTTTCATCTGTCACTTTGATCACTACTTTACCCTTGGATTATTTGCTAAGGAATATGGATCGTAAGCTGATTTATTTTCTGAAAAAATATAAACATACTTAAACAGTAAACAAATTTTTAATTAAATGGCCCCATTGATCTAATTTTGATAGCGAAAATCAAATTCCGAGTCAAGAAAATGATATAGAAATATCTGAAATATATATATCTTATAAAATTAATCGAAATAAGTAGAAATTAATTCGACCATAATTTTAAATTAAAGGATGACATGAGGGCACACTTTGTGGGTGGTAGTAGTTAGGCAAACCTGATTTATTTTAAAAGAAATCACCATTCCATTTCATCCTCTAGACTTCCAACTCATAATATCTAATAAACTATTCTATTAAATTTGATCGTTCTTGCGAGACACATGTGGCTTCGTTTATTTTCATTGACATTAACACGTCTAAATTTAAATGCACATTTTACTATTAAGATTCATCAAATTAATCAGTCACTTAATTACATTAATACGTTATTTTTATCTATACTTTATTTAATTTTTAAGAAGAAAATTTCATTAAATGTCTGATATTTGATTAGAAGTATGATAAATTTGAATTTAAGATATTAAATATAATTCATCCTTCAATAGTAAGCTACCAAATATAGAGATAATCCTTCTAATCTTCTAATAAAAAATAAAAAAATAATGACAATTACTGGAATATTGTAAAAAAATTGGAATAACTTATGTTGTCCATGGCATGAAAACAACCCCACCTCAAAAGTATTATAAGAAAAAAAGTCCCAAAATACGATGATATCATCAGATAGTGCCAATACCTTAAGAAAATCAACTAAAAATGAGAATATCCGACAAAATTAAAAGAAATATCAAAATCCAAAAAAATTATTTCTTTTGGAAGAATTAGCCATCCACCCACCCACCTACCTACAAGTCAAGACAAGTTAATTAATTAAATTAATAATACTTAATTAGTTTAGTTTTGTCATAATGTTATTTATGATAGTTCCCCACAACATAAAACTATTAAGTATTTATTTTCGTGGAAAACCATATAATAAAAAAAAATTGGTTGGGAAATAACAGTACCAACCAATTCTTGATAACTTCATTTGAACAGCTTCCCAACGAAGAATCTGATGCTGAATTATATAATATTAAATATAAATAAAAAATTTTTCTTCTTACAATAAATAATTAGGCTTGCCACGTGTTTTTCCATCAAAGTTAAGAATGAATTTGTGCAAAAATATAATATAAGAGGTGCATTTGAATCGAAAATATAACAAGGAGCTATATGACCTGAAATAAATTTATATAAAAACCTCAACGAATGAATAAATTAAATCAACTTCAAATTTAAAATTTAAGACTGAAAAATTCATATGTAAGTAATGTCAAACTCTTTAAATTGCTACTCCGAGAATTATAAAAAGAAAAACTTATTTAAATCATTTTTTTTGGCAAATAGATGAAGTATTATAGTGTCGTTGACCTATGACTTGTATTTAAATTTAATAGAGCAACTTTCACATATAGCAAATAAAAAATTCATATTTGTATGCTATAGCAAAGTTTGCATAATTGCGCTCCATAGCAAACATAGAAACTGTATAATTCGCTATACATATACAGTTGAAGCAAATTATATAAAACGAAGTGTATAAAACGAGAAAGAGAAAGACACTTGGGCAGAAACTGTATAAAAACAAGTGTATAAAATGAATTGTATTATTATAAGTGTATAAAACGATTATATACAATTTGAATTTGTATAAAATGAGAAAGAGAGAAAGACAAAAGAGACTTGACAAGGAATATACAATTGAATCGAATTGTATAAAACGAGAAAGAGAGAAATTAGATATAATTTGAAAATTGTATAAAACGAGAAAGAGAGAAAGAAAAAAGAAACTGGGCAGGAGAGTATTTTTATTGTATAATTATAAGTGTATACAACGAAAATATATGTACTTGCATGTGTATATACAATTTTCTCACGCTTTATACAAACAGAAACGCAATTCATACATTTCGCTTCTGTTTGTATAAGTGAGAAAGGCGAGGGTGACGAGCGAGATTTGGGAGAGTGGCGAGCGAGATCTGGAAGAGGGGAAAGAGGGGAACAAGAATATATGCATTTATACAATTTCCTCTGCTTTATACAATTAGAAATAATTTTTATACACTTGTGTTTGTATAAAAAGTGAGGAAGCGAGGGAGAGATTGGAGGAGAGTGGCGAGCAAGATATTTGGGAGAGAGATGTCTGGCAATTTTTTGCAAACGTTTGCTATGGAGCACAATTAAATCAAACCCTAGCTACTCCATTTATTTTAGGTTATTAGTTTGCTATTATATACAATTTTCCCAATTTAATATTGGAACATTAATAAGTAAAGAATATATCAAACAAATTTGAACCTAGATTAATACCTATCTTGGACTAAACCATTTAACCAATTGATGAAACTGGCTTGTTAGATGTCAATTAGGTAAACTTAATGAAATTGCACCAAATTAATCATTTGTTTTAACAAATTATTTTGGTTAGATATGAAAGTGAATGTCTTAAAGTACGTTGTTCAATCTTGAAAGTCACAATGACACATTTTTGGATTAATTAACAATCTATATATGGATTAACATTGATGTGATTAATCCAATGCCCGAAAATCTAAGGGTTCACCCACAAGGTTCGTTCACGGAGAGTGAGTCAAGGTCTAACATTAGGTTAAAATGCATAGTGAATGAACAACAGATTAACACTCTCTCGATCTCAGTTTATCTGAAGAAGTTCAAAATATATGAATTAAAATATTTAATTCATACTATAAAATTCAAATATCCCTCCAAAAATAATTTAAAATAAAATTCATTTATTTATAAATTATACCAAAAAAATACTTGTGAGTTGTAACTCAACATAGTATAGTACTCATTCAAAATATTTGTTTAAGAGAAAGTTTGAAAAAATGTATAATGAAAGTATAAATTATTTAATTCTCCAAACAATAATAACTTCGCCCAAAATGAGATAGAGGGAATAGTACTATTAAACTCATAAACTCATACTCTATATAGTATTTTTCCTCATTTCAAACAAGTATCACCTTAAAAATTTAGTATAAAAATCAATATGTTTTTTTAATCCCATCATATACCTTTCTTTTTTTTCTTTTTTTTAATAGTGTTCAATTTTCAAGAGTCATTATTAAATAGAGATACTTAACTAAATAATAAATTATTTTTATCGATCTTTTAATTTATACTATAAATTTGAATATCTCTCCAAAAATAAAAATTATTTAATTTTCCAAACAATAATAGCTTTGCACAAAATGAGACATAGGGAATAGTACTATAAAACTCATAAATTCATACTCTACGTTGCATATTTCCTTCATTTCAAAACAAGTATCACCTTACAAATTCAGAATAAAAATTAATATGGTTTTTAAAATTAATTGATAGTGTTCATTTTTCAAGAGACATTATTAAATAGATATACTTAACTAAATAAAATTATTTTTATTGATTTTTTAATGAATCTAATTTTTACTAAAATAATATTTATTTTGAGACGAAAAAAAAAATGGGTAACACCAAAATGCTCAACATGTGTGCTTGTTACTTGTAGTTGGTGTGGAATGATTGAATTGGAGAAAGGGTACGTGAATAGGAATGAGTGGTTTTTTGTTGTGGTCCTTGTCAATGTGTGCATCACTATTTGCATATTAATTATGTTGAGTCTCTTCTAGGCCAAGCAACACATAAAATCACATTCTTATCTTGGCATATATGGTAAAATAAAAATGCAATGCAAAATATTGTTCACCCCTCCCTTTCCTTATACGCGGTAAAAGTTTACTCGCATCTGATTATGATATTAAATCAACATACGTTTATTGTTATTGTTAAAAAATTTCAACTTGATGGTCTTGATGGAACCAAGTCAGAATTATTATTGATGTCGATGTGTTTCTGATCGAATGTCCGTAGATTGATGATATAAATTAAGTAAAAATGTATGTTGATCATCATAGTTTGGTAATAAAAGATGTGTTGAAGACGTAATTATTATTTATTTAATGTTAATATTAAGTGCGGTTAAATTTTTATTTTCCTCATATACCGCTCTGCTAGCTAGCTCCTCCAATAGCACCTTCTAATATGTCAATTTAGAATTTCGAAAAGAGTTGAGTAAGTTCAAGCGTTGCGATTTAATCTATGTAAAATTTATTATTAGAAGCTAGATCAAATATATGTATTCATTTGTTGTTCAAATAATTTGATTTCTTTGTTATACAATATATACATTAAATTAACAATCTCAAACTCAATTGTATTTAATACAATCAAGAATATATTAGCAAGACTTGAGTTACTAAATACCTTTATTATGTTCATACTCGACCTTAATTAAATCCACATTTTATATTTCTATTTAATAAAATCTAATTTAAAGTGTAAATAGATCAACAAGCAACTATTGGAAATTTCTTTTTCATTATCTTTTTATTTTATATATAGAGAGATGTGACAATTAAGTCAAAAAGGAGAAAGAGATAGGAATAATTGAATACATTGGGCATTTGTAGTCCCCTACAACTACAATTTTGCTAATTAATAAATACTCATTGATTGTATATAAATTAACCTAAGATATCTACATTGGACTTTGTCCATGGCCCCACTTTGATGTCCGACAAGGATTTATTAGCTAATTTTTAGTTTAAATTACTAATCCCTAGCTTAATTAACACAAGAGAACCATATTCATTGTTTCCCTTCTAACATTTTAAAAGAGGGAAATCGACTAGAATTAGAGTTGTGATATCGATATGATTGATAATACAATACGTTATTCGAGCTTTGAGAACGAAAAATTTATAATAGGATCCAGACTCAGTGGCGGAGCCAGAAGTCCAAGGGCTGCTCTTCTTAAAAAGTGAAAAAATAGTTACTACTAGTGAGATTCAAACACATGAATGCTTTTAAATTTGCGTGTCTTGTCTCTCTTAAGGCGCCTAAAGGGCTGAAACCACCAGGCTACATGCCTACATCACATTGTTTTGTCAAGGGTGTCTAGAATATGCTATTTAATCACTTTGTTTTCATCATTTTACTTGTATATACAGTATAGTGTTCCGACAAAGGGTGTCCAATTAGACATCTTGGCATGAGTGTAGTTACGCCCCCTGAGTTCAATTTTTTCCTTAATAAACCTTATCAATACAAATTTAAATTAGTTAGAGCCCGAATATTCGAATATCAAACACATAATAAGAAACCAAAAAGATGTCAAAATGTCAATGTGTAACCTACACCAAAGGCATACAATTTTAATTAATGAGAATACCTATTCTTGTTTTCCAATATTTTTATAAGAAGATACTTCTATTCATATTACGAAATTCTCTCCATATATATATATGAAACTTAATGCAAATTTTTTCATTATTATGTGCAAATTTTTTCTCTCTAATATATTTTACACTTATACAATCTACAATTATCTTATTATTATTATAATAAATATTTTCATTGTCATACAATTCTATATTATATTAAAAAATCTCAAATCAAATAACAACTAAAAATTAGTTAAGCCTTTAGATTCAAATCTCAACATTCTATTATTATTTTTTATATCAGCATGAGGGGAACAATCATAATTATTACCACCATTATAAGTTATGATCTTTTAATTAATTTATCCAATATTGTACAAAGCAAATATCCACTCCAAAAAAAAAAGTGAATTAGGAAAAGTAGTAGTGGTGGGCTGGGATGGGGTAGGGTGGGTGTGGGGACGGGGTGGGGTGGGGTAAGATAAGCTGTTTGTCTCATATGGGCCTTCAAGATTAGACAATACAATTTACATCACCCTGGAAATTGGAAGTAATTATAACTAATAAGGGGTCCAACTGCTCAATTTTATGTTTTGTGGGGGGCACTTTTGCAATATTCATTCCTTACAAGTTACACCTAACATCATTTCTCAATATGACTAAAACTGGTTTTTCACTATTTTGATACTCTGCGTTCTAATTTACGTGATACTTTTCAAATTTTAAAATTCATATAAGTTAATTTTAATCGTAAAATTTATATATATATATCTTAAATTATTAATTATTATGACTTATAGTATATTTTGTGTAGTTTATAAATATATATAAATTTTATTTAATATTTTTTGAAGATTTTATATGTAAATTTCCAGTTAAATTTAAACTGTTTGACTCTCGAAAAATGAGAAGTGTCGGATAAATTGGAAAAAATGGAGCACATGTTAATTCTTAATTAGTTATATAATGGGACTCAAATTTTTTTTTCCGCTTGTCATTAGTGAATTTATCACGCACAAAATTATATTATTTTTATTCCAATTTATGTGACAGTTGAAATTTTAAGAGTTGGATTAAAAAAAAATGATCAAAATTTATTTATATATTTTTAAGTATGTTAATTTGTTAATTATTGTGAGTACTTTTTAAGTAGTTCTCAAATATATAAATATCTTTCAAAACTTTTAAAGCTTTAATGTCTAAATTCACAGTTACAATTTACAAATTACAATTTTGAATCTTGAAATTTCAACCATGCCATACAAATTGAAACAAAAAGGGTACATAATGTATCTTACATAGTTCAGAAAATTATTACTTATTAAATATATAAATAATAACTTACCTAGTAAAAGTAGAAAAAATAAATTTCACAATTAGATTTTTTTTCATTTTTTTACCGTCCAATATACCTTATTTTTTCTCCATTTCTAAATTTTTTACGTTCTTACTCCACACTTTCGTAACATTTATGTAATTATAGATAAATATTTTTATGATAATAATTCTTTATTTATATACTTAATATATATTTTTAAAATCATTTATTTTCCTAAAAAGTATTTTTCTTCTTACTAACAAGTAACACATCCATCCATGCTTTAAAATAGGTGCATACCTGTTTATGTTATGATAAAATATTTTGTTTGAATTTTAGATATTGGTCAATGTTTCTTTGCTCATTTTGACATCATAAAAAGATGTTGTATTGAAATTACTACTTTTAAGCACAAATTAATGAGGTTGAGTATATAAACTTAAAATACATGTTGTGTTTCATAAAAAAAAAATTATTAATTAATCACGTTCTTAAGATTGTGTTTTTATTTCTACAAATATATTGATAATATAATAATAATCGTAGAATAATTGATTTTTGATCAAATAAATCTTTAAAATATATTTATTTCCTTCATTTAAGTAAGGTAAATCAATTTGAATTCTAAGTTACTCATTCAACGTTATTATCATTATCATCATGACCATCTCATAAATATAACTTTATATAACAACTTTTTTCTTCACTTTTCCTAACAAAATGATAAGAAAAGTTGAAAATTTAAATACTATTCTTAATTATCTTTGTTCAATGAAGATTTCTTTTCCTAATTACGTTTCATACCTTCCTTCTTACTAATGCAAAGTGAAATCATTAAATTCTTTTTATTAGTTTTCTATTTAATCAATAACATTACCAACTTGTTATATAGGTCTTTTATGAGTTTTTGGTAGATTTCCCCCTACTAAATTGAATGATCTATAGAGACAATTACAACTCTAGACCAACAATTATTGAGTGCCAATATTTAATTACCAAAATTTTTATTTTTAAGTTAAATAAAATCGTAAAATTCAATCAAATCGATAAATTATACTCCTATCAGAATTTAAAAACGCTTTGTCAAACTTTTTACTTAACCATGGTATTAAATAGAAACTAAATAAAATATTAGCTACCGTAAATATTTTTGACCAAGCGGTCAAATGTATGACATCAATAACAGGAAATATCCGAGGGCGGAGGATTATGTGCCGATTTTATCACTATCTTTGTGGAATAGGTTGTTTCTGACTGACCTCGACTCTCGTTAAATTCCAGTCTTGTCCTTGTAATTTTCTCATAATTCCACATATACCCCTCTTTCAACCTATCCCTGTCATCTACAGCTACTAGTAGTATTGTACATGAAAACAAATACAGAACTACAAGTCAATTTCTACCCAAAAAAGGGCCTTTTTCTCTTTATCAACGCCTATGAATCCAATGCTCATACGTTTTTGTCTGATTACAACTTAACTCAAAATCAAGAAAATTGGAAAAAAAAATACCATTTTTTGTCTAGAGGGGGTGGGGGGTCTGTGGTGTCATGGTGACAGTGATGATGAAATCTATAAGTTGATGAAATCTGATTTGGGAAAAAAGATTGAATTTTGAATAAAGAAAAGAGGAAAAAATGCAAGGAAGAGTGGGAAAAAGCTCCATTTGTGTTGTGGTTGATTGGTCCCACCATTAGAATCCCAGGTGTCAAGAACTCTTCTTCTTTTCTCTATAGTCTATACATTATATGCCATCATCACCTCAACCCCCCACCCCACCCCCACAGTAGCATCTTTCTTTACTTTTCAGTGTCAAGATTGCTTTTTTTTACTACCTTGCTTGGTCTTTAATGGCTGCCCCACAAACCCACAGCTAATTTTCTTTGTGTAAATACGTGGGTCGGTGTTTTAGTTATCTGGGGTTCTGTCTTTTAAGTCTTTTTGGTCGGTATTGGATACCCTTATAGCTCAAAGTGAAAAAAAAAGAAGACCCTCTCTGGTTGATAAAATCTCCCTTGATATTGTTTATAGGGGAAAAAAAGAGTTTTTTATTCTCTTCAAAACGTGCCAAAGGGGAAGTTTTTGTTGTTTGTGATGGTTACCTGTTTAAGTTTTCTCTTAATTGCATGATTCATGTGATAAGAAAGTTCCAATCTTGGTGAAGATCCTTTTGTGGGTGCCTCTTAATTGATGAAAAAAAGGTGACTTTTTTGTTTCATTGATAAAAAAGAGTGATTTTGGGTTTTTCAAGTTTCTGCCGACAAAAAATATAATTACAAGGATGATGATAATGATATCTTTGAGGTCTTTATGACTTGCTGATGCCACATTTTGTATCAAACAGTTTTTTCAATAGTTGAAGGGTCATTTTGCTGGCAAAGTTGGAAGTTTTTGCTCGAAAAAAGTATTGATCCCTTTGAAGAATTTGAAGATATCCTTGGTGTAGTGGAGTCAAATTGCTTTACATGTAGTGAGTGTTTTTGGGGGAATTGCATTGCCCTTATTGGATGTAGTGTTTAAGATTGTTCTTGAAAAGGAAAAAAAATATTTTTGATTCGTTACCAACTAGGCAAGTCTACAGTTCCTTTAACTTTACTCTGTTGAGAAACTTGTGGAGTTGAAGAGGGAAGTTGGTTTTCTTGGAAGTACACTTTGCTGCATAGTTTATGTCTTCTTCCTTGTTTTCTTTGTTTGCTTCTGTGGGGTTGCAAAATTTTGGTAAATTTTTCCACTGTTTCCCTTATCAACCCTTTTTACTATTGATCAACTGCTATGATCTAGGAAGCATCTCGGTTAGTCCTAGTGAAATTTCACATTTTGTATGTTTAGTTGAATTTCATGATCCTTCCATTCTGTTTGTTACAAACTTTTTCTTGCTTTCAGTGGAAGAGATCTCAAGTCCATTGGAAATAATAATTTGATGTTTCTAACTATGATCTTTAGTGGCTCTTTAGCTGCATTCATTTGCTTGGGAGTTAATGGTGTTTCAATTTTCTTTCTTGGATTCAGAAGCTTAGGGAGTTTCCAATTGTTATGGCCTTAATCTAAGTTCTTTTTTCTTCTTGTGCAGATAGGATATTGTAGTATCAACAATTTGAATAGAGTGCACTGAAGTCAATAAGTTAACGAATATGGCAAAGAGATCACATCGCCATGCTCTGAGATATGAGAAGGATCGAGCGGGTTGCATTTGGGGTTTGATTAGCATCTTTGACTTCCGCCATGGTCGAGCCACTAGAAAGTTGCTCTCAGATAGAGCGCGAGGAAGCAAACCAGTTCTTGGTAAGAATCTAGGTACTGTTTACTCTTTAAAGATGAATCCATTTCTGTTCTTTGCTGGCAGCTTTCTACTATCCTGATGTCAATTCTCCAATCCCCTCCTCGTGTCTAACAAAATCACATTATTTTGTCTTCAGCAGGTTCTGCTTCTTCAAGCTCTATGCAGGAAATACCAAATCCCAGTGATGATAGACTGAATGTTGAGGTATGTTATCAGGATACTTTTGACTGTATATTGAAATGTGATTCTTTTGGAACAAAAGATTTTGAAGGGAAAAAAAAACACGAGATGTTTAAACATTTCAGCTGATGTGTATCCATATGCTGGCATGATAAATGTATGGCATTTATGAATTTAGGATGATGAAGAAAGTGAGGTAGCTGTACCTGATCCTAGAACAAGTGTAAAGGAGCTCATGGAAGAAGAAATGGTCAATGAGCAAAGCCTGAAAGATCAGTGCAATGGTTCTGAAATAGACACAGAAGATGTTGATTCACAAAAATCATGGCGTTCAAGAAAGAACAGCAGGCGAACACGCAGAGCTTTCTCCAGACCTAGTAATACACTCTCTCATGATTTGGATGATGCAGGAAATTTGAGGTCTGAAGCACCTTGTCATCAAGATTCTGGAGGGACAGCCCTCGATGATCTGGACATTGTAATGGAAGAACTCCGCCAGATTCATCAGAAAAATCGCAAGTTTGTGAAGCTCCGCCAAGGTTCACATAATGCTCGTAACAATCAGTCAGATCAGACTCACCCAGTTGTTGAAGAAAAGGTAAATGCAGCAATTGAGGTGTTTATCAATCAGAGATCAAGAAACAATAAACAATTGGGAGAAGATAACAAGACCCTCCAATCAAAAGAATTCATGGATGCTCTGCAGACACTAAGTTCAAATAAGGACTTAATCATGAGACTCCTACAAGATCCAAACTCAAGGCTGGTAAAGCAAATTGGAAGTTTGGAGGATGCACAGTTTGAGGAAAAGCAGAGACCTAACTTGATTTCGGAATCCAATATGTCAGAGGAAAACCGTGTTCATGAAAAAACATATGATGTCATAAACCACAAACAACGTAAGTTTTTCAGGAGGAGGAGCAAGTCTCAAGAAGTTTACCCTCCAATGGGAAATGAGACTCCCCGATCCTCAAGTAAAATTGTTATTTTGAAGCCTGGTCCAACAGGCTTGCAATCACCCAGTGCTCAAATCAATGTTAACACTCCAGCGCGCTCGCAATGCACAGAGAAACATACTATTCAGAATGAAAGAAACACATCCCAGTTCTCATTTACAGAAATTAAAAGAAAACTCAAGCATGCAATGGGAAAGGATCGTCATGGGATCTCTCCTGAAGGAACCATCCGCCGATTTCCCTCTGAGCAGTTAAAGCGATGTAACAGTGACAGAGGGGTCTTTGGAGAAAATTTAGGATGGAGTTCTCCTAATAGAGACCATTTTTATACTGAAAAATTTGCTAAATCTCCTCTGGGAATGAAGAGTGGGGATAAGATAGTCAAGTCAAAAGGTGTTGAAGCAGTCACACTGACTGAGGCTTCTGACGTTCCCAAGACAGGAATGTCTAACATCTACATTGAGGCAAAGAAGCACCTTGTGGAGATGCTGGACAATGAAGATGAGACAACAGAGGTGAGTAGTGGACATTTGTCTAAATCCTTGGGGAGGATACTTTCATTTCCCGAGTACAATAGTTCACCTGGCTGCAGCCCAAGAAATAACAGCAAGGATGGCATGCTACCTTTCCAAGTGAGGAAGCCTCTTACTGATTCTATTCAGGTAGAGAATGATGAGAGACTCCAGCATGTACGAGAAGACCATGTTACGGGTCCAAGTCCATCCAGCCAAGACATAGAGATAGAATCTAGCTGTTCTGACAAGTATCCTAATGAGAGCACCAAGTCTGCCAGTACAAATCTAGAGGTTCCATGTGAAAATGGGAACACAATGGATGAAATTGCTGCTTCAACTGATCATACAAGTCCTGAAGGTATTCATCTCTTGATCATCCCTTGAATCTAGGGAACATTTCATTTACAATTCACTGTTCGCCCATTTTAAAATCTATTATTGTGTAAGCAATATCTAAATTATTGCAGTAGATCTAACTGAAGAAGCAATCAAAACCAGATGCCAAGTAGAAGGTGAAATCTTGAGTGTTCCAATTGACAGAGAAATCCAAATTGATGGTGATGCTACCAATGCAGTGGATGATGGAAACTCTCCGCATGGATTTGAATTGTCATTTGACTGCTTAAAAGAAGTAAGTAGTGCTTGCTAGTACTTTTGTTGCCTACTTTTTGGTATTTCTAGTGTACATGCATATGCATTGCACATTGTATCAACTGAACATATAACAATAATTTTTTGTTCAATTTTTTGAAGTTAGTTATATCATATTCAAATAAGTTAGTCTCTGGGATATCACAGAAGAAAATGATTAATGAGAGCTTTCTTATCATGCAGTTTCGTTTTCTTCAACCTCCTGTCTTTAAGTAAACTCTCATCATTTTATGAAAATGATTAGGTTGTAACATCTAGTTGTATTTTTCATGAGAAACCTTTTTTTTAAAGTTCCCGGTCAATATGCGCAGCATATTTCTTTGTATGATAACAATTTGTGGTCACAAATAAGATTCTAAAAAGAGAGTTAACTTTCTTGTTGTACTCTATCTATGATTTCTTACAGTAATTCCTTTGTATATATAGGTCAACAGTTATTATTTTGGTTGATTACCTTTCAAAATAATTGGGTTGTCTTAAGTTAAGATCTGTGTCTTCTTGTGATGGTGCTAAAACAAGTTTGACTTCTGAAATCATCAACTAATATGAAATGTGAACTAAAACACTACTACCTGTCATGCTAAACTAGTTCTCAGGCACGTGTATTTTATTCTAATTAGTACAAATTTCTTAAAATAATAGAGAAGAGATGAAGAGATTGAGCAGATGTGAGAATTTCAAAAAAATGACCAAGCAAAATAAGTCCCATAATATAAAATAAAGTCTGAAGATGTAAAATGCGCAAGCAATGAACAACAAAGAAAAAAAAAGAACAAAAATTATTAAGAGCAAAACAAAGGTCTAAGAAACTAATATAAAAAGAATATAACTTTGTTGCAGAAAGTGCGACGGATACACCAAATATTGAGTATTTTAAAAAAGAAAGCATGTAATAATTTGAAAAAGGCTAAAACTATTGTTTTATGGAAGGTTAAAGAACATGAAAAGTTTTTTTTAACTGATGGAAGCTAAAAAGAAGTAGAAAATAATATTAATTTAAGATGATAATGTAAGAGTTAAAGGCACAAGATTAATGAATATTATTAGAGTATAAGTGATGAAAATGAAGAGGTGTAGGTAGTTATGAAGTTGATTTTAAATGAAAAGTAATTTTTTAAAATGATATTAAAAAACAAAATAAATTAATAGATAAGGGGCATTTTCACAATTCAACTTTTGACTTAGATTGTTCCCACTTTTTTTTGTGTGAATATATATATATATATATATATATATATATTATCACATGATTAGTGGGACTTTAATAAGTAGCGAAAATAACATTAAGGAAGCTTGTTCCGAATATAAAAAACACGCCCTTGAAAAATGTTGAAGAAATAACGTGCACTATTCTAAGGTGCTACAATATCTAAAATCATGGAGTGTCTTTATTTCAGCATCCATCTGGGAAGGATCAAAATAGTCTATCTTCTTCACCAGCCTCACCTGCAGAGTCTTCAAGCCTCGTGAAAGTTGAAGATCCTGACAGTGCAGTTGATAGAAAGGAGCGGCCTAGTCCCATATCAGTTCTTGAGCCATTATTCTCAGAGGAAGATGTCAGTCCTGCAAGCACCATATGCAGACCAGGTTAGACATGTTTTACCAAGATTTTCTTAAACAAAGATCTATCATTTGTTTATATGCTCACCAACCTGAAATGTAGTTCAATTGCATACAGTTGATCCAGAAATTCAACCACGGAAAATCCATTTCGAAGAACCAGTGTCTTCCATCAGTGAACAAGATTGTCCAATAGTTTGTTTCGAAAATGAAGAATCCGCTTTTGAATATGTAGAAGCAGTTCTTCTTGGCTCAGGATTAAGTTGGGATGAGTTTCTCTTAAGGTGGCTTTCTTCTGACCAGATTCTTGACCCATCATTATTTGACGAGGTAGAGTTATTTTCAAGCCGTTCTTGTCATGATCAAAAGCTCCTTTTTGATTGTGCAAATGAAGTTCTTAAAGCAGTATGTGAGCGCTATTTTGGCTGCAACCCCAGAGTGTCACTCGGTAAACATAACATTCGACCTGTTCCAAAAGGGATGGACCTGATAAATGAAGTATGGGAGGGAGTAGAATGGTATCTTCTCCAATATTCAGCTCCTCATTCTTTGGAACAGCTTGTCAAAAAAGACATGGGAAGATCAGGGACATGGATGAATCTCCGATTGGACCTTGGACATATCGGAGTTGAGATGGGGGAGATTATTCTAGAAGAGCTGATGGATGACACAATTTTGAGCATTTCTGGTGATACTTTGGAGTGTGCAGAAGATGTTCTCTTACCAGTCATGAGTGAAACTGAGAGTAGCGTGTACCAGTAACCAGAGCTGTCTCTCTGTAGAAACTAAGAGAAGACTTCCCTAGACTCTAGATAACGAAGTAGACCATGCTACTCTTGTGAACCAAAAATGGCATAAAATCTTGATATCTCAACTAATCATTTCACCTCTCATCTAGCTTCTTGCCTAGAGTGCTTCAAATACACTCTCTCTCCTAGTACTTACTTTTACGACAATAGTATAACAGACTTCCATGCAAAAGCTAAGCCAATAAAGTATAATGTGTGGCACCAGGGATCAGAGAACTCCCTCATTGATTCAATTGCTTTTTAAGAAATCAGATGGTGCTAGTTCCTCCTGGGAAAAATGTCATATGACATGTAGAATGTGTTTTGAGTGGTTTGTTAAAGTGTGTTTTACCTACATATATTTAGATTTTCCTTTTCTTTTCGCGTGGCAGATTGGTTGTTGAGGCTTTGGGTGTTTGACACAGGTCATCCTTTTTTTCTCTTAGATAGTCTTTTTCTCTTGTAAGTACAAAGTGATTGTAACTGAAAATTACATCAAAGTAGAAAAGAAAGAAATAATATATTGACATGGTTGTTTGTATCACTCTTTGATTGCTCATGTATCTCTTAAGCTACTGTTTTCAATTTGTTTCAATTTAGGCAAGTCATATTGAACCAAATTTGCAAAAAAACTCTTTTCGACTTGCCCACATAATTGCTACTTTGGTAGTACTTATGTTGTCCAGTCTTTTAAAATCGAAAATAAAATGAAATTTACTAGGACATTGCTCAAAGGTTATGGTATAGCATCACTTGAAATGAGAATATTAATGTCATTACCACGCATGAGAGGGTAAAACAAATGTTCCCTGAGTGGCATCCTCCTATTCACAAGCAAGTATTTGCAGCTAGAAGATTAAAGCAAGAGTAAAAGTGAAACAACATTAAAGCAGTAACTAGACTAATCATCACTCTTTGCCTGGTTATATGCTCATCAGAACAAAATATGATGTGTCCTTTGTGTGATTGAGCATCGCTGCAGAAAAGATGTACTTTACCATTAACTACAATCAAAAGAGAACAAAAATGAGAGAATGACATGTTTTCTAAAAGCATTTGTCACCAAAGGCACACGCTGGAGATGGGAGTTGGGAGAGAACATTTTGTTGAGATATAAACATCACTGACAAAACAAACTGCACCCTACAAAATGGCCACAAGAAACGACAGCGGAGAATTTTTTACAATGGTAGAACTCCAGCACATCTCGAAGTATTCATTGTTGGATGATGCAAAGTCACTTCTTTTTTTTTACTTGCAGAGTCGAGGGCAAAGGTGCAGGCCTCTTCTTGGTAAAAGCTTTTGATTTGCTTTCTGATTCATCTTCATCACTTTCTTCATCAACTTTACCGTCTTTGTCGGATATTGTTGATGCTTCAGAGCTCTTCAATTTTCTTCTTTTCTCAGCATCCAATTTAGCACGTAGCCTTCTTTCAGCGGGGTCATTTGAGAGTACTGTTTGTGATTGACGTGGAACTGCAGCACCAATTCCAAGCCTACGAGAACCTAAGAAATTAACCTCAGGAATTTCGTCAAAATCATTGCCATGTTGAAGAAGATTTTTACCTGGGTGGTCGACTCTCTAGAACAACCACAGTTGGTTTAGCATCATCTGAAGAGTCGCCCATACTGTTGACCCATTGCTCAGCCTGCAAATGAATCAACATATTCAAACAATAATAACAGTTTATATTCACTAGTTATTGCATAACAGTAATAATCAGTGAAGGTACCTATACAACTTCAAGGATGTAGCTGTAGTATTTACATAGGGAAAAGAAAAGATATCTTGGAGAAGTACTGAAGTACAATCATGCTCCCGTTCATGTGGTATGTAACTCACAGGAAGAACCAATCATTAGACCTTTTAAATTTTTGAACTTCTGGACCAACCACCATTCTTTCAAAGATCTGATTTAAGGAAACGGGAATCTGAGCTTTGCTGCTTCTCCTTTTCTGGAATTTCATGCTAAGATAAAGAAGGTTAACCAGGCTTTGACTTTTATGGAGTAAAGAAGCTTATGGAAATATTTTCCAGAAAATCTCCACTCTCAAGGACGTGATAGAAAGTAAAGGAGATTCAAATGGAGATAAGGCATTCAGGTCAGAACAGAGAAGAACTGCATAGAGCCCAGGCTGACTTGAGAAAGTATATGAGCATGGAGGAGGACTTCTGGCGACCGAAGGCAGGAATGAATGGTTTAAGGAGGGAGATAAGAACACAAAGTTCTTTCACTCTTATGTTACCGGGAGAAGGAACAAATTGAGTCTCCAGAGAATACAAAATTGTGAAGGAGATTGGGTAACAGAGAAACAACAAATGGTAGAAAAGGCAGCAAGTTACTTTCAGAAGCAATTTAGTGAAGAAAAAACTGATAGAATATATGACATGGTACAGAACATTCCAACTCTGATTACACAAGAACAAAATGACTTTGTCACAGAGCGACCAGGTATAGAGGAGGTGAAAACAGCAATGTGAAGTCTGAACAGTAACAGTGGAAGCGGGCCGGATGGCTTTTCAGGCCGTTTTTTCAAACTTGATCGGACATAATAGGGGAAGATGTGGTAAAGGTTTTTTACTGTGGACATGAGATTCCTAGATTCATCACTCACACCAACGTGGTTTAAATTCCAAGAAGAATGAGGTGAAAACATTTGCGGACTTGAGACCTATTAGCTTGAGCACTTTTGCTAATAAAATATTGTCTAAAGTATTGCATGTAAGGATCATTTCTGTACTTGCCAGTTTGATTTCTTCTCATCAAACAGGATTTGTTAAAGGGAGAAGTATTGTAGAAAATGTGTTGCTAGGACAGCAAATCATCAGAGATGTCAACAAAAGGAATAAGCACCACAACATTGTAGTAAAATCAGACATGACAAAGGCCTACGATAGGGTCTCATGGATCTATCCTAAGGTGATGAGGCAGTTTGGTTTCTCAGAGATTATCATTGACATGGTGTGGACTGTGGAGATTGGTCTCACATAACTGGTATTCAGTGCTGATTAATGGTCAGTCATGTGGTTCTTTAAATCCACGAGGGCAGTGAAACAAGGAGACACCCTATCACCACTCTATTACTGAACAATTTATTTTATGATGGCAGATATAGAGGCTTTGGGCTTCCTAAATGGACCCCCATAAACCACTTGTCATATGCTGGTGATACCATTCTTTTTTGTTCAGCTAACTCCAGTTCTATGAAGAAAAAACTATTAAAGTAGTGAAGCAGGATGAAGAGTGTTCTGGACAACTGGTCAACAATTCAAAAGGTTCCTTTTATGTGCATGAGAAGATGCCTCTAAGCATTTGCAATACCATTAAAAGAACAGGGATGACAAAAGGTACTTTTCCCTTCACTTATCTTGGCTGTCCTGTGTACTATGGAGAAAGAAGTCCATATATTTTGTTCAGAAAAATAATGAAGAGGGTCATGCAATGGCAAAACAGATTCCTATCATTTGGGGCCAGATATATTCTAGTTGCCCATGTACTGCAGTCCATTCCTGTGTAAATTTTATCAGTAATGAACACTCCAAAGGGAGTCATAAATCAAATCCATAAAAATTTTGCAAGATTTTTTTGGGGAACAACTGCAGATAACAGGAAAAGACATTGGTGGCTTGGTAAAGTTTGTGTTCACCTAAAGCAGAAGGTCGAATTGATTTTAGATCTTTGCATGATACATCTAAAGCCTTATTTGGGAAACTATGGTGGAATTGCAGAACATCTACTTCTATGTGGAGTGCCTATATATGAAACAAATATTGCAAAAAGTTACTACCAGTAATTGCCCAATCAAAAGGGGCTTCACAAGTGTGGAAAAAGATGATGGAAATAAGAAAGACATGGAACATCTAATTTGGTGGTAAATGAAAACAGGAAATTCTAGTTTTTGGTTTGATAAGTGGACCCAACAAGAGGCTCTGTACTATGTAGACAATGAACATGGACTAGAAGAAGAACTAGAAGTGAAGAAATTCATCACGGATGGAACTTGGGATATCCAGATGTTACAGGATAGAGTTTCAACAGAAATGGTCCAACATACCATTGATAATATAAGCCCAATACTAATGGAGGTGGATAATGATAAGACATGGTGGATGGGAGAAACTAGTGGGAGATTCACAGTAAAATCACCAGGGAATAATCAGAAAGAAGCAAGAGCAATCCAAAACATATATATATGGCCGAAAGGACTTCCTGTTAAAATAAGTTTCTTCATGTAGAGAGTCTGGAAAGGTAGGATACCAACTGACAACAATCTGAAAAAGACCAACATTAATCTGGTGTCAAGGTGTTGGTGTTGGTGTTGTGACGATCACAAGGAAGAGAATATAAATCACGTATTTCTAACTTCTCCATTAGCTGTGAAGCTATAGGGACAGTTTGCTTATTGTGCAGGTCTTCACATTGATGGAACGCAACTACATCAAGTCATATTATAGTGGTGGATCTCTAAACAGCCTCCTAAACTACAGGTGGTTTTCGGGGTAACTCCAGCAACTATTTTGTGGGAAATATGGAAAAGAAGGAATACCAGGAAGCATGCAGGAAATACAACCTACAACAAGATGGTTTACCAAGGGCAACTGAATATCAATCAGTTAATCAAAACCATTTTTCCTTGATTAACATCAGTACCTACAGATTGGCCTTCAGTCATACAATACTTGACAGAGTACAAACCTAGATTACATCACTGTGTGGTCAAGTGGAAAAGGCCGACAAGAGGAAGAGTAAAAATCAACACAGATGGGGCAAGTCATGGCAACCCAGGAATGAACACAAGTGGTTTCTGCCTAAGGGATGACAATGGAGATTTAATTTATGCACAAGCAGGACAGCTGGGAGAATCCACTAGCATAGTGGCAGAAACTAAAGCAATACATGAAGCACTGAACTATTGTTATACACATGGATACACAAATGTGAGTCTGTTCCAGACTCTAACAAATGTGTGGAAAATTCCTGGGGAAATGACTCGACTAATTGAAAGAACCAAGGAATGGATGCAAGCAATACAAGTTGAGATCACACATACAATTGGAGAAGGCAATATGGTGGCAGACTACATCACCAATCTAGCATATGAGCATGAAGGGACCATGCATTTCAACACTTTTCAGGAACTACCAATCAGAGGAAAAGAACTTATCAATAATGATAAATCGGAAATTCCTAACATCAGAGTCAGGAACAGGAGGATTCAAAACGATTCTCTCTCTGAGAATCATTGAAAAATCAAACCAAAACAACAACATTAGCGGTACAAGAAATAATCTATTAGAATACCAACACAGGGTGGAGTTTAATGGAAACAACAAAGATAAATCACAAACACAAACTTTCAAGAAGAGGACAAAAAATAAGAAAGCTAAAAAGAACAGACCGAGAAAGAAGCAGCAAGGAAGGACAAAAACCACCCGGAAAACAAATATATCAATGTCGGTGGACTGATCGGAAGTGGAAATGAAGGAAACAAAGATAGAGCTGACCTACAATCTTGGAAACAACAAATCGACACAGCGGGAGACATGGATGCTCAATCTTCAGAAATTCAATGGAAAAAAGTCTACATTCACAGAAGCTCCATCAGTGGGGAAATTGAAACTTGAACAAGAGGAATTGGAAGAGACATAGTCCATCAAAGACCCTAACCATCAAAAGTTTGAAAGCCAACAAAAATGCTTTTACTATATCAGAAAGATTAGACTTTTGATTTACTTTCCTTTTCTTGTTTTTGTTTTATTTTTCTTTAGCTCTAATTTTATTTGGTCCAGATCCATTTGTGTGCTGACCAAACTTTGTTCTTGTTCTTTATAGATTTGAATGAATAAAATTGGCCCACAGTGCCATATTTAATTTATAAAAAATTACAAGAATATGAATACCAGTCATACTACTACTTTTTTTTTCTTTTTCGAGACAGATACTACTACTGATTTATAGAGGAAAAGATCTAACATAGCGAAGTACCAGGTTAGCTTGAGCGTATGAAAGTATCAATGGTCAGTAAAATAAATATGAGGGGAAAACTATGGCAAGTTCCCAGTATTACTTTTTTTTTGCCTATACTACCCCACCCCACCCCCACCCCCACGCACTTTTTTTTAATAAAAATCTAAGAACATCATTACCTCATCACCTGATAGAAGTCATTGTATCTTCCTGCTTTAGATCAGGTAAAATTCAGGACCTTAGGGATGCTACAGAAGTACAGAACAGAACTTGCTACCTTTAGTGCCTATGCATCTTACATTTGAAAGAGTCACCCTCCAAGAAGTTAAAACCGGACATATGACCCACTCATAGCCAATTAAACACGTCTCACTTTCATCTTAGATGGTTTAAGAAAAGACTCTCACCAATTTGAATGCCCTGTTCAATACAACCAATTGAGGACGTGAAGTTTTCTTTGATGGCTCTTCCAAACTTGTCGTCATATTAAACCACCTAATCATCAAATCAATCATAACTGCACCATATTAGAACAATTACTTTAAAACAGAATAGTTCTACCCGAACAGGAAGAGGAGAGGAAACCATACCAGGTAAGATACAACAGAATGCCCTATGAGTTACTCTGCGATGGGTTCTAGACCACAACCAAGTGAAGCTTTTCTCAGCCCTGTAAAATATGCTGACATTCTCAGTGGGATCAATAATACTCACAGCAAATTGGTCATTGCCAAAACAAGTCGTGTACATCAAATGCAGAACGGCTGGCCCTTCCCTCTCCCCCCATAAAATATTCTCTTTCTTTTTACGGTTTATAAAAGCAAAGGATAAAGGAAAAGAACTTTTCAGAGACCAATTATGTTGTAGACGAGCAGAAAAGAGCCATAAACAAGCAGGCTGATCCTTTTTCCACAGCAAGTGATCAACGGGTTTATGCATATCGCTAATCATATCATATTAGTCACATAGAAACACATAGCACTCATGCACAATAAATAAATAATAAGACATTAAAATGTAGGAGAGAGTCAGCAGCAAGACATAGAAGAAGAAAAGCCTGACTCTGCAATATCTTAATCCCATATTTTCTATTGGATCTTCAGATGCCGCAAAATATCACATAATAAAAATCATTGACATAGCAAAAAAGTAGCATGCACGTCTACAATAAAATTAAATAGCAGAGCAGCCAGAAGCATACCAGGGAAGGAGGAAAGGCTGATCAAAGTATCAAACAGACATCGTGGAATTAATTAAGAAAAGAGTCCAATTGTTGTCCACAAAATAGAGAAAGATAAGAATACATGTTCAGAGTGTGCCTGGCGCATGAACCTTGTCCAACTACACAGCCCTAAATCTGGTGCCCATGCTTCATAGGTGAACATAAGCACAATGTTCCCCTCGCACACCCATTTGCCCGGGGTCTGATATTACTGGAGCTGTCATAAACAATCCAGAGTACTTGTTGGTTGGAAGCACAGTGATTAAATGCATTTTCATAGAGCTTCCATTTTGATCCTAACTATCGATCCAACTTAGTCCACCGCAGAAAGAAAACATATGACTGGATGCTAATATCCTATGCCTATTCCTACATTTGACTCTATTTTATTTTTGAAACCCAATATATGGCACAATTCTGAAGCATTCTTTCGTCATTAGGTTGAAACCTACTTTAAGCTCACAAGTAGGGATGGGCGTTCGGTCGATTTGGTCCGGTTTGTAAGTTTCTGTTTGGTTTAACCAAATTTAATAAACAGTGGCAAAAATTAAAGAAAGTTAATTTATTTATACTTATCAAGGATGGATAGTAGTCACTCATGAACTGTAAGCGTCATTAGGATCAAATGCTTTGATGTCCTCTACATACAAATGCACCGGAAAAGAGCCACAAGCATGCTTACAGATGTACACTAACAGTAACTAAAACTCTAAAAGATGATAGACATTAGACACTCGTGACTCAACACTACTTCATGAATACTTAACACAAATGTCAACAGAGTTGCCTATAAATAACTTAATTACATATAGACGCAATACATTACAGTTAACAAATCACACAAATAATCACATAATTGCATACTAATAATTAAGAAAAACAATAGAGGACGCAATACATGTTTTTCATATTCTTGCCATGTTTTTCATCAGATTTTGCTCTTAATGTGTATCTAACAATTTCTTTTGTTGTTTCAATTCAAGTATCTCTAACAACGCTTACAGATTTTGCTCTTCAACTTCTAGAGTGCTACACTGCTCTGCTACTGCCTACTCTTATTGTTTTCCACAAGTTTATTAGATTCCATTTTTAATTTACCATCAAAATAAAGATTTCCAGATAAGAGTTGGGACGCGATGAGCACTGACCTTCGAGCCGCGAGTCGCGAGCGAGCACTGAGCAGTGGGGCCAGTGAGAAGCACTGCGGGCTGTGAGCACTCGGCGAGAGTCAGAGATGAGAGTTGAGAGACGACGAACTGAGAGACGAGAGTGACTGTTGAGAGACGACGGACTGGCGGGCTGCGGCGTAAGACGTAACTGACTGAGTTAACGATTTCAGATTCAGTTTAGGGACTTTTGATTGGAATTGGGGCCTAATTTGAATATGGGTTGTGGGCTATGGGCTGAAGTAACTTTACCTTAATTAAGAGCGTAAAGAATATAGAGAGAGAATTTTAATTTTTTTCGGTTAGTCAAAAAAAATAAAATTAGTTTAAAACTGAAAATCGAATCGAAAAAATGAATATTGAAATTTGAAATCGAAATTGATCCAATAATAAAAAAATTCAAAATTTTTAAAAAATCAGTTCAGACAATTTTTTTATTTTAACCATATTATGTCCAGCTTTAATTATGAATGTTATTAAAAATGAAAATGGAATAAATGAGTTGTGAATTTAAAATTTTTAATAAAGCAAATAATGAAGAGAGAAAATAGTGTTTAATGTTTATAGTTACGTGGGAACTATTTCGCGAAAAATGGATAGCTACCTTTGTTGTTTAAATGAATATTAAGAAATAACATTCTTTCATAATTACCAATAAAAAAATTTAGTCTCTTTATATTAGTTGTTTATTGAATATCAAGAGATTTTAAAATGAGATATTATCAATAAATGTAGTATAATAACCCCTAAAATGTGAAGATAAATTGATCATATTGACATGTACCATAACTAATTGTATTATACAATTATAACTTGATCATGCATATGTTATCACATTCAATTGACTTGTATTTGTGAAAAAAGCATAACTCGTATAATACTATATCCTTTACATTTATTTTTATCATAATGATTCGATGTATAATAATGAAAAATCTTTAAAGTTTGTGAAAAGGATCCAAATATACACTTTTACAATCTTATTTACCAAAGAATATGAAGTTAAAAATTATTTAAATTCTAAAAGCATCAAAGAGTAAATTTTTTTTAAAAAAAAGTAAAAATAAAATTTAGACCTAACCTATATTCAAACTCATGACTTATAGACTATTCGTTTAAACTTTAGTCATTCACGCTACAATAGCATTCGATCATAATGTTTTGAGAAAAAATAATTTTTCAATAAGATAGAGAAACTGAACATAGTGAAATTAAAAAATAAAAATCATAAAATTTTAATTTTAGAATAATAAATTAATTTGTGTGTTCGTTGATAAAAGATTAGACATTGAATTTTTAGGATAAATTTTTTCATTCTATTATTTCATTAATAAATGGTTCGTAATGATTTTGTATATAACCTTCTTCAAAATTAAAAAAAAAAAAACTCTTGGTTAGTATTCATGTGTTTCTCTTTATGATAATCAAATTTTATTGCATTTACTTCGTTGTTTAATTTATATTTATATTTTGATAATATTGATAGTGCTTTTTCTTGTTGAAAATAATTCTTAATTTAATTGATTATTTTTATGTAAATCAAATATTAACAAGATATCTTAATATATAGTCATCTTTAATATTGTGAGAAAATAGTAAAATCGTCGGAAATAATTTATTATATTTCCTTAAAATGATTAAATTTTTAGATAATTTGTTTTTTTGAAGGATCCTATATATATGTACATTATCAAAATTTTATAGTATCGTATATTTTTTAGAAGTTCACAAAAATCAAATAGCAAGAAAAATAAAAAAAAGTCAAAGTGATGAAAAATTGACTTAATTAACTTGACTTGATTTTAACATTTGAAAATCAAATTAATTAAATTTATTTTCGTTTAATTAAAATGATCCAAACTAAATCACGAGCAAAACAATCCTACTAAAAATATGAAGTTTTCAAGTTTGATGAATAAATATATTTAATAAGAATAATAAAAAAATTATGAAGAAATGTAAAGAAAAAAAAAGGAGTAGAAGAAAATACGGAATAAGGAAAAGGAGAAAGAAACGAAACTTTTAACACATTCTTTTTGTGAATGGGATCACAATTTCTTGGGCAGTGTGAACTAAAAAATAATAATTAAAGGTTGGACTTATTAGAAGTGGTTTCACTTTCAAGAGTAGTGATTTTGATATATTCAAATGATTTTGCTTTGAAGGATACTTTGAGTACAATAAATAAATGAATTTACCCAATCATCCTTCACTTTTCAGCGAAATTACAAAAAAGAACCAAAATTAGCTGATCGTGTCAAAAAGGTGTCCTGGAAAATATATTTTTCGTATAAATAAATGTTTCTTGAATTTTTTTTATTGGGAAGGAAAAAATTATTGGGCAGTGTAATTTCTTGAAACCATCTATTGGTTTAAAGACTTTTCTTTTAGTAGTTTAATTTTAGAGGACATTTTGCGTGAAAAAAATGTTTTACAGCAATACCCTTGTCCGCCTCTTTTAGTTACGACCTTACCCCACAAAGGAAGAACGTGTTATTTTGTGCCAAAATACTGTCATGCCAAATATATTTTTCGATATCATATAAAGGAGAACCGTAGGCCCGCTTACGTGACACCACCACAAATCAGAATTTTTTTTACTCTCTCCGTCCACAATTGTTTGTCAGGGTAAGGTCATGCACTCCATTCAAGGAAAAATTAATATAAGGTGTAATTTGACTAATATAAACCTACTATACCAAAAATATCAAAAGTCTACATAAATTTTCAATTGAACAAAATGGAGTAATTATTAAGGGAAGAATTGAAAAAATGGCTAATTATTTCTTGATTGTTTAAATTGACAATTAATCTTGGACATTTATTTTTAGTATACCTGTCAAATAATTGTGGACGGAAGGAGTAATTTATTTATTTCCAAAATTAGTTGTTCCCTTTTATAAAAAAATTGTGACTTTTATGAAAAGTTGTGACTTTTACAAAGGATTGACGTTTTTATGAAAATTTGTGAGTTTTATAAAAGATTGTGCCCTTTTCGAAGGGTTGTAACTTTTACAAAGAGTTGTAATATTTTCGATAAGATACAATAAATATTTGTTCACACTATCATTTGTTGTCTATAAATTGATTATCTCATTTTCAAACAACAAAAAATCTGATTTTTTTCTTCTCTTATGCAGAGAGACATAAATAACTGCACAATAAATTAACTGTTTATATCTAATATGAAGTATGAACAAATTTTCAAGTTTACTGCAAGTTGTAAATACTTTTCTTGAAGTAATAAATGTCTTTCTCGAAATTGCCGTTGGAAAATAAGTGCATTTTTAAATTGAACTCATCACTTTGGTATGTTGACTTTCTTTAAAAATATCCAAAACAAACTGAATAATTTTGTGTAATATTTTTCTATTTCAAGTATATATATAATAAGTTTAATTGTTGTCCAATATCATTCTCCCTTTAATTTTTTATTTTAATAATTACTTATGATACATTTGAGTGGAAGAACATTAAAATGATATATGTAAAACAAAAGGTAGAGCTGAACTTTCTACACGTTAGAATTAGAATATTTCTTCACTATTTGCAGCTTCTTAAAATTTAATTATGCATTCACAAATTATTTATTAGAAATTTGATATCGATATTTATTTGAGTCCCCAAAAATAACAAATAGTAACAATTCTTGAAAGTAAAAGGATAAATTATAAAATCAAATAAAGATGATTGATCGAAGAATAAATGATAAGATGTTATAATTATCATTTTCACTTACATTATTAATGTTTGTTACTACGTAATCTTGTATGTAAGATAATATAGTGTTTTAACTTTAACGAATGATAGATTTTAAGTATAACTTTATAATTATGATTATATTAAATTCATGCGCGATTCGCGAGTAATTTTATTAGTACTATAATAACAAGAGAGTATATTTTGAGACATCAAAAGTTATTATTATGTTTTCTTTCAAAAATAATCTATATATAGAACGAAAATTACAGCTATATTAGAAAATTCATAATTATTTAAAAACAAAAAACTTGGGTAATTTTTTTAATTTTACGAGAATTTTCATCAGAACTTTTCATTTACTAAACTTGGATAAAACTTTGAAGATTATTGAAACATATAATTTTAAAATCTACTAGGTAATGATATTTTGACTTCATTTCCTAAATTAAAAGACTTCTTATTACAATCAACCAAATAAGTTAGGGTTATAAAGAAAAAAGAAAAGCTATGTGCAGTAAAATAGAAAAAAATGTCAAAATATGACCTAGACCAAAACTTCTAAATTAAGCATAACATTAAATTTAGCATATCACACCTTTGATTAAATTCTATTTGAGGCAAATAAGATAATTATCAAAAATTGATTTGGCAATATTTTTCATGTATTAAGTTTTTAACTAATCTAGCTGTCTTGTATTATATCTTCTTATTTTTTTCATTTTTAGTTATATATATTTATGCCTATCTTATTAATAATACTTTATATTTTAGTGGACAAACTGATTTATTAAATTTATACTCTGATATTTAAAGTATAATCAAGAAAAATATATATTTTAATCAAGTTGAAACTATTATCGAACATAGATCTATGATCAACTAAATGTCATAAAAACACTATTTTTTACAATCAACGAATTTTAAGTATAGCAAATAATTAATAAAAAATAATGAACTAAAAAATTGTTTTAAACATACTTAATGAGTATCATTATTTAAATTAATCACAAGGAAACAACGACTATCGTCAATGACTTTAAGATAAAAAAAATTCATAACATTACTAAAATATCAAAGTCATGAAAAAACAAAAATATTTTCTTCAAAAATATCAATTATTAAAATCTGACAGGGTAATATTTTTCTTATTTTTGGTTTATCAAACTAATTTGCCATTGAAAATAAGAAGTCAAATTTAAATAATTTCAAGGTCAAAAAATAAATAGTAGGAAAGACCTATTTTTGGTTTTTAACTTATTTTTTTTAATCAGGTCAAACACTTTCTAACTTATTCTAAATTATATTGGAGGTATTTTAAATTATTTTATATTTGTCAAACACTTTCAAAAGTCAAATACAGACTTAGAAATATGTTTGACCAACATATAAGTCAATTCAAACACCTTCTTAGTTATCTAGTGCTATATCTTTTCATTTTTCATGTACTTTTTATTATATTTGTTATTTATTATGTTTGTCAAACATTTACAAAAGTTATAAACCGTTATTAAAAATAAGTTTGACCAACTTTTAAATCAATTCAAACAACCTCTTAGTTATCTAGTGCAATATCATTTTATCTTTTTATGTACTTTTAATTATATTTATCAAATACTTTTAAAAGTCAAAATGACTTAAAATTAGATTTGACCAACTTATAGTCAATTAAAACTCCCTCTTAATTATCCAATGATATACCTTTTCATTTTTCATGTATTTTAATTATTATATTTGTTGTTTACCTTTTTAATAAAATGCGTGTGAATGTTGCATATTAGAAACTCTCATATTATAATGCTTCTACGTTATTAGAATATCAATAGACCGTATTATATTTTTCCTTAGGAAAATCCCTAGATACCAAAAAAAAAATGAATTCTTAAATTTTGACATAGTAATATTTTTATGTATCTTAAGTTTTTAACTCATTCAATTATCTTGAGTTATATCTTTTCATTATTAATGTGTTTCTAATTTTATTTACACTTGTTTTATTAGTGAAACACACATATACATCACATATTAGAAACTCTCGTATTATAACCTCTCGGCGTTATTAGGGCGGATTCAAAATTAGATATATCATACTTTATTTAAAAATAACTCTATGACACCTCAAAAATTTCAATTATTAAAATTTGATACGATAAAATTTATATCTTATTTTCTAATTAACTTAGTAGTCTAGTGTTGTGTCTTTTCGGATAATTATGTGTTTCTATTTACAATTACAATTACTATGTTTGTAAATACACAAAATTTGTATACTAAAAACTTTCATATTATGATTATTCTATGTTATTGAGATATAAAAATCATACTATATTCTAGTCAGTAGTGAAGCCATATACAATTGAGAGGTATTGATTGACATACCTTTGTCCGAAAATTATACTGCATTACTAAATAAAAATATATTTTTTATACGTATAAGAGGTGTCAACTGACATACCTTTATCCGAAAATTATACTGCATTACTAAATAAAAATATATTTTTTATACATATAAATTATATATTGACAGACTTATATACGATTTAATTTTTTTATATTTTAATACTCTTTAGTTGAAATTCTTACTCCGCCATTAATTGTAGCTAGTACTTTACTTCAAGAACAATCATATGTTACCTAAAAAATAATAATCAATTGTTAATTAAATTGTGATGTGGTAATATTTTTTTTTATTTCTTAAGTTTTTAACTAATTTTAGTATTCTTGAGATATATTTGTACATTATTCATGTATTTCTAATTTTATTTACACGCATATATCACGTATTAGAAACTCCCTAATTGTGACATTTATGTGTTATTAGGGCATAAAAATTAAAGATATTATACTTTATTCAAAGAATAATCCATCATACCTCAAAAAAATAATTATAAAATCTGATACGACAATTATTCTCATATTTTATGCTTAAAAAAATTATTTTAGTAGTTTGTGTTGTATCTTTTCATAATTTTTGTGTCTAGTAATAGTTATGACTGTTTTGTTAGTAAAGTTCATGCAAACATCGCATATTAGAAACTCTGAGACTATGATCCTTTTACATTATTAATATTATTGAAATTAGACAATATTGTAATTTATTCAAAGACCAATCCTATCTCAACTTAAAACATTCAATTGTTAAAATTCGCTACAACAATAATATTTTTCATATCTTAGTTTTTTTTAACTAACTTAGCTATCTTGTGCTATATATTTTCATTATTTCTTGCGTTTCTAGATATAGTTACACTTATTTTGTTTATAAGTATGCGCAAATAACTGTTAGTGAAATTTCACTCTTCAAATAACGTATTCACTAGGTTATAATACGTAAGGAAACAAATTCATACTCATTATTGATTACTGGTAATTCATACCCTCCTTTTAAAGTAAAGAAAGAAAAAGGACAAATAAATTCATATCTCCCGACCTACTCATGTTATCCGCAAAGTACTACAGTAATAACTTAAAAGAAGATACTTAAGAACACTATTTTCAAATATCATCCTAAATATGCTGGAGTTGGGATAATTTAACTTGAATTTATCGATGATTTCTTTTTGTTATTTAGAAGAGGCTAAATTTATCCGTCAATTAAATAGATGTTTTTTAGATTTTTTAAATGCATATGATCATACAAGTGTGTATAGTGTCTGAATGTGTATACACTATATGACAAGAGAGGAATCACAAAATTCCAGCATACTTTAATATATAGAACCAACTAAAGTTGTATATACTCCTTATTTAGTAATAAAATTATTTATTTATCAAAAAATAAATAAATCACATATTATAAACTTCATATTACGATATTTTTACATTATTAGAGTATGAAGATTAGATAATGTCGTATTTTATTCAAATAATAATCTTATATCATCTCACAAAATTTAATTATTAAGATTAGACAGAATGATTGTTTTTATATCTCAAGTTTTTAACTAGTTTAGTTGTTTCGTGCTATATCTTTTCATTCATGAATTCTTAGTTGTAGTTGTACTTGCTTTGTTAGTAAAACACACGCATTTATCGTATTTCAAAAACTCTCATATTATGATCCTTTTACGCCATTAAAATATTATAATTAAATTATAACGTAGTTTATTCAAATTACAATTATGCATTCCCAGAAAAAAAAACTTTATGAAAATTTTATACGATAATATTTTTCATATCTTAAGTTCTTAACTAAATTATATGTCTTATCCTTTGTCTTTTCATCATTTATGAATTTTTAGTTATATCTATATTTACTCTGTTACTAAAACACGCTCATTTGTCGTATATTGAAAACTCTCATATTATGATCTTATACACTATTAAAATATCAACTTAAATTATATCGCACATTATTCAAATTACACTCATGCATTACTCCAAAAATTTCGTTAGAAGTCTTTTTCTACGATTATATTTTTTTCATATCTTAAGTTCTTAACTAACTTATCTGTGTTATGCTACATCTTTTAATTATTTACGTTTATAATTATGTTTACGGGTACTTTGTTTATAAAATATGCACAACAATAACAACAACAATAGATTAATACAATTTCACAATACAAACAACAACAATAATGTATATCCATCTAATTTCACAAAGTAACCACAGAATAGAAAACTTTCAAATTATAATTTTTTTCATTACAATATCATAAAATTATATTATGTTGTAGGTTGTTCTTATCCAAAAAAGAAAAAAGGAAAAACCTATTTGGTCAATACAATTTTGGTCAAAACAATTTTTCAACATTTTTTAATAATTGTTTTTTTTTGGGTAAAAAATTTAAATAAATAATTTTTATAGTAAGTGAGTAATATGATATATATATTTTTTTACATAAGTTAAGTAAGTATAATTCTTAAAATTACCATTAATAGAACACACCATCATCATCTTAAGAGTCAAAACCCCCCTTTCACCCCCACGCTTTCCTCAAATCCGAGACCCTTCTCTCTCTGTCTTTCTCTCACTACAACATTTTTTAACTCAATCTGTTCCTATCTTTCTCTCTCTATATCTATACATCAAACCTATACATACACCAAAAAGAATACTGCTACATCTATATACGATTCGTTCGATAAAATTCTTATTCAATCTCTAAATCTTACAAAGCTTTTATCTTTAGACTTGAAATCTGAATCTTTTGCTTCGCAATCGTCGAATTTTGTTATCCCTCTTTTTTTTTTTTTTTGAGTTGGGGGACCAAAACCCTAGCTTTCACTTTCAGTTTCAAAAACCCCTCTTTTTTTTCAAACTTCAGTAATCTTGAGAATCAGAAGTGATTGGCTGTGGTAGATTCCGCGGTTTCTGGCGTTTCTTGATTTATTCAGGTGATCTATTTTGCTTAATCAAACAACTGCTTAAAATTTTCAATTTTTTTGGGGTCTGTTATGTTGGGCTTTGTTTGTTACATTCTGGGTATGGTTAATTGAGTTCAATCTTTTGAAATTATGGAAATTTGTGCATTTTAGTAGTTACTTATCTGTTTAACTAATGCTACTGAAGTTACTTGGAGGGGTGGGCATTGATTTCCTCCCCTGAAATAGTTAGTTAACTTATTTGCTCTTTTAGGGTTAAGAGTAATGATTTTTATTAGGCTTCTGATTACTGTAATACATGTGGTCATTTGTATGACTTGTATGTGTGTATGTGCTATTTAGAGAACCTTTTATTAAGTTGCCTTTAAAGATGTGGAGTATTATTTAGAATTGGAATGAAATGGGCACAAATAAAGTGTGGCATAGATATAAAGGATTCATATAGTCAATCGCGATTACTTTGAATTGACGCTTAGTTGATTGATTAGTTGAGATTACTGTAATGTTCTGTAATTTATTGACTATCATTTGGCATTGAGAGAAATGTACCAGTTTGGGAAGAGGATCTCGTTAGTGCTTTAGAATCTGTAGGATTTTTTGCTTTACTCAAACCCTTGACGTTGATATAACAGATTCATATAATCAATCGCGACTAGTTTGGGATTGAGGTCTAGTTGACTGATTAATTGAGATTACTGTAATAGTGGGTAACTATGTTGGACGTTCTGTTATTTATTCACTAGCGTTTGGCATTGCAAGAAATGTTTGACTAGTTTGGGAAGAGAATCTCGTTTGTGATTAGTCGGTCTTTTGCCATGAAAACCAAATATTATTCACTTTATTTGGAATTTTTAAGTTGGAGCTGGAGTTGTGACTGGTCATATCTTTTGCGAAGAATTTGAATGTGCTCTTTTAAAATATGATTTAGACCCCCAATTTCTTAAATATAGAAAAATCACCCACTTGAATAATTTATATGAAATATACAATCAAACTGCTCTAAAAAAGTATTATCTCACAATAGATACTGTGTTATCAAAAGCAAAAAACGCTTAAAAGCTCTAAGGTGCATTGGGGCTTTAAGTGCAAATAAACCGTGAGCTTTACTGTAAAGCAAAGGGAGAAAAAACAAATATATACATGTTTAGTCCAAGGCTAATAATTATAAGCATGAGTAATAAGTATTTGAACAAAGACCTTGAATAAAATCACGATGAAGTTAAATATCAATTGTTTAGTGTCACCTCTATATAATAGGCTCATTGGCAAGGATAAGAATGCCTTAGAAACTTATTGATGACATTGAATATCCCATATTCGAGCTACTACATATTATTACAAATATTTGTTCACTTTATTTGGAATTTCTGAAGTTGGAGTTGTGTTTGGTTATATGTTTTGCAAATAATACTTATTTGGTAAAATAAATAAGCGGGTCATTTTTATGAAAAATAAAAAATTTGGGTGAAATTTGAAAAAGGAAAATATAGTGAAAGTGAAAACAAGGTTTATTTAGATTTTTATGACCAAACACTGCTTTTCAAATAAAGTGAAATTTTTTCTTTAAAAAAGTGCATAGTTCTCTTTGGGCAAATGGGTCCTAGAATCTGTAGTTTTTTTAGCTTTACTCAAAAGTCATTATAAATGAATCATATAATCAATCATGACTAGTTTTGGATTGAGGCCTAGTTGATTGATTAATGAGATTACTGGTATAGTGGGCAATTAGTTTGGACGTTCTGTAACTTGTTCACTATCGTTTGGCATTGTGAGAAATGTCTTACCAGTTTGGGAAGAGGATCTCATTAGTGATCTAGGATCTGTAATTTTTTGTTTTGCTTTACTCAAAATCCTTGATGTCGATATAAAGGATTCATATAGTCAATTTCGACTAGTTTGGGGTTGAGGCCTAATTGATTGATTAATTGAGATTACTTTAATAGTGGGTAATTATTTTGGGTGTTCTGTTATTTATTCACTATTGGTAATTGCCAGAAATGTTTCGACCTGTTTGGTTAGAGGATCATTAGTGATTTAGAATCCGTAGGTGTTTTTACTTCACTCAAAACCCTTGACGTCGACTGCTGGTGGATCTAGTTCCTTCTCTTGCTTTTTCGGACTATCAATGATGGCTAATCAGGGCATTCTGTATCTTTTGACTGCAAAATGCGCAATGTGGTGTAGTTGGATTAGTTACTATCTTTGGATTGTTGAGAAATGGTGGAAACGTAAGATTTACTCAGTTTACATTAGTTGTGGGATTTCTATGTTAGTAAATTTCTTGGATTTCTATGTGCAATGTATGTGCATAGTTATGATAAATCTAGGAATTAAAAATCAACCATCTTCTGCCCAAGTACCTTTGTAAGGTGTAAGATTTATATAAATAGAAGTAAATGTCCGTTACTTATGCTAATATACCTTTATAGGTAGCAACTGCAGAGAACATTTAAATTTCAAATTTTCGTTGGAATAGGAATTGAATACTCTTTTGCTTTTGATTTGTTATTTATTTTTTTACATGATCTGCAGCAAGACAAACACCGCCCTTCAAAGACAATTTTTTGAAGATCGGATCAATTGTATAGAAGGATTGGGATCAGGCTGTTCAAAGTGTTGATGCTTGATAGGAGACTGCTAATAATGTAATACTGGTATACATATAAATTCAGATGGACACACACAGAGACTCCAATATAGGCATACTTGTATATGTGTACTTACACACATACACATCGTTATCAAATAGATAACATATATTTTGCACACACAAACACACATACATATATTTATATGTTTTTACACAATTGTGCATTTCTTCAATGAATATTGCCTTATTTGAAATCTAGCCTAGTTGTTATTGTTATTACTATTACTATCTATTTGTTACATAATTTTGTAATTACAGTTGTAACAGTTCCTGCAGTTAGACTTGAATACATTCTACTGCTGTCCGATGCTGGAGGCAGCATGCAGGTGATAGTTTGCAGAGATGCAAAGGTATCATGGTGGCAGCTGCACTAGTGCAGTTAATAACAGCACTATTGGGGGGCCTTCAGCCAGGGATTCATCTCGGGTGGATTCAGCCTCCCTTCCGCCTAATTTCTCCAGGTAATATCCCATTTAGTGTTGAAATTTTTCAGCAGTAACGGTATTGTCATGCTTTTAATAGCATTCACGAAGCTTATTTCGCCAGTACTATGTCAGCTTTAACAATCTGGACATGTCAGCCTTACTTGTAAAAAAATCTGATTGTGTCAGCATCTGACATACTGATCATTGTGAGTTTCACCTTATATTTGTTTATGAATTGATTAAGGCAGGATGAACTGCAGGTAAAGTCAAATAATACATGATCCTGAATTTGGTCACTTCATTTTTGTCTGTGAATTCATAAGTTGGTCATAACTATAGATGAACTTAATGGTAAAAGGGAACATTTAGTGGGGAATTCAAAATCATGAAGCACAGATAAAATATGTTGTTCATCTTTCCCCATGTACTGGTACAAGCACAACTGCACAATAATTGCAAATATGAAAAAAATTTGTCTTTTGAGGAAGTAAAGAAGAAATTTAGTCTCAAACATATGAGACCTGAGGTTTTCTTTCAAGTTTTAGGTTTTATGGATTCTATGCATGTGTAGTTCCCTTTTTCTTCCTTAATTTTCGTTGAGATGGAGTTTTGCTCAAATGAAGAATAACCTCTTGTCCGTATTTCTTTTTGGTGGTACCCATGAGATTCCTTTATGAATAGATGATTAGGTGCATATCTTTTTGTAGGCTTTTTGATTTTTGGTATACTTCTTATAAACAAGAGTTCCATTCCCACACTTTTAATAAAATTATTACTTTATAAAAAGGAGAGACTAAGATTGCTTGTTTTGTTCTTGCAGACGACCATTACAACTGACCCCGTTTAAATTGAAGTGTGACAAGGAACATCTGAATTCCAGGTAACTTGGCGAATATAAATAGTGAAAACTGTGTACGTTTTGGTTTAGCTGGTATCATTTTGCTAATTATTGAGTTCCTTTTCAGACTTGGACCACCTGATTTTCTTCCTCAGACTCCTAATTGCCCTGAGGAGACATTGAACAAAGAATATGTTCAATCCGGTTACCGGGAGACTGTTGAAGGTCTTGAGGTATTCCTTCTGCGCTGTTCATTTTTTTTTTGTACTTGCATGAATATTACTTTTTCTGCTTGTTTCTGACTGCAAATCTTTGTTTAAGCTAACTGCTCTGTTATTAAAACAACATTAAGGTGCTTCACCATTGCAATTTACAAGTTATCCTCTTTTTCTTCTTCCTGTTCTCCAAATAAATACATATCTCCATTGGAGTAATTCTCAAAAATAAATAAATACTTATCTGCATTATGGAGAATTTAATTAGTTAACACTTAGGTTATTCATGGTCCGCTAGTAAAAGAATACATGAAATGTTGCACTGTCTAGTGAATTTGTAACAGTGGGACTACAATGAGGGCGTAGCCTTATGCACTAGGGAACATGAAATATGTGGTATTATTCACCCTAAATTTGTATAGTACTGTTCAAATGAATCCACTGTTTAACCAGATAACCATGATGAAAAAGAGTTCCTTGCCTATTCGCGATCAAGCGTTATGACTTTATGTTGACTGATTAATGCTTGATCTAGTTCCCCGTTTGGACAATACTATCGGCAGACCTAACTGTTCCGTGGAGGAGAGTTTTGGTGTGGTGCTTTAGTTCCCGGCTCCTATCCAAGTCTCTGTAGAAAGGATTCAGAATTTTGTACAGTTACGAATGCCCTTTAATAGCTTCATCAATAAAAGAATGCTCTTAAATATATACTAGAAACATTATCTGTTTTTTCTTATGGAATAGAAGAACTATAAGCTCTATTGTGCAGAGTTGGTGATTATAAATCCAAGAATTTTTTCATTCCTCTATTTTTCTATCAACTAGAAAACCCACACTTTTTTCCCTCTATTTTCTCTTTGTTCTTTTCTTTTCCTGCATTTTTCTGTTTCTTTATCTTTATAAAAAAAGCATTCTTCTGTTTCTTTATTTCTCGTCTTCCTCTTATTTTGTGGCCTTATAGATCTTCTTCTTCCTTGGCTCTTGCAGAATGGTTGGTTGGCAGACTAATTATATAATTGATTTTTTTGATTGTCATGTTGCCAGGAAGTCAAGGAGATATCATTAACTCAGCTTCCAGCTTTTACGAAGCCTGTTATCTTCAAGTGCAAGGAGGTAAACTTTTGAGAATATATATTTGTACTGTGCATTGCCTTTTATGTACAATTTAGTGTCTGTTTAGTGTATATATGCCTTAGTTCGCTTTATTTCTCCTAATTCCGAAACACAACAATAGTTTTGCCACTATAGTCTAGGAATTTGAAAAGTGTGTATATGCCATTCTGTTTTTTTTCCGGTGAAGAAGTGTGAAAGGTTGGTTGTGATGAAAAGATGAGGTAGAGGTAGGTCTAAGAAGCATTGGAAGAGATGATTAGACAAGACAAGACATGGCGGATCTCCAACTTATTGAGAACATGATCTTAGATAGGAAGTTATGGAGGGCGCAGATTAGGATGGTAGGTTAGTAGGTAGTTGAGTGTTGTTGTGTTGTCTTTGTTCCCTTGATTTCTGCTACTACATGTGTATTTTGCTTCTGTTATCGTTTTATGTTGTTGTGGTTACTGTTCTTTTTCTCTGTATGCTTTAGAATGCTTCTCATATTATTTGTGATGTCTTCATTACTTATGTTACTCCTTTTTGAATTCGCTTTGATATGCGTTACTTGAGCCAATGGTCTTTTGGAAACAGCCTCTCTACCTCCGTAAGGTAAGGGGTAAGGTCTGCATGCGCTCTACCCTCCCTAGACCCTACTTGTTGGATTACACTGGGTATGTTGTTGTTGTTCATAGGTCTGCCATTTTAAAATTACTGACTAGCTGTCTCTCTGTCTCTCTGCAGGCAATTAGAAAATGTCACAGGGCTATCAATGAATCTCGAGCTCAGAAGCGAAAGGTAATATGCTTTTTCTTGATGGTGTTTATTTTGCCCTGGAGCTTATACCACCAGCCATCAATGAATTTATATCGCAATCTTTTACTATGGATCAGGGCATTTGCTTGCATTCTCTTGATTACGATGAATTAACATTTGTCCTTTCCATGTAGCTAACATGCATTTTTCAAAAAGCATGAAGCTAACCTGGTGATCACATGTTCTTATTGCAGGCAGGTCAGGTTTATGGAGTTCCTCTTGAGGGCTTACAGTTGACAAAACCTGGTATCTTTCCTGATCAAAGATCATGCGGAGAAGAGTTCAGGAAGAAGTGGATTGAGGTTAGTCAGGAATCCATGGGAATGATTTTGTGATGAAATATGACATCTGAATGTTCTTATTGCTTGCTAATGATTGAATCGGAAAAGAAAAAAACAGTGCGTGTTGAGCATGATACAGAAATGTATGTAGTGTATGTGATGAGGTTTTTCACTATGATAAGCAAAACAGTGAACATTTCCTCTCCATTTGTGTGCTTATGGTGATCCTGTCATATATGAACAATAGGAGGTGAGATCAAGCTCTTGACGTAGGTGCTGACTAACTATCATGTGTCGTGGTTGATAGTTGACAAAGAGCTAGGCCCATTTGGTTTGGATTACTAAGTTCATCTGAACTTTATAAACAGAAGGATTTGAATTATTAAACTAATCTGCACCGGATGATTTGTTGAACAAGGATAAAAAATAAATAGCCTCAATTGACTTTTTTGTTTCTGGTGTAAACAAATATACTTAGAGGACACTGACTCAATTATAGACATCCTAGGATCTTGTTAGAAGTAGAGTCAGTTAGATGTCTTTTTGATTTTGCTGTAAATATGGTTTCAGTGCAACCCATGTACTGACTTGTCAATAAACACAACTGTTACCTTCTCAAAAAACAAAAAAATAAATAAATAGCCTCAATCACAATCAGGTTTGGGTTGGTTGAATGAATCTTCAGTGTCCAAGTTGTTCTAGGGGTAGAAAATGGATGCGTTTCACTAAAATAACAGATGACTTTTAACTAAAGGTGGATTTTTCCTATACTATCCATGCTCTGTCATGGTTGTATAGCTGATTTACTGAAGCATCTTTATTAATTCAGGTAGTATCAAGCCAAACCTGTGAAATGTTTCAGATTTTGTAATCAGAAAGGGAGGGGGACAAGTAACTATCTTATCATACATGTTATATTTGTTCTCCTGTGTGTTGATTTCATTGGAGAGTACTGCATTCTTCCCTCTGAGTTTCAGCATCTTCACTAGAATAATTTATCTATCATTTTGCTCTTTAGTTTTTGGTGTAGACATTCTCACTCGGTACGAACTGTTGAAATTCTAGATGTATTAGACTCCCTCTAGAAGACTAGAATAGCTCCAGTTTCTTGATGTAAATATGGTGCAAGTACAACCAATGTACTGATTGATCTTATCATATATAGAAATACACAAAGTTACCAGTTTCATTCTTTTATTCAATCACACCTCAATATCAAGCCAGTTGAAGTCTGAAATATGAATATATGTGACCATTCAGCTTTATTTGAGTCATTTTATTCCCATATGAAACAATTTATCCTTTTAAGACAAATTAGGGGTTCTCTAAGAGTTGAGATTCTCTGAAGTGAAAACATAAGAGTATGGACGGGATCAATTGAAAGTTTATTTCTGATTCATGAAGGTTTATCTCTTGGGGAATTGTGGTGCAGCTCCCTTTACTCCTCGGAGTATAGAGAGAAGTAAGTACTAGAATCATGGTTGCTCTTGTTCTGATTTAAGCTAGTTCTTAGTTGGGTGGAGTACATATATGAATGAATTTGGTTCTCTTATTTCCTTATTTTTCTTTCCTTCTACTTCCTTTTCCGTAGGATTAGAGTTTCTGGGCTTAGAATTCTGAACGATTTCTAGACCTTTTCTTGCTAGAGTAGATCGTCACAAGCTATATACTTAACATCTACCTTTGCTGTCGGCGTTCCTCCTTTATTCGATTAAGTTTCCTTTTTCTGTAGACTTGAAAAGGACATTCTTTTAGCTTTCAGCAGCCAGATGAAAATACTTGAATCCAAGTCTCCATTTTGTCATTTTTTTTAAAATCATTTTCTTTGTGTATTGAATGCAATATTTTTGATGTGATGACTTACATTACTTTCTTCCCGTCCTTGGAGTTTAGCCAATGTGGATGCAACAACACTTACCTTACATCCTTGGCCAAGCAAGAAAAAACTATGTGAGATATTGAGTACAGGTTCATTCATTACCAGTCAAGTTAATGTTGCATCACTTATGTTTTCTTGCTCTTAATTTGCTCGAATCCGAGGTGAATGCACCAACCAAAGTTACTAGGAAATATTGCCGACTTCATTGACTTGGATTGGGCTCTTAGTTTAGGCATTCTATAGCTGTAATTACACTTAAGATATTCACTTCATCTACAGTGACTTGTGCAGCCCTTCTTTAAGGTTTAGTTTGTAGGAAAGTGTGTATATTGTTGATGTGGAAGCTTTTTTTTTTTTGAAGTTACTTGTTAATTCTTATGATGTAATATTTGATGCGCTATTTAAACAAACAAATTTTTGATAAATTTAACTAGAATTGACTATGAAAATTTGCACGTATTTCCAGGGTTTGTCCCAACAGCATAAAAGGCTAAAGTCATTGGCTGATCATGTTCCCCACGGTTATAGGAGAAAGTCACTTTTTGAAGTCCTTATAAGAAATAACGTGCCATTACTAAGAGCAACATGGTTTGTCAAAGTTACTTATCTCAATCAGGTAATGATTATGTTTGGCTGATACTGGATTTAAAATAATTTGAGTACTTGTATCATTAGAAGGATCAAATTGTACTTTATTCTTGCAGGTTCGCCCTGGCTCTTCCAGTATATCATCTGGCGTGCCAGACAAAACACACATTTCCCGCTCTGAGCAATGGACAAAAGATGTTATTGATTACTTGCAATATTTGTTGGATGAATTTATTTCAAGAAACAGTGTCCATTCTGCTTTACAAATCAGAGATCGGTCGCAACAAATGGTGTATGCAGGATCAATTCCGCTCAAGAGTGATCCAACCTTGGGGAGCATCGATTGTGAAGAACCTTCGCTGCATTTTAAATGGTGGTATGTTGTACGCATTTTACAATGGCATCACAGAGAAGGGTTGCTTATCCCATCACTCGTTATTGATTGGGTGCTCAACCAACTGCAGGTATTGTCTGCTTAAACATTTGTTTTAATTTCAATGAAAATGTTAAATGGCTGGCCAATTATTATTATTATTATTATTTATTATTATTTATTTATTTATTTGCTGAGATTGTGATGTCTTCTATCTTGTGCTTTTCAGGAAAAAGAATTACTTGGGGTTCTGCAGTTGTTATTACCTGTAATTTATGGTTTCATAGACACTGTTGTATTATCTCAGTCTTGTGTTCGCACTCTGGTGGGAATAGCTATTCGTTTCATCCAAGAACCTTCTCCAGGTGGATCTGACCTTGTTGACAACTCCCGTAGGGCTTATACTATGGCTGCTCTTGTAGAGATGCTTCGATATCTGATGCTGGCTGTGCCTGATACTTTTGTCGCTTTAGATTGTTTTCCTATGCCACCATGTGTGATGACCAATGTGGTGACTGATGGGAGTCTCTACTCAAAGGTAACTGAGGATACTAGAAAGGTTAAAAATGGCCCTTTTGAAGTTGCTTATTTTCTTAGAGATAAAGGGCCGGAGATTCGGTCTGATTCTTATTCCATCAGTCGTGCTGTATCTTCAATTCAGAAGCGAGCACAGCATCTTGCAACAGCTGCAAGACCTGGCCATCCTGGGCAAAGTGTTGTCAAAGCTTTACATGCCTTGGATAAAGCCCTTGCGCATGGGGATTTGAGAGAGGCATATAAATTTCTTTTTGAGAATGTTCATGAGAGTTCTATTGATGATTGTTGGTTTGCAGAAGTCAGTTCCTGTTTGCGTTCCTCGCTTAAGTATATCCGGGGTGCTACTTTGTCATCTATTTGTTCCGTTTTCTACATCTGTGAGTGGGCAACTTGTGATTTCAGGGATTTCCGTTTTGCACCACCACGTGGAATGAAGTTCACTGGGAGGAAGGATTTTTCTGCTATATATGTTGCTGTAAGGCTTTTGAAACTGAAGATGAGAGAGACAGGAATTTCATCAAGGCCTAGGGACCCCAAAATTGTTAAGAATAGCCATCTTCGAAAAGATCCTGGCCAGCTGACTAACTATGCTGGTAGGACTCTTGCTAGTGGTGCTTCTGAATCTCTCTGTAATTCAAGGCGTGCCCGTGAAAAATGTAGTGATTTCCTAGGTATGTTTGATAGCCCAAGCCCTTTGCATGATACCATTGTGTGCTGGATAGATCAGCATGAAGTGCAAAATACAGAAGGTTTCAAGCGTGTTCAACTACTGATTATCGAACTTATCCGAGCTGGAATTTTTTACCCACAAGCATATGTGAGGCAGCTGATTGTTAGTGGAATAATGGATGGGGATGGACCTCTTTCCGATCCCGTGAAACAAAAAAGACACTGTAAAATCTTGAAGCACCTACCTGGTCCTTATGTTCATGATGCTTTAGAAGAAGCTCGAATTGCTGATACCCCTATCCTTTCAGAGGTAGTTAATGTCTACTGCAATGAACGCAAGCTAGTCCTTCATGGTATGATTGAAAGCTACAACAGCGCTTGTGGCAGTTCTTACCATAAGCGTAAGCCTCGTCCTAACTCTGGTGAGAATCTATCTGCTCCCTCCATTGACCAGTTGAGCTCTTCTGAGTCTGGGCCCTTTTTGTCGTCCAAAAATGTTGGCAGAGATGTTGAGCTTGAAGAGTTGAAAAGGTCAATTACAGCATTGCTGCAATTTCCAAGCTCTTCGTCAACAGATACTGGAGTTGAGGATTCTCAGGTAAGTTTGAGGAAGGCTGTTGTTTATGGTAGCAACGGGATGGATAACAGTGAAGGAACACCTGGGTGTGAAGAATGCAGAAGGGCAAAGAAACAAAAATTAAGCGAAGAGAAAAGCTCTTACAGTCAGATCTATCAACAAAATCCATCAGATGATGAAGAGACTTGGTGGATGCGAAAAGGCCAGAAGTCCATCGAGTCTTTTAGAGCAGAGCCACCTCCTAAACCAGCCAAGACAGCTTCAAGGGGTCGGCAAAAAATTGTCCGTAAAACTCAGAGTCTTGCGCACTTGGCTGCAGCCAGGATTGAAGGTAGTCAGGGAGCATCCACAAGCCATGTTTGTGATAGTAAGGTTAGCTGCCCACATCACAGGCCTGGCGTTGAAGGCAGTGTTCCCAAGTCAGGAGATGGTATCAGAATGCCTAATGGAGATGTTGTTTCTATTGGGAAAATTTTGAAGCGGCTACGTTTTGTAGATAAAAGGACCATGACTCTGTGGTTGATAGGTATTGTGAAGGAGCTAGTGGAAGAGTCCGAGAAGACTGTGACTAAGGTTGGCCAATATGGTCGACCATTCTCTGCTGCTGATGAACGGGGTTGTGTGCGCTGGAAGATTGGTGAAGATGAATTATCAGTGGTGTTATATCTGATTGATGCTTGTGATGAATTAGTTTTGGCAGCCAGGTTCCTTTTGTGGTTGTTACCTAAGGTTCTTGGCAGCTGCAGTGCTACAGTTCATGGTAGTAGAAACATTCTAACAATTCCTAAGAACACAGAAAACAATGTCTGTGAAGTAGGCGAAGCATATCTGCTATCATCTATGCGGAGGTGAGCTCTCTATTTTTGTCATTTAGGATAGTGACATTAGCTCTTCCTCTGCAGTTTTTTTGTTATCAGGTTTTGAATGTTATGCCATTATCAGTTATAGTTGATTGGTTATTAACATGTGTATTGTAGCTCTGGCTGCATCTTGGGTAAGAGGTGGATCTTCTCGATGTGAAGGGTCAATAAGAAAAAGATGTCCGCAATAAATTACTACTCTTATTTTCACGTGTATAATGCTTTCAAATTCTTTTGAAAGTTCCTTTAGTATTGATTGATCAATTTGGACGGTGGAGTCCAGTTTGTGCAGATAAAACTTGTTACCTATACGTTGGAACTTCTGTACTTAAATAAATAAATAACCTTTTTAGTCTGCTTTAGTAGCTACTTTCTGAATGGAGTCAGATTTAGGTAAATATCACAGGATATTTGCTTCTCTTTCTGTTTTCTGGTTGAATTATTCTGTTTTTTTTGTCTGTTTAGTAACGGTTAGACTGCATCCTTAGGTTATTGGCTTGAAATTATTGGGCCATTTCTTGGAAGTGTTACTAGATTTTTTAATTCTCTATTGCTATCTGGTTTTGAATTATTATGTGGTGTCTTCTGCATAGTCAAGTGTCAAACTACTCTCTTGGGATGTAGGGTTGAACCATTGGACCATCTCTATCCTTACCTCCTGTTATGTCTTTGGTTCAGGTATGAAGGCATCATTGTCGCTGCAGACCTTATTCCTGAAACATTGTCAGTGGTAATGCATCGTGCTCAAACTATCCTGACGTCAAATGGAAGAGTTTCAGGTTCACCAGCTGTAATCTATGCCCGGTACCTCTTGAAGAAGTATGGTAGTGTTGGGAGTGTTACTGAATGGGAAAAGAATGTCAAGTCAACTTTTGACAAGAGACTTGCTTCTGAAATTGAATCTGGAAGACTGGTGGATGGAGAGTTTGGATTTCCACTTGGTGTCCCAGTGGGGGTGCAAGATCCAGATGATTACTTCCGGCAGAAGATAACCGGTGTTCGGGTATCTAGGGTTGGTTTGAGCATGAGGGACATTGTGCAAAAAAAGGTTGATGAAGCTGTCAATTATTTCTATGGCAAAGACAGAAAGCTTTTTGGGCCCAACTCAGGAAAAATGCCTGGATTCCAAAAATGGGAAGATGTGTATCAGATCGGTCAGCAGATTGTAATGGGATTAATGGATTGCATGAGGCAGACAGGTGGTGCTGCTCAGGAAGGAGACCCTACATTGGTTTCCTCTGCCATATCTGCAATTGTTATCAATGTTGGGCAAGTCATAGCGAAGATTCCTGAGCTGACTGCCAGTAATAATCACCCGAGTTCATCCACTTCTGCTTCGTTGCAGTTTGCACGTTGCATCTTACGCATTCATGTGACATGTCTTTGTATACTTAAGGAAGCTCTTGGAGAGCGTCAAAGCCGCGTCTTTGAAGTTGCTCTTGCTACAGAAACATCCTCTGCCCTTGCACAACTTTCTGCTCCTGGAAAGGCTCCTCGGTCTCAGTTTCAGTTGTCTCCGGAATCCAACGATAGTAATCTGTCCAGTGATATTCTCAACAATTCAAGTAGGGTAGTCATTGGGCGGGCTGCAAAAATATCTGCAGCTGTGTCTGCACTTGTTATTGGGGCAATTCTTCAGGGAGTTTCTAGCCTGGAGAGGATGGTCTCCCTCTTCAGATTGAAGGATGGGTTAGACGTTGTCCATTTTGTGAGGAGTATGAGGTCCAATTCAAATGGGAATGCACGTTCAGTTGGAATACTAAAAGCAGATAGTTTGGCTGAAGTTTCCGTCCACTGGTTTAGGGTGCTTGTGGGGAACTGTAGAACAGTTTCAGATGGATTTATTGTAGACCTTCTGGGTGAAGCGTCTATTCTACCCCTATTTAGAATGCAGCGGATGCTACCTTTAAACTTGGTCTTCCCTCCTGCATATTCTATGTTCGCATTTGTGCTATGGAGGCCATTGATTCTCAATGCAAGTTCTGGGGCACGTGATGAGGTTCAGCACTTGCATCACTCTTTAATGTTGGCTTTTGGTGATGTTATAAAGCACTTGCCCTTTCGCGAAGTATGTTTGAGAGATACACATAGCCTTTATGACCTCATAGCTGCCGATACTGTTGATTCTGATTTTGCTTCCCTGTTAGAAGCAAGTGGTGTTGACTTGCGCTCGAAGACTTCTTCCTTTGTGCCACTCCGTGCACGGCTTTTCCTGAATGCCCTTATTGATTGTAGAATACCACAGACAATTGCTAAACTGAATGACGGAAATCAGGTGGCATTGCAAGGAGAGTCAAAGTTCCATTCTGCTGAAAATGAGACAAAGCTTCTTGATAAGCTAGTATACATTTTGGATACCTTGCAGCCTGCTAAGTTTCATTGGCAATGGGTTGAGCTTAGGCTCCTCTTGAACGAGCAAGCTGTAATGGAGAAGCTGGAGTCCCATGATCTCTCTTTAGTTGAAGCTTTAAGATCCCTCTCGCCGAACACTGATAAAGCATCAGTCTCAGAGAACGAGAGCAACATTATTGAAATGATCCTTACCAGGTTGCTTGTTAGACCTGATGCTGCTCCGCTTTTTTCTGAAGTTGTACATCTTTTGGGGAGGTCACTCGAGGATTCTATGCTATTACAGGCTAAATGGTTTTTAGGAGGCAATGATGTTCTTTTAGGAAGGAAATCTGTTCGTCAACGGCTGAATAATATTGCTGTAAGTAGAGGTCTTTCAACTAGAGCTCAATATTGGAAGCCGTGGGGGTGGTGTACTACCAACTCTGATCCCACAACAAGCAAGAGAGAAAAGTTAAAATTTGAAGTTTCCTCCATAGAAGAAGGAGAAGTGGTGGATGAAGGTACTACCTTGAAGCGGCCTGTGAAGGGGTCTGGTCGTACTGTTGATGTTGAAAAGCTCCATGTCACTGAGAGAGCCCTTGTTGATTTAATTCTCCCTTGTCTGGATCAAGCTTCAGATGATTCACGAAGCACATTTGCTAGTGATATGATCAAACAGATGAACCACATTGAGCAACAGATCAATGCAGTTACTCGTGAAGCAAGCAAGCCTGCTGGAACAGTTGCTTCTGGAATTGAAAGTCCAACAACTAAAAGCAGCCGCAAGGGAACGAGAGGTAGCAGTCCTGGGTTAGCCAGACGAGCCACCGGTCCAGCAGAAACAGTACCACCTTCACCTGGAGCATTGCGAGCATCGTTGTCATTGCGCTTGCAGTTCATCCTGAGACTATTCTCTATAATATATGCAGATAGGTAAGAATAAGCCGTGGACTGAGTTCTCGCCATTGCTTCAACGTACCACTAATATCTGTAAATATAACTGTGTCAGACTGTCCTCTGGTTTTCTTCATGGAAGCCCATATTATATAGTTCTTGTATATGCCACAACCTGAGAAATAAATATAGTGATTAGCTGATATGGTCGTAGTTTTATGCGATTAAATTAAGTTTCTATTTTAGGGTTGCAGCTAATAACTGTATTGATAAGAGAGTTATTGTGGTGAGTTAAATATGCAACACACATTATTACTTGCCATTAATTGCTGATTTTAGGGAATATACCCATTGTGGCTGCAAGTTATATCTTCTAAAGTAGCAGGAGGTTTGTCTATTTATAATGTTAATCGTGATATTTGACTGTGTCAGGGAGCCATCAGGGCGTAATATGAGACATGTGCTTGCCTCAGTTATATTACGTATCCTTGGAAGTAGGGTTGTGCATGAAGATGCTAGCTACTCCTTTAATCAAGCTTGTAGTTCGAAGAGAGAAGTAGATTCACTTGTGGAGGCTTCTGCTACTGCTTCTGTGGTTGTGTCCTTAGAAAGTCTCTTTGATCGTTTATTACTGTTATTGCATGGTTTGCTGAGTAGCCACCAACCACGCTGGCTCAAGTGGAAATCAAGCTCTAAGGCACCCAGTGAATCTAGTAAAGATTACTCTGCGTTTGAACGTGAGGGAGCCGAGAGTCTCCAGGTATGATTTTTGTGTCCTTTAATATGCAGAGTCTGGTAGAATTAGTTAGTACATCTGTATCTTGAGTTAGTAACCTCATGATGAAGTATTTTAAATGGAAAACAACAAATTCCAGGTCCAACTTCATGTGGTGGTGTAAAAGCATGTAAATGGTAGTCTTTCTTCTCCATATTAAGCAGCCATAACATATTTGTTAAATACAACACAGTAGTATAAATACTAGTAAAATGAGACTTCATGTGTAAATCAGTGGTCCTTGTATCTATGAGGTTACTCTTTGGCATGCTTTGCAAAGGACCTTGGATGCAGCCACCACCAGGAATTCGATGGCGAGAGAATATTTAATCATGCAAATATCTTTAAGATTGCTTAGCAATGAATAGGATTCTAAAGTCACAGTGTAGGTAAAATAATTTGGATAAAAGTTTACTCGTCAAAGAATAAAAGAAAAGACTGGGTAAGAGATCAGTTGTTTTTGGAAGAAAGTTATTTAGATGAAGTTGACTCACTTCTAGATGTGATAAGAGTCCTGTGAGCTGAGTGTACACATTTTCGCTTCTTTTGTTTAGGTGCGCTACTGTAATACAATCCTCTCTTCATGGAGGTGTCTTTTTGTGTTGTGTTTTTCTATGATGTGCTTGTAATTTAGAAGTTGCAAATGTCACGTGAACAAAATTCATTTTTATGGGGTTCTAGTTGTTGAAATGTGTGACCACATTATCTAAAAGTTTAAGCTGGTAGATGGGTGTTATTTTTGAATTTATTTTTGGTCTTCAACACCCCTCTGTAAACCTTGATTTTTTCAAAGTTTCCCTTGGGCCAAGCACCTGAAATTTGCTTGTTGGCTAGTGGCTATGAGGCTTTGAACTCATGAACTCTACTTGCTCTGTCACCATGTTATTGTAAGAATGGGAGGAGAGTTGGAGAGAATTGAGAAGCTTATTATTTCCTAAAGCTTAGCTGGGTTTTTTCTTTTAATAACTTGTTTAAGGTCTTTTTGCATTCACCATATTTATCTGTTACCCTTGATATGGTGGTATCTTGAAGCAGATTTTAGTCCAGGCTTGGAGTTTGGGTCCCTAGAATGAATTGTTCTCCAGATTTATTAGTGATTTTAGTATTCAGATGACATGAAAGCAAGATATATAGAAGAATGACTTAGATGAGAAGGTTGTTTATGTTCGATTATCAAGAGTCTATTTCTGTGAGATGAAATAATTGCATTGTTCCAAGAGTAACTGAAAACACAGAGAATAGAGACTTGTTTCTGAGAGATCATGATTTGTGAAATTATATTGATGAACCTCTTGTCATTACCCCGTCTTCCTGAAACCCATATTAGACAGTTCTATCAATTGAAAGCATTAGAATAGTTAAGAATGTGGTCATGATGCAAGTACATCTAGTAACTTTTCTTCTTACGCAAAGCACCTCTCTTATAGCTTGTATCCCAGTATCCCATGTTCCCTTTCAGTAGATTCTTGGCTGGGTTTTAATGTTCTTTTTTTTGCTTATATTGACTTAATAAATGATTCTTTAAGTTTGATGAATTCCCTAACTAACCTTTTCCTGGATCTTTCTGAATGGAGTTTTAGAATGTATATATTCTATAAGTTGTACATTCTTTGGCTGGCTCTGATGTATATTTGTTGATAAATTTCATGACGGTGTTTCATTGTATTCTTGATTGGTGCAGAATGATTTAGATCGGATGCAGCTGCCTGAAACAGTCAGATGGCGCATCCAATGTGCCATGCCAATACTTTTCCCTTCTGCTCGGTTGTCAATATCTTGTCAGCCCCCGTCTGTATTACCAGCCGCTCTCAGTTCTCTGCTACCCAGCAACCCAGTGTCTGTATTGCACTCTTCTAATGGTTCAAACCAAACTCAGAGGAATCCAGGTTCATTATTACGAACTGCCACGAGTGTGGCTGGGAAGGCCAAGCACGTGTCATCACAGCAAGAGAATGATCATGAGGTGGATCCATGGATTCTTTTAGAGGACGGGGCAGGGTCAAGCCACTCATCCAGTAACTCTCCCTTGGTTGGTGGGGGTGATCATGCCAATCTCAAGGCATCCAATTGGCTAAAAGGAGCTGTAAGAGTGAGAAGGACAGATCTCACATATATAGGTGCAGTAGATGATGACAGCTGATATGAGTTGCACAATTTCTTTTTGAATTGGGTGAGGAGCAGAGCCGAGACAGGTCTTTCATTAACTAACCCTATGCACTTGTTTGGTGTTTGGAATCACCATGTCAGAGCGTTGCTCTGTTTGCCTTTGGCGGCATATGAAGCTGCTAGGAGGCCCATTCTTTTCTGGGGCATTGAGTTGCAGATAAAACGTGAAGCAGCTTTTCTCTAGCCTGCCCATCCAACTGCTCTAGAACCCAGCTCGACTACTAACTTGTTCGTTAAGCCCCTTCCTAGATTGCCCAAATATTGGTGCTGTTTGGTGGTTGTTGTACATAGTGGAACTATTGTTTTCCTTAGAATATTCAAAGGAACGATATGTAGCTGTTTCATGATATGCAAAGTCATTTTGTATCCTCAAAATCAGAGTACAATTTCTTGTGAACTATCTGTATGCTTTTCATTAGTTGATCTTCTTGTTCCCGCCAGACTCAACCCCCCACCCCCACCCTGAAAAAGAAAAATAAGAAAAGAAGCGTTAGATGCTGTTGATTAGTAGTTGCATTTCACCATTATAGTAGACTATTCAGTCTCAAGTGCTTGTGTAAGTTCATTTTGGCTATGATATAATGTTTTTGTATGCAGTCTCAAGTGTCGTTTGAGATTTCTGATTTTGCACTTTTAACTATTAGTCTAGTGCACGACTAATAATATTCTATTTGTAGATTATGCAGGGCTTAGTTATTTCCAAAAATGAACGTGCAGGGGAAGTTGCTTTTATTATATATGAAGTATGTTTTCTTTCTGTTGGAATTGTTGTTTGGGGTTTTATTATTCTTTTGGTTGGCTAGGGAGGAAGGGAAGAAACATTACCAGTTAATGCAATGATACATGTCGTTCTTGTTTGGGTGGTGGTGAACATGATTAATCATTGTGGAATTTCCTTAATTTTTTCTAAAAAAACACTTGTTTTCGTAAAGTAATATTTTTCAAAATATGTATAAGCGGCAAGTATTCTGGCAAATGCAGGTGGAGTTGAACTGACCCAAAATGTCCTCATTGAAGGATCTAACAGAATTTGCTTCTTGAATTTTAAGTTATAAATATACAAAATCATCAAGTTAAAAACAAAACATGTTTTCCAAGTTTGAGTACTACTCTCAAATTACACAATCAATTTGGTTTCACATAGTGAAATTGATCCTCCATTGTTCGAGTTCTCAACTTGGTTCTATCCTATTCAGTAATCAAAAAAAGCTTTTGATTACTGCAGTTCCTATTCTTCTTGGTTTTTCATTGTCTTATCTACAAAAAGTACATCCTCGATCCAAGCAACAACGTTGAACGCCAAACTTTCTAGTACTCTAGAATAGCTTTCCAAGATTGCCTTGCCAACATCCTGCAAGAATCAGTATTGCATTGTTCAGCTATCTATTCAAGAATGATAAAACAAGTGCAAGTCATGGACTCAAAGAAGATCTGTGTAAAACTTTACCCTATTGAAATGAATCTTGCTTGTGTCCAATGTTGTTTGTGAGAGTTCAGGATACCTTTGCTTCAAACAATACAACAAACTTTCTGCTCGTTCTGCTAAAACATTATTCTTATCAGTTCGATCATCAGAGACTAGATCTTTTACCATGATCCATGATGATTTTGCTTGAGGCAAGCATGATTTACGTCTCCATGTGTACATTGAAGCTTCTACTTTGTCAGCAAGCTCTAAAGCTTCATGTTCAGAGCTTATGTTTAGACTGTCAAGGAGCTGTTCAGGGGAAAATTTCTCTGCTGAGTACATGTGGCGATACATAGAGTCTCCAACACTTGCCTTTCCACTCTGTAGCAAAATTACCTCCTCATTAGTACTGCCATTTTTCCATGTTTGTGTATGTTAACTTAGGGTACAAGTCATGAAAGGTACCTTAGGGAGTGATGTCATGTATGATTCTGGGATTTCCATTTCAGCAAGGATACTGCTATTGATGGCCATTGCTGCTTTGTGAATTTGGTTGGCACAATCGCGTTTGTGTCTCAAGTTCTTCCTTTCCTTCTCAGTGATGCCATCAGAAGGAACACAAACAACTGGTAACCACCACTTCTCTTCCTTCCGTTGAGGCTGAGGCTGAACCTGAACAATCTTCCTGAACGATCCAGCACGTGTTGAGTTGTTTGAGATGCTTCCTTTCTCAGCATACCAGAACTCAGTGGCCTCAAAACTGTCCAAGATTTCCTGTAAAGATATCAATTTTAGCTTCACCCAGCATTTGAATGTTAAATTTTGGTTTTGAGGAGATAATAGACTTGTGGTCTTACGAGTAGCATGGTATCCAGTTTTCTCAATGCAGGAAGGTTGATGTGAATATCTGACCGCGGTCTGCTTGTCAACGCCTGAAAGTATTTACATTGTGTTAACTAACACTCTCAGATAAACAAAAACTGAATTGAGAGTAATTCTTCTTTTTTCACCTCAATAGTGGTTCCATCTTGTAGCATCTGTGATGTACTAACAAATTCTACAATGTAATCACATACAGATAAGAGACAATTCATTTCTCTCTTCCACATTATTTTCTTGTCAGGATGTAAAGGCTCCAATCTTTGGTGTTGACCAAACACAGATGCTGAAGAACCAAAAAAAATACACCAATCAGTAAAACAAGAAACATAACAAAATTTCACTTGACACATTTGATCAACTTTTACCATAAAGATTTGTGATTGAGTTTGATATTGTCACTGCTGTTGCTACCCCTTTGCCTCCTCCTGACATGTCTTCTCCCAATAACAGCTTCGAAAATCTCTCCTTCATCAATTCAAGCTCTATCGATTTTCCAACACACAAAAAAGTTAGCAAATTTCATATAAAACTTAAACTTGCAATCCAATCCATTTTACTGTCATTTTGCAAAAGTTACCTAAATCTACAGTGTCAGGATCATCTGCAATTGTCTTGTGCTGCCTCATTCCTAGTCTCGAAAGCACTGCCCGAGTAGGAGACTTCAAACTCCGCGAGCTCAAAGGAGAACCTGCCTCAGACCAACTATTCTCATCTGTATGCTCAGAAAAAGCTGAAGTCTCTGAGTTTGTTCTGCAATAAGCAAAAGAATTGCCACTCAACGTCGAATGACCTGTTGTTTCAGTTGGTGATTGATCATCTACAGAAGAAGGTGATGGCTGATATCCATATCCCACATCATAACTCTCATCAGTACTTGAAGAAATGTTATCCATTAATCACCCTCTCAATCAGTAAACTCCGCGATCAAATCTGCATTGACATAAAAATATTTGCAAGCACAAGTTTAAGAAAATTGATGAATGATTTCAAAACAACAACTTTTATAAAACCACAGAATCTTCCATCACAAAAAGCAAAAAGTAAAATAATTTATACTCTTTAGAGACAAAAGCAAAAGAAAAACAGCATGTGTCATTGTTAACTATAACTTTTTATACAAACTCTCTGAATATGCAGCAAAATTTGTAAATAAAAAAGCAATCTTCAATATGAAGATTAAAAAAAAAAAAACAGAATTTTTAAACATTTAAAGCCAAACGGTAAACTATTCCTTCTTTTTTTTTTTAATGTTACCTTTATAACAGTCACAGATTTTTTTTTGAAAGTTTGAAACTGTTCCCTCCTTAAATTTTCTTCTTTTTTTTTCCAACCCCTTTTCTTCCAAAAAATCAAATCTTGATTTATTTCATCAAAATAAGAAAATAAAAATCAAATCTTGATTTTATTTTTTCTCAAGAAAAATCAAATCTTGAACACCCTTTTTGATGATAATGGCTGATAAAGTTGTGGACTTTTCTTGAAAATGTACAATGAGGCATGCATTATATGGTTTATATAACTTTTTTTAATTAAATAAATTAAAATTTTATAATATGATTATATTAATTTTTAATTGCATGATAAATATATTAATGTTTTACACACGAATGAGCTGGTCCATGAGATGCTTCCTTGAACTCAAGGGGTGTATATTGTTATAAGGTCAATTAAAATTTTAAAATTAGATTTGGTGGAATTAAAAAAAATAAAGAATTTGTCTTTACTTCAGTTATTACAATTTAATAATCAAATTCTTATTCACCAAAAGAAAAAAAAAAAGTTTTTTTTTTCTTCTTGAATTGAATTGAAGGAATTTGAATAAGAGGGGCGGTTATTGATAAATTTTTACAAAGTTTGGATTAACTTTAATATTATAGATAAGCTGGCATTTAGTTGATTATTAGTTAGTTAATTAGATTCAATATTGTTAAATTGGCTTATAAAGTTTGGATTGGATTTAATATTAGAGATATACTGGCATTTTAGTTGTTTGTTATTTAATTAATTAGAGTGTAATATTGCTATTTGGTTTTCAGTGAATTTTTTCAAAGTTTGGATTAAATTTAGAATTAGAGATATACTGGCATTTAGTTGTTTGTTATTTAGTTAATTAGATGTAATATTGTTATTTCTTTTTTTAATAAAATTTTCAAAGTTTGGATTAGCTTTAAAATTTGAGGTGTACTGGCATTTAATTGATTAATATTTAGTTAATTAGATGTAATATTATTGGATTATTACAACATGAATTATTCGCTATCATTTTGTTCAGAGAAAATTTTTGAAAAAAATATATATATATATAAGATTCAAAGGTGATATAAGATTAAATCTTTACCGCAATTTTTTTTTCAATATGGATAATTTATTATTTGTTGAGAATATAAATTTACATTTATGAAATCTTGACAATATTAATCAAAAGAATTATTACGACGTATTCAGCGATAACTAAATTTTTTGTCACTAATTTTATAATATTGAAGTTGTGATTTTATTCAATGAAAGGTTAGATATTATAAGCAAATTTCATTCAAAAGGACAGAAAAGAAAAACTAATAATTATGACAATTGAAAAAAGAAAATAAGAAAGTATGAATAACCAAGACAATGCTTATTTTTATTTTTATTTTAAACTAGGTAATTTTTCCGCGCTTTGCGCGGTTTAAAAAAAATGGCATTGAATTTGCAATTAATATTTTTACTAATATACATACATTAAAAAAATTGGGAAAATAGGTTCTTAAAAATTATTAGCAATATTTCAACATGAATTTTATTATTTGTCATTATCACATAACTCAAGAACATCTAATGAATGAATTATACACGAAATAATTAATCATTGAATCTTGAATCAACATTAAAATAAAAATAATGGAGAGAATAAGAATATATATATATATATATATATACACACACACAAAAGCATTTACTAATATAAAGAAATATTTAAGTTGCATAGATTATACAATTTTGATATATGTCTTAGGAGAAAATTTCAAAAATCGTTAACATATTCAGAAAAAAAATACGCTTCAACATGAAAGCAATTATAACTTTTGAACTTGCATGATGAATTGCTTCAATTAATAAGTGAAAATTTTCATATATATGTAAAAATAGACAATATGCAAGCTTATATATAGTACTTTTATGCCATAAAATTTGATATAGAATATCAAAACATAATATTTTTGAAATGCTTACAAGAATTATTTTCTTTATAATGAATATACATACTATATGCATATATGTTCAATATAACCAAAGACAATAACTTTGCACAAACATAAAAACAGAGTTTAAAACATGTACTTAAAAATAACAATTAGTATCATAAGCATAAATTAATGAGTGTAAAAGAACATACCTAGAATATGTAAAAATAGAATGAAATAGAAAGGAAAAATCGAATAAACTGAATGCACAATGTCCCTTTAAAAAAACTATTCCCTTCCAATACCATGATGGAACAATTTTATTCACCAACTTATTGATACAAAAAAAATGGTGTCAGTGAGTCACTCAACAGGAGCATAGTACACAAAGTATTCAATTTTGCGAAAGTAGAAGAGGAACATCAGACTTTTTGTTATTAAAATGAGAGGAAGTTCATCTATTTATAGAAAAGAAAGTGTAGTGTGAACAACTATTTATTGTACCTTACCAGAAAGGTTACAACTATTTGGAAAAGTTGCAACCCTTCAGAAAGTTGACAACCTTTCATAAAAGTCAGAACTTTTTATTCGATCGCGACTCTTCATTAAAGTTACAACTTTTTATAGAAGTTACAACTTTTCATAAAAGTCGCAAGTCTTCATTAAAGTCACAATTTTTCATAAAAGTCACAACTTTTCATAAAAGTCACAACTTTTGATAAAAGTCGCAACTCTTTATTAAAGTCACAACTTTTCATAAAAGCCATAACTTTTCATAAAAGTCACATGTTTTCATGAAAGAGGATGGCTAGTTTTGGAAATAAATAAATTTAAAAGGAAATTCTTGCTTATGGTCGCAACTTTTCATAAAAGTCAAAACTTTTCATAAAAGTCGCAACTCTTCATTAAAGTCGCAATTTTTCAGAAAAATCACAACTTTTGATAAAAGTCGCAACTCTTCATTAAAATCGCAACTTTTCATAGAAGTCACATATTTTCATGAAAGAGGAGGGCTAGTTTTGGCACAACTTTTGATAAAAGTCGCAACTCTACATTAAAGTCACAATATTTTATAAAACTCACAACATCTGATAAAAGTCGCAACTCTTCGTTAAAGTCGCAACTTTTCATAAAAGTCCCAACTCTTCATTAAAGTCACAACCTTTCATAAAAGTCACATCTTTTCATGAAAAAGGCTAGTTTTAGAAATAAATAAATTTAAAAGGAAATTCTTGCTTGTGGTGGCGCCACGTAGGCGGGCCTAGGGTTCTCTTTTATATAAATATATGATAATAAAATAATAAGGTAGTTACTATTGTCGGGAGTTTAAGCAATGAGGCATGTGGATATATATAATTTAATAAAGCATATAATATATAATTATATTATGGAGAAAAAGAATATAAAAATTATAGGAGTAGAAGGGGATGAATCATTCTCTATCGAACAAGTTATAAGTTAGTGGAAGACGTGCTTGCAACTCTTGAAGAAAAATATCATATCAAAAAATATTTATATAGAATTTAAAATAGATATCGTAAAAAATAAGGGTTACAATTAAGAATGAAGATTATATTATAGGAGAAAATATGTAATATACAGCTTGTGAAACTTATTTTTATCTTTCTTCATTTTTAAGAAAGTATTTTTAAATTTTTTTTTATGAGAAGATTGAAAAATATGAAAACATCCATAGTCCTGACTATTTGCTAATAAAATATTGAGGTTCAGTCAAATGGCTCTTAATATGTGCAAAAACATGAACCATAATGGAATTGTGGACAACAATAAACAAAGAAAAGGAAAAAAAGATTTTTTTAAAATTAAAGTTTGATTAAATTTATTTTTTAATTAATATATATTTTTTATTTTCTCTTTCCCTGTTTCGAATTATCGGCCATAATTTTTATGTTGTGAGAGATTATTTATAACTAAAGTGAATTTTAATAACAAAAAAAAGTTCAGTAATTTTATTAGATAAATATAAATATAATTTTTTGAGAAATTAACTCGATAGTTAAATGTAATCTATAGGAAAAAAAGTACTGTGAACCAAAATTCAAATACTCTTGTACTAGATGATATTTCAATCTATTTTTGCTTTACAACAACTACATAAAATATTTCTTTTTTTAATAACAAGTGACGGTAAGGGTCCCATGCAAAACTTCGCTTACAACAAATAAATAATTTGGATAAACTTTGACTTTTAATAAAATTAGTCTTTTGATGCAACTTTGTGTAAACAAATTAGTGGTGTCCGTAGTTTGGTTCGATGGATCATATAAGAAATTAAGTTTCAACTTTTTAATTATTCTATTATGTATAATCGTAACTAACTTTTTAGAACTATCTAATATATGTTTTATTTTTCATAAGGTTTGGAAATTTCAGTACCCTTGCCGTTAGGTTAATTTGAAGATGGTACAATGATTTTCTCACGATAGATTACGAGACAATACTTATACAACGAATCCAATGAGATTTTATATAAAACACACAAAAGCTTGAAGTTTATTTTCAACATGAAAGATTTGATATTTACATTGATGGGCTAAACACACTCAATGTGCATTGTGTGTAAAGACAAAATATTGATGGTTAATGTCAGGTTATTATCATGTAAACTGATCTATTTTCAATAAGGCTCTCTTTAGCAAACAAAACTATTATACAGTGAGAGACACATAATGGTTAATTCTATAACAATACTGAAATGGGTTGTTTTCTTTGACATCCACTGTATGTATGTATGTAGAGGGAACGATATGTTATGAAAGTATCAAATCAAACCCCGCAGCTATCAAGTCCCCCAAACATACCGAAGCCAATTATCTGAGTTGAACTCAGGACATGTACAGCAGATTCCAATGCACAAAATAAATATTCGAAAAAAGGTCACAGACTTACTTTGTAAATATGCAATGTAGAAACAGGAGGCCAATGGTTTCTTGCCCTTCTTCACAAAGATTGATTGAGTCTACTGCACATGGCATAACAAATACTTTGTAATCTTTTCATCCAAAGCAAGCCGTCTTTGTAGGAGCTTTAGCCCTCCATAACATCTTCCAAGGCCAAGTTAAGTCCCAATGACCTGCTTTCTTTTGTAATAATGTATCAACTGTTCTTGACTGGAAACATCCATATGGTAATCTGCCTTGTTGATATTATCAAGAGTAATAGGTTCTAACAATTGTAAGAGTTGACAAACATCGATCAATTGAATTCCTCTGTCATTCAGAGTTAAGGAAGCATTCAGACCCTTACAATATTGGTCTTAGTAGAATACTATCAATGTGGCATGTCATACTGCAGTAAAGGACATTGTTACTTGTCACGTACCCAGTGAAGAGCAAGGAATTTTAAGTGTCGCTAAAGGTGAAAACTCACTTCAGCACATAAAGATGAAATTATTGAGATCGTCAATTGTCCAACTTCTCGAAATTTTGGTTGAAACAAGAGTCAAGACAACAGATTGGCAAATAAGAGGATGCTTTGAAGAAGACATACAAATTTATGACTGGGTTTCCAAGTAGATAACGTACTCAAACACCATCCGTTTGTTTTTTGTGCCTTTCTACACACTGGTTTCAATTAAGCTATAACACATCCCTTTCTTCAAATTCTTCTCATCCTTTAGTTGCCTCAACTGTTTGACATCTTTCCATCTGCCCTGCTCTGCGTATAGGTTTGATAGAATCTCAAAATAGCTGGTATTTTATGGGTCTAACGCAATAAGCTGTTTGGAAACAGTTTCAGAGATTCCAACTGATACACGAGTCTTTCTACAAGCAGCAAGCAGAGTTCCCCATATCCTCTTATCAGGCTCAATAGGCATGTTGTTGACGAATTCAAAAGCTTCTTCTATATTGCCTTGACGACTAATCATATCAACCATGCACGCATAATGTGCAAGTTTTGGAGTAACACCGAATTGCTCTTCCATAGCATGAAACCATTTCCAACCCTCATATTCAAGACCACAATGACTGCATGCAGAAAGAACAGAAACGAAAACAACATCATTTGGTTTTATCCCAGAGTTTAACATGTCTGAGAAACACTGAAGAGCCTCATTTCCATGCCCATTTATTCCATAACCATTTATCATTGAGCTCCAACAGATAAGATCTTCGTTAGGACATTCACTGAAAATTGCCTCTCCTTGGCTTATGCGTCCAAATCTGCAATACATGTCAATAAGTGAGGATATCAAAAATGCATTGGATGTATTTCCCGATTTTATGACTTGTGCGTGTATCCCTTCTCCAATCACATCAGCAGTGATTGAAGAACAAGCCTGTATTAAACTAACATAGATGATCTCATTAGGCTTCTCATTTGCTGATTGCATCTGTCGATATATATCAAGCGCATTACTAGGACACTCACTTTGGGCATATGCTGCAATCATGGTACTCCAGGCAATAAGATCTTTTGATTTTAGGGGATCAAACAGGCTCCTAGCCGACTCGATATCACCAAAACCGCCATACATGTGAAGGAGAGCAGTCACTACTGAAACACATCCCAGAAATCCCTGCTTGAGCGCGAAGCTGTGAAAACACTGTCCAATTTTAATCTCATCCAGTTGTGACAATGCTCCAATCACTTCACGAATAACACCCTCATCCGGTTCAAAGCAACAACACCTCATCTCAGAGAAGAAGCTCAAAGCCTCATTGAAACAACCATTTTCTACGCATCCATGAATCATACTCCTCCATGAAACAAGATCCTTCTTCTCTATTCCACGGAAAACAGTAATGGAAGCCTTCAAACTCCCACATTTAGCATACATATCCACAAGCGAATTTTGGATATTAACATGTGATATAGACGAAACTTTTATTGAATACGCGTGAATTTCTTTTCCAATTCTCAGAGCACCAAGATTGGCACAAGCAGGGACAATCCCCACAATGCTAAAATAATTTGGCTCCACCCCACAAAATTGCATTTCCCTGAAAAGCTCAATAGCCTCGACGTACTCTCCACTCTTGACACAAGCTGAAGCCATTGCACTCCACAAAATTACATCTTTCCACTTTGTGTGATTAAACAATTGCCATGCAGTATCCATATCCCAAATAGAGTAAACACCAACAAGAGCAGTTACAACAGGTAGTTCAATTTCAAATCCCATTTTGATAGTAAACCCATGAATTCCTCTCACCATAGGGTGCCATTTTTCGGCAGCTCTTATAACACTTAAAACTGTAACATAATTGGGTTTCTGTTCATCTTTTAGCATTGCTTTGAACAAGTTGATGGCTTCTATAGATTGGTTTTCCCTTACCAAACTGGATATCTGTGATGTCCATGCTCTCACATTTTGTTTTTCAGCAAACTTAATTGGATCCACGAAAAAAGAGCTTTCGCGAAAAGTTAACGAAATTCTTGACGAGTAACATCTCTTTGACATTTCAACAAACATCTTGTATGCATGCATTTCCAACAAATGAAATCATTTAGCTAAGCAAAAAACAGAGCCCATAAGACTTGGATTATACTGCATACATACGTCTGCTAAACGTAAAGAGAAGAATTTATGCATATTCGCATTGCAGCACTGTATAAGGTGACGAGCCTCAGGGCTAAAATAAGAGAAAAAACTGTGCTGGCCCTTCTATTTTTTTTAAAAAAAAAATAGTCTAATTACTCTCCATATCTATAGTTTGATAATTAAATTCGTAGCTACATGTTATAGGTAGGAGAGAGACGAACGAGATTGGAAGAGAGAAGAGAAAGGCGACAAAACGTCGGAGAGAGGTGAATTGTATACGTATATTTGTTAATAATTGTATATTATACATATATAATTGTATATATGACAAGTGAGATTGGGAGAGAGGAGAGAGGCGAACGAGATTGAAAGAGAGGGCAGAGAGTGGGAGAGAGGTGTATATGTATATTGGTTAAATAATTATATATTATACAAAAACAAGCAAGATTGAGAGATGCGAGAGAGAGGTCAGAGAGTGGAGAAAGGTGAATTGTATGTGTATTGATTAAATTATTGTATATTATACATATTTATTTGTATATTTTAGCGAATTATACATATACACATATGACTAATCATACAAACTTGAAGTCAATTCACATAATTAATATATAATATTAATCGTGAGTGATAATTATAAAAAACTATAGCTATGATGAGTAATTAAATAGTATAAATTTACTTAATCATATAATTTTTTTTTTATCCCTTAGTTAGTACTAGTAACCATCTGTTCTACTTTTGGCGTGTAACCCGATACTTATTGCTAGTTGGGAGACTAGCGGGGGGCAAGTACGTGAAATTAGTCCAGGTGCCCACACCAATATTATCAAAAAAACAAAAAAAAAGGTCAGTTTAAACATATAAAAAACAACTTTTTTATATGTATAATTTATGTGTAGCATTAATTATTTATTCCTCGAATCACTTTTTAAAATTAAGACCAATTAAAATGGAATATTAAATTGAAACGTGTTAATTTTACTTGTATTCCGTTCAATTTTCACTATTGATTTATTTTCCCTCACTAAAACTGGATATTTAGACGAGTAGACGTCTCTTTGACATTTTAGCAAACACCTTGTATGCATTTTCACCGATGGAATTAATTTCCCATTCGTCTACTTATCTGATGAGGATAAAGAGAGGATTGATGCAGATTTGTTCAAGTAGATCCTGGAAGGAGAAATGAAATAACAATCAGTTTTTGGTCCTGTTGGTATTCTGTAAGTGAGAGTTTTATACTTCAATAGCTACTAATGTCCTTGTTTGGATGGTTATTACATATCCTTTCATAACTTATCGTATTGTCTTGAAAAATACGTTTGAATAGACTGTATTGTTTCTCGTTGTTACATATAGAAAAGGGTACAATGTACAGCTATGGGTAAAAAAAGATTTATTAAATTACAAGCAATGGCAAAATGAGAAGAAAAAAAGACAACTTTTAATGGTTATGTAAGGATGAATTTTACATTACCATAGAATAAAGTTTAACTAACAATTGAAACAAACATTGTATTTAAAGTAACAAAACGATATGATACTATTAGGTAATAATCATCCAAACAAGTTAGTTCAGCTGTTCTTCTCAGTTGTACAGTTGGGTTTCCTAGTTCAGTTTATCTACTTTATTTGTAAAATTTGTGTTCTGTTTATGAGTTTTCATAAATAATTCAAATACTTTTGATCATTTACTGGACGAGTAGATTCTCTTTTATCATAATCTAGATGTTTCTCTTTGTGTTTTTTTTCCAGAGATTGTTCAATGATCATAAAAGCACAATCTCAGCAGTAGCTATACATGTTAAAATCTTTAGTGTCACATCTAGTAGACTGCTGCTGCCAGGTGATCAAAACAAAATGAGAAGTGGACCATAATTGCAAAATTTTCAGGGGTCCCTTCTAAGGTGACTCTGAGGTTATGTTTCAAATCTTCCATTTCCCATATAGGCATAAATTGGCGTCTATGTGTATGCAATCCATAAATTGGTAAACCTTGTGAGAGAAGTCATGGTTGCATCAGTTTTCTCCGTGATTTTTCGTCTTCCATGCATTTCAGTTGATATTTTGTGGCTTCAATCAGAGGTGGATCCTACATATATATAAGTTGTGGATGCAAGTTCAACCACCACCACCTCTGACTTGAACTATGTGCATTAAATTTTGTAAAGTATGTTAACTGGATGCATGTGACCCATGCCTCTAGCTCGAATTTAATAATTAGAGGTGCAACCAATATCTTTAAACCGTACATCAACCTTGAAGTATATCCTGTGATTTCTTGCTTAACCTTGAACTCTCACTAATTATGAGTTTCATGGATTTTAGTCGAGATACTGAACTTTATTGGGTGCCTTTTGATGGACCAAATATGTCTGCCACAATACCTAACTATTTTAGAAAGAAAAAGGGCTGTCCAAGAATTGAATATTTGTTTGGTCCCTACAAGTAACGAATTCTGTCAGCACTCAACAAAAAAGATTAATCTTTAGCTTCCTTTCTTATATTGGCTCCTTTGTCATCAAAACCATAACATGTCAGTTGGTAAACTGGACACCATTATACAATATCATCCATGCGCTCTCCTATGGCCATTGTATATGCGACTGGAAATTTCACCTATGATATTGGATGCATAAATAGTTTTAAATATTGGTTTCTGAGATTCTGGTGTTATAATTGATTTTGTTCTTGTGTGCTATATTTGAGGCGGATATGGCTTGTATTAGAGTAAACTTGAAACCTTGTATACCATTGTTAAACTGAAGCATGTGTTATTAGCTTCTTTATATTTTTAGATTTTGGTTACGGGATTTAGAGAAGTACGTTCAGAGCCAGAGCCATTATTTGATGACTGTAGGATGAGGTGTACTTACTACAAAGTGATACCAGTTATTGTTACCTTACATATAACATTTCAACTTACTTCCTATCATACAAAATCTTATAAACAACTTCCCTTTTTAGGAGTGGAAAGGAGGGACGAGAGGGTATTCTCATATCCTAAACACAATTAGTACAATCACTTGTCTCTTTTTCTTTCCTAATCAAGGTTAAATACTTATGCATGCAGTTACAAAGGGTGGATGGCACCAAAAATATCTAAGAACTAGTTTAGCAGTGAGCTCAAATTTTGCATGCCCATGAAGTCTCGCAAGTGTAATTCTACAAGTAGTTAAACTTGTTCCTTGGTCTACTACTAATGATTTTCAAGAAAATATGTATATTTATCCCTTCCATTATTTCATATAGGATAGCTATGAACAGACTAAATGACTAGATTGTCTCGGATGCTAGCTAAGTTAATCGTCTTAGTTCCCTTCAATTTCAATAAGCTTTTTGATTGATTCAGCCCCCCCCCCCCCCCCCCTTAGAATTAGAACCCCAATCCGATTGTTCTGGATGTTTCATATGCATTTATCTTTTTCCCGGTATATACTTGTAAGGAATCATTTTGGATTCTTCTGCATAAATTCTATTATATGGGTCAATTAAGTGGATTTCAGAGTTTCTTCTCTAATTGGATACTTGGTTCTGACCAGATACTATGAATGTGATGATTGTTTGTTTATATCTAATAGTTGCTTAGAGTTATAAAAGATATCCCTTCGTATTCAAGTTTGACAACTGAGAACATGAAACGAAAGGGGATAAAAAGAGGGGTAGACAAAGCAAGAGCTTGCTTTATGAGGAATAACAATCAGAAAAGATTTGGTGTTATCTTCTTTAGTTCAACTATCCCTAAAAACAATCAGAAAGTACTATTACTCATATAATTTTTGTTACTAGAGATGCCTAAGATAGGAAATAGGAGGAAATATATTTAATGGCGAAGGTAAGTGTTGACCTTTAATTTAAGTTTCAAAAGAGTAACACTTTATCTATCGAGTAGTAATAGTACATGCAGTAGTCCTATAATACACAGTTCCTAATTTGTCTGTTTCTAAAACATCCAAGACAAATAACAACGACTCAGGTTACTCTCAAGTGAGCAAATGTGCTTATGTGCATTAAGAGACTGTTACGTGTTTAAATGTGGATAAGATAACTTTCAGTCTCTTTGTCATTTGTGAAGCATGCATAGGTGAAGTTTGTTCCTATGCATCTCTCTTAAAAGCTAATGTAAGAAAACTAGGTGTCAGGTGGGACTCTATCTTTGAAATACTGAAACCAACAACTATCATTTTTAAATTTTGAGTTGATGCTTATGTGCATTAAGAAACAGTTACGTGTTTAAATGTGGATAAGATAACCTTTCAGTCTCTTTGTATTTGCGAAGCATGCATAGGTGAAGTTTGTTCCTATGCATCTCTCTTAAAAGCTAATGTAAGAAAACTAGATGTCAGGTGGGACAATATCCTTGAAATACTCAACCAACAACTATCATTTTTAAATTTTGAGTTGATAAGTAGAACTGTTCGTTGACCATGAATTCAAACATGACTTGCTTGTTGCTGCAACAAGCACCAGAAACTTAAGATTGAACTTTAAAAGCTATCAACACTTTGAATTGACTTCCACAAATATGCAAAGTCATCCTTCAAGCACAGGATATCTGTTTTATGGCCTAAGTATTTTTGCCAATCACTTGTGAACATACTTTTTAATTGAGGCTGAAAAAAGCTGCCACAGTTGTCACATCCGCTCACATAATATATTCCACCAAATGGAAGTTAAAAAGTTGAAATATGTGTTGCATGCATGTATGTATGTATGAGATAAATAATTTAACCACTAGAAAGAGACTTTTCTGAAATTAACTTTAATGAAGAGTTACATGTCCGTTTAAGGTTTGATTAATCAAAAATATATTTAGCATCTTCTAAAAAAATGATTCTTGAATCCCAATCACCATTACAACTTCCTGTTTTGGATATCTCCCAACCATCAAACTCATCTACTCTATCTTCTCTTGCTGCTGCCTGCAAAGAATGGGGCTTCTTTCATGTTATCAATCATGGAATCTCCAATGATCTTTACAGAAAAATTAGGTGCCTCTCCAAACACCTTTTCAACCTCCCTTCTGAGACCAAACTAAAAGCAGGTCCTTACTCGTCATTGAAAACTTATACTCCTCATTTCATTGCATCTCCATTCTTTGAAAGCCTTAAAGTGTCTGGACCAGACTTCTCTGGCTCTGCTAAGGGTTCTGCGGATACCCTTGCTAGTGAAGGGAATTCAGAATTCAGGTAATTCTATTTTAGAACATTTAGATTCTCCTTTCTCTAATGTCTCTAAGGTTAATATAATTCTCTGATAAATGGTATTCCTTCTTAGTGAAATACTGCAAGAATATGGGGGCAAAATGACAGAGTTAGCGAAAGTCATCCAGAAAACTCTCTTGATGAGTTTGGGAGAAGAACTTGGAATGAAGTATTATGTCTCAGAATTTGGTAATTGCCATGGATACTTGAGGATAAATAACTACTCGCCCCCGGATAGTTTAGAACAGGAAGTTGAAGGCCTTGGTATGCACACTGATATGAGCTGCATAACAATTGTCTATCAAGATGAATTAGGTGGCCTCCAAGTAAGATCAAAGGATGGGAAGTGGGTGGATATTTTGCCATGTGAAGGAACTCTTGTGGTAAATATTGGTGATATGCTGCAAGCTTGGAGCAATGACAAACTAAGATCCTCTGAGCACCGTGTCATTCTGAAGAAGCCGGTGAACCGCTTTTCTTTAGTTTTCTTTTGGTGCTTTGAAGATGAGAAGGTGATCTTGGCACCTGATGAAGTAGTTGGTGAAGAAAATTCAAGAATTTACAAGTCATTTGTTTGCTCTGACTATTTAAACTTTAGACTGACCAATGAGAAAGGTAAATTCGAGAAAGTTGGTTTTACAGTTAAGGATTTTGTTGGGATTGGATCCAAGTTAAAGTAGAAGCATGGATGTCATTCTTTGAGTAGTTAGTTTATAAGCTTGTACATCTCCTCATGTTCCATCATTGCAACATAGGTATCTAGGAGTTCTGTTGTGTAAGTTTTTTTTTATTATATAATATTATGTTTTGTTATTTGATGATATTGTTTGCAAGTTAGTTGTAAGTGCATTCAGTGAATGATAAGAAGATGTATACAGAAAGGTTTTGACTTGACATGGCTAATAACTGAATGCATGTCTAGTTGGAAGTCCAACTTCCAACTCATATTTCCATTAAAATTCTATGTTTCCCCACTTGGCTTGTTTGGTTTTATTAATTATCTACATATGCAAAGGGCACATTCTAGAAGCAGAATAAATGATCAGTTAATTTCCTTATTTATCTGAAATCTAAATAACTGTCCATGAGGAGAGATGGTCAAGCCATACTCTCATGCCTATCCAGGATTCAAACTTGAAAGGTTCTTAGCATTGTACTCATTGTACTTTCGAAATTATGGCTTCAGAACTTATTGTTTGTTGAGATTTTAGTGGTTTTCTCTTCTCTCTCTCTATATATATGTGTTTATTCTGTTAAGGGAAATACTTGATTTCAGTTGGACTCATTAAATATAGGCTCCACCTACCTCTGGCCGCCCGAAAGAGCTCAAGAAGATCCAGAAAAGTAAGCAAATCCTACCTAAAGCTTTTCTTTTTGCTGATAGGATATAAAGAATGAATTAATCATCTTTCCAAAGATTACAGGACCAAAAGTTGGTTATCATTCTACCATTTGGAACTTTGTCCTCTAGTGGTAAGTTAACACTGTATAAACATCTATCTGTTTTATAGCATGATGTTGATATGCACCAGAAGAAGAAAAAAAGAACCTTTACTGCAACTTAGAACACAACCTGTATAAGCATTTTCTGGAAAAAGTCATATCATATGCTTTAGTAGTGGATTAACTGTGTCGATTCGATGAATCATAAGGGGGATCTAGAAAGTAAAAGTAGATTTTGTTTGTCTTAATACTATGGTAACAAGATGTAGTTGCATTACTATTATAATGAAGCCATAAAGTTGTGTACTGTTTTGTTATGGTCAGCACATTGTTAATAAAATACTCCAACTAGAATGATCAATTTGTCACCAGTCAACTGTCCAAAAAGCTACTTTAATCAATTTGTTTATTTTAATAGGATGATGATTGTTTCTCACATGGGTTTGCTTAGGTATCCTAATGAATTCAAATACAAAAATCACCATTGATTCTTTCTTTCTTTGGCTGGACTTTTGTGGGCTTTACCTTTTTTTATGTTTTTTGGGATACATGAGGAACTATTGGTGTTCCCAAAAGGTGTGTCTGGGACTAATTTAGCTACCCCTTAGATTTGGCTATCTGCGAGATGTCTTATCTCCAAAAGACTAAGTTGTTTTTCTGATGTTGGAAGTGGAGCTATACTTTGATGCAGTTTAAATCTATGTATCTACATTGTTGATGACCTTTTTTTTTTGTTGCAAAAATCAATTCTTTTTAAGTAATTAAGGGAGTCAAATGGCATGTGTTTGTGTAGTTATGGTAATGTCAATCATAATGGAAATCTCAAATCTAGAGGAAGACTTACATTATATTTCAAGTAGGGAAATGTTGGAAGCATGGGCAAAGTGATGCTGGAGAATGTCCATGTTAGAATCCAGTTGGAATAGATAAGCATATTTATGTACTTGCTTGTAACAACCATTTTGTTTTCTCAATATGTGTGGGTTTTAGTGCACTTCCATTTTGTCGTCGGGCCCTTCCACGGACCCTCTGTATATATCAAAAGCTTTAGTGCATTGGGTTGCCCTTTAATATGTGTGGGTTTTTTCCGCTCAAACCTCCACCTTAAGGTGTGTTGTGAGCAAGAGTGAGTGCCTTCATTTTCGGAGGTAGATTCAGGTTTTGAGTTTTATGGGTTCAACTTTTAAGTTTATTAGCATTGAACTTATAAAAATTATAAAATTATGGCTCTAACTTTTTACAATTACAATTTCAATGAATTCTTATACATAGATATTCTACATCATAAATATTGAATTTAGATGAACTTGGTGATATTAGGCTGCATTTGCCCCAGCTCAAAGTGACTCTTAACATAGTAAATACTTGTCAACTTTGGCCAAGCACTTATGCTTTCTCCAAAAATCTCACATGTAAAAATGAACATCTATTTTTAGTACTCACCGATCTCTACCTCGAATAAAGTATCGCATGTCTCATCGCTAAGGCATGATGTTAACTACCACCTGATTAGTGTTGGCATTTAGGCTCACTTTTCATCGGCCTGCTCAAATAGCCCATTAAATATGAATTGAAACTTGAAAGAGTGATTTTAAATAGGAATAATCGTATAGAAAGACAAACTAATAATATAAAATAAATATAGTAGCTACCGTTTGATTTATTTGTGTTCCATAGCAAACTATTTGTCAGTCCCTCTCTTCCTCATATTCTCGCTCGCCACTTTTCCTCTCTCGGTCGCTTGATTCGCTCGCCTCTCTCGCTTTATACAATAGAATTGTATAAATTGTGTTTCTAATTGTATAAAGCGAGAGAAAAATTGTATATACACATGCAAATACATATATCTCTGTCTTATACACTTATAATTATACAATAAAAGTACTTCCCTTGCCCAAGTCTCTTGTCTCTCTTTCTCGTTTTATATAAACTCAAATTGTAGATAATTTATCTCTTTCTCGTTTTATACAATTCGATTCAATTGTATATTCCCTGCCCAAGTCTCTTTTGTCTTTCTCCCTTTCTCGTTTTATACAAATTTAAATTGTATATAATTGTCCGATACACTTATAATTATACAATTCATTTTATATACTTCGTTTTATACAATTCTCTGCCCAAGTCTCTTTCTCTATCTCGTTTTATACAATTCGCTTCAGTTGTATATGTATAGCGAATTATACATATATATGTTTGCTATGGAGCGCAATTATGCAAACTTTGTTATAACATACAAATATGAATTTTATGTTTGCTATATGTGAAAGATGTCCTTTTAAATATGGGCAATATTTGGGCTTATACCCATATTTTACCCATTAAAATATGAGTATTTTATGGGTAAACTATGTGTCATATATGAGTATTGTAAGTTTTATCCAAACTTTCAAAGAACTCTCTGTTGTCAAGTTTTAGAACCGATTTTTTAAAACTTTCATATATGGGTCCCTATTAATATTCAAAAAAAAATTGAACTTCAAAATTTTATTTTTTCACTCCTACCCTCGAGCCCACCCCAGCCACCCCCATACCCAGCGTCCTCCCACAACCCCCCCCCCAAACATAATTTTATTAAGTTTATTTTTGAAAAGTATTTTAACGTCAAAATTTCATGTTTTTTCATCAAAATACCACTACCCCCCCCAACCCCACCCACCCCCACCCCAAAAGACCACACAGACGCACACACAAAAAAAATAATTTTAAGTTTATTTTAAAAAAATATTTTCAACTTCAAATTTTTATTTTTTTCACCCCTACCCTAGACCCCCCTGCTAGCCCCCTATCAGACCTCCCTCCCCAACCCCGAAAAAATAAGTTTTTTATTACTTTTATAATGCAATAAAACTAAATGAAGCATTTTCAACATATTTCATGTAACAAAAAAGACTAAAATATTTTCTCCATGTTGAATTCTTAAATAGAGTACTATTTACTCATGAAAATATGGGCAAACTAGTATTTTACCCAATCTATTTTTATCCATATTAAATATGGCGGGTTGAATTGTTATCCAATTTATGATCCATTTTCAGTCCTCTCAAATTTAACCCAACCTGCCCATTTGCCACCATTAAAATGCTAGTCGAAATGCCTTTTATATAGTTTTTTTATATACATAACTTTTAATTCAAACTTTTAAAGATTATTTGTCCAAATTTATGCAAATTTAACTCTAGAAATTCAAAAGGTGTCAGAGAAATTAGAATGAAAAGGATTTATCTTCCAAATATTGAAACATAGAGTTGTTTGAAAAAATGAAGAAGAAAAAAAAAAACTAAACCAACACCTATGACTAGGTATTGACTTGATACGCTCCTCAAGAAAAAATATAAAATCACAATTTCATTATTGTACCTTTTAACATAATAAAATTAATGATTTGAAAAATGACAATGGTTAATAATAATGATAAAATAGGAATTTAGTGATGTAATTATATAAACCATGCAAGTAAAAATAGACATCTATTTTTATCATCTTTGAAGTTTCATTCACATTTATGGAATGACGTTATCACCTGGAAATTTTCTTTAAACATTAGAATACAATACCATAATAATAATAATAATAAATAAATAAATAAATAAAAAAGACATAAAGACACTATCAAAGTTATTCCGTATTTGTATAAAGACACTTTATTTTTCAAGTGTTCTATCACCTCATAAAACTATTTAATATCTTTGTAAATGAATCATTTTGACCTATTCCCTCGTCTGAGTTGTTACCACGCACATGAGGCGCGTGGACCAATTTCAAAGTGTCACATGTCATTTTCTTTCTTAATTCTTAATTATTTAATTAATTTATGTAATTTTCCCCAAATTTAATCCCAAAATAGCAGTTGGTAGCCCTAATTTTTCGATCTCATGGTTTTTTCCATAGCAAAATCAATGTTAGTGCTCTCTTTTGACGACTTCATCATCTTACGTCGTCCTTAATCATTAAAATAGAATAGTTGAATGCCATTTGAGTAATAGACTCCGAAAAGGTTTGGCGAAATAGTCTGATGAACTCTTGTACTTGTATCAGTTTGTATTCTAAACCCTTCTACTTACCAATTTTGTCACCTGGGCTTCAACCATGTGTAGCTCACTCTCCTTTATATAATTGTCTAATTGACATGTCATATTCACGTTAGATATACTAATGTCATGTCATAATTATTTCATAACTATTTTAATTATCAACCAAAAAATTAAATTAATTTAAAAAAATAAGAAGTTCTTTATTTTTTCAAAAAATAATTAAGATTGTAATTTTTCTCCAATTGCATCCACTTTAACAAACCAAGAACCACGGTCAACATCAATATACCATCTCCATTTCCTTTTAACACTTTGTTTGGATCATTGTTATCCATTTTTTCATAATTTATTGTATTATATTGTATTCTATTATATTGTACTGTATGGTAGATACAATATTTGGCTAGACTGTATTGTTTATTGTTATTTAATAACATTTTAATTGTTTGGTTTGATCGTATCATTTGGTATTATAATTTATAAATTTACTAAAATATCCTAATTATTATAGGGTAGGAGGTTTGACTAGATTTAACTAATTAAGATAAAGGATAAAATATTATTTTGAAATATTATGTAAAAATATAATTGAAAAAAAAAATTAAGTAACAATGGAAACACACCGAATTGGTTGTTCCATAAAATAGGAGTTTTCACTGTTACGTAACAACAAATTTAACAATACAATCCAATATATTTTAAGTAACAATCAAAACAAACATTATAAATATAGTAACAATACAATACAATGGATAACAATGATCCAAATATAGTGTTATAGCTTTTTCTTCTTTGAGATTCGACTATGAAGCTCATAAATTCACAAAGAGAGGGTTTTCATATTTTTTTATTGGTCTACCTATATGATATTACATCTTGATAATTGACATTTACTAACAAATATGAATTGAATATATTTTTTGGATCTGGAATTGTGTGTCAAATTTTTTTTGTCTTTCTCGTCGAAGAAGAAGAAGAGCACACATAGAAAAAGATAGCTCAACGCTGAAAAGAAATTCTACTTGCTCTCCTCTCAATTTATTTTCATCGTCACCACAAAAACGATCACCATTGACGGTGAATTCTCTTTCACCATCTAAAACTTCTATTCACGTACTAAAAATCACTAAAACACCTCGCCGTTGATGGAGGTTGAATAGACAAATTAGGGTAGAGATGTAGACGAAGGGAACATTTTTTTTTCTTGCTATTATTTAATTTTTTCAAAAGAAAATTATTTGCTTCACTCGCTTTACAAGTGTGATACCACGCACGGTAAGTGAGTCAGCGAAATAAATTGTCACGTAAGCTTTAAAAATTTTATTTTATTTAAATTTAAAGATTTAATTGACAAATGATTAAATGGAATGATTCAGTTACAAACTTATATAAGTATACGGGTCCATCAAATCAGAAGAGTCAAAACAATAAAAATAAGCATTGTCAAGAAAACAACCAACTCAAGACAAAATTACAGTAGCACAAAATCAACATAAATTTATCCCATTGCTAAAACGTCTAAAATAGTATACTGGGTCATTTTCTTCTATTTCTATCACTTCCCTTCCGCTTTTTTGCGTTCCTGCACATTCCGTTCAAACCATTTCCCCTTGGGCTGTTTTTGAGGCCAACGCAGCCGTAGCGGAACCGCTCTATTTTGCAATTAGGATTATCGCAATCAATCATTTCACAATAGCTAACTTGATTGCAGAAACAGTATGTTGGTTCGTTTGGATCAACAGGCAAAATGATGATAGTCATAGTGGAGGCGCAAGCCAAACAGAGAAGAAAAGGAAAGGAGAAGACGACTTTTCTTCAAAGAATAGGGTCAGATCGGATTGAATTCTATCATAGAGAGTGAGCAATACGAGCGACTATATAGACTAGGTAATGGGTCAAAGTGATCCATTTACAAAGATACTCTCTCCGATTAAAAAAGAATGTCTGTATTTTTTTTTTAATTTGTTTAAAAAAGAATGTACCTTTATTTTTTTTGGCAAAACTTTAACTTTAACTTTAATTTTCTACGTGGCATGTTTAAAACCACAAGATTAAAGGATATTTTTGTACATTTGAAATAACTTTAATTTAGAACCACAAAAATTAAAAAGTCTTTCTTTTCTTAAACTCCGTTCCTAGTCAAACTAGGCCATCTTTTTTTAAACGAAAGGAGTACTAAATAATTCTGTGGGGGTGATAGAATACTTTAAAAGTTAAAGCGTCTTCATGCAAATACAAAACAACTTTAATGATATCTTTATATTTTTTCTAAAAAAAAACTCAAAAAACGACTTAAGGGTGAGACTAGAAAAGCATCTACTTTAGGCGCTTAAAATTTTTGAGGCCACAAAGTTATTTAGCGCTGATATTATAATCTAATTTTCTAATAAAAAGATTGAAGATTCTAAAAAAAAAAGAGTATAAAATTCTATTAAAAATAAAAGAAACAAAAAGAACTTAGTTCTTAATAGGAATATTTTAGAGCTTTATACTAAACTATTAGAATCTTCATATTAACAAATAAAGATTTTTTTATAATAACATCCAAAGCAATATATTGAGTACACATAGCTAATATATCTTATTAACTTAAATTGATCGTTACAATTATAATATTGTAATTACTCTATGAAGTCAAAGAGAATAACACATTGAAATAATTACTATGAGAAGAAAAAAAAAAGATAACACTAATATTTTTCTATGTATGCATATATAGTTAAGATTTTAAATTAAAGTTTGGTATGTGGATAATGTTTCCTGGACATTAGATTTCTTATCGTCATTTTATTTTATTTTTAATCGACCAAGTCATTATGGATATAAATATTTGTTTACATCAACTTAATATATTGAAGTGTATGAAGATGGATGACATTCAACCTAATATATTGAAGTGTATGAAGATGGATGACATTCATTGTTATGTTACATAAGTTTATAATATTCTATTATTGATGTAAATAGTAAAGTTAGTCTGTAATTGTAATTGGAGAACATATATAAACAATTTTTTGATATGGTTCGAGAACTCAATCTCAAACTCCAAGTTAAATTTTTTTATTTCTTATATTGTATTTTTATTGTAAACTAAAATGACATGTTATTTGTTCAGAAAGTATATTGGGAATTTGGATTAATTGCTAAAATAATTATTAAATAATGGGAAATTGTATGGACAAATACTATTAATCAAATATTTTCTCAAATATGTCAATATATAAATAAAGCCTTAAAGTTATTCAATATAAATAAATATAAATAATCATGTTTTTATTGTTGGAATGAATTAATTTTTTTTAATAGTTTGCTCTTAATTAATTTTTTTAATCAATTATAGGGCGGATGTTTTCAAATTTTTATAGTTTTTAAAGAATATGCTTAATTTAATTATGAGTAAAAATGACAAAACAATCAAAATTTGTAGTTAATTTCTACTTCTTAATTTGTCTAAATTACTTTAATTTGAATTAATCGATTGTCTTAAATTCTCTGAGATATTTCTTTTTTAAAAAAATATTTCGAATTCAAACTAATTAGATTATCGACTCAATATAAAAATTATATATCAAATTATAATTAATATCATGTATTTTAAGAAGTAATGAAAATAAAAAATACAAAAATTTAAGCATAAGAATTCTTTTCTAAGTTTTGATTTATCCATTCTGTTGAGCCGCATCAAGCTCCACACATCACTAAGTGGGTTGCGGGTCAAGCCGAGCCAACCAACTCTATTAAGAAAAAAATATATAAGTACATAAATTTAATTTAATTCTAATGTTAAAATGTTAAATTTATTTAGCAGGCATATTCCAAGAACATAAAAAAATAATATAGGAACGATTCGAATGGATTTATCCAATATTAACGGCTCTATATACGAGTCTTGATGTTCTTTGCGAATGTAACGTTGAATATGACGTCCACATTGTTATTCCTCAATGGGAACCAAATGCAGACCTTTTTTTTTTTATACCGATAGATTAGAAATTGTTTCTTGATCTAAATTGTAAATTTATCAAATATATTCCTGAGTTTTTGTTATATTCATATTAATGTTTTTAATAAGCAAATTCTAGGATTTTTTTTCAAGGTCCTTGAGTATTTTGATTTTTACAGTTTTGTTATTCAATAATGATTTTGTATTTATGTAGATTGTTTGTAAATTCTTCAGTTTTGTCAAAAAAAATTGAATTATTAAATGTCTCGATATGTTTTTGTGAGACTTTTATTTAAATTCTTTGATTATTAATAAGATAAATTCGGTGAATTTTAACACTCTTGCAAATTTGTATACACCTGAAATTTGTTGCATGTAGGTTGTTTTACCTCAATCAAAACTTGTATACATTTATTGTATACGCCTACAAATTTATTGAATACTTGAATGTATGGTGTACATTTCCATGTGTCAAACTTTGATAAATCTTATAATTTTAAAGGTTGACAAAATTTGAAAGAAATTGGATATACATGTGTCAATTTACTTGACAAGATAAAGTTAGTGAATTTTAACACTCCTGCAAATTTGTATACACCCGAAATTTGTTGCACATAGATTGTTTTATCTCAATCAAAACTTGTATACATTTATTGTATACACCTACAAATTAGTTGAATGTATGGAGTCCATTTTTATGTGTCAAAAGATAAATCTTAATGGTTGGCAAGATTTGAAAGAAATTGGACATCCCCCATCCCACCCCACCCCACCCCCACCCCCACCTCCCCCCAAACTTGCACCAAAACTTACTTAGCACTTTAATTTTACATATAATTATTTACCTTCACATAAAAGATCAAACTCCACAGATCCAAAAAGAATATTTTCACTAAAAACATTTAATCTTTAAGGCACATTATCAAAGTGAATACATAGCTATAGCTAAAAATTTAATTTGAGATGAAAAAAATGATTTTTTTTTACTAAAAAGAGCTTTAACTTTATTAAATCAATAAGATCTTGAAGTAAGAATAAATAGTTAATTTTTTTCATAATAGTTAATTTTTTTCATTCTTTTCATTGTTTGAAATTATTCTCATTTAGAGATAAAAATTAAATAGGGGTATGAGTGTTTCGAAGAAGGAGAAAAAAGGGGGAGGAAGAGGTTTATCGAAGAAGAAGAAGAAAAGGATGAGTGGTGTTTGAAAAAAAGAAGAGAAAGAGGGGTGCGGATGGAAGATTCGATGAAAGAAAAATAGGGTGAAGTTGAGGATTTCGAAGAAAGAAAAAGAATGTGGGGAGTTCGGAAAAAAAATGAGAAAGTGGCGCAGGTGGTGGCTAAGAGTGGCAATGGGTGGTGGGGTGTTAGAAAGAAAAATGGCTAAAATTCTTGGTGGATAGGAGTGTGAGGAAGATGAAGAGAAAAATTCTTATTGGCTTAAAAGAAAATAAAAGTAGCCTAATTATATTTTTTTCTCTTTAATTTTTAATTTTTTATGTGTTATTCTTTATTTTATTTGTCACATCAACCATTAAAGGGGTATTTCATTCACTTGAAAGTAGGGAGATATTTGAATGCTCATGTAGTTAAAATATTAAAGTAAGTTTTTCAGTCAATTTTTGGCTGATTTGATGTATTTCCTCTTCCTTAAATTCAAATGTTGATAAGTTGTGAAGAAGGAAAAAAATTGTTTTTCTTCCGTAGCATATTTGGAGGCTAGTGCATTTTTCCTCTAAAACAGGAATGGTTATTCTTCATTCTCAAATACACCAAAAATTGAGAGCAAGAAGAGTGAGACTTCACATAGGGAAATAGTTTGCGAGGAAAAATAGAGAGTATGAGCGATGTTGTAGTGTTGTGGGAAAATCGAAAGAGATTATTTTTTTTGAGTGTGTAGCGGTCTTTGAAGTTTTTACACAGATCTACAAGTGTAGAAATTCTTACTATGGTGATATATGTTGCTCCTCTCTGGCCGTTCTTTTCTCCTTATTCAAAAGGATTTTCACATAAAATCTTGGTGTTGTTATTGCTCTATTTATACTTGTTGATTAGCCGTATAGTGCTGCTCCACTTTTATTGCTTTTATTACCACAAATATTATTTCTATGTCGTATTTATTCGCAATGATATCAGAGCACAAGTTCTGCCCATTAATAGAAATAATTTTTTTACAATCTATTGTGCTATACTTAGCGAGAAAAAAAATATTTGGAGTAAAGTACAAGGTAAGAAAATTAAACGATGATAGTAATTTCTCAACGTGACATAGAAGGATGAGAGATTTTCTCATCGAACAGAATTTGCACAAGGCGCTAGCGGAAAATTCAAAAAGCTCGAATCCATGAAACTTGAGGATTGAGATTAAATAGATAAAAATGTTGCTAGTGCAATCAAGTTGCACTTTACTGATGATGTAGAACATCATCGATGAAGAAAATGCATGTGGCATTTGAACAAAGTTAGAATGTCTATATATGTTCAAAACGCTGACAAGTCAGTTGTACCTAAAGAAACAGTTATACAAATTACATGGATGAAGGTACAATTTTTTTTGTCTTATTTGAATGTGCTTAACGAACTAATCACACAATTAGCAAATCTCAGAGTAAAAATTGAGGAGGAAGATAAATTCATAATGCTCGTTGTCATCTTCCTACGATAATTTGAAAATAACCATCTTACATGGTAAGAAATCTATTAAGCCGAAGGATATCACTTCAGTTGCTCTACTTAATGAGAAGATGGGAAAAAAATGAAAGACGTTGATAGGCTCTTATTACAGAAAGTAAAGGTATGAGTTACCAAAGAATTTTAAGTAACTACAATAGATTAAAATATCATGGAAAGTTCAAAGTCCGATCAAAATCAACAATTAAAAATTGCTACAATTACGATCAAATGGGTCACTAAAAAAGAGATTGTCCAAATTTAAAAAGAGCAAATGAGAAAGTAATGGCCAGAAGAAGGATGAACACATAGTTGTCTTGGTGCAATATAATGACAATATTGTTCTCTTCATAAATGAGGAAGATGAATGCATACACTTGGCAGGTATAGAGTCGAAATTGATGGTTGACAGAACATCATCTTACCATGCTACACTAGTGAGAGATCTTTTTTGCAAATTTGTAGCAGGTGATTTTGGTGATGTGAAAATGTATAACACTAGTTACTCAAAGATTGTGGGGATTGGAGACATTTGCATAAAGACAAATGTCATATGCACATTAATTTTGAAAGATGTGCGTCACATACCTGATTCGCAGATGAAATTGATCTCGAAAGTTGCTTGGATCGAGATAGATACGATAACTACTTTGCAAATAAAAATAAAGACTCACTAAGGGGGCATTGGTACTTGCAAAAGAGGTTGCTTATGGCACCTTATACAAGACAAATACAGAAATATGCCAAGGTGAATTGAATGCGACTCAAGAGAGATTTCTACAGATTTGTGGCATAAAAGAATAAGTCATATGAGCAAGAAAGGATTGTGAATTCTTGCCAAAAATCACTCATCTCTTTTACCAAAGGTACAAAGATAAAACCTTGTAACTACTGTTAATTTGGTAAGGAACGTAGCGTCTCATTTGAAACATCATCTGAAAGAAAATTAATTACACTTGATTTGGTATAGTCTGATTTTTGTTGGTTCAATAGAGATAGAATCGATGGCGGCAAAAAAAGTTTCGTTACTTTTACTGATGATGCTTCACGATAACTGTAGGTTTATATCTTGCAAATCAAAGATTAGATGTTTTAAATATTTCAAAAATTTCATGCTCTGGTAGAAAAATAAATGAGTCGAAAGCTAAAACGTCTCTGAACTGAAAATGGAGATAAGTGCACTTCAAGAGAATTTGAGGAGTATTTTTCTGACCATGAAATCAGACATGAAAAGACAGTTCCTGAAACCCCCACAACACAATTAGAGCTGTCAAAATGGGTGTAGTTTGTTAAGTCGATCCAATCCAACCCTTGAATTAAGTGAGGTTGGACCTAATTTTTTTAGTTCAATTAGGAACAAGGATTTCTAGCCCAACATCATTTGGCCCGCTAGCCTCATAAGCCCAATCCGCGAGCCTCGGAGGCCAGTACGTGTGTTATGAATGTTAAAAATATTTACAAAATATTTATAAAATATAAAATCAAGTTTAACTCGTTTGCAGATCTTTTATATTTTAGGGTCATTAGCCCACTAAATTTTCTTGTTAGCCCAAGCCTATTATTTCACTAGGGTTTTGATTCATTTTAATTTTAATTATAAGTATATAAAATTGTATATTCTCTTTTGTCCTTAACTTAGCAGTCTTTCTCTTTCATTTCAGGCATTACAGTTTTGAAGTATTAATGTTTAACAATACAAATTCGAGTTCAACAAATCTTTTCAAACTTATTCGAAGTTTAATTTCAAGATTCATATTGATACAGGTAAGAATCTATCATTTTCTGATTTGTTTCTTCTAATATTGAATTCATCTTTTGTGATTGTTTCATATATATCATCGATCTTTTTTTCTTTTCTTGATGTATAATATCATGTGTATCATATAATGTTTTTTTAATGGTGGATTATTTCAGTACGAGGGACACGTTTTTCTTTTTGAAATCATTCTCACAATGAGTATGAGAAAACTTAGTGAGAAATAGAATCTTATTTGCGAAATGGAAAAAAACATTGACTTTTAGTACCAAAATTATATATATATTAGTTACTTTTAATGAACATCTCTATTAAAGGAATTTTGTATGTATTGATGTCGTGTTTATCAGACATCAACGTTCGATACTCTTAAATACTCTTTCTAAGAAATCAATGTTCATTTTTTAGTTGAACGGTTGACCTATCACAAGCTGTGGCCAACTTAGGGCTGGGTTGACTGTTATTTTATAGGCCTTTAATTTAAAAGGGTCAGATCGTCCTAATCCTTTTAATTCTCTGTGCATTTAGGGTTGGATTATGTCAGTTCATTTTGAAAACTCTAAACATAATCATGTAGCTGAGAGAATGAATCACACCATTGTTAAGAAGGTGGTAAGCATGCTCCAAATAGATAAATTTCTAAGACACTCTGGGTGAAGTAGTTCGAACAACATGTTATCTTATGTATCAATCGTAGTCCGTTAGTTACATTGGAGTTTGATATTCCGAAGAAAGTTTTGACCAATAAGGAGATGTCCTACTCGCATTTGAAGGTGGTTTTAGTTGCAAAGCTTTTACAGACCTATCGAAGGAGTAAAGAACCAAACTAGATAATCAATCAGTTCTCTATATATTCATTAGATAAAAAGATGAAGATTTCAGATACAGACTGTGAGATCCTGTAATTTCGAGAAAGTTAAGTTGGAACTAGTGATGATTTGTCCGAGAAGGCTAAGAAAAAGAATGGTATAGTCCCTAATCTTGTTACCATTCCTTTTAGTTCTAACCATCATATAAATGCATAAAGTACGATCGATGAAGTTGTTGAATAGGAAAAAAACCTAATGAGATTGTTGAGAAGGGGAGTAACTTGGTGATAATATCGAGAAAATGGAGTACTCAAAAGAAGAAGAACAATCTCAACATCTAAGGAGATCAGAAAGGCAAAGGGTAGAGTCATCCAAGTACCCTTCCTCAAAGTATGTCATCATCAATAATGAAAGAGAGCCAGTAGGTTTTAAAGTGATGTTATCTCACTTAGAAACCATGCAAGAAGAAATAGTTTTTTTAGAGAAAAATGACACATACAAGCTAGTTGAACTTTCAAAAGGCAAAAGACAGCTCAAGTGCAAGTGGGTCTTTAAACTCAAGAAAGATAGAAATGACAAGTTAGTCAGCTACAAAACTAAATTGGTTGCAAAAGGTTTCGAACAAAAGAAATGTATTGATTTTGATAAAATCTTTTAACCTATTGTCAAAATGACTTTTATTCAATATATTTTGAGCCTAGTAGCTAGCCTAGATCTTGAAGTGGAGCATATTGACGTGAAAACTTCATTTCTTTATAGTGATTTGAAAAATGAGATTTATGTGGAGCAACTAGAGGGATTTGCAACATGTGTGCAAATGGAATATATGTAAGTTATAGCATGACATAGGATCCCATTCAGAAAAAAAACTCTCAATCAAGAATTTTTTTCAATCCAAGTCTCAAACCCGAGACATCAGTTAAAAAAGGAACAACCGTATTCACACACCACATCCTTTCGTGGTCTTAAATATCGATATTGATATACAAATGACAAAAATATATACAATGTAGTTTATACCAAAGTAAACAAATTCTATGTACACATAATATTATAAAAATCAAACAAAACACATAAAGTCCTCTTAAACTAATATTTTATTTTAAAAAAGACATTTAAACTTTGAAAAAAATCCTATTTTATCCGGTGAAAAAATAAATGGTATACGAGCTAACAAAGTTGTCAAATGTTTCTTAAATTATATTTTTAAGTTATATAAACTAACAACATATAAATTTTTGGAGAAATTGTATATAACAACAACTATTAATTCAAATTAAATGTTATAATCATAGTTTGATTTAATTGTACCTCATATGAAACTGTTCGTATTGCGCCTCTCTCCCTGGTGAATCTCGCTCGCCACTCTCGTTCTCGCTGGGCAATCTCGCTCGCCTCTCTGCTTTTATACCAACACAAATGTATAAAATGCGTTTGTGTTTGTATTAAGCGAAAGAAAATTGTGTATATACATATATTTTCGTTCTCCTTTCTTCCCTCTCCCAGATCTCGCTCGCCAGTCTCCTAGATCCCGCTCGCTACTCTCACTCGCCTCTCTCACTAAACACACATGTATACATTGCGTTTGCGTTTGTATAAAGTGTGAAACAATTGTATATATAAATACAAATACATATATTTTCGTCATATACACTTGTGATTATACAAATATGATCTTCCTCTACCCAGTTTTCTTTTGTCTTTCTCTCTTTCTCTCTATTGTGTATGTATACAGAAACAAATTCTACAATTGTTTCTTTGTACATATGTATACTGAAATAGCCATAACAAACATAAAGTGTGCTATGAAGTGCAATTATATAAACTATAACTATAACATATAAATATAATTTTTGTGTTTGCTATATTGTATTTGGAAGTTGCTCTAAATTTTTTATACTAAAATCTATTAAAAAGTAGTTGGACTTTGCTTATTTTGGCACGTGCAGTACGTGTGAATCGCACGCTCCAAAGCTAAGGTCACAAAACACTTCATCCGTGCCAAGCATATGCTTAGACACGCTTGGCTTCCTTCACACGCGTGAGAAACCTAGCCTTCGCATGCTCGCCGTTCACCACCATCGATCTCTCCCTCCTCCGCCGGATCTTCGCCGGAAAATCTTCTGGAACATATAAAGCTCCTCTCCTCTCCTTCTGGTTCTTTCTGTTGGAAATATACTTCCTTCACTCTTCTCCGGCCAATTCGCCGGAATATTTATTCTTGTATAGATATGAATCTGGTTACTCAGAGATAACCGTCGGCTTCGGTGCATGTCTTACAACAACTAGATGTGAAACGAGACCGGTGTAAGTCATCTACATCTTCTTTTTTTTATGTGAAACTTTTGTTGAAAACGATAGATGATTTTTTCTAGATGACCAAACAAACAGGAGTGGTCATATAAATGTAGCTTTGTTGAAAAATAATATATTAATGGACTTGAATTGAGCTCAACTGAATTGGGATTGGGATGTAGCCAGATTGAAAATGAGGTGGTAATATAAGCAAAATTATTGTCTTTGTTTAGACGGTGCCAAAAATCATGCTTTATTTGTTAGCTCAGATAGTTGAAGTAGATGAATTGTTGGTAGCTTCTAGATGGATTTGGGAAGACTGCACGACATTTTCTTTCATTTTGTGCATGACATTAAAGTTATACACACCAAGTAGTGTATTTTTACAGGATCCATAAGTTACTTACCGCTTTCCAAAGAATCTTGTTCAAGCTTATTCTAGACTATCTGCATTTGGTTGTTAGCTAATCTCAGGGTGTAATTGTGATATGGCTGTTTATAAAATGTAAAACTTTACGCATATTGACTTGCAATTTGGAAGAGTAATATTCCTATTTGGTATAAGTTGGCTATTGGTATTAAGTTTTTCTAGTTAAATGGCCAATATCTTAAGTAGTGGCTCCATTCTTCATGTCTTCTTTGAAATGCCTTTTGTGATCTAAACATATTGATATTTTGCTTTTGAAGTTCTTTTGTTGAAATCAGGGAGCTGAAGAACCAAACTTCAGTAATCATATCAAAAATGTCTTCTGGAATACTTTAGTCCAATTATTATGCTGAAGCATGATAAGTGTAAGCGATGCCATCTATATCTGAGGTTTGAAATGTAGTAAAACTCGAGTAAAAGAAGTGGAAGAAAGCTGGAATGGAATCAGAGATGCAGAGATATGATACAAACGAAGATGACGAAGAGATGGGAATGGATGTGAAAGAAGAAGATGATGAGGATGAGGACGATGAAGAGAAGAATGCTGCCATGCATGCAATAGCAGGTTTTGATGGGGTTCATGGATCTAGCAGCAGTAATAGGTTTCAACACCATCAGCAATATCAGGAGCAACCAACCCCAGGGGGATCCCGTAGATGTAGGCCATTAGAAGAGAAGGAAAGAACAAAGCTTAGGGAGCGACAGCGAAGAGCTATTACTGCAAAGATCTTGGCTGGACTCCGAAGGCATGGGAACTATAACCTTAGAGTTAGGGCCGATATCAATGATGTAATTTCTGCTTTGGCAAGGGAAGCAGGTTGGGTTGTTCTTCCAGATGGAACCACCTTTCCCTCAAGATCACAACCACAGGTAACTCTCCTCCACCATTTTAAGCAATGTTCTTGTCTTTTTTTCCCGATAACAAAGTTCACATATAGTCTCTCCGTTTTTAAATGAGGCAAGATGAAAAGATCATCGATTTGGAGGATTTTTGTCTACTGATACTTATGCATCAATCTTGTTCTGTTTCTAGTAGATCTTAAGAAAACCCAATTGTGGTGTTGTTTTTCAAATATCTACAGGGAACAGTTACTACTGGTGGAACACCCACCACAATGGTGACTTCATCATCTTCACATATACCTACACAACATACTCCACCTGGTTCGTTGAAAGGCGTGCCTTCTGGGGTTCAGAACACAGACGATCAGAGTGCCTGTCAAATGAAAAGTGTTTTTGTACCTACTTCATCCCCTTATGATTCATCATCCACTGCGCGATCACAAACTTCTGCCATGGTGGCAGATGGACTAGACACACAAAATGACCCATTTCTTGTTGGGTCTGTGGATTCAATCGACAAGCAGGTGAAATGGGTAGCTTCAATCTGTTTTAGAACATGTAAATTAGTACGAACACAATTTCACTTTGCCAATTCATTTGTGTGTAAATCTGTTGAAGTGTCGAAGCAAGAAAAAAATACTTTTACAGTCCTGTATATATGGTGTATCATATGTGTGAAGTTGACATTTTTGTTTGAATACCTTTTCAAACCATAGTTTTGCTGTTTCAATGGACCTGTAAGAGCATTTGATAATGCTACTGTTTCTGAAATACTTTGTTAGGTTGTTGACATGCACACAAGACTACAGGAACGTGATTTTGCTGGGACACCCTACATACCTGTTTATGTTATGCTACCTGTGAGGCTTCTGAACTTAGACCTTGTTAATTCTTCCTTGTTCTTCCCATTTCTCAATCTCCTGTATCTTTTTTCCATTTCCCTAGCAACTGGATCCTTTTGACATGGAATTTGTGTCTTCAGTCTACTTTATTCTTATTAAAACTTTGGAAGTCAAGGGCTGTTGTTTACAGCTTTCCGCAAGTCATATGTGGATAACCTGATGCTTTTTTGCATGCTGTTATATTATATTGGCAGTTAGGAGTTATTAATATGAAGTCTGAGCTTGTTGATGCGGATGGTCTACTGAAGCAGTTGAGAGTGCTAAAGTCAATAAATGTCGATGGTGTGATGGTTGATTGCTGGTGGGGCATAGTAGAGGCAAATGCTCCACAGGATTATAACTGGAATGGATATAAAAGGCTTTTTCAAGTTGTGAGGGAGCATAAACTCAAAATAAAGGTGAGATTGACATGCATTTTGTTGTGATTCCATTTATCTTCCACTTCATCTAATTCTTTTACAATGAATCCAATATTGGGAAAGAGGATTGGTTTGTTACTATCAACTGTTAAAGATAAGTACTTAATTCATAAACAAAATGTTCATTTGGGACTTGTGATTGTCACTATAGTTATTGCATCAATTTAGATTGCAATGTATTGAGGTTTTAACTGTAATCAGGTTGTGATGTCTTTCCATGAATGTGGAGGTAACATTGGTGATGATGTTTGCATTCCACTGCCTCACTGGGTATCCGAAATCGGTCGAAGCAATCCTGATATATATTTTACAGACAGAGAAGGACGACGGAACCCTGAATGTCTCTCATGGGGAATAGACAAAGAACGAGTTTTGCGAGGCCGCACCGCTGTAGAGGTATGTTATGTGACCTCGGTCAGACTGCATGTACTCTTATGATTATGACCTAGTGCTGTAATGATAACAGGAATATTTGTGTAGTGAATGTCTTCTAGTTATTTTGAGGTTAAGAGACCATTTTCCATCTTTCTTTCTTCTTTTTGGATCGAGGATGGGGTTGAAGAAGAAAAACAACCTCTATTGACCACAAAAACTTCCAAGTTTGCAGACGATCAAATGTGCCAGAGAAGTGAAATATTCTGAGTAGTTGATATATTTTTCATGTTGAAAGCCTTACTGACCTCTAACGCTAGCACAATATGTAGTTTTTTTTTGGGTAAGTAATGACAATTTTGGACCAGAGAGGGTTGCTCCAGCGGTAAACATCCTCCACCTCAAACCTTGAGGTTGTGGGTTCGAGTCACCAAGGAGCAAGGTGGGGGAGATCCTAAGAAGGGGTTGAAAAAAAGTAATGGCAATTTTGTTATCTAGCAAAAAAAGATTCAGAGTTGTGTATAATTAGTGGTTGTAATGATTCTATACCATTATTAAAAAAAATTAGTGATTGTAATGAACAGGATATCTAACATGGGTGAAGTGATCGCCCAATGTGGTTTTGCCATTTTAACTTGTATATTTTGGAGATTCTCTATTGTTCTCAGTATATGCTGCTTAGCAGCAATAATTGATTGTGAGTTACTGTTGCTAAATTGTCAAGGGGTTACTCAAGAAAAATAAAAATCACAGCAATTGAAATGGTGGTATTTTCTTTGTAGAAGATTTGCTTTCCGTGCTGTACTCTGTGTATTGGAAAGGCGACAAGGGTCTTCCTCAAGTGATGTGCCAAGTAATTTCAAAAAGTGAAAATATTAAATTGCATATATAAATAACTAGAATCTCAATAGCAATAACATATTAGCAAATATTTCAATTCAAAAACTAAAAGTAGATAGCAGATACTAGTCTAGAACTTGAATGACTCAATAATTCATATTAATTAGATACCACTGAAATTGTTGTTTCTGGGCAAATAATTACTATATTAATTAGTATATAACTAAATTGAATTAGGCATAAATAAAAATAGGAGGACTAGATTATTTTTTTTATAAAAAGGGCAGACTGCAGAAAATAGAAAACAGAGGAATGAGAAGCTGTGCACAATGGCATATCGGTTAAGAGTCGCGAAAGAAGAGCAGAAGAAGAAAAAAGACCAAGTAGAAAAAAGTGCTGACTGTTGCGAAGCAGAGGAGAAAGAAAGAAGAAGAAGAAGAAGAAGAAGAAGAAAAAAAGAAGTGCTGACTGTCACGAAGCAGAGGAGAAAGAAGAAGAAGAAGAAGAAGAAGAGAGAAGAAGAACATAGTAGAAGGCGTACTTGAAGTCTGAAGAGAAGTCGTTGAAGTCTGAACTTTGGAGAAGAAAGTTATGGTTTGTCGCTTTGTGCAAATAGACCCTAATATTGCCTTTTAACCACTCGCCTTTGCGAGATTGCCTTTCCTTGCTAGTAGTAGGCGACAAGGCCTCGCCTCTCGCCAAAGGCGATAAGGCGAGCGCCTTTCACAACATTGGCTGTACTCATCATATTAATTTTGCTTGTAAGAGGTTTTACGATTCACAGAAATCCAATTTTCTTCTTTATGTGACTACCTTTGTCAAAGATTTTATCATACCCAGATACTCGTAAAAAAGGATAATAGTGATATCTTACCTAGATGTTTATCTTTTTGACTAATGTAGGTTTACTTTGATTATATGAGAAGCTTTCGAGTTGAATTTGATGAGTTCTTTGAGGATGGTATTATTTCCATGGTTGAAGTTGGACTAGGACCATGTGGGGAGCTAAGATATCCCTCTAATCCTGTAAAGCATGGGTGGAGGTATCCTGGAGTTGGTGAATTCCAGGTAATTTCTTTTTAATTCTCTTTGAAGTTGTCGTTAGTAGTTGACATATCTTATATTTGTATGAATGACATGCAAAAGAATTTGATTGTCAAATCTCTCTGTTTATACGTCACTATATTCCTGCTTGAGGTCAGACTTGAAAAGCAAAGGTTTGTCTAAGTGATTACACTATATTAGGGTCTCTGTAAAAAAGAAGAGCCAAAGATGTATTACAGTCACATTGTGTGACCATTTATGGCATCAATATGACTTTCTTGTCTCCCATAGTTTTTTTTTTGACAATTGATTCTTGTCTCCCATAGTGTTATGACCAGTATCTGCTGAAAAAACTGCGGAAGGCAGCTGAAGCAAGAGGACACTCATTCTGGGCACGAGGACCCGATAATGCTGGTTCTTACAATTCACGGCCACAAGAGACTGGATTTTTTTGTGACGGGGGTGATTATGATGGGTATTATGGTAGGTTTTTCCTGAATTGGTACTCTCAAGTTCTGATTGACCATGCAGATCGCGTGCTTTCTTTGGCCAAGTTAGCTTTTGATGGGACATGCATTGCTGCAAAGGTTAGTCATCTTTAAGGAAATGATTTTAATTTATGATACATTACCAGTTGCTCTATTCTTCTCACTACAATAAACAATGGCAATTTTGATTGTTGCTATAATATGACAAAAATTCCTTTTCTTCTGTCTACAAGTGATTTCCTTTAATTTTCATTTTTATACCAATAACAACATATCTAGAGAAATCCCACTTCATTTTTATACCATTTACTTCTGGTTTCTTTATCCAAAAAGTTCTCCTTACACTGATTTAAATAAACAGGTTCATGACGTGTTTTGAGCTTTCCTGTAACTGTCCTTATTCACATCAGAGAACTGTTTTGTCTGCATTGACGTTCTTTTCAGTAACAAAAAGTTGTTTTCTTAACAAATTTCAAGAAGCTTGAATCAAGCGACAGATGTACATGACCTCATAAGAAAATAATGAAAAAATGATGTTTCCTAACCAAATTATAGTGGAACAGCCAGCAGCGAAGTTCAACCAACAATGTACTATTTGAGGCAATTTAGCTCTTACTATTACTTGAAAACTGAAAAGGAGGAGTAACCAACTTCTGTTCTGTCATGTTCACATTGCTGGGACCTTATTTATTCTCTCTCCATCTGTGTCCTCTTGCCCAACCTTGGTAACCTTTGCCTATGGAAAGCAATTTGGTAGTTAGAACTGAGAAATGACTCAGGGGTGGCAATCCACCAAGCCGTTGCAAATTAACTTGCATTATTTACCAAGCAGGGTTTCCATAAAGCTTATCCTTAAAATGATGATGTGAACAACTACTTCTAAGTGATTAAAGAATTCCAAGACCTGATTCTACCTCCTGGACTTCGGATTGTAAAGTTAGCTTTACACTTTGAAGGTCCGCCTATGATCAGATTGATGAATATGGAAAATTTATATAGCTGACCCAGCTAGTTCGGAATTGAGGCATAGTTGATTAATTCAGTGGTCCAAAAGCCATTAATGACTTTAGGGTTTTCCGTATGCACAGCTGTAGTCTCAGACTGACCAAAACATTCAAGGAACAAACGTTGGTCGCAAATCCAGACTAGTTCTGCACTTCCATTTCCAAGGCCATAGTGGAGAACAACTTGTTTTCTGCACAAAATAGTATTAGTCTTTTATGAAAAAGTGAAAACCTTAAAACTAGTTTATAGCTTTATGGATATTTTCCAAAATGACAAGCCCAACTCATATCTGCTAAAGTCAAAAAACAATACCAATTTTCTCAGATTCACACCCATACACGCAGAAGAGTTGTTTTACTTAAAAATAGTTTAGAGCTTTAATGGTATTCTTGCAGATGACAAGCCCAACATTAACTCTCCAAAAAATAACAATCTCAAATTCAAGTCCAAACACTCAGAAAAAAATTCCATAAAAGAGCTGTTGCAAGTACTTTTTTTTTTCCTTCTGGAGGTTCTATTGTCTAAACTTTCCCATACTGTTTCGTGTTCTAGGTCTCACAAATCTGTTTTTGTTAAATGTAGTCATTCAGGTTTTCTTGCAAATTACCATTTTGTTGAAATTCATGCTCTTGAATGGAAAGTAGATTATCCTTGCTTTGTCTTTTATTTGAAGTTTGCTAGAAGCAAAGAAGGTTTTCTTATTTTAGGTACAGTTGATCCAATTTCTACCATATTTTAAATCTAAGCAGCTATCAGGAATTCATTGGTGGTATAAGACAGCTAGCCATGCTGCTGAATTAACAGCTGGTTTTTATAACCCGAGCAATCGAGATGGTTATGTTGTGATTGCTGCAATGCTGAAGAAGCATGGAGCTGCATTGAACTTCAAGTGTGCTGAAATGAGGATGTTAGAGGAGCCAGTGGACTTCTGTGAGGCTCTAGGTGATCCTGAAGGATTAGCCTGGCAAGTAAGCTTCGAGCACTAAAGCTAGAGTTTCACCTCTGCTGAAGGATAATTGTCTACTAAATAGACAATTTCCTATCCCTATTGCATAGTTGAACCATTATGTTAACTGCATCTTAAGTTATTTTGCCTTTGAACATCTAGGTGCTGAATGCGGCTTGGGATGTTTCTCTGCCAGTTTGCAGTGAAAACGCACTTCTGTGTCATGACAGAGGAGGCTACAATTGTTTACTGGAAAAAGCGAAACCCCTGAATGATCCGGATGGGAAACATGTTTTTGCTTTTACCTACCTTAGGCTCAGTCCCCTTCTCATGGACGGACAGAACTACATGGAATTTGAACAATTTGTTACGCGAATGCATGGTAAAGGATTTGAAATCTTTCAACTCTTCAATCAATTTTTTGGTTAGATTTGTGGTAGACTAGTTTCCGATTAAATTGGGTAGAATTAGTTGGATCAATACTCGAGAGTTCAATACATGTCTACAAAACTTTAATATCAGTATGAATTGGACTTAGGATCAGTGCTATTGTGAATATTCATCACATCACTAGCGTTGTCTTGCAAGATAATATTGATAACTAGTTAACCAGGGGAGATGCTAGTTGAAATCATGGCTGATGGGCATCATATTGATAAGTTAGCTCATTGCCTTCATTGTCTAAAGATTCTTCCAGTGTATAAATTGATTATAAAGCATGTTATTTATCTCAGTTAGTTCAAATAACTTGTGTTTTAATGAAGGTTATTATTCAGCCAGCTATTTATTGACCCATCATCCTCGAGATCATCTCATATACACAAAAATGGTGACTTTGTGGTTGGTTCTTGTCTGTTTTGCAGGGAAAGCAGTCCTTGAGTTCCCATCGTAGTTTGGGAGAGCAAGCAATCTTCAAAATGTGCATAAGTTTCATCTTCCTTTGGGAAAGCAGGATTATATTTATTTTTATAGTATAATATAATGCAGGTCTAATTCAGGAGAGCAGGCAATCTTCAGCTTGTGCACATGTGGGGGTTATATTTCGTTAGTACAGTGTAAGGATACACTTCTGAAGGAAATATGATGAAGCCGTAGTGCTATCTGTGTATCCTCTGATCGGTGTTGTAGCTCAACGTGACCTAAGATATATTATTCGTGTTGAAGATGATGACATACCGTCTTGTAGAAATCAAAACTAGCTAAAGTTGCTGGAAGGATGGATTACTAGTAAGAAGTAATGAAGAAACTGGATCTTAATTCAGTGATGTACTTGTCATATAGATTATTCAATCCGATTGCAAGGTGTAAGAATTATGTTGCATGTACCTTCAATAAGCATATATTCAGCTCAATAATCTTTGAAACTGCAAAATATGTTGTACAATTTTGCATGTCTAAACAAATAGCAGAAATGAAGTGAGCACCAATAGTCATCATGCAGTGGCAAGTTATTTTCAAGATGAATTGGCAATTAGGGCCTGAATGTTGGCCACCATCCCCTACCATTATTGTATGTTAACATGACATCTATATTAATCAGTAGCCTTTTTGTTAACCCGATAGGTGTGCTATTACTTTCAAGGTTTCAAATATTATCCAGCAACTGTGTTCCAAGATAATATGCCAACACCAACTACCTGGTGAAAGTATACCAGATGAAAAGGAACAACTACTAACATCTGTCAACTGTGTAATCGAGACGGCGAGACCTGAACCTCCATTCATCTATATTACTGTAACTGAATGTTTGGGCACCCAAAATTTTGTCCCTCTGAGCTAATAACTGATGTGATCAGGGAACATGCTATCTTTCATAGTAATTATGCCAGCTAGTGAACTAACAAGAAACCTGTTTACCTGTTCTTTACTAAAAGCCATCCTACTAACCTATACAGGGGCATTAAATATATTCCAAGACACCCTAAAGAAAAAAAAATGAATATGACACTGACCAATATATGACTTCTTCAACCCAGTTCACCCCGACTCATCTGTCTAAAAAAAGACGCCCTGCTAACTCATCCCAGCTTTCTCTCCTTTTTTGGGAAATGGTGAGAGAGGATTCCCCCGGTTTTCCAAAATCTGGCCCTTGCTCTATGTTGCGGAAAGTTCCATATGCAGAAGGAGAATATGCTTGGGGCACATCCAGTGCTACTGCCCTTTGCAAAGCAGCCTTGTGTTCCTCCATGTGCTCCTTAGCGAGAGAGTCCAGTCTCTCCATTCTCTGCTGCTCGGGGATATTCATAGAATCTGTACTCTGATGCCTCTCCAACATCAACTGCGTATAAAGAAAATGGAAACAATTTCATGAATAACAACATGAATGTTAGCTTGACTGATCATTTTCCAAAAAAGTTTCACATTTAAACAAATCTGACGGGACAAGAATTTGTTATTCAAATGCTGTAGGCAGAGATTCCTCCTCAGGCTAATAAAGCTATATTTACACATCAAATTTCTTATGCATTTACCTCGACATCTACCACAACAACGCTCTGAGTCCACAACATGATTTCTAAACCAAAAAAATCTAAATGCTTGCAAGGATCCACTTTCTGAAAACTGATTTTACCAATGTATTTTTCCTAACAAGGTCCTCTAACAAATCAAACTCCCTGAAGCCAAAAAATCTTAAGAATTTTTAACTTTGCACAACAGCAAAAATCGTACTAAAGAATGGAGCTGTGGAGAACTTACATCAATTGTTCTTTGTGATTCTGTCAGTATCCGAAGAATGCCATGATCAGATGTCATGTTGCATGAAAGAACTATGTGCTCAAACCGTCCATCAACAGGTATAGCAGTCCTCACAATGGGTTTAATATTAGCAGAGCTGCAGCAGAGGCAAAGAGAAGAGAAGAAAAAGTTTATGCATCAGCACATTCCTGGTAAAAAGGTTCAAAGACTTGCACTTATGCACCTAAATCATTGCTCCGAAATGGTAAAAAAGAAGTTAAGGCTTAGTTATTGAAACAGCTGTATTTGAGGGGAAAAAATGTACACAAGTAATTAAAGGGAAGGAATTTTAGCGCCACTTTATGATAATGAAACCAACCAGCAAAAAGCATTAACACTGCAAAGACCAATGCCCTTCAGGGAGAAGAACCCCTCCCTGCGGACTGCTAGTTATTGCTCTTCAACTTGGCTCCATCAAGTTTAAATTTTGTAGCCAAGCTAGGTCCTTAAATGGTTCCAAAATTCTAATGTATACTAGTGAAAAGCTAGCACATGAAATCCTGCCAAAGTTTTACCATTTTATTTTACGAATCTGTATGCGGAAATGGAACTTCATATACCTGAAGGGCTTCCTGACAATAATATGATAAAGACGACCTGGAGCATAAAGGCGTCTTGGATCTTTTAGCATCTTCTCCTCCATGGTGAATGTATCCTTTAGGCACATTATGCACATCAAGCATGGGAAACTATAGAAAAACAACACTTGTCAGCTTATGGGTCTGTCATACTAGTCTCTTGGTATCATGAACGTATGACCTGATACAATGATGAACCAAATATTCAAGTATCAAAAAATGAAGGAAAAAGATGTGGTATTACTCATTCTTCCTAACAGTGATAATAATTCCATTCATTAAGCTTCCTACTATAAGTTAACAAGAAATTTTGGGCTTCCTATAGTAAAGGAAGTATATTTGATTTACTAGGAAATGCCTGTTTGTATAAGTCGCAAACATCAAATTGGCAAGAAATTCTTATTTTGCTGTGAGTAAGCGGAGCTTTTGTCTTAGACTGTCATTGATTTTATTACGCTAAGAAGTTCTGCATTCGATCTTTAAATATTCTCCATTTTGTGATCACAGAGTGATACTGCAAAGGACCTTCACCTCCAATCAAGAGCTTGGGGGTTCTAGCAGCTGGGCAATCAAAACTTATGGTGTGGGTTGCCCCATATCAAATAAAAGGTGAATAGGTGACAGTAACACCAAAAAGATAACGAGCAATGGACAGAGTCGCATTATAAGATCGGAAAATTGAAATTGTATAGCATCTCTCAATATTCAAAGTTTCATATCTAAAGCGAGTTTTCAAGAAACTGCTCGAGTTTTAGCAAAAGCGGCTCTCAGGACTTGTCTAGGCAAATTTTTGGAAATGATACCTTAATTCTCGTTTTTTCCAGCTAATTTATCGCCTATGATTTCACGTTTTTGTGGAATCATGTATTGGTTGAGATATATCCATTATTTTATAAAGAGTCAAAAACAAAGAATCTCGTGAATTTATTGAACAGACCAAGAAACAAAGAAGTTTAACTCTTTTTTATGAGCTTGGTCTTACTTCACCGTCAAGAAAGGAAAGAAGACTTTCATCTCGAAGTTTAACTCAGACATAGCTCCCTTCTTTTTTTGGTAATATTCAAACTTGAATCTTTTGTTTTCTAATTTAAATAATGTAAAAATGGAATGTTAGTAGATGAGGGGGCTATCCATCATTTGAGTCTCCAACAATTATTCCATTATCCGATTTGGTCTATGGCACTTGAACTAAGCTATTAATTACTCAATGTAACTGTTATATTTTGATTCCGCATATTTACTTTAAAATCACAAACAACATAGACATCAAAGGTCATGCTAAAAGAAGAGAAGACCTGCAATCTTTTACCAGAGAAGTGACTTGAAAGCATGTTCCAGTGCTACAGTGGTCCGAGGTAAGAAATCATCCTGATTGGTCCATGGCAAAGATGTGTCAAAATGTGACAATAAATTCTAGACGAACAGGTAAATCTTGGGCATAGAGCATCCAACAAGAAAAGAAATATACACGAGATATTAGACCTTATCGATTATTTAAAAAGGCATCTTCCTAAATTGTGAATTAGACCTACCTTTCGTGTAGGAATTGCTTCACAAAAACAGAATGTAATGTCTACCTTCCTTCATATGTTTGTGTAAGTGTAGATATACATGCAATCCATAGATTTTGCTTCGAAATAACAGTTCAATTCCTTCAAACTAACAACATTTGATTCACTGATTGCAGGGAACAACTATCTGCTAAAAATATAAGCGTCACTTCATCCCACAAATGCTTTTCGTGTTACATCTGTCTGAAGAGAAACAACTTATAAATGCTTCTCGTGCTACATCTGTCTGAAGAGAAACAACTTATAAATGCTTCTCGTGTTACATCTGTCTGAAGAGAAACAACTTATAAATGCTTCTCGTGTTACATCTGTCTGAACAGAAACAACTTATGTGACATTAAACTACCTCAATACGACAGATACATTCACACCATGCAGTAAGATCAAGCTATTTAACATTGCACTTCAAATATGAAGCATTAATTCCAAAAGATAAACTATGTGCCACTAAGGATCAAATTTAAGTAAAGACAAAAGAACTTCCCTATGGAACGTTCTTTGGTAGAATGATTACATAGTCTAATATCAAAAAAAGAAAAACATGATCGACCTTGCATATCTGGTTGACCTTTTTGTTAAGATAAGTCCAATAGTACAAGTCAAATCAAAGAAGATTTGTATCAGACAACAAAGAGAACCCACATGCTTACCTGAAGTACAACAGAGTTTATGATGTCCGCATATCTCACAGCCAAATTTAGCGAAACACACCTTGTAGGAGCAATCGCAAAGCACCTGATCCTTTTTCTGTCTAAGAACCCCAACTTTTCTCTGTTCTTCACAGTCAACATCGTCAACAGCGTTACCACCCCTGCCCCTAAAGAATGCCCAGCAAATGTCAAGGTATAATCTGGATATCTCTCCACCAATTCCCTTAAAAGTTGTGATTCAGCTTCCCAAACCCATTCAGCTGCCTTCAGTAGACCATTATGAACATACCCCCCATCAAATTCTGCTTGCCCAAGCTTATCATCAAGTAGGACTAAAAAATCAGTATCCTTAGCCATATTAAGACCCCTAATTGCTACAACTATATCAGCATTTTGATGATCAACATAAATCAAATAAGGAGACACCTTTCCTTGAGTATCTTCATGACTTCTCTTTACAATAACCCAATCTGGATCAATGCCATATCCACCAGGTGGAGTCGATATGGGATTTCTAATATCATCCTCATATACCGCCATAATATATCGACAGAACCTTGGCACAGGCTCAAACTCACTGGCAATTGCAAGTCCCCAATTCTCACTTTCACGGCCAGCAGTATAAAGGAACTTCTTCCACACCCAACGTATACAACCTAAGCAGTATACACATTCAACAACTGGAATACAACAGGCAACTGACATTGGCTCTACCAAACAGTCATCTTCTACCAATTCAAGAATGACAATTATTTTCAAGAAAACAAATGACAAAATCAATTCAACAAATGGGTCATATCTCAATCAGGCAACAATATTGCTGAAGTTCAAATAATGGGGTACCAATATTCTCTGTCTAGGGCAGATATCAAGGCTTTGTTAAGCAGTTGAGCTAACTCAGTAATAAAGATTGGATCTTTATTAGTAAAATAAGAGAAAGAGGGCATTAAATTACAACTACAACAACTGACCAAAGCAACAGCTGTAATCATCAATACAGACTTCAAGAATGGAACTTGAAAAAAAGGGGTTGCTTTTAATACATGAAAAGAGAGAAATCACTGAAAATTGAAGGGAACAATGGGGAAAAAAGGAAGTAACACACACCTGCAACTACTCTTCAAACTCACCATTTTTTTGTGGGGTCCCTTACAATTGAGTGAGAGAATATTTTGGGATTATGCCCAGATCCTTTCTCTAATGATACTGTTTAATTACAACTAATACTAGTACTTTTTTAATGGTTTTTGCAAGAAAGATTACTTATGATGATGGTATCAGGTCACTGCTTCGTTGTGATTTGTGTGGAGAAAACAGTTTGTATAAATTCTCTCAGGTTGGTAGAAGTTTCCTTTTGAAGTGTGATAAGGCAAAAAAAAAAAAAAAAAGAGAACAAAAAGGAAAAAAAAGGTAGTTTCTTGTGAATTATTGTCATTTGTTAACTTTTGTCATACTTCTGTTTTTGTATCCTAGCAAACGTCTCTTTTACTAATTTCGATAGAACTCTGCTTCGTTCTTTTCCTATCTTTTTGGTAAAATTAAGTATGTTCTATTTAATTGAGGCTTTAATGTAGATTTAGATTTTTGAATAGTAAGTGAGAAACTAAAAAACATTAATTACTTTTTTTTTAGGAAAAATATATAAGTATCTTCAATCTATGCCTGAAATCTCAGAGACACATTTGTACTTTACTAAGGTTCTATTACCCCTCGAACTTATTTTATAAATAATTTTCTACTCCTTTTTGACTTACGTGACACTATAATTAAAGAAATTGTCAACACGCGCTAGACCCACAAGATAGTGTTACGTAAGCCGAAAAGGGATAGAAACTTATTTATAAAATAAGTTTATGGATAATAAGACCTTAGTATAGTATAAGTGTGTCTCAGAAATTTCGAGTATAGTTCAGGGGGTACTTATGCATTTTTTTTTATTTGTCATAATTGCTAAATATAATCCGTTCAAAATATTTTTAAATAAGATGAAAAGTAGAATAGTATTATATATCATAACGAGATTTTTAATATAATTTCAATTGATTTTTATGTTTTTAATATAGATACTTAAATTATCGTAAAGTTGAAAAGCTAAATGCATGTATTTTGCATGATAAAACGTGTGAGATACCAATATGAACTGAATTGATTATCCTATCACTTACCATTCTAATTGGTCAAATATATTATTTTTTTGGCTAATTCATTTCATGGTTCTCCTAAAATATAGGGTGTTGTTGTTTATTCATCATTTTTTCAAAAAGTAGAACTTGTAAATTTAACAAAAAAGGGTGTGTGGGGTGTGTGGGGGAGGGGTAAATTACGTTTTCTTTTGATTAAATTTATAAAGTAGAAATCGAGTAGAAGAATAAGTTATTGAATGTAAAAAATGCAAGAGAGAGAATAGCGAAGGTCCTAGTAACACACGTCTATACTATGATATTAGGTTGGAGGTAGATTCGGAGATTGTATGTTGTTGAACTGCTTAAAACGTCAAAAGGTGTTATAACTATAAAGTGATTTATCTCCGAGAAGAGATCATGTCGTCTAGTAGGTTACAGAGCAGTCTCGATTACAAGAAAATAACGATCTAAATTTTTTTCGACCCAAAAAAAATATGACAAGCGTCTCTCCAATATCGACTCAACCACATGTTACAATATGATTTATGTGCTTTCTAAATACATCTTTTTTCTTCGATATAATTATTTCTCAAATTAAGTGTCACAGTAAATATAAATAGGCTGCTAATGTGGCTTCTAAAGGACCACAATCCAGTCCAACATTATCACATTGATCATATTAATAGATATTTTGTTTGTAAAAATGTTATATTAAATACTTTTCTAGTTTTGTAAGTTACAAATTAAGACTAATCAATTCCTAGCTAATTAAAAGTAGCTTATTTCCCATGATCATCATCCTTTTTGTGGTAAGTTTTGGATCTTTCTAATTATTTAATATAATTATTTTACTCAAAATATGTTATTTTCAATTAACACAATTACGTTAGCACATAAAATTTCCATTATTTTATCAATGTGACAAAAACAATGTTTCATGTATAAACATTTTATTAAAAGAGAAACACAACCATTTTTGAAAAAGTCCAAAAATATTTATTTTTTAATATGAAATTCGAACATCAAGGTATTTACTTGGACCAAAAGTGTGAAGTTATTAAATACAATTTTCTTTTTACGAACAAAAAGGTAATCTGGTACTAAAAAAAAGGAATTCATCAAAATATTTACTTGAAAGGGTGTAATTGCAACATTTACAAATTTGAAGGTGCAAACTCTATAATTTAGAAACTACATGGGCTTTATCATCAAAACGTTAAACATTATCATACTTTAGGTCATTACCAAAACTACCCTTCTTCCCGTCAATATGCAGAATATAAATACTGTATTGCTATCAGAAAAAAAAACCTAGCTCTGTTCTCAGCGCTTCCGGCGACTATTTCCGTCAAAGGTCCAAACCCTAGCTAAATCAAACTGAAAATCTAAATTCTCTGTAATTTGTTATTTCACTAATGTTTTGCCCTTTGTTTTTGCAACTTCTGCAGGTACTTGGTGAAAATTCTAGGAGTAACAAAGTTCTATTGGAGCTGATTAGGTTAGTGTGCGATTTATATGCTTAATCAGTAATACATTCTTCGTTTTCTAGATTAAAATAGACATTTCGTAATAGATAGTACATATACGTGTGTGTAGGTGTATTCGTTGTTTTAAAACCGAGTGTTGTCTGTATAGAAAATAATTTTATACTGAGTTGAATTTGTTGTCGCGGAGGGGTGATCAATGCATTTATATTTCGAATCCGGTAAAGCTAGAATTGCATTTACGATTTTGATAAAGTGATCCCACTGAAAACGAGCTTGTTCAGCTTCTTCCGCCTTTCGGAGGGAATACTTGATGAAGAGATATGCCTCTACTTTGGTGTAGTATTACCCTATTTTACATAAAGGGTAGTTGGATATGTATTTTTGATTGTTTTGATTGGGAATGAAATGACTTAGCTTTTTTTGTGTTAAGCTATGATTGTTTTGATGAATACAGATTTATTTTCCCTTTTTAATCTATTTGACACAAAAGGGTATCTGGATCTTTATTTTGGTGATTATATCACTTGGTTATGTTTGCTTAAAACTGTGGTGCGGCAAGAAATAAAGTTAGACGTCAACTTGGTTTTTGGCATGGTATCTTAATTTTGTATATTGGTATAGGCTGTTACTTTAGATTATTTTGAGAATATAAATTATAGTGTGCCCTTTTGGTTTAGATTATTTTGAGAGTATGAATTATTTTCTTGACTGGCTTCTAAGTGTAGGAAGTGCCAAAACCAACTTGTGAAGTGGATTAGTTTATGTTCCTCTCTCCATTTCCTTTTATCTATTTTTTGGCCGGTTTTGGAAAAAGAGCATCTCACAGACATTATTCACATAACAGTACTTGTTACTGTGTAACATCCTAATGGGTTCTTTTGGTTTAGACGCATACATTTTTTTCTACTCTATGGGGTTGTTTGGTAATGCTGATATTAGTTATACTAACATTAGTTATGCTTAAATTATTTTTTATAGGGTGTTTTAGTAATGCTGATATTAGTTATACTAACATTAGTTATGCTTAAATTATTTTTTATGCTCGATTTGGTTTGGTATATTATTGCATAATTTCTAAAAAAAAAATTATTTGTTCACAAAAATACCTTCCATAAACATGGTCGTAAGGATGTGGAAAAGGTTTTGAAGGGCAATTATGTCTTAAACCATGCTAATGCATGCATTATAAACCCTTGCATTGCTAGTACCACGTATTAGTTACACATAGCATAATACCAAATAGAGTGAATAACTAAGGCTTGCATTAGTTTAACATAGGCTAAAAAAAGTTTACCAAACAAGGTATTAATAATACACAAAGCTTAATGCATGCATTATTTTTTCTAATGCATCCTTACCAAACGATCCTGATATGCTCTGCAAATTCAGTATGATCATTGATGCATGAGTGTTAATTGTACTTTGTATGACCAGAACCAGACACGTGTCCTTTATGCCTACCATAGTTGAATAATAGCTGCTTATAATCACTTGTCTGGTTCTTATGTGCCTTGGTTATTTGTAGGGATGGCTCCAAAGCAGCCAAATACAGGCCTCTCTGTGGGTCTTAACAAAGGACATGTTGTTACTAAGAAAGAGTTGGCTCCCCGCCCTTCTGATAGAAAAGGGGTAAGTTGTTTTCTGGTTTCCAAGCTTTTGATCTCTTTGTTTTTTAATCTTTCTGATGTTAACCATTTTGGATATCTAAGCTCATCCACACACAAAAGTTATTCTCAAAATCTAATTTCATCAGCAGTTCTAATAGGTTTGCTTCTCTTCGTCTCTTGTTTAGAAAACCAGTAAGAGAATACATTTTGTTAGAAGCCTTATCAGGGAAGTAGCTGGTTTTGCACCTTATGAGAAGAGAATTACTGAGCTTCTTAAAGTTGGAAAGGACAAACGTGCTCTTAAGGTAGCCAAGAGGAAGCTGGGTACTCACAAGAGAGCAAAGAAGAAGCGTGAAGAGATGTCCAGTGTTCTCCGTAAAATGAGGTAATTGACAGCATTTCAACTTGAATATTATACTTTTATGACTACTGTGTTTTACTAGGTGCTCATCGTTTGTCTTTTTGTGATCCAGGGCTACTGGAGGTGGTGAAAAGAAGAAATGAGTTGCATGCTAACACCCCTCTATGAAATGTTAGGTTCAGAAACTGCTTTGCCAATATCTACTTTTTAGTATCTGCTTAAATTCAAATATTTGATTTTTCATCATTTTTATTGTTGAACATGCAATTCTTAGCTTTTTGTGATCTTTTGTTTCAGTACGAGAATTGTTCAACTTTTGACATTCAGATTTTGCAACTCATTTGTATGTGAATTAAAACTGTACCAAGTCTTTTATCTGGAATACCAGATACATTTTGAATTGTAGATACTTAAAAGGAGAGTCTAGCAAGAAAGCCAGATACATGCGAATCTACACGAAGGATTCGAGATGTTCTAAAATGCTAAGGAGATAAAAAGTCGGGTGTTAAATGCCCAATTAAATTGGGCCAGGAAAGGCCGAAAATTACAAGGTACAAATTTGTTTACCATATTTCAATGTTTTAAAATTAAAACAATTGCTGTCCGACAAATTAAGGGATCAGTATTAGTCCTATTTCTGTGTATGTATGTCCAGCGTCTGGCCGTAATATTTCTTGACTAGCCACGAGATTAGAATAGGTTCAATGCTTTAATGGAATGTATTAATATGATGGGATTGATTTATATATGAAAAATATGATGTGATTATTAATGTATTAATTAATAATACGTGTATAGTTGCATAGTAGTTCTGATTACTGTGATGAAGGATAAATTAGGATTAGTTTCGAGAAATTTTTATGTAGTTATAAGCGAACAAGATAGATAAATATATCAGAGCTTAAAAGAGAGCTCAGTTCTTAGTAGTCATAACATTCATAAAATTACATTGAACTTTTTTTTCTGAAATAAAGAGCGAGTGTTCATACACGAGTCAACAAAAGACATCTTGAAATCAAAAAATCATTGTTTGCAACATTGTTTATTCTGATAGTGTGCATGCAGAAGATGAAACTTGTAAAAAAAAACAATTAGTTTTAACTTAAAACAGTCGTAGGTCGATCAATGTAACAATTTCAATGCTTCTTTTCGCGGGGGTCAGGAATATATAAAGGTGAGGTGAGAGGTACAGAGACAATGGCCGGGCACTTCTGACTTCTGTATGGTAAAGCACAGACATCGCTTGACTGTCTTTATTCTCATTCGCGACCTCAGGAGTACTTATCTGAGCTCTTCAGCAGTGTTACTGCTAATGAACCTGTAGTGACTAGTCCTCTTTCTCATTCGACCTGGCATGGATTAGAGCATTGGTCGAAATGGAGGTAATTTTCTGGCTGGCCTCAATAAGCCCTCTTGAGTAATTGACGCTACGAGCTGGAGATCAACAAGCATTAAAAATAGGCACATCAACAAAGCAAGAAAATTAAACGAACAAAACACACTTTGGCAGCTCGCAGGATTCACTTTTCAGAACTAGTACTTTACCTCTCCCTTCCTATTAAACATTTGCCCCCACACAAAGCCACGTGCATTATAAGCAGTCGGACTGTTGATCTGTAAAATGATAAACAGTTAGAGCGAAGGCTGCAAGTAATGGAAACCACAAGTAAAGGGATGATGATTCTTAAAAACATCACGAGTACTTCAACTTTTCTTTCTTACCACAAACAATATCCAGTCATCAGCTCTCACAGGTCTGTGGAACCACATCCTGGGAAAAGGGACGGAAGTGAAAATGTAAGTACATTTGCATGCCAAATGTCTTCCTTTAACTAGCGATAAAAGACACTCATGGTTCAAGTAAAATATTTCCTCGAACACTATTTTGAGCTTTAAATTCCATGTGTAACGTTATGGCTGAATATCATCAAAGACCTATCAGAATCTGGAAAGTTCGGATTCCAGATCTTCCATGTCAACAAAACAAAAATCACTAATTTGGAGGCATTAATTTCCCATCCTATAACAGACTATTGTTACAAGAAGTTGTAATTAGCAAAAAGAGGTCCAACTGAGACCATCTGGGACAGGTTAATACATTGTGAATGGCTCATCACCACTTCAATGCCCTCCAGCAACTCCTTCACCAGTAGTGGAAGGAAAACCTAGGTTTGGACTTCAATTACCACCATATCCCTTCACTGCGACCTTATATTGTTCTTTACCTTTCTATTTATTTTCCCAACCAAAGGCAGGGATCGGACCCACACGGGTGTGTTATGAGCAGCCTTAAATCAGGTAAGGAAGGCTCTGTAGAAGTTTGTAGGGACTACAGGTTTCAGGTTTCCCCACCCTGTATAATGCCACTTAACCATCAGAGGCCCAGTGGCAGTTTCTTCAAGAAACCATAGTTCATGGCTGAAGAATCAATAGATGAAGGCATGCATAGGCAAATATGTGATGTAGTGTTGTTAGAAGTGAATATTCAAGAGTTTGAAAGGCAATAAAGCAACAATTTGATGATAAGCTGCTCAGGCAAACATCGACATATTCACGATAAATATAAAGATGGCACATTAAAGAAAAAAAACAAAATGGTCTAAAAGTTGTTGAAACTCACGCATGATCCAGACTAACAGAACTTGTCTCGAAACCCATCTTTCGGTGAGGATTCAGACTGACTGAAAGAAAGATTAGATCTGATGTATATGCTGCAACACATCTGCAACAAGCATAAATATTACATGAGAAGATGCAGACTGAAATATGGACTCATTCTGCAATAAATGTAAAAGCTTCTGTATGCTAAAATAATATGTTCCTGATTTTAATTTCTTTTATGTTCCCTTTTGATGGTGAATATGAACCTACTAGGAAGAAATGTGATTTTGAAGAAATAAATATACAACTTTTTAAGCACTAATATTAGCTATACACGGTCCCAAGTGGGAGTATACCCAAAGAAGTGCAGAAAACAAAGTAGTGTTCACTTATGTACCCCCAGTCCCCAAGTATCTTTTTGGAACTCTTTCTCTATCAATAACAAATCACCTTATGGGAGTCTCTCGCTGAGATAAGACAAGGCTACTAAACAAACAGCTTTGCTCATTTTAAGTATGAGCTCAGCTAATTAGATGAAAGAACTGATAGCTTACCTATGTAAAGCCTGGTCATCTGAAAGTTTTCCTTTTGCTCTGAACCAATATCTCAAGCTGTGTAGGAAAGAGATGATGAAAACCTTGGACTGTCAGTTTAGTTAATTATAGTTGCTACCTCAGAAAGGAAATTAATAGCTGAAAGCACAACCAACCTTGGAGGAGATTTGGTGTAATTAGTGGCATTGTTAGGTTCACAAAACCTTATTTCTATTGGCCACGGAACAAAATTTGCAGTAGAAACCTTATTTCGGTATGTCCTGTCAAAATTTTCTGTTAGCATCACCTAAGGATCCCAAAAATAAGTAACCACAAACAGAATTAAAACGCTTTATGCAGCTTCAATTTTCAGATCTCAGGGCAAGGTAGGAAAATATGCAATCAATTAATTCAGAGTTGTCAAAAATCATTTGAGGCTTAAGTTAGTGTGCTAAGATCAAGAATGACCTTTATTTCTCGATTAAACCTTGCTAAAGGAAACAATAATAATGTACCGTGTCAAGGCCTAAATTTAAATTTCATTAATTCACTACATCATCATGCCTTTCATAAGATGGCAGCTCATGAAATGTTTTGAATTCAAACAAAAAGATGTCAACTTACAACTTGTTGTGTTTTCCTTTTGACAGAAGAATCAAAAAGAAAAATCCCATATCCCCTTAAACCCAAATCCAAATGCTCCCGGAAAACATAATAATAAACCTAAAATTAAAACAAAACAAAGCATTCCTTTGTTCACATGTCAGACAGTTGAATTACAGGTTTTAACAGCTAAATAAGTCACAGCTCAGTAGTTGGATGTGGGAACCAGATTGACACCACAAAAGGATGCTCATATTAACAAGAGGCTTCCACCATCCTTACTCCTATTTCTAAATTGAGTACACAGGGTAAGCATTTTCCAACATTCTCTCAACTTACCTTCTCTTATGATTGTTCTTTTTCTTATTTTTTGGGATAATGAAGAGTTTTAGCCAATGTAGTCTAAGATTCATATAGCCAAACCCAATTTGCTTGGGATAGAGATGTAGTTCCTATAGCATAATTTTTGTGCTTTTTCATTGGCTTGTTTATTCTTCGTAGTGACTTGTTTGATTAAAATTGTTTCCTAGGTGCTACAGTTGGAATTCCTAGTGTAAGTAGCTTGAGAGAAAATTAGATCAGAAAGGATTGATAAGTGTAACTAGGAGGTATTTTTATAATATCAAAAAAAAGTTTAACTAGGAAGTATTTGTCACAAGAAGAATCATTTTGCTATATTAAGGATCTTACTAATCCCTATGCTTTTGTGTATACTTGGTTTCATTGTCATCATCATCAGTCATAAGTTTCCATCTGTGAAAAAACAATTTATAGGTGTTCCATCATATTTGGAGCTTATGGCATTTTCCTCCATAATGAGAGTTAAAACTGCCTCTTAAAGGGTGATATGAACAGTGTCAGGGAACAAATTTTGTCATACCGTGTTCCAGACATCTTCTTCACTCTCTTTCCTTCTTCCTCCCTACTTATTCCCTTCTCTCAGATATCTTCTTCACTCTTCACTCTGTTTTCATACTAACTGCAGCATCTATACTAATGGATGATATGATATGATGGATCTCACAGTTTTAATGTGTAAAACCGTGTTGCAAATATCTCCATTCTCTCTCTATCTCTCTCCATAATCCCGCTTGAGCTATCCTTCCAATGCAACAGCATCTATTCTAAACCTCTTAATTCATCTCATTCTCCTTTTCCCTGTAATTTCTTTTCTGTCACAAGTCCAGTTTCACTTCTTCCTTCTCTCTGCTTGTGCCTTGTTCTCTTCCGAATCTCTTATTTCAAAAGCTCCCGCATCTTTTCTGCACCTCTTTCTGTATCTCTCCAGCTCCAAATAGTTCTGCATTTTTTACTTATTTCCAGTTTTCACAACAGATTTTTTCCAGGTCTTTCTGCATGCAGTTTTTTCTTCTATCTAAAGTGCAACAGCTCTGCTCCATCAAATCATTCATAATTTGGTATTCAAACCTATTTAAAGTCAGACTCACAAGTTCTAATAAACCTTAGATCTTCCAGAATGCAAAAGAATCTACATAACCCCCTCACTGAAATCTCATGTTTTTTTTTCCTGCTAAAAGGAAGTCTTACAAGTGAAGATATGGTTAATCAGGCTTGCCATGAAAATTGTTTAATGAAACTCATGACTAGCAAAAACGTGTACTACTATATCCACTTTGAAGCCACAAAATACTCAAGAGATAAAAGACAGTTCATGCTGGAGAAGTTACACTTCCAAAGGCACAAGTTCAGTAATGTATCCCATATTTGCTAAATTACTTCCCCTCTGATTATTTTAAATGGTTTTGTCGAGGAAAATACTTTTAAGCCTATAGACCGCACCATTACATTTTACAATACATTACCAGATAATGTGTGTACACCAAATAATTTCAAATTAAAAACATTATAGTATGATGGCATAACAGCGGACAGAGTCTGACCTGGGAAGCCGGGGATCAGTCTTGCGCATTTCTCTCAAATCTTCCATTGATAAAAGCTGTGATTGGATTTCAACAAAAGCATAAGGAGAAGAGGCTCAGAGCACAGTTGCAGATACAGCAGAGCTCATTGAACTATAAGAAGGTTACCGTTTCTGGATCAGGCACATCAGGCATTTTTGCTTCTTGGTGATCAAATCCATCTTCATCTTTCTGTCACGTTATATAACAAATGCAGTTTTAAGAAAAATATTACAAACATAACAACCAGTAAAAAGATAATGGTGTAATGAACACATATAAGTGTGTCACATAATCTAAACCAAAAAGTTACTGCAATATTCCAGGCAAAAACAAGTGACCCATTGAAGTCCCAATCATCATTGTGAGTCTAGGCCCTAGGGTTTTCGTGCAGTTGAATCAGGAAAAGATCAGAATAGGGTATTCCATGGTAGGACTTCAAAACGAGAAGAACAAAGCATTCAGAAATGACTGAAAGTTGATCAGCCGATCCAATTGTCTTCCCTAGCGAACCAAGCTAACTTTCAACTTTCTTCGTTATTTTGTGAAATTAGAAGATTAAAAGTTAATATCAACATGTAATGCAAACATGATATCCACAGATGGAGAATATGAAGGACAATTTAATAGAAATCCAAAGTTAAGTTGAATTCATTCATAGCAACACTTTCTGTGCTGATACTTCCAATGCATTTTCTTCACAATTTGTATTTCTAGCACATTCTCATTACATAGCATGCAAAGTTCATGCCTTCGCATAAATCTAATCAACTTGCTACAAAAATATTAACTAAGGAAATCTATTTATGCTGAATTGCAAAAGTGAGCCACAAAAAAGGGGATGCTAAGATGTGACCAACTTGATGAAAGGCTGATAAATCACCTGAAATGAAGCTAGCAATGTGAATACGACATTCCCTTTCTGAATTGCATCCACCCTCCGTGTAGCAAAGCTCTTTCCATCACGTACACGGTAAACTTGATAGATGATTGGAACTACAATCATAAGTGTGAGACTAGGTAAGATACAAGTTTTTACTCAAACCAGATTTACATTGGTACATGAAGAAGAGGTTTATACAGATAATTCTGACTGGGATTAAACACTCTATACCCCAGTGAACTGACTCCTCAGTCTGGAACACATGAGAAAGTAACAGAGCAACTAAGCCATATCAGCAAAGTTTCTTCAATCTAACAGCAATCATTTAGCAAGTCAATAAACAAAATGTATTTCAAAAATCATTGAAGGCTTAAAATCCTACAACCCATCAATAGGCAGACAGGAAAACACTTTAGTCATATACATGTTAGCCAATTATTTACTCAAACTTTGAGGAGAGCAACGGTGAGATGGAAACCATCTAACATTATAGGACAGCTTGTGAAGAATAATGATTCTTATATCTTGGCAATTAACCAAAGAGCCAGAGCAGAGAAGAAAAGTAAGAAACTCATATGGTCAGCAGAGCTCAGCAAGCTGATACATACTAGAACTAGCAGACCCCAACATGAACATACTGGTTTGTTGGAAGTTTTTTTCTTAGTAGTTCAAACCACAAAAATACTAGTAATACTTTTTGATTTCCAGTAGATTTGTATTACTTTAATAACTCTGGCTATAGAATAAAAATCAAATCAATCTGAGGGCGTTATACTTCCTTAACTGACAGCACATGCAGCAAGTTAGCAACAGAAGAGGTTTGTTTGATTCCTCCACACAACCCAAACAGGGCACAACATGAAGAATCACGGAAAAAGAAATGAGCTTTTATCAAAAAGCCTTCAGCATTCTAAGAACGGTTAGCAAGGTGGTTGATGCCTTCTTTAAAAGAAGGCTGCAATCAATGAAAAGCAGAAGTTGAGCTACTAAAAAATCCTAATTCCTCCAGGTTGGATGTTTTTCGTTCTTCAGCACTGCTATTTTTAAGACAGACATAACCAGGGTGGAGAACTTTTGGCTATAATTATAAACAGTAAACAGTGATTCAGGCTCCATTGAGCATCTAAACTAAGTTAGCAGCACTACTACCAAGTCTGTTTTCGTTCTAGTTTATTGAACAAACATATGTATATACATGTACTGATATAGAAATATATGAAGAGGAATTTGAGGATAAAAGAAAAGTGAACTTGTCTTGAATTGGTTTTGTAGACAGTATACAAGAGGCCCCTTTACCAATATTGTGAAAGGTCTGATGCCATGTGAAATAAAAATAGTAGTGTTTTTTCTTATAAAAGTAAAAAGAACATAAAAAAATTTAAAAAAAATAAGATATTAGCCCTTTGGAGCTCCTAATCTGGAGTTTAGGCTACTAAAAATAAAGTAAATTCACATTCCATGAAAAAAAGTTCAGATCAAGGGAACTTCCCTAATTACCGGCATTCCTAACTATGACAAAGTATTTTAAAAACTTAACCTATATATGTAAGAAGATAATTGATAATAATTATAAGTGCCTTGCAGAATAAGGTGGAGAGAGAACTGAGGTGAAGAATGTGGTAGAAAGCCAGACTTCAAGAATAAGAGTAGGGTGTTTGAAACTGTAGCGGCTCCAGCATACCCCACCTTTCCTTTTGTTGAGATAATAGGCCTCAACCTTAACAAGCCTTTCCACGATATAGAAGAAGGCTCGCATATGGGGTAGCGAAGAGGTCAAGAACTGCTGTTGTGTAGGTAGGAAAGATTCCTGCAAAAAGTTGTCAACCCTAGCCAGCTTGGTATATATCTCAACAGCATCCAAGGATCAGTTGGCTATGCGGATTAATGATTGGCAAAGGCAGTTCACTAGTTGTACCTGCCTGATGCCCCCTCAATTAAAAGCCAATTAGTCCAATACCACACCGAAGCAACATGCCTACAGAAACACAGAGCTCACACTGGGCCTCTCATCCGCTTTCTGTGTCTTTTCTTGTTGGGGGTGGTTGCAGAGAAATCATTCTACGTTTTAACCTCCACCTTAGAAAGGAAACCAAAACCGGCTAGAAATTTAACTGGATAAGAATTGTATGTAGTTGTCAAGGGAACTAAAGAGTTTTACCATTGCAACTTGATTCTTCTAATCAATAGCTTTGATTCAACCTCTGTTCCAAATGTTTAGGGTGTTACAATTTTAAGAATACTAACAAACTGAAAGTCATAATATGTTTGTATTTACTAATTAAAATTCAAAAGAAGGTTAAGGTTATTAACATAAACAAATCTCTTTTTTTTCTGCTCAGAATTATGCATACCCGTAATTGCGCACACATTGTACCTCTTGGAATCGAACACTAGCAGACATATATTATTTCACGCATTGCAACTCATTAAAAGGGAAGAATGTCTGCTTCTCCAAAACAACACTAGATAAATCATACAGCTGTGCGCTCTGACATAGGATTCCAAAGAATTCAAAGATATGTGCATTAGCTTATATTGGCTATTTATTTCACACATAGCATTGGCAGTAGGCATAGAGAATTAAGTAATCACTAAAAGGTTTTTAAAAAAACAAAAGTGCTTAAGGCAAAAAATAATAAAGGAAAGCTACTTACTTTCAAGATCCCCAACAAGAAGGAAGTAGGCATGCAAACTATGAACAATTTTGAGAAAATCGACAGTTTTTGATGCTGCAGCCAATGCCTGATATTAGAGCATAGAGAATGAAGAAATTATTGACAAAGAGGTCCCAAGTCATATGAAGTTAAACTCCAATTAAGTGAGTGGCTCACGGCGTGGCGGGGAAAGAGGACACTTTGATTTTACCTGCCCGATAAACTGACCTCCAAATACTTTCCCAAATCTAGGGGCATCTGGCAATGTTATTCCTTGGAAAATGTTCACCTTCAACAGAACATTTATGTTAGAACTCCCAAATATTCCTATTTTAAAAGGAGACATTGAACTTGATCGATCCAATGAAACATCAATCCTCCAAAAAAGAAATGTTCCAAAGGAAAACAATCTGAAAGCGCATGTGATTGGATATAGCAATTATCCTGATCTACCAAATTATCTTGAACAATTCAAGCATTCATAAGAACAAGTATCTTATTTCTTAAGCAAACCAAACCTTTAAAAGATTTAAAAGCTTGCTAAAGAAAGCATATGAAATAAATGGAACCGTGATCCCACAAAAGAAAGACAAGTGACTCGGAGTTCAAAGTGCAATGGTAAAGAATGAAATACTATCACCGGCTATGTACCAAGAAGTTCCTCTTGTGCATACTGCCGACAATAGATTAAGCAGAAATAATTGATGCTTTGAGTGGAAATCAAAGATATTTTTTTGCATTGGACCTCATTGACTCCTTGGCCACATAGAGCCTAAAGGAGTCAAGTCCTGTGAGTTTTTCTGAATACACGCATTACCTCCTTGTGCTACAGTTTATTGAATTAAAGTATTTCATGGCAAAACAGAAATACAAATAGGAACTCACTAGTAACTAGAAAAAGGACCATTTCTTAGCATAAGTAGTTAAGAATATCAACATCACTTATTAGCAGTATATTCCCGATGCAAGTCAATTAAGTCTCTACTCTCTAACATGAAGCGAAACCCATTTGCCTTACAAACTGAACTCCTCACTAGTTAACACCATCAGCTATCAGGTGCAACCCATATCTCTAAATGGGGAGGAGGAAAGACGAGAGAATGCTTTAGTGTTGACAATTAGTGATACGGGTTTCAAAGACAGAAATATAATGGAGATTAAACTCCTAAATTTTGTTAAAGCACATAGCATGTCATAGGCGGCAACACACTCCGAGTATTGGTACATAAACTGGAAAAGGTGGCTGAGACTAACAAATTTAAGAAGGAAAGAACAGAAATTTACAACCAACCTATAAAATTAAAGGAATGGGAGGTCAAGGATTAGGTTGCAGAAGGCATAAATAACATACCTCAATAGGCTCCAAGAGCAATATGTGCTCCACAAGTGGACACAGATCTCTTTCTTGATCTGCATTCCAAATTGATTTGGGCTGGAGCAGATTATTATGCTCATGAGGCAACACTAAGCAGGTCAGCTGCCATTAGAGAAATTTAGAACATAACTACAAAATTAGATGCAGAATCCCCTGGACATCATGTAATAACTTGGGAAAAGAAAAACTATTCGATGGTTGGAAAGAGGCAGTACCTTAGACAATGCGATCACCTCGGCAGTCTGTCTAGATGTCGCCAAACCTGCCATAACAGCTTGAACCTTGTAATCACCCAACATTTAAGATTGAAAGTCTAGAAGTGATTGAACATGACTGTGGTATTAATTTAATATAGGTCAAAAAGAGACCAACAGAGAGGCCATAACTGAATCTAGACTCTGAAGCGACATACAAAATATTTGTACAGTAAAAGGTGATAACACTGAGTAGAGGACATAACAGGACAAGATAGTCAATTTAAAGATTCCTTAATTTAGGAAGTTGGGATCAAGAGGAATCCCAAAAGTCAAAAAATTATACGAAGATGACAAGGAGCACCTCACCATGACCAAAATAATCAAATTTTTTCAGCTGGAATTCTGGACGATATTCGTCATCAGCTTGGCTGAAGCCGCAGACTTCTGCCTGGAAATAAGATTGCCATAACACTAGAAAAGTTCAATCTCATGATTTATGTTCACATACACTCAGTACAATAAAGCAAAAACAACACTCAGAATTACCTCTCCATCCCATATGAAGTAAATTCCATCCACAGTTTCTCCTTCACGGATAACATAATCTCCACGATCTGCAACAGTAACACACAATAAATTGAAAAAAAAAAAGACCAAACAATCAATGAATAGGGTTTACTATTAAATGATAAATGCGTCAAATACCGTAACTCTCACCTCTACAACTATTTTCTTTCTATACAAATCTACCATCAAACGAAAACTCTGTGAGAACTATGACCATAAACTAAAAGAAACAACTTAAGCTTTTCAAGTAAAAGCAACCCATGCCTACTTCTAAGTAGTAGAATAAGCTATATACACTATTTCTTCAGAAACCAAAAAAAAAAAAAACTATAAATCTATTAATCAAATGATGAATCTTGCTTTTCTTGATATATATATATAATGAAAAATCCAGTACAAACTAGAATAAAACAAATTATTAAACTTACAAGAAATAGCATTAAATATATAACCTGACTAATCAAATAATGAATCTTGAATTCTTGATAATTAAATAATAAAGAAATTACCATAATGTTTAACCTTGACGAGTTGGGCAATTTTCTTGAGGGAAGAACTGGGTAGCCTCTGCAACAATGGCACATCACCCAAGAACTCAATCACTACAAGAAAGAATTCACAAAACAAAATAACTCAAATTAGATCAAATTTCAAAACCCCAAATAGATTTCATTCCAATTCTCAAAAATTTACCTGATTCGGTGTCCATATATATTTGTATGAACAGAAAATTAAACCAACAAATCGACAGTGGAAAGAATTCAATAATTTCAGTGGAAAAAAGGCTACAGTTATAATGTGATTTTGGGTTGTTGTAGTGCTTTTATTATATACTCAAATTTCAATGAGAATAGTAAGAAGGGCCACACGTTTTCTTAACTAGAGTATTTCTTAAACGTGTCAAATTTGGACAATCGTTTATTTTTACGATAATAGAGTCAAATTTAGACATCTAATTTATTTAGTAAGCGTTTGAACATGTATATTATATTGGAATATGAAAAATAAATAACATTACAATTAAACATCGAAAGCAATAACATAGAATTATGTTTTTGTCTCTCATAACATTGTTGGGATAATGTTTAAAAATAGACAGTAAAAAGTTAAGGTGATAAATAAATGTGGTGATTTTTATTTTTTAAAAAAATGCATAATGAAACGGAAAAAAGTGAAGAGGTTATTTCCAAAATTACAAATATAATTTTGACTTATTATGAGGTGTTTTTTTTTGAAAAAAAAAGAAGGTAATATTTAAAAATTAAGTGATATTAAAAGGTGAAATGAAGAAAAGTAAAGAGACAACTTTTCAAAATTACAAATACAATTTCAAATTATATTTACTATTTTTGAACTAATAAGAATTTCAAAATAAAATAAATAAATATTTTAATATAATATAAATAATATTATGGTTAAACTGACAAATATATGTGTCTCTGATATGATAATTGCGTGTGAGGCATTCAAAATTGGTGGATTCAAAAGTGTAATATTGGTGGTCTATTCTTCTTTTGTGATATGAAAAGGTTCTTTACATAATTAGTCAATTAGACATGTGATTTTAGATTTGTGTTTGGATGTGTGTTTGGAAGTATTATTAAAATTGTGATTCAAGATTCCAAAATTTCAAAAGAAGACTTATAAGTATGAATGGATTGTTTCTAGCACGTGAAATGGTTATATCAAGGAATAGTAATTTATTGTATTATAAGTTAGTGATTTTTTATAAAATTATGTGACAATAAATATTTATTCATAAAAATAGTATATAACAGTATGTAGATATGTGATTTATCAATTTGACATTTTAGAATATTTTGATATTTTATTTATGAACTGTATTATGCTCAGTTGATAAGATTGTATAAAAATAAATTTTCTTAATGTAGTTTCCTGCAGCTTATTATGAATCCTATCTAAACGAAGAGCTTCCTCTACCTAGAGTTTCTATTTGGAATTGTGCCTCCACAATCTCTTCTTTAAGGCACTCATTCATTTTCATATTTATGAAAAAAATATAACTTAAGAAATTCAATTTGCATATTTAAAACAAACTTAATCATATTGTAATTTCATATTGCATATCCAAATGGTTAATGATAAAAATATAAATATAATATCTCTTTATTTCAATTTACAACACTCTTTCCTTCTAGCCTATTCAAATAGAATATCACATTTCTCTAATTGACAACTTTTTAATTATACCACCCTCATTCCACCCCGATTGAGTCTCACTTAATGTTATTGTTAAGAGAATTTTTTTTAAAAATAATTGTTTGAATTGATTTATTTTAAATACTTTTATAAAGTTTGGTAAAATAAAATAATAGTTCTAAACACTTATTTTAAAGTAAAAATAACAAAAACAAATCAAAATCTATAAGTTATACATCATCATTTATGACTTTTAAGTTATAAATTACAAATCAATAAAACAAATACCACATAAAGTGAGTTGAAGCGAGTAGAAATATTTTAATAGTTTATTAAAAAAAAGAAAAGTAATATATTTCGTACTGATAAATCGTTAATCATAATTTTCTTTTATTAATCAATAATGAATTTAATAACTCAATATATAAAATTTAATAAATTATTTTTATGATTTAGCTTTGGATCACAATTCAATTTTAAACTATTCCAATTATTATGACTCTCCCAGGCTTGTAATTGTCCACAAAAATCACACACACATATATAAATATATAAAAAGAGAACTTTAGGCATGCTTAAGTGGCGTTATCACAGATCAATTTTTTTTAAAATTTGTTTATTTACAAAAGTAATCTTTTTTTTTATGAAAAATTATGATTTTTATTAAAAATTGTGTTTTAATTGAAAAGTTGCGACTTTTTGAAATAGTTATAATTATTTCAAAAAGTTGCAATCCTTTGAAATAGTTGTAACTTATCTGATAAGGCATAAAAAAACATATGTTCACACTACCCTTTGTTATCTATGAATAGAAGGATCTTCTCTCATTTTAATACAACGAAAAATCTGTACCTCCTCCTCTTCTTTTTCTTCACAATTAAATATTTGTATACTTTGCTCTTGTTGAATGACACTATTGCTTAATTACAAATCATGGTATGTATTTTTTAATTATTAATTTTGATTATGTTATTAAGGATAAATGATAAGATGTAATAATTTTTATTTTTCTTTACATTATTAATGTGTGTTATTACGTAATGTTGTATAAAAGATAATATAGTGTTTTAGTTTAATACCAAATAGATTTTAACAATTATTTTATAAATTTTGTGATATTAAATTTTTGCACGAAACACGAACAATTGTACTAGTAATAATAATAATAATAATAAAAGAAGGGTTATGAGTAGACACAAAAAATTGTTGATGAAATGTTATGTTAAAATAATTTCCATCAATACTCAATAGTATAAGGACCAAAATTGATATTTGCTACTAATAATTTAAGGCCCGCTAATTTCAACGTATATACCAAAAAACCCTAATCTTTAAAACCCCTTCAAAGCCACACTTCCCCCGGCGGGCGGCGGGGCCTCCCTGTGCCACCCCTCTAGCCGGCGTATCTCCGTTTCTCAAATTTACTAAAAACCCCAAACTCCATTTTCGTTTTGCTTCAAACTTTCATCCAAAATGTCGATGTCAAAGAGTTCCAAAATGCTTCAATATATCAATTACCGTATGCGTGTTACAATACAAGATGGACGTCAATTGATCGGGAAATTCATGGCTTTCGACCGACATATGAACCTCGTGCTTGGAGACTGTGAAGAGTTCCGTAAACTTCCTCCGACGAAAGGGTCGAAAGAAGAACGCGAAGATCGCCGTACACTTGGTCTTGTACTTCTCCGTGGTGAGGAGGTTATTTCCATGACTGTTGAGGGACCACCTCCTCCTGATGAATCACGAGTCAAGGCCACTACTGCCGGTTCTGCAGTTTCCGGCCCTGGAATTGGTCGGGCTGCTGGTCGTGGTGTTCCTACTGGGCCGTTGGTTCATGCTCAACCGGGACTTGCTGGTCCTGTTCGTGGGGTTGGTGGGCCTGCTCCGGGTATGATGCAGCCTCAACTTTCTCGGCCTCCGATGCCTCAAGTTTCTGCTCCACCGATTAATTACCCACAGCAGCCGCCTCCAATGATGAGACCGCCTGGTGGGCCACCAATGCCACCTCAAGGTATGCAGATGCAAAGACCTGGGGGCCCTCCTCCTATGGCACTACCACCACAGTTCCGGCCTGGTGGTGGTCCACCACAGTTTCCACCGCAGTTTGGTCAGCGTCCTATGGTTCCGCCACCTCCCATGATGAGGGGTCCGCCTCCACCTAGACCAGGAATGCCTGGTCAACCGCCTCACCCAGGTATGCCACCCCCACCTCCCGGTGGTCAGGTTCCTGTTTATGGACCTCCTCGTCCTGGTATGCCTCCACCGCCCAATGCTCCTCCACAGAACCAGCAGCAATAGTAGAAATGGTTCGTACTGCTTCAGTTTATCGAGTTACTTTTATATTATGTCGTTAATATTGATAGTTCAGGTGATTTAATTACGTTATCGGGAAAAGAATATTGATAGTTCAGGTGATATAGAGGTAAATCTAACTTCTAAGTTAAAAAAGCTTAATGGATTAGAATGCTTGGTAATTGCAGAGCCTTTTATTTAATATGATACTTATTATAATAAAGGAACAATGGCAACACTTATAATTGTATTGGAAGGACTATAATCTATAATGGCTATATTAGCTTAAACTCTAGTTATTCATGGAGAAGAATTTATGTCTCAAGCATTTTTGTTTTTGTATACAACTTCAAAGAGAATACAATCCTGTTAAGGCTAATTTTAGATCAAGCACGAGGAATTTTTTTTGGTTTGGAGACTTATTTGGTTGCTACTATTATAATTATAGCGTGCGGTTAGCTCAAGCATTAAAAGTTATTTGATTAGAGGCTCCTTAACTTTTTGTTGCAAATATTATATTTGTATTGTCCTTCTCATCTTATAGATTGGTCTAGAAAACTATAATCGACATGACTGGTTTAACTAGCTCTCATGTACATGATTCTTTGGAAGGTTTTAGGTTGAGCTTCTTTGGTATCAAATTGAGAACAGATGACGTTTATGAATTTACATAAAGTTATTTAAGGACATTTTCTTTTTGGATGTTATTTTTGGACATATGCTTGACCACACTATCTAATGCTAATGATTAGCATCTTTCGGTAAGATGTTATTTTATCAAATCCTTGCTGTAGTCGTGTTTATATAGTTTCTTTTCTGTTTTTCAGTAGTTGTGTGGTCTGCATAAGATTTATTCTATGCCATCTGACAGACCTCTTCTATCAGGTTTTCGTTTTATGTTATACAGCAAGCTTATCAGACATGAAATCTAGGTCTGATGTGCATATAGTAGGGAGGCCTATTTATTTTGATGGATTTTGTTATGTTTGGTTTAGCATGTCCTCTTTGAAAAATAAATTGAACTCTACACCATTTAAAAACATTTTCACGTACTCTTCATTCAGGGATGAATGAGGGAGGATCTTCCATCTTTAGGGTCATAGAACCCGTACTTGAACATGTACTGTCCTTGTTAGGTTCATCTTTTTTGGATGCGGTGAGGTTCTTGTCTGAAGTTACTTGTTTATCGAACAAACGTTCTTCAGTCACTGCCATAATTGACCTTTAGTATCAAATAATCTAGGTTGGCGTTTGTTTATGTAAGCCTTTCTGCAAAAAAGTAATTTTTTTTTTGTGGGTAAAAAGACTGTTAAATTTTTCGAATTTTGTAAAAAGGTTGAAAATTTATTTTGAAGTTGAAGAAGTGTCCACGAATTATTTTCACCCTTAACCTCTTATTCCACTCACAGAACTCTCGGGAACAATAGAAAAGCTACTACCACCACCAAACACATCAACTTCCATAGAAATTCTTCAAAGAACTTTCATACCAAATACTTCAGTATAGAGATTGCACATCGCCCCGTGAGTATCATAAAATACAAAAAAAATGAATTGTATACTCCCAATGGAAAGTATAGCCACCAATTTTTTGATGGATCTACTACCTTACCATGATAAAGAATGTGTATGAATCCTTTTCTTGCATAGCTGGGAAAAGAACAGTTGTATAAGAATCACTAACCAACTCCTTAGTCATCTGTCATTTAATGAAGAATTATTACCGATGCATTTCTCTTCTATTTTTTTTGGTGCAACCTATCTCAATTGATATAGTAGAAGCCATAATAGACTTTTTGAGCTCTTCACACTTGCAATACCGAGGACCTTGGGTGTGTCCCTGGTCCAGCTTGAATGATAACTCATTTGTATTGTTTTTTCTGTGAACAGTGTAGAGTTCCTGTAAAGGTAAACTAAGTCATATCTTCTCCTGCATGCCTGGATGGCGGTGTTGCAAAGAATCACTGGACTTGCGGTTATTTCAGCTATGTTTCAGGTGATCGATCTTCATGCTGTATGCACCCAACATTCATCGGTTTTTGCTAGAGTTTTGTAAAATTCGCGAGATAGGAGATTTCAAATCGATGTAATTTACAATATCTGTATTTTTTTCCTTTTCTTTTTAATATTAAAACTGTGATTATTTGATATTTGACTGAAGGAGGACTTTCAGTTGTGGTGAAGGGTGCTGGTATATGCAGCTCATGTCCTCTATTGATCTTTCTGTACATGGCACATAATTCTTGAACTTCATGTTACATTTAGTTACGTTTAGATTATGTTATGCATCTAATAATATTAGAATGCTGTAGAGATGGTGATAATTTTAAAATTGAAGTGCTGTAACAACGTTCGACTCATTGTATTAAAAATAATATGAATAACATAATCTCTAAAAATTTGTTTGTTTACCTACATATTCTCTACTAAGTTGTTTGTTTACCTAAATATTCTCTACTAAGTGTACAATGTTATAATGTATAAAAGGAATTTGAGGGGGGTATTTTATTGGGGAAATTAGTTGTATAGGCAAATATATACTAGTTAATTAGTTAATATAGCTATAGCTTGTCTTAATTACAATTCACGATCTACTTTTAATTATAATATAATTATGCGGCTCAACTTTTTAGTTTTATATAATTCACATGTTTGTATAATTTAGAATCTGTATAATATAATTTGTATAACTTTTGTTAATATAATTTGTACAATCGTTTATATTTCTAATGTTTGTAATTGTAAAAATTCGTTATTTCGAGTTTATATAAAAATAATTGAATTATAGAAATGAACCGCGAATTATACAAACCAGCAAATTATATAAATCCGTCAATTATACAAAGAAGATAACTTAAATCGTAGCTATTACCTGTAAATATGCAAATTATATATATATGAAGTATAATTAAATTTATTATAATGATATTTGCAAAAATTCTTCTTTTTTATTTTACTAAGTCTGTCCACAACAATAGTTCTCTACCTTTACTTGACACAAGAATTAAAAAATAATAAATGATAGAGTAATTTCACTAAATCATCCTTATTAAATACAATTTATCTAAAAAAAATTGAAAAATAAATTAATATTTAATTATAAGGAAAAAATAGATATAAAACAGTAAATTAAACATTCCAAAATAATATTAGTAGACAGAGAGTAATTATTTTATCCCAAAACAAGTTATTAGGAACTATTATTCAAAACCAAAGACAAAAATAACTTATCCAAATATAATTATTAATCTTAAATAAGTTATTTAAGACATAGTATTAAAATTTTATTATTAATAGAAGATTCTCTATTTTTATGTGTCACACCAAACGTCATTTGTTCAGTAGTCTGTCACATTCATTTCATTTGTAAGACTTGAAATATTTTTTTGACTCATTATTGCTCTGCAATCATGGATGCTGAATCAGGTTAATCTTTTACTTCTATCGGTGAATTTTCAGAATCGGAATGAAATTCCGAACTAGTTGGGTTTTGAATTTGATTGTTTTTTTCTTAGTAATTATACTGTTTTTTTTTTTGAATCTTTTTGTAGTGATTGAGTTCTTGGGTGAAGTGCCATTGTTGCAGAGGCTACCTAGTTCTTCCCTCATAAAAATTGCTCAACTTGTCAAGGTTAAACGTTATGGTAAGTTTCATTTTCTTATTTTTCCTTATTTCCCATTAATTTTTAGCTGCTAGTGTTATGAGTTTCAGAAGTTTTAATGTTGGATTAATACGACTATCTATCGGAAACAACTGCTCTACCTTAGATTTTTAATGTAGTTGTAAGTTCTGAGTACACATTACCCTCTCGAGATCCCACTCGTGGAGTTACTGTGGGTGTGTTGTTGTTGTTGGATTAACATAACTATGGAGATTCATCATTTGATTAATCAGTTTATAGTCAATGAATATAGAGGAATTATATCGGATTTTTAGGTATAGATTTTTTCTTCTAGGTTGTTAATATTTGATACCATTGCAGATCGTGGAGATTATGTTATCCGTGAAGGAGAAGCTGGGGATGGAATTTACTTCATATGGGATGGAGAGGTAATTCTGAGTATTGTTTTTGCTTTGTTGTGTTGAGTTTATGTGAACAAAAATTATAAGATTTGAGTTTTTCTATTGTTGTGGTAAACTTATTTTCAGGCAGAAGTCTGCGGTTTCAGCCAAGCTGATGATGAAAATCGTCTTGAATTCCAGCTGAAAAAATTTGATTACTTTGGTCATGGTGAGGTGCTCCTTGTCATCTTCGTAAATTTTTTTGTCTTTTGATTTTCTCTTGATCCTAACTTCCTAAATTAAGGAATCTTTTGAATTGACTCTGTCCTGTTATGGCCTCTATTCAGTGTTATCACCTTTTGCTGTAGAAATATTTTACATGTTGTTTCAGAGTCTAGTATCAGTTATTGCCTCTGTTGGCTCTTTTTGGCATCTATTACATTAGTAGCACAGTCATGTGCTACTGCTTTTAGGCTTTCAGTCTTAAATGTTGGGTGATTACAAGGTTCAATATGTTATGGTAGGTTTGACTACATCTACACAGCCTGCTGAGGTGATTGCATTGTCTAAGGTACTGCCTCTTTCCAACCATGGAATAGTTCTCTTTTCGGTAGTTATTTCATGATTCCTGGGGATTCTGCATCCAATTTTGTAGTTATGTTCTAACTTTCTCTAATGGCAGCTGACTTGCGTAGTGCTGCCTCATGAGCATAATAATCTGCTCCAGCCTAAATCGATTTGGAATGCAGACAAAGAAAGAGATACATGCGCCCTTGTGGAGCACATATTGCACTTGGAGCCTAGAGAGGTATGCTATTTATGCCTTTGTAACCTATTTGTTGACCTCCCATTCCATTTGCTTCATATGTTAGCCGAAAAGTTTCTGTTCTTTCCTTCTTTATGTTAATTATACTCAGTCATCTATGCCAGTTTAAGCACTTGGGAGTTTAATCTCCATTATATTTCTGGCTTTGAAACCTGTAACACTGATTCTCAACACTTGAACATTCTCTCGCCTTCTCCTCCTCCCCATTGAGAGAGACGGGTTGGACCTGATAGCCGATGGTGTTAACTAGTGAGTAGTTCGGTTTGTAAGACGAATGGGTTTCGCTTCATGTTATTGAGTAGAGACTTAATTGACTTGCATCGGGAATATACTGCTAATAAGTGGTATTGACATTCTTAATTACTTAGGCTAAGAAATGATCCTTTCTCTAATTACTAGGAAAAAACTACTAGTGAGTTTCTGTTTGTATTTCTTTTTTGCCAAGAAACAATCTTATTTAATAAGCTGCAGCACTGAGGAGGTAATGAGTGTATACAGAAAAACTCACTGGACTTGACTCTTCTATGCGACCAAGGAATCAATGTAGTGCAATGCAAGAAATATGTTTGCTTTCCCCTCAAAGCATCAGTCGTTTCTGCTAAATCTATGCAAAATAGGAACTTCTTGGTGCATAGCTGGTGATAATGTTTCATTCTTTACCATTGCACACTTGTCTTTCTTTTGTGGGATCACGATTCCATTTTTTTTATATGCTTTCTATAGGAAGCTCTGTTAGTTCTTTTAAAGGTTCGATTTGCTTAAGAAATAGGACACCTGTTCTTATGAATCTTTGAATTTGTTCAACATAATCTTGGTAGAGCAGGATAATTGCTCTCCTATCACCATGCACTTGCAGATTGTTTTCCTTTGGAACATTCCTTTCTGAAACATGGATGTTTCATTGTATTCCCAGTTCAATGTCCCCTTATAAAAGAGGAATATTTGGGAGTTCTAACATAAATGTTCTGTTGAAGGTGAACATTTTTCAAGGTATAACATTGCCAGATGCCCCTGTAAATAACAATGTGTTTGGAGGTCAGTTTCTTGGGCAGGTAAAATTGAAATATCTTCTTTCTACACCACTCACTTTTATTGGAGTTAACTTCAGATGACTTGGGACCTCTTTGTGAATAATTACTTCATTCTCTATACTCTACTATGCAGGCATTGGCTGCAGCATCAAAAACTGTTGATTTTCTCAAAATTGTTCATAGTTTGCATGCCTACTTCCTTCTTATAGGAGATTCTGACAGTAATTAGCTTTCCTTTATTATTTGTTGCTTTAAGCACTTTTTTATTTTTACCTTTCTAGCGATAAATGATGCATAACTGCCTATGCTATAGCTGAAATAAATAGCTAATTCTCATATCTATGAGTTCTTTGGAATTCTATGCCAGAGCGCACAACTTTATGATTTGATGAGACTAGTTTGTGTGTTGGTATGTTTGCTTAAAATAATTATCACATCCAGTCTTTTCATTGTGCGTGTGTGGATGCAACAGTAATATTAAGCTTTGTGGTCTGCTAGTTCTAGTATGTATCAGCTCGCTGAGCTCTACTTACTACATGCGTTCCTTACTTTCTTTTCTTTTATGTCTCTTTCTGGTTTTTGCCAAGATATAAGAATCAGCACCCTTCACAAAAACAACAACAATACACCAAGTGTAATCCCACAAGTATCATCATCCTCCACAAGCTGTCCTTAAATATTAGATTCTATATGTTCTCCACGTAGCCATTGCTCTCCTCGAATTTTGAGTATATAATTGGCTAACATGTATTGGACTGAAGTGTTTCCCTGTCTGGACGTTGATGTATGACATACATTTTGTTTATTGCCTTACTAAATGATTGCCGATTGAGAACAGTTTGCTAATATCGCTTAGTTACTCTGTTACTTTCTCATGTATTCCAGACTGAGGAGTCAGTTCACTGGGGTAAAGAGTGTTAAATCCCAGTCAGAATTATCTATATAAACCTCTTCTTCATGTACCAATGTAAATCCGGTTGACTAAAAACTCGTATCTTACCCAGTCCCACACTTATGGTTGTAGTTCCAATCATATATCAAGTTTACCGTGTACGTGATGGAAAGAGCTTTGCTACACGAAGGGTGGATGCAATTCAGAAAGGGAATATCGTATTCACATTGGTAGCTTCATTTCAGGTGATTATCAGCCTTTCATCAAGTTGGTCACATCTTAGCAATACCTTTTTTTATCGCTCTCTTTTGTAATTCAGCGTAAATATGTTTCCTAGATTTATATGATTTTCTTTAGCAAGTTGATTAGATTCATGCGAAAGCATGAACTTGCATGCTATGTAATGAGTATTTGTGGTAGAATACAAATCGTGAAAAAAAGCAATTAGGAGGAAGAATCAGCATCGAAAGCATAGTTTTGAATGAATTCAACATAACTTGGATTTCTTTTAAACTAGTGTTCACCTTCTTCATCTGTGAATATCATGTTAGCATGACATATTGATATTAATTTTTAACCTTCAAATCTCACAAAATTATGAAAAAAGTTGAAAGTTAGCAAGCTTCACTAGTGAAGACAATTGGATCGGCTCATCAACGTTCAGGACTTCAGTCATTTGTGAAATGCTTTGTTCTGCTCGTTTTGATCCTACCATGGAATACCCTATTCTCTATTCTGAACTTTTCAGGGTTCAACTGCTATCCCCACAAAAACCCTTGACTTACAATGATGATTGTGACTTTGATGGACACTTGTTTTTGCCTGGAATACTGCAGTAACTTTTTGGGTCAGATACAACTTTATGTGACACTGTGTTCATTACACCATTATCTTTATACTGGCTGATATGTTTGTAATATTTTTCTTAAAACTACATTTATTATTGGTATATAACGTGACAGAAAGATGAAGATGGATTTGATCACCAGGAAGCAAAAATGCCTAATGTGCCTGATCCAGAAACGGTAACCTTCTTACAATTGCATGAGCTCTGCTATATCTGCAACTGTGCTCCGAGCCTCTTCTCCTTACGCTTCCGTTGAAATCCAATTACAGCTTTTATCACTGGAAGATTTGAGAGAAATGCGCAAGACTGATCCTCGGCTTCCCAGGTCAGACTCTGCCCACTGTTATGCCCTTCGTGCTATGATGTTTTAAATTTGTTATAGTTTGGTGCACACGTATACTATCGGATAATGTATTGTAAATTGTGTAATGCATAAGCTTTAAAGTATTTGCCTTGTGGAAACCATTTGTATTACTGAACTTGTGCCTTTGGAAGTATAACTTCTCCAGCATGAGCTGTCTTATATCTCTTGAATACTTTGGCTTCAAAGTGGATGCAATAGTACACATTTTTGCTTAGTCCTGAGTCTCATTAAATAATTCTCTTGGCAAGCCTGACTTTTCAGAAATATCATATGTTCTGAGATCTGAAAATTAGAAGATGCATATAGCCTTTTTATTCTGTTTGTGGTTACTTATTTTTGGGATCCTCGGTTTTGGTGATACTAACAGTGAATTTTGACAGGACATACCGAAATAAGGTTGCTACTGCAAATTTTGTACCTTGGCCAATAGAAATAAGGTTTTGTGAACCTAATAATGCCACTAGTCACACCAAGTCTCCTCCAAGGTTAGTCATGCTTTCAGCTATCCGTTTCCCTTCTGAGGTAGCAACTGTAATTAACCAAACTTAAAGTTCATGTAAGCTTGTATATAGTAGTATCCTCATCTTGTTTGCGTCATCTCTTTCCTACACAGTTTGAGATATTGGTTCAGAGCAAAAGGAAAACTTTCAGATGACCAGGCTTTACATAGGTAAGCTATCAGTTTTTCATTTAATTCGCTGAGCTCATAAATAAAAGGAGCAAAGCAGGCAGTTTAGCAGCCTCATCTTATCTCAGCGAGAGACTCTCATGAGTAGATTTGTTATTGAGCTAGAGAAGGAGTTCTAGTGGACACTTGGGGACTTGGGGTTCGTAATGAACACAAGTTTGTTATCGCCACTTCTTTGGGTTTACTCCCATAGTCCCACTTGGGGCCATGTATAACTAATATAAGTGCCTCAAAATTGTATGTTTGTTCCTTCAAAATCATGTTTCTTCCTTGTAGGTGCATATTTACCATCAAAAGGGAACATAAAAGAAATTAAAATCAGGAACTTGTAATATCTTAGCGTACAGAAATTTTTATACTTATGCAGAATGATGCCATATTGCAGTCTGCATCTTTTAATGCAATATTTATGCTGGTTGCAGATGTGTTGCAGCATATGCATCAGATCTAATCTTTAATACTGTCAGTCTGAATCCTCATCGAAGGAAGGGTTTCAAGATAGCTAAAGTTAGTCTGGATCATTCGTGAGTTCCAACAACTCTTAGCCCGTTTTATTTTTTTCTTTAATGTACCAGCTTTATATGGGGAATATGTCAATCTTTGCTAAAGCAGTTAATATAATTTCTTCGTGAAATGGTTCCCAACTCTTTCCATGTTATCACCAACATTTGACATGCAACTGTACTTATAGTTCCGCTTCTGTTTACCTTTTCCAGGATTTGGTTTCATAGACCTTTGAGAGCTGATGATTGGATATTGTTTGTGGTAAGAAGGAAAAGTTAAAAAAAACTTATGATGTTTTTAAGAATTGTCTTCCTTCTATTAGTGGTTTCCATTACTAGCAGCCTTCGTTCTAACTGTTTATCGTTTCTATAGATGCACAGTCCGACTGCTTATAATGCACGTGGGTTTGTGACGGGCCAAATGTTTAATAGGAAGGGAGAGGTAAACTACTAGACCTGAGAATTGTTGATGTCTGAGCTACCAAAGTCTTTTATATGTTCTTGCTTTGTTAATGTACTCATTGTTAATGCTTTCTGATCTCCAGCTTGTAGTGTCATTGACTCAAGAAGCGTTATTGAGGCCAGCCAGAAAACAACCTGCATTCCAATCAAAGCTCTAGTCCATGTCAGGTCCAATGAAAAAAGAGGACTATGTAAAACTGCAGAAGAGCTCGAATAAGTCCTATAGAGGTCGCGAAATAGAGTAAAGATAGCTGTTTTAATTGTGGAAGAGTATGATGTATCTGTATTTTACAACTATAATACAGAACTACCCCGCCATTGTCTCTGTACCTCTCATCTCACCTTTATATATTACCCCGCCAGAAGAGGCATTGCCATTGTTACATTGATCAATCTATGATTGTTTTAAAATGTTGCAAATAATGCTTTGATTTTGAAATGCCATGGGTTTAAATTTCTTTAGTTCACTATCCAGCAAAAGTAAAGCGCTCATGTTTATTGACTCATCAAATTATCTTTGATTTTTTAAAATAATAACTCAGTCCATGGGTTGTAATTGTATTTCTTTATTTCATTTAGATAACATAATCCAAGTAAAACTATTTTCAAAAGATTTTTTTCGAAACTAATCCAAACTCACAAAGATCTCATCCAAAATTATTTTGCAAAAATCAAAACCAAAGTGTTATTTGTAAGAATGACTCTATTTTGGGATGATCTTTAATTTTAGAGAAAATTAGACAAATTAGTCTCATTAGGTAAAGTGTTTATTCAAATTGGACTCAACCTAATATATTTATCCTGTTAGGACCCACAATCCAAGCTAATTACCTGATTTCTGTCCTTGTTCTATTCACTAAACCACGGTTGATATCATATACTCCGATGGTATTTAACTATTTATATACTTTGATGGTTTCTATATACCTTGATATTATCAGTAATTAAACAATCTTTTCTTTTCACTGAAACACTGACTCTTCCCTCCTTGATGCCATCAGAGTATGGTATCAAGGAGTAACAGAGTAATTTTTTTTACTTTTTTTTTACTGAAGCACTACTTCTTCCACTTTGATACCATCAAAGTAAGTATATATATATATATATATATATATATATATATATATACACACTGACTCTTCCTCCTTGATGCCATCAGAGTATGATATCAAGGAGTAACTGAGTATTTTTTTTTACTGAAGCACTACTTCTTCCACTTTGATATCATCAAAGTATATATATATATATATATATATATATATATATATATATATATATATATATATTAAAAACAAACGAGTATTAAAGTAAAGGGTAATACACATTTTCTTTTCCCTTAGTTTTATCCATCAAATTGATGATCTTTTTTTTTCCTTGAATATTTTAAATAATAAAAAAGTGGTAAAAAATATCCAGAACGCATAAAAAAAAATGTATGACAAAAAATTATATTTTTATATGGTATAACAAGTTATGCACTTTATTCCTATGAAACTTATATCGTTAGAGACATCATAACTTTTCAATTGTGTCTTACAAGCTATAACTCAGTAAACTTGTATCGATAGAAACATAAATTCAATTTCAAAATATTATACCTTAAAAAAACTTCATAACTTTTTCAATTATGTCTTACAAGACATAAATTAGTTTCTACCAAACTACATCAGATATAGATTTAATTTCAAGACTCACAAAAAAACAACTTATTCTTACAATTTATATTAAATACTACACTACTAATGTCTGCCAATAAAGGCCCTCTAAATTGGTTCAGCCCAAATGCCCAATCAACACACGAACTCTTACAATTTTATAGTTTCAACCCCAGAAGAATTACAAATTACGCATCTTCCTCATCAACAAACTGTAAATTGTTCCTTTGGACTTACTCATACTTTCATCCTTCCTGTTTCGTCTGAGATCGTCAAATGCAGTCCTGCAAAGCCGCTCCCAGTAACCCACAGGTCAGTTTTTGCTATTTATTTTTTTTAAAAAAAATTGAATTGATTAAGGGGTGAATTGTGGAAGAAAAAAAATGTTAATGAAATCTCGTCATCTGATCTGTTGGTTTGTATTCAATTTCTCTCAAAAAGGGTCGTAGAATTTGTATACGTTTTTATTGAATTGGGTTTTGTTTTGTATAGTTATGGATCTCTGAATTTGAGGGATCTGAACTTTGAATTTTTGTTTGTTTTAGCGCTGATGATAAAGTTGTACTGAACATTGTGATCTTTGTTTTCTGAATTTTAGCTAAATTGGTACCACAGATTTTACCACATCTTAATTTCATGTATCTTAATTCCTTCGGAAAAAATTGGGTTGTCAATGTAAAAATAAGTGTGACATTGTTAGAGAACATAATGCTTAGTGTATGAATTATTGAGTATTGGAGTGAAATGCGCCCTAAAATTTGATCAATATTAAGGGATTCAATATACTGAATATTTCTGGAGTTCTTGAACACCAGATGAAAAGGATAACTGTATATTTATGTAGTGTTAAATCTTAACATTCTTCCTGATGTAATTTTGGATCTAATAAGATGATTGGTTTTGGCTCGTATACAAGATAGAGCAGCTTTACTGATATTGATTAGCTTGTGGATCTCTGCTTTGTAGGGTACAGGAACAAACACGGAACAGGTGTATTCTGAATTGGAGAATTTTGTTGGGACAGAAAATAGTTTGGATAATGACCAGTCTGTGGATGTTGAGGACAGTGGTTCGGGGGATAATAGTGAGTTGGATCCAGAGGCATCACGATTAATACCTGGGCTTCCTGATGACATTGCACTTTTCTGCTTGGCAAGGGTTCCTCGAAGGCATCATGTGCTTCTGAAATGTGTGTCAAGAAAATGGAGAGACTTGGTTAGTGGTGAAGAGTGGTACTCCTATAGAAAAAAACATGATCTCCAGGAGAGTTGGATTTATGCCTTAGGTAGAGATAAGTCTGAACAGCTGTGTTGTTATGTTTTGGACCCAACTCGATTAAAAAGGGGATGGAAACCCATTCTAGGACTTCCACATCGCTGCATAAGGAGAAAAGGTGTAGGCTTTGAAGTTTTTGGGAAGAAACTATTCCTATTCGGTGGATGTGGCTGGATTGAAGATGCTACTAACGAAGTCTATTGCTATGATGCTGCCATGAATAAGTGGAATCAAGCTACTTCCTTGGTGGTTCCAAGGTATTTTTCCAACTTGATTTTATGGAAGCATTTTGAGTTTTTGACTCAATGGGTTCAGTCTCAACCTATAACTAATATTCACTTGTCAATTTTTTTTTCAGCGTACTCAATCTCCAAATGCTTGTATGGTTTTTATTTTTGACATATCATTGTTATTTTCACACAACTTCTATCTTCCACATTTTTGTATTTCCTTTTAGGATCATTTATCTTAATAGAGATCAGTTTTGTTATGGAACTTATAGGTTAGGCTTCGGAAGACCTTTAGAGAAGGCATGAGTTGATTGCTTAGTTGCATGAGAAACCCTTTGGCTCCTTTGCTTATTGGGATTTTATTTGCTGTGATTATTGTGTTTCCTCCTAGGCTGGTGTCTTTTCCATTTGGTGAATGTATGTTGTTTAAGTTTTTGTCGGTTACTACCATGCGGTTCCACCCTTCACTTACTGATGAGAATAAGAATCTACCAGTTACATATTATAATAGTCATTCAAGTTAGCCTTCTTAAACTTCGTTGTTTAATTGGGCAATACACCATAGCTTATCTGAATCGTTTTTTCCCCAGGTGCTACTGTGTATCTGAAGTGTTAAATGAAAAAATCTATGCAATTGGGGGCATAGGGCCAAATTCCAATAATTTACCTTCCTGGGAAACTTACAATACGGAAACAACAAGTTGGACTTTGCATGAAAACCCTAACATTTTCCCTGATATTGAAGATTCTATAGTCATGGGTGGGAAGATTTACATTCGCGGGGGTTCTTCGCCTCTATCTTCTTTAGTGTCTGCATTTGTTTATGAACCATCAAGCAGCACATGGCAGCCGGCAGCTTCTGAATTAATATCAGGTTGGTATGGTCCAGCAGTTGTCGTTGATGGGACGCTTTATGTGTTAGATCAGTCTTCAGGTACCAGGTTGATGATGTGGCAAAAGGATATTAGGGAATGGGTGGCAGTTGGGAGATTGTCACCCCTATTGACAAAGCCTCCCTGTCGGCTTGTGGCCGTGGGGAATAATATCTTTATTATTGGAAAGGGCCTTAGCACAGTCGTTTTTAATGTTGAAAACGCAAGAAACATGGATGGTGTGTTAGTGAGCACTTCCATTCCAAAGTCAATATCTGATGATGATGTAATAAGCTGTAAAGCAATCACAATCTAAGTGTGGGAATATCAAGTGTAACAACTTGCTGTGACTGTTAATGTCCTTTACAACCGTCAGTGACACATCTGTTTGATGAATGATTCAAAGGGCTCCTATTCAGCTGGCGTCATGGTTGGGACCCTCTCTTAAGTTATACAAGCAAAATCTGTTAGTATTTCTGTATTCAATGGATTTCATACCTTGTACACATACTGTTGGATTTCCATTGAGAGCATTCAGATTTGGTGGGTAATTATATCTCCATTTGTATCATACTTGCTTCTCTAATATGCTTTAGCTATTGACTGAAAGAATCTAGCTGATGACATTAACTTTGTAGCATTTAGCAGGGCAACAGATTGTGATGAGCTTCATGAATATCATATCAATCAATCAAATATATTGCGATCTGTTCTATTATGACTTCGCTTCATGAAACTTACATAGGCAAATGTGTGAACTTTGCCATGGTCTGCTCTGTTTACCATACTAATAACTTTCAACAAGTCCTTTTTCTTTTAAAGGCAGGATGGATGACTCTGTTGCACGACTGTAATTTATTAATCCTTTTCATACATTCCTTCATCCTCGTCAATACGACAGGTATGGCAGAAGCATTCTCCGAAATCTTCTGTTTAAGGATCTGTACTCTCTGCTCCTCTCCAGCTAAAATGGCAATATTAGCAGATTCAATTGGTCCTTCAACATCTATAAAGAGATCAAGATAACAATTACAAACAAAACAAACGGTTCCTGAATACAGTATATCTAGTAAACTAGTAACATATGGTAGACTATCTTTGGACTGTCGCGATAAAACTTTGTACACTGTGGTTTGATGGTTCTACTAATGTCAAATATTAAACACTCATGGCAAATCACCGAGCTCGAACTCTGCAACAGATAAATACCTGATATTTAAATGGAGAAGAGTAGAGGGGCTGAGCAGTCTGTATAGATCTTGTTTCATTCTGTCTTATTTTTTGCTAAGTCCTCTCGGATTCCGAGAAATTATAGATGTTCGGAGACATAACTTTCAGTCTAACTTCTTCTAACACCTTCACTTTTCATAGTTCTACGAACTAATATTACATTTCACCAAATTTATATCCATTCAAACACCACAAAATGACTTGAAATCAGAAATTGATGTTGTTGGGTTTAGTCAAAATATTAATCAATCAAATTGGGCCTTTATTCACCGTTCTTTTCTATACTAACACTGTTCCAGGAACAGGAGATGACCTTTTCGAACATTCCAGAGCAAATATATGGAATTAAAACATTATGCATCTGATAAATTTAGAAGAACAAGAAACGTACCGGAGCTTGGATCGCCGGATGACCCAGATTGAGATTCGGACCCATCGTCCAAATGGGTGCCCAAAACGGGTCTTTGAGCGGTAAGAATGGAAGAGACAGTAGTTTTGAGCTGAACCGGAATTGTTCCCCGGTATTCCGCTATTCTCTCAGCCATTTGGTTCACTTCTTCCTCTATTTCTTCCAGCTCCGATACGTAATCGTTTTGCTCTAGAATTTGCTGCTGAGGTTGACTCAGCATTTCATCTTGACTCGTTTGCATAACTGTCCCGGTGAAGAACTGTGGAGGAGCGGAAAATTGGGGAAGTTGAAAATTTGAAATGAAGTTGAGGACACCTTTTTAAATATTTTTTAATATTACCAAATTCTTAAACTAATATTAAAATCATTTAATCTTTTTTTTAAAACATATGTCATGTTATTTCTATAAGGAATAACTGATAACTTATTAGAAACAATCTCTCTACATATACTACACTTCTCAAACCTCAAACATAAATGAATATCATAAACTTTATAATTAACGAGATGTTTGACCACCAATTGAATTGAAAAAAAAAAATAATTCTTTCGAATTACAATAACTCTTTTCCTCTTTATCTTTTTTATTTGAAAGCGATCATCACCTTTGTACGAAATTTTAAGTTATCATAATTCAAACCTCAATAAATTTTGTGAAGATTTGAATTGAGTTTAAACTAATTTAAAACCTAAAAATTTGTTTCTGTCTTTGAATAAATTTCACAAATGATGATGATCAATTGATGATCTTCTTGCATAAGCATATATTGAATAAAGAGAAATAATAATCGAACATATCATCATAGTCATCTCATCTATTACTATACATCTCAACGATATACAAGTTAAATAAATAAAAGAAATATATTTAATATTTACTATTTTTTTTTTTACTTTCTGAACTTTTCAATTTTACATCCACTTTATTAATTACAATGTCACACCCTTTTAAGCACGTTACAAGTCGCAAATTTGTTGTGAATAAAGTTTGATATTTAAGTTGGAAAGCAAAATACAAAAATAAAAATCGACTTAGCAAAATTTTGATTTTTCAGCACATTATTCAATACCTTATATATAAATTAAAATTTGTAAATTGACAAGCAAGTCTGGGTGGTGTAGTCGGTTATCACGCTAGTCTCACACACTAGAGGTCCCCGGTTCGAACCCGGGCTCAGACATTTATTTTTTTTGCCTATTATTTTTTATTTTTTATTGCCTCTTTTAATTTATCTTTCTTTTTTTCTTTTTTTAATTACTGCCTCTTTTAATTTATCTTTTTTTTTATTGCCTCTTTTAATTTATCTTTTTTTACTGCTTTCTTGGTAGGGGTGAACATGGTATGATATATATGAAAAGTCAAATAAATTATAGTTATCGAATAACGAAATTACGGTATTAAAATTTTAATATGGCACCATGCCCACCCCTACTTCTTCCTGCCTCTTTTATTTTATATTTTTTTAGATATAATATGTAAATATATTTTTAATTTGAAATTTCTTTAATTTAGTTTTATCAAATCTTTATATCATTTAACTTTAAGTGTATACAAATAAATATTTAAATTTATATAAATTTAAATAAACACATAATTATATGTTTTACGTGTGATAATACACATAAAATATGGTACATACGTGAATTATAATATAGAAAGTATGTGTTTACTTTATTCAATTTTATTGTATTAGAGAATTTCTCTTTCTCGACTGAATCTGTGTGGCTTCTTCACTCCTCCAGTCGCCGGAGCAGATTTTGCAGCCAATTGCTGCCAGTGGACTTACGGTCAGTTCTCTTTGTACGAGTCACTGAGAATCTAAGATTCAAAAGGGATATTTATGATTTGTTTATACAGATTTCAGTATAAGTGCCCCTCCTTCTATCCTATCAACTGAGAAGCATCACTGTCCAATTGGGTGATTTTTTGGTGAAAATGTATTGCTGCCCACTCTCACCTTCAAAACAGAGTCCTTATTCATCTGCTCATTTTCTTTCTCCTTCAGCGACATATTTTGGGATTTGTAATGCAAGCAAAAGGGTGTCCATTTCTCTAATTAATGTGAAAAATGAATCGGTTACTACTTCGAGACTAAATTATGGGTTCCGTCGTGCAATCAAAAGGGTGTCTATTTCACTGACTAGTTTGGGCAATGGTGATCGTTTGGTCAATGTTAGGTGTGGAGAGTTGGCTGTGGAGCATGATAATGGGTTTTATATTAGAAGGTGTGTGGAGATTGCTAGGAAAGCAGTTGGGCATACCAGTCCTAATCCTATGGTTGGGTGTGTAATTGTTAAGGATGGGAAGATTGTAGGTGAAGGTTTTCACCCAAAAGCTGGCCAGCCACATGCTGAGGTGAGTTGACCATGAGATTCATTTGGCTATTGTTCGATTTCATTCTTGAATTGATATTGCACCCTTGTGAGTTTTATGAAAAATTGTAATTTTTTTGAAAAGCTACATTTTTTATGAAAAATTATGACTTTTATGAAAGGTTGTGATCTTTTCGAAAGATTGTGGGTTTGTGACCTTTATGGTAAGGCACAAGAACCTTTTCACACTATTCTTTGTTTTCTATAAATTGAGGGATTTTCTCTCATTTTTAAATAGGAACCAATTTCTGGACTTCTTGTGCTACTACTGAATCTAGTATTCTAAGTGTACTTTATTGTTGTTGAGTGGCTCGCTGACTCCAGCGTTTTGGGTATCAATACATTGGTGGTTGAGATCATTCGATCATGGGAGGACATATTCCAAATCAAACCTCGAATACTAGAGAGGGGACACTGTGCATTCAGTGGACTTGACTTCTTTCTGTTTTTTCAGATTCTGGTTGTTGGAATGAGTAAGATTCTTTAAATACAGATTGACAACAGAAAGAACATAAACGATTAGACTAGGGATTTGAGGTAACAAATATATTTAACCTGAATATTAGAGTATTAAATTAATATATATATGTGACAAGGCATGTCTTCGATCCCATGAAGTGGGAAGGGAGCTTGGCAGTTTTTCTGTGCTGAGTTTTCTAAGAGTTGGAACTCTTTTATATGTAACTTTAGTTTGATGAGGAGCTGTAGATAGTGAGTATGCAAAATTTGTTGTGCTGAATGCTTAAAACACGAAGCGTAAATGTAGGTTTTTGCACTCCGAGATGCTGGTGATTTAGCAGAAAACGCAACAGCCTTTGTGAGCTTGGAGCCATGTAATCATTATGGAAGAACTCCACCTTGCACTGAGGCATTAATCAAGGCCAAAGTGAAAAAGGTGGTTGTTGGGATGGTGGATCCAAATCCTATTGTAGCTTCAACTGGCGTAAGTAGATTAAGAGATGCAGGTATTGAAGTGATCACAGGTGTTGAAGAAGAACTCTGCAGGAAGCTAAATGAAGCTTATATACATCAAATGTTGACCGGAAAGCCATTTGTCACACTCAGGTATAAATTTGATCTTTCCACAAATATTGCAAATTGTGACACCACGATTCAGGATCACTTCATTCAGTGTATGTATATCAGTTTCTCATTCAGTGTATGTATATCAGTTTCTCGATTACCCAATAATTGATCTTTAACAACAGGTACTCTCTTTCAGTTGATGGTTGTCTCTCGGATCAGCTGGGTGCAGAAGTCACGGAGTCTGGTGGATACTATTCAAAATTGTTACAAGAATATGATGCAGTTGTTGTTTCTTCTTTCTTGCTGTCAACAAAGCATTCTGTTCTTTCATCTAAAGAACCAGGAGCAAAGCAACCTCTTCAGATAGTATTAGCAAAAAGTTCAGGTTCACTACAACTCCCTGCCGTTACAGCCATATCATCTAAAACTATAATCTTTAGTGATGAGGAGATTGTTATGGAGCTTGAAGCAAGTCAAAGAGGGATAGAGACAGTAGTTTTGGATAGGATGAATTTAACAGCTATCCTTGAACATTGCAAGCGTCAAGGACTGTGCAGTGTGATGCTGGATTTGAGAGGAAACTCTGCAGAATTTGAGGAAATCCTGCAAGAGGGTTTTGAACAAAATTTGTTTCAGAAGGTTATTGTGGAAGTGTTGCCAATTTTGGGTGCAGGTTGTAAAGAGGCTTTCAAATATATGCAGCAAAACCGAAGGCTGAAGAATTTAACATCGAGGAACTTAGGCGAAAGTATTCTTCTGGAAGGATATTTCTAAGTGGATGGAAGATTTTATGATGATGGTGATCGTACAAGATTATCTCCCACTTACCACTGAAAGCTGCAACAAGTCTACAAGCATATCAAAGTTACATTCCTGCCTCTAAAAGAGGGAACTTGATTTCTGAACCAGTCCTACTTTATTCATGCCACTTCAAACTATACTGAAAAGGTCCATGGTGAGATCAAGCTTCTCTTATCAACGTTGTAGAACTAACTGTGCTTTGTACTAGAGTCTTAGCCCATTCAAGTTTTTTCTAGAAAATGATTAAGATAAACACGTAATGTTGCTTTCCATTGTTGCATTTCAATTGATAATAAAGATGTCTGCATTTTGATCTCCACTTCCGTTTGATCATGTGATGAACTTGTTAATTGCTAATCCAGTACTTTAACTAAGGTGTCACAAATGGTGGATCCAAGCACCATTTTCAATGAGTTTATCAAGTTCCAAATCAGGAATTTGAAAGAACCAACAAAAATTACACTTCTCTCTAATCCCTACTGAAAAATCATGCCTTCTTGTATCTCCTGAGATGAGGGAATCTTATTTTTAAATCAAGACACCTACGCAGGCACAAACTCTGGCTAGAAAGACCAAAGGGCTTTGTTTTATGATTGCTTTGACAATTCCTTCGTTGACTCAAATATTTGGGAAAATGATGGACAATATTTGAGTCAAATGAAAAGATCATTTGAAGTTGAAGCTGAAGTTGAGATAATGTTTGTGGATTTTCAAATAGGGTAACTAATTTATACTTTAGTATCCAAGATCGACTGTGTTGAGGTTGCAAGTTCAGAGAATCCATAGAAGAGTCTAAAGCTGCCACACCTATAACCTGAAATGTCCCTCTTCTTCCTTCTCCCCAACAACTTAGCCTCGTCAGAAGAAAAAGACTTATCCTGACATAGCCCAGTTGCAGATCTTCCCTCATTACAGGAGCAATGTGTGTTGGAGAACTTTGACATTATGTCATCAAACTATCAAGGTACATTAGAAAATTATAGTTCTTTCTGTTATTTTGTTTAATGTCTGGTTTGCCAAATAGATTCCCCTGAAAATTGAGTTTTGCGATTTCATTTTTTAAATTTATGTGATTCCATTATTCAAATTTGCATTTTACTTTTCATGGTTCTTTGGCATTAGATATGTTTTCTTCTCCAATGTTCCGAGTACAAATTGCTTTTGCTGTTTTATTAAGTGCTTCAGCCATCTTGTGAAAAAGAATGGCCTTTGTCATTGAGGGATTTGATGAGTAAACTAATTTTTAGTGTTAAGTTTCAGAATTGTAGCAGGAAACTATCACATTAGCATTGCAAATATCTTAACAGACAAATATCTACCCATCTTGGAACGATTATGCCCTAAATGCAGAGGAACAGATATAGAGGATTCATTTAGCATACTCCAACTATTGATTGATGTAGTAGTCATAACACCTAATAACTTACCAGAATTTGACATTTGTTGCAAACACTTTTAGGCATTTTATAGCTCTATTTTCTGTGTGATCTGTGTCAGTTGTGCTTTTCAGCAACCAAAAGTGGTGATATGAATACCGAATACCTCTTCTTGTTCAGTACCTTTGTTCTATATATCTTCAAAACTGGCAGAGAACGAATCGTGGTTGCCTTGCAAATTTTTGATATGTTGGGATAAAAAATGGAAAGACAAATACTTTCTGTGGGGTGTAGTCTATACATTGATACACTATTTCTGTTAGTTCATATTCATGAAAGAGGACATGTGGTGATGTGCCCAGAATGCCCATGATATGCAAACTGCTCTTGTTTTGCTTGTGGCTTTGAAGATGCTATTAAGCTTGTAAATTTTGCTAAAACAGGTGTATAATTATCTTTTACTTATATATATACATTATCATTTTTTCTCATGTTTTATTCTTTCATCCTTTACCTCTTGAACCAGGTAACCTAACATGGGTTATGTGCAGTACAAATCACAACAAAGTTTGATGATAGTGGAGTTTGAACCCACAACTCCACAACCCCTTCCTTACAGGTTATCACTAAGCCATCAATCAATTTTGTTAGTGGTTCACAAGTTAATATACATATATTTATTTAATTTTCTAATACAAATACATGATCTACGAAAAAGTTATTAGATCCATTCAAACACTGCTTCCAGTTTTAATTCTTTTCTTTTTTTAATTGTAGTAAGAGTTTATGAACTCGTGAATATTTGGAACCAATCATGCAATGCTACCCGTCACTTCAAGGTTCACACCCAGTGTCTAGTGAACCCTTGTACTTGTATCCGTTTATATTCTGAATCCTTTTACTTACCTCTTTTGTCATCTGGACCCTTAAAATAAGTTTATTTTGTACATCCAACTATTGAAAAAAAGTTGTATGAGCTAAAGATCTTATTTAATAAGCTAGCACAATTTGAGAAAGAAATATAAAATGGCACATAGTGCTTGATCATAACTAATAAACTATAGTAGCCAACTATATCACAAAGTCATATTCATCAAGATTGATATTGTTTGCATCATTCTTTGATATTTCATTTTCTTCTGAATTCAAACATTCATCCTCCAATGCAGCAAGAAAATCATCCCCAACATCCACCTCTATATTATCATCATCAATCTTTTCTAATTCTTCCATAATCGAATCGATTAATTCATTAACTTCAACCTCATTCATAATATTCTCATCTTTTTTCTTACCATCATCACAACCTTGTTTCTTCTTCTTCTTCTTCTTCTTCTTAATCATACAAATTACAAAATCCTTATGTACAACTTTCTTCTTAATATTAGTAACATAACTATCATATAAAGAGTATTCCATCATCAACCACTCGCGGAATAACTCCTTGATTATTGCCTTCTTGTTAGTAGCGGGAGTGTACTTCATACGATGGACGTACCCCATAAGTCTACCTTTTTCATCAAAACACTTGCTTCGCTGGGTCTTGTATCTTCCATGTACCACCCTCCCCAACAATTCGCTTAAATCTTGTATGATGTGACTTCTCTTTCTTCAACGGTGTAATGAAGTAACCTGTGTTGCTGTTACTGCCCTCAAGAATCTCCCATGGTGCCTTCTCCGCGTAAAGATCAACTAGCTGCATGTATTGATGTTGCCCAGGAAGTGGCTCGTCTATCACAAAACCCAGTAGATACTTGATAACCTCCCTCTCATTTGGGTAAAACCAATAGTCTGACTGTCTCTTACGTTGATGATCACGAACAACCATTATATTTTAGTGATGAATAGTAAACAAAGTATAATAATGGTGGATCAAGCTAAAAGAATGTCCCTAAAACCCTAGTAATTTAAGTTGTATAACACGGTACGATCTAAAAGAATTTGATATTATAGTGCTATAATGGCAGAGATATTTTGATTATTTTTTTTCTTCCCTTTTATGTAAGGAATCAAGCTAAAAGAATGTTCCTAAGATTGTAGTAATTAATTAAGTTGTATAAGATAGAGATCGATAAAAATAAGTTGACAATAGTCATAATCCTAATTTGTATCCTGCATGGAAATGGAGTATAAAGCTTACCAATTTTGGTAACTTATTTCTTTTCTGAAACTTACCTAATTAGCTCACTTATCTAAATAATTCAAATTCAAAATATGAACTCTAAAAGAAAAAAATAGAACCTTCTATTTATGGTAAATTCGAAGAATTATATATTATATAGAGTTAAATATCATTTTATTTTTGTAATTAAACAATAAGGAAACTTTTCAATTAAAAACAGAACAAATATTAAGTTTTTATCACTTTGGTAACTCAAAAGTAGCGGGAGAGATATTTCGAATTTTTTTTCTTTACCCTTTTATGCAAGAAAAATAATTTTTGTTTTCGATAAAGAAAAGTATTTTGATTAGGAAAAGGATAAAGAGTTACCTCTTGCAAAGCAGCCAAAGCCTGTTGTGGTAGGAAGAAAAAGATGAATAAGAATCAAGATCAATCTCCTTCACTAAATAAAAACCAAAAGAACACATAAGTAAATGATGGATACAAAGAGGCAAGTGAACTACTCTGGACATGGTGCTTTTATCGGGTCAGTCTTACTCCGAGAAGACCCACAGAAAAAGTTCGATTTGCATGTATTACAAAGGTTTTTTGCTAAAATGCTTTCTGAATTATGATTATTACTAGAAACGCCTAATGTCTTTTGGAGGCTTAAAGTGAAGAGGATGAGTTTCGGGGGTGGCAGTTTCGTCTTCTTTCCACATCTTGATGGTCTTATCAGCTTCACAGCTAATCAGCCTTGAGCCGGTTACATCGTAGGTGAGGGCATAAATGCCAGCCTCACTGTCCAGTGACCCTGAAACATAGCAAGGACTAGAATAAACCTTTTGCTCCTCTTGATAAAGTCAACAATAAAAGTAAACATCAACTTATCAACACACATACCAGGTTGAACAATAGTTTGAGATTGCTGGAAATTGTGACCGCTTTTCCAATCCCAAAACCACATGCTTCCATTGTCACCTACACAAGGAGATGCACAATGCATCAGCAGTACATCATTGATCTCCAGCTTAAGAACAAAAAGGAGGGAAGCGGAGAAGAAGCAGAACAAAAAATGAATGGAATGGGTGAATGGGGTGGTGACATTAACTACTTCTCACCTCCAGTGACCATTACACCATCATTATTAACTGCCATCGCGTTGACTATGGTTTTCTGTTGGGAACTGGGAAAAAAATGTCGACATTACTTTAGATTCAAATTTACTAAGAAAAAGGTATACAGAATATGATGAAAGATATATTAAGATGTAGATATCAAGGTCTTATGGCATATCATGAGACTTACAGCATGTTGTGCATAAATTCTCCTTTTGGAAGACTGAATTTTTTTATGTTGTCTGCTGATGCAGAAGCAAAACAATCCCTGCAAAATGAAAGTAAGAATTAATAGTGTACTCCGAGGAGAAGTTAGGGAATCAGGAAAATAACAGCACATCTGTCGCGACATACTCTGTAGGATACTGAGCCATAGCTCGAACAGATTTCTTGTGATGTGTGAGAGTTGCCATTGTCTTACCTGCCAGACAAGGAAAATTAATAATCATAGGAAATTAGAAACTGAAGCCATTGTAATAATAAATAGACCATATAATCCAGTGAAGAAATCCTCGTTACCATATCTAAGGTCCCAGAACTTAATGGTACTGTCATGAGAGCCAGTTATAACCTGCGGATCCTGAAACAAAACTCCCCATCATGAAATCTGATTGTTAAGTTTAGGCAATAATGCAACTATGAAAGAGTTGTTAACATATGATTAAGACATCATAAAAATGAGACACCTTGCGTAATGTTTTTAGTAGACCCGGGAGTTCTTTGCTTCATACCCTAACTGTTCTAATTATACAAAAACCACTTCTACAAAGAACAGATACATGGATGCACTAGTAGTTGCTAAGGTTTAACTGTCTCATGAAGATGCATCCATTTGGATGGGCAGTCTGTACCCTGTTAATACTATGTGGATCATCCTTATCAAGAAATATTCGGCCGCCACATTAGGGGTTAAAATAGGAAGTATCCAGAATAGGTCATTCAAATCTTGTACTCGTACAGATTTTAGCATAAAATCACATATATCTTTATATGAAACACTTCAGACATTCCATATGATTGACAGCTAGACCACCACCACTACAGTTGAGCGTTTTTTATTTTCAAACAAAGTATTTTGATCCAGAAACCCATATTGTTTTATTGTTTAAATAGCACCAAAACCAAATAACAACCCAAGACATGTTTTTTGTTTCCACAAAAGGTCAGCCAAAGTGTTTTTAACTTCGATATGTTTTCCTTGGATTTTATAATTGCAGCCCTATCCTCCTTTTTCCCCATTTTTAGCCAATACAAATTTAATCTCTTTATTGTTTTCTTCAATAAAAGTTAATGAGATATTCTCTTATAAGAAAAACATTAGGTAGTGGTGTAGACAACTTAGGACCCGTTTGGCCATAGATTTCCCAAGTAAAATTTGGCAAATAGTATTTGTCCATACAATTTGTCATTATTTGACAAATATTTTTGGCAAATGACCCAAATACTTGAATCAAGCTCCTCTTTGAGTATGATTGGTTCCTGCACTGGTAGGAGCTTTGAGTTCTATTATTCCAATGTTGTATGAAGCTCACTCTTGTGATTTGTGCTACTTCCTTTAGTAATTGGTATTGTCTCAGTCTAGTCAGTCAATTGATCCACTTGTGAGTGTGTTAGTAGAGTAGTAATCTGGTAATCCATTTTTTTTACTTTTTGATCAGATTGTCTGGTAGTCCAATCTTAGATAAGACTCCAGAAATTTAGGATTCTCGTTAACCAAACTATGGTTTCAAATCAGGATCAAATTGCTACTACATCTAGATTTTTTAAGCTTCCAGTCGTGAATTAATCTCCACAGTATTGTACCTCTTAAGTGGCAGTGTTATTGCCTCATGCTTAAAATAATAAGACAGATTTAACATTAGACCCAACTGTAAAGGAATCCTTACCATCGGCCTGGTAAAAACAGAACAAACAGTATTGTCATGTCCAGATAGAGCATGAATTTGCATTTTGCTACGAATATCCCAAACCTGAAATCGTGATAAAATTTAAATAGAAGTCAGAAGTAAACCAGTGTTGACATAGGAAGTACAAAATGAGAAAACTACTAAAAGCTTCAGTACTAGGATCTGCTATTCCTCAAGAGAAAAGGCATCAATAATGTACCCGGCAGACAGAATCACGACCCCCGGTGAACAAGATGTCAATGGTTGGATGAAGAGCCAAGCAATAAACACCGCTGAGGTGTCCATGATAGGAGCGGATCACCTGAAAATACATATAAGCCAAATGTACCAAAAAGTAACATTGACCTGAGTTGTGAATGGCATTCAGCACTGTCATAATTACCTTATTTTGTTCCAGGTCCCAGCATTTAACTAGCTTATCATCACCAGCAGAGAACATGTATGTGTGTTTATTGCTAACAGCAAGGCCTGCAAGGAGACTCCTATGGTCACTGGTCTATATCTTAGGTTAGAACTCAATATCCTCAGGCATGTTATAATATTTGATCATATTTCTGAACAAATAAAAGTTCTGGACAACAAACCTCGGACTTGTTCAATGTGCCCTGTTAAAGTGAGCTTCAGTCTTCCACTTGCTAAATCCCATATCTTGTACCATGGCAGAAAAAACGAAGATATACTTAGTGCATGATGGACAACCAATTACAAATGCCTAATGTATGCGTAGCCATCTATATATGAAATGAAAACTGGTACAAAATTCCCACCACTCTAACAAAGACACAGGCAAAGAGCAGAGGTGTTCTCATCAATTGCCATTATATAACTAAATGAATGCTTTCGATAACCTCCAAGATTTTCAAGACTCATGATCAGAAATGGTAGTAATAGGTAGATGTATATAATCACAACTAAATCATCTTCATTGCTGGCTGTGCATACCATAAATCTTTTTTATGCAAAGTCAAAATCCAGGCCCCATTCAAATAAAAACTGCATAAATATACATTAAGTTTCACCTGAACTTGGAGAGAAAAACCAGTACAGTTATCACTCTCTCAAAAAAAATCTCTGGTACCAGCAATAATACTTCAATTTTCTTTTTCTTTTTTTTGATTGGAGCTGGTAGAACTAGTCAAAGGTGCACAAGCTGAAATGGTGTGGGCTACAATCCAGGAGCCATTACACCTTAAATCCAATATTATTATTTTTTTGATAAAGATAAAGTTGTATTCTAAAGCTGAAATGGTGTGGGCTACTTCCAAAAAGTTACAAGCTATATCCATAATTACATAGATCCTAGGAAATCTACCAACTGTTCTACTTCTTCTGTATCATCTTCTTTACACCAAAATGCAACATGTTAATGCAATTTTGTTGAACTTTCTGAATAGTGTTAGTAATATTCTCATGACACCTGAGCTTTCTCTCTCCAAATAGCCCACCAGACACTACAGACCACCATCTTTTTTGGGTCTTGCCCCCCCCCCCCCCCCTCTCCAACAGCTCAAAATATCAGCAGTATTTCCTGGCATATAAACCTTAAATCCAATATTACAGCAGCTTTTAAATTAAAAATTACAGGAAATTAAAAAAAAAAGAGAGAATAGTTTCATCTCTGCAAAAACTGGATTCTTGACCACTTCCACCCATCCACACCCAAAAAAAAAGATACTTCCAAAGACACACTAACAGGTTTATTCCCTTTTTGGTAATGGAACTTTCCGGATACAATGTCTTACCTTGATAGTGCGATCAGCTGATCCTGTACAAAACCAAGTATTACTAGGATCCACTGCGACAGACCGCACCCATCCCAAATGGCCACTGATAACCTACACAATTAAACAAAGTCATGCATGAGAACTTAGATCTATAATATGCCATGAAACATTGAAGACTGAACAGTAAAAATAGTCCAGGTGTAAAGTATAAAATAATAAAATGAATTCTTGACAGTCTTTTGAATGAAATAAACCCATATGTAGAGTTTATCCTTTATGGGACTAGTACATAACAAGAGGTCTCGTGATTTAAATTAACATATGATTAAATTGTTATGAAGCCACCCACTATCTTGCTCTTTTGACCAGACTGCAGAGTATCGGAACCTGGAAGACAAATCTTCTTAGAGATCAATGTTTAATAAGTTGACAAATTAATCCCAGTAAAGCGGCTCTACAGTTTTAAACATTGAAAATTTACAGAAAAGTAGAAATATAATACTTATTAGCGAAGAATTTTTGTAATCTAAAAGCAGGTCATAAGTACAAAACGTAAGGGAGGTAAAATTTAAGATATTAAGTGTAGCTTCATACCCTCCACTAGATATTTGACATGGTTACAACCATATTCGAGGACTAAAACAATAACTAAATGATAATATTAAGAAGGTAAAATTGATCCACACACACTGACCTTCTCAAAGGGGGAGATTATATTTAGCTGGAGTCAGGTGCTAAAGAATAATTAAAACCACTACATGAAAACTTGGAACGATAATAAATTTACTAGAAATCAAAACATAGAAACACAGCCCTAGGCTTTATTCGGTGAACAATAATGGCGATTCACTAAAACAACAGAATTGTCTTACCCGGTAATTTTTCCAGGGAGCACGCCATATTGGACGAGGCCATCTGCTTGGAATTCTTTCCATGATTGCAGCAGTTGACAGATTTCTGGAGGGAATCAAAAGTAAAGAATTCATTGCATAAGCACAGCATATGATTTGGCTTAAGGAAGAAAATTCTTTTGCAGTTAATTCTCAAAAAAAAAAAAAAAAATCTTTTGCAGTTTTGTCTTGGCAGATTGATTAGAAAGCCAATTTTGTTAAGAAGAAAAAACACACAGAGACACAACCAAGGGTGCTTGGTTGATTGATTAGAGAGCCGATTTTGTTACGAAAAGAAATACAGACAGATGCACCCAGGGGTGCGGTCTAATGTTCAATTCAGAGGTATAAACCGTGAAAAGCAGAGTTGAAATCCCAACAAGAAGCGCTAGATATGCGCAAGTTGTCCTAAACACCACTATTATAAATAAGAAAAAGAAAAAAATACATGCATGGATGTGTTGTGGCACTATTAAAATGGCAACAATCAGATACCAGCACAAGCATATAGATGTTGCACTCAAGATGAACTTTTGATATGCTAAATGCCAAGACTAGGTATCAACAGGAACTTTTGGGAAAAGAAGAATTTATGTCAAGGTACTGCATTAGTCATACAAAATAGAGTACTACATATTTGTATATTCCGAGTTACATAGTGTCATTTGATTAAACTCCTATTAGAAGGGAATACCAACAAAAAAGGATAATCCAACTATTTTGATTTTGTCTCTTTAAGCAGGTAACAAATTTGTGTATTAACAATTTTGAATCATCCGTTGAGAAACATGAAAGGTGAAATACACGTTTGACACAGTCTAGTTTTATGTAGTTCTCTTCCTCTAGTATTTTGACAAACACATTATTCGGGTATGACCATATATTCATACATAATATGTTTTGAAATGATACTTTATACTGGAAATTTGGCCATCCTAAAATATTATAAGCACAACATCCGACAGTTATAGGGCACCAGTTAAGTGTCTATAACATCTCATAACATGACCACTAATTATTAATGACGATAGCCGGACATCACATGAAACTAACCCCTGAATTCAAGTTTATGGATAAACTCTATAAAATTGCTTATAAGTTTGAAGCCTTCTTTTTGGAGGGGTCTGAGCTTAAAACATGAAGCCATGTAAATACCCATGGCAGAAGTTTATTCACTTCACAGAATATTGCGTCTAAGATGCACCATATTTGAATAAATTACAAAAGAGTGCTACTTTTTTGAAAGAGAAAAGGTCAACAGAGCTAAATAACAAACAAAATCATATCATGTTTACTACATCCACTCTCTGTCTTGAATCTTGATACTCTTAGTCTCTTGCTTTAGCACAGGAAATAGCAAATAACTAATTGAGTGGTTTCTAAACACTTCCCCATAGCTATTTACAGGGCCCCAATAAGTTCCCAAGAGGGCTATATTATACCATGTCCAAGTTTATTACCCAAATTTGTAAACTACCAGAGTCCTTTGTAGGGGGGTGATGTGAAAAAAGGCCTAGTAGACAAAGTCACTACACCACAAAAACAGCTATGACATTTCAAAAAACAGCCTCTATTTCATTTAATATAGAGAAATATAATACGAAAGAAAGGCATGCATAACAACCTTTCAGATGAACCGTGAGAAGGAACAACAGCATTGCTTTTCTCTGAGAACCTAACATCAGTCCTGCAAAACAATTCCACAATATTGTGAGCATAACTTAAGTATTGAAAGGCCAATCAGTCCCTGCCAACATCATATCCTCCAAATAAAAAAAACTACCAAGATTTATGTGGGTTGCATGTGAGTGTCTAAAGAAGGAACATAAAGTACTTACGGGCCATTCGCTGGTATGGATGGACCAAGAGCCAGTTCATTTCCGGTTCTCTCGTCTCTTGTATTTTCAGGACCTGGCAAGAAAAGAAAAATGTATATCACAAATGAGAGAAAAAAATAAACCGAAAATTCAGAAATATAATTCACTATGGCAAGTTCAAAATTCCAGCAATATTTGTCCTTTAGAAAACAAAGACTATATTGTCAATTTGCAGAAATTCACACCAACCCATTCAATCTTAGATCAAATAGTCCTCAAGAAACCAAAGCTATGATGATGCCCCAAAGTTCAAAGTTGTGATTTTTCATAATATGTTTCTCTCTCATTAACACACGCCAAAATGTACACTTTAACAATTCTAGCAATCTTTCTTTACTCAACTACAAATTCATAATGCTAAAAACAAGTAGCAATGCACAATGTGGATTCATGAGAATTTTCAAAAGAAGATACTGCTGACCAAGTTTTGCACATTTATTGCTACAATTATACATTTCCCGTCATGATTTCTCCCTTACATTCGGAGAAGCTGGCAAGCAGGTTAATTACAGGAAGAATTTCAGTAATCCATTCACAATATGGAAGGTAAAAGAGGATTGCAGGTCACTGTGAAAATTCTTGATGATAAGTGTGTCACTATGAAAGTACAATGAATGAATTGAGGGCTTTATAGACTGAATGGCTCGCCCATCAAATAGTCAGTTTTTTGGGTTAGCTCTCCTATTCAATCTGTAACAAGAAAGTATTTTGGGTATATGGAATACCTGGAAGAGCAAGGGCATTGGAGGGTGCAGAAGCTGGTTGAGCCTGATTCTGCACACCCGCTTTGGCATTAGAACACTGTTCAGCCGCTGAGCCTTTTATCCCTCCATACTCGACATTTAGCTGCAACATTCAAAACCCATCAGTTTGGTTCGAATCCCCAAATCACATAAGATATAAGATACTGAAGAAGAATAACACAATGCCCTACAAATTGTAAAGCATGCCCACTAAAATCTAGTATTGAACTTCTTCCTTTCTTATCTACTTAGCAGGAAAATTACAATCTTTACAAAAAAATCAGCATGACTACTGACCTTATAGCTCGTTCGAACTTTCTTGCTGCACAAAGGGATTAAAAAAAAGTAAATCAGATAAAGCAATTATATTAAAGAAAACGAAAGTTAGGGCAACCCCAACTAATTAGGGATTCCAAACAGCGGCGGGATAGAGAGCAAAAAGGGGTAATTGACATTGTACTTTCAATTATATTTTAAGGGATACCTTTCAGGGTCAGGAAGAGGGAAATGGCCATGGATAGGTGAAAATAGGTCAAGAGATCGTTTAAGGGACTTGAAGCTTAGCTTCTTCAGCGACTGTGGCTCCACCGGAAATTCTGATTCCATTGTTGGACCCGGCATTCCTTACAGAGGCCGCGTAAGATAGTCACTTCTTCTGCCGACGCCAGAGTCGTACTGTACCGCCGGGAGGAGATGGCCGGGATATAGAGCTCTTTTCCCTGCAAAATAAAATACATCATTTTGCGGTTTGCATATAACAAAGGAAAAAAGTTTCAAAAATTACTATTTTTAATAAATAATTACTGTTTTTTTAATGATATTTTTTACCAGTTATATTATACATATTAATATTATAAAAAAATTATTATTATTAATATATATTAAAAATGAATTATATACTAAAGATAAATGTATTATAAGTGTTTTAAAATGTACTAGGCTTGTTTGTCAAGAAATTACCACAAAATATTATAATTATATCAAAGTGTGTGATAATGTATCATTAGTGAATAAAATTTGTATTATTTGTTTTTATAAATGCTCTCTATATACTAAACTTGTAGTATAATTTTATAGTCCAATAAAAAAATATCACTATTATAAATGATAAATATTTTTTTAATATAATAAGATATCTATATAAATTTCCAAAAAAATAATTTTCGTACATCCAAATAAACTTAAAATATCATGATTGTTTCAAAATAAAAATAAAAATAAAAATATTATGATTGTTTCAAAACAAAAAAACGAGGTAAAAACTTATTCGCACTGGTGTTTACACTAAACTAATAAGAAAAAATGAGTTCAAGGATAATGAAATTCAAGTAAAGTTTAATTACTCTAAAACTTTAATCATAATTTGAAAATAAATACAACTTATTTTACTAATATCATATTAATAACTATATATTATATAAATTACGACAGACTTAAAATAAGTTGAGAATACTCGTTTTTTAAAATTCTTTTGTCTCACTTGATAGGGAGGAGCAAATCATAACCCCTAAAAAATATATCCATCAACCAAATTTGATAACTTCTTTCCATTTTAAAAGGTTAAAAATTATCCGCATCGAATGTTTATACTAAATTAATATATGTATATTATGTGTTAATTAATAGTTCATTTTAATAATTATAATTAATTGATATGTATTTTACCTTATTAAATTATATAATAATAGAAATTGTATTAGATTCCGAGCAAGTTTTTTCTAGTAACTTATTTTTTTTTCATTCTATTTTACAAAGAATATTTTTTTTTGTAATTCTTAAATTTCAATTTTTCAAATGGCATATTCAAGAATCATGACATTTTTAATATATTCGATATAAATTGAATTGTTTTGTTTTTATTTTTCTTAAAATGTATGTCGTGTTGAATTAGTTTTTTTTTTTGAATATGAGTAGAATAATTATTAAAGAAAAAGATTTATGAGTGATTTGTATCCCGAAATAGTCTGAATTGGAAACAAAATCAAGTTGCTAATAACCACCGTTTTGGGTGTGGCAATAATTAATGAGTCCC